>JARHVA010000037.1:4220000-4895000 GCA_037957365.1 Torreya grandis
AACAACTCAAGAGGTAGGGTGCCTTCTCCTATTCAACATTGTATACACATTGAATCTTCCCAACATATACGTAGAATGTATCAAATGAGTTTATTTTAGATAAAATATTTGCTATAATGGAATCCATATTTATGCTTAAAAATAAAATTATATCACTTGAGGATAAGATTGTACATACCCATAATCCCAAACATGCAAGTGTCAATTACACCTTTGCCTCTTCATTACAAAACTTTATTCCTCGAAGGACTTCATCTTATGTATGGGTTAATAAATAAGATACATTTGTGATAAATGGGTCAACAAGTTCCCCAAGATTAATAATAATAAGATAAAATCTCCAAGAGACGTGGCTTCCTATACACCCTTTACAGTAATCAAAACATTATTGTACTTACCATAGAATTGAGGAACATCATACAAAATAGTGTCAGGCTTTAAATCACATCATGAATAAATTAATTGATAATGGTGATTTAGCATAGATACATCCATTTAAATACCACCATATTTAGATATACCTTCCATAAGTAATCAACCTAATACTATAAAGGATACGTCTTCTAAGGAATAAATGAAACAATATAAGATAGGAAATGAACAATTAGAACAAAAAAGTTATAAAAATAACAAATGGAACAAAAAAATATACAAGGGGCATAATTACAAAAAGAGAGAAAAGATACCCAAGGAAAAATTTGAACAAGAAAAGTCACAAAAGGAACAATTGTAATAGGAAACATTATATAAGGAACAATTAGCAAAGCTAAATCACATGTGAAACACAAGAGTGTACTTATGAATAAAGAAACCAAGGAATCAGATTTTTATAAGAAAGTATATTAAAAACAAAACATGCCTAATAAGATTAATGGGGTTACTACACATAATTTTTCATATCTAGAGACTTTGATTCAATAGAATGATAATAAGGGACATATTGAAAAAAAAGATAAACCTAAGAAAATAGTTCTCTCCTAAGATGATGACTACATGGATAGTTATAATTATGATCATCAAGTGGATTGGTATGATAGTGATGAATATAGTAAATATGAATTCAATAAAAATTATGATATTCTGAACAATAACAAAGTAGAGGACTCAAAAGATGATATACATGGCACCACAGTTGGTGATATAGTCCATAAATAGACATCTCATCAACTAAATCTTGGATTGGTATAAACTCAATCCATTTTACATAGCTGCTCAGATTATCCATTATATTCTTTTATTTTGACATACATATGTTCATATGTGTTTTCGTAATCCATTATTTTATCCCTTGGATTTGTTTTCACTTGGACCTTGCATCTTGATTTTTTTCTTGATCTATACATTCATGACTTATATCCCATAATAATTCTACTACACATCCTTTGTGAAATTCTACTTGATCACTCTTACATATTTCATACTTTTACATTATTTGTGGCTTTCATTAATCTCACATGATCATATACATATATATCTACATATTACATGAGCATGCATAGATTCTTTCCAACTAGGGATAAGACAATCCTTATCTCCATATATGTTATTGAGCAACATTATTTCAACTCACATATGCATTTGAGGTACATTTCTTGTTTTCACTTTCTCCACATGGTCATGATATCACATCTAATGCACATTATGTCTTAAAACATGTTGTGATTGTATGGATCCCTCCTATTTATTCTATCTTTAAAACCATTACCACTTGATTTACTTTTAAAATATCAAACATTTTTTTAAAAAATAGGATATAAGCATGACATGATTAATAGATTACATTATTTAGATATGTTATTTATCATATGTTTGATAGATGGAATGTTCTCTTCATACTAGGCATTTCATAGTATATGAGTGCCATGCAAGACATACATATTACACATGGACATTTAGATGTTGGACTTTCTTATACACAGTGGCCATGTTGAGATTGGGGGCATCTTATTGGACACAAGTTTCACTATTACAAGTTATATCTTTTTACCATGTTGAGCTATCTAGATTGCTTACACGTGTTTTCAGTTACTCATATATTACACAGTGTTACATGGATATGTTATTATACTATGATTTAGCATTGATACATATAGATGGTTTAGGCTAGTATTTAATTATTTTATGATCCTTTGATGTTGTTACTCTTTTACATGATAGGCTACTTTGTCCTTGTCCATTGTGTGCAGCCCTTTGGCCTTGCTTGCAACATCTTTATGTCCCTTAAGTATGGCCATTGGCCTTTTTGATGTGACATCTTTGATGTCCATTATTTATGATATCTTTATATCCCCTAGTGCATAGCCCTTGGCCTTGTTTGTTATGACATATTCATGTCCCTTATATGTGTCCTTTGGCATTATGTGTGATAATAACACTTGTGCTTGTTGAGCTTATTGACATTTAATGGTGCCATGATCTATATCATGCACTTTTACTACATAGTATTATTCAGTGATCCTAATTTATATGATTCATTAATATATCTATTTAGACATGACACTTATATGCCATGTATTGCATATGTTACATACATGCCTTGATTGACACATACATTACTAATATGGCATAATCTCCACATGTTCATATGATATTACATGATGTTATCTTTATACTTGACAAGATACAATCAACTATTATTTTGAGATGAGTGTCTTATAAGACACATCCTTCATCTCAAAATAGGGGTATATTGGTGGGATATTTTTAGTGACATAAACTTCCATGAATAGAAAATTAGACCAGAATACATATTTCAAATATTTATAATGGTTCAAATATTAAATGGTTTAGTTACATGAAAATTATGGGCACAAAAATATAGATTAAGGGGTCATACACACTCACTTTATAGATACTTGAGCACAAATTCATACACACTTGAGTGTATATGCATGGGCATATACACACAATTTATAGATTAAGGAATTATAAGTTTTTAGATACACATACATTTGAGATATAAGTTCTTAGATCTAGCATAGAGATGCATAACATCATATATTAGTTGATGTAGATTTAAAGGGGCATGACATTAGTTCATACACATATACATAGTTACAGATTCATAAGGCATGATATTCATTCATTCAAAACAACACATAATACATTTGAATGTAAAATGTTTGTCATTCAAATTTATGCTTATAAGATATGTTATCATGATGGGGACATGAAAATTGTTCATTCTCTTTTGATCATGAAGTTTTATTCTACATTGATCAAACTTGAGTGAAACCATACAAAAAAAAATATGCTCATTATGGGGGAATGAACATTTTTCATTCCCTTTTGATCATGGCTTTTGTATTACATGGAGCAAACTTGAGTGAACTTGAGTGAAACTATGCAATTAAATATATAAACCATTTGCAATGCTTGATTCAATTTATTTGAGAGATCTATCATGTAGCTCCTATTATAGGCTCAATTTGCACCCTTGGAGGGGATTCTTCAAGACCCTTATAATTGAGCTACATAATGGGAATGACCCCAGGCTATGGGTCACCTATGGTAGGGTTGGACCTTTGGAGAAGGTCTAATTCCTTTTGATGCTCACCTAAACTAATGCTTGCATAAGGAAAAGGGTTATAAAGGGGATAAGGGCTCCTAAGAAATTTAACCAGGGTGATGCACCAAAGCTAAAATGGACACTCACATAAGCTTAAACCCATACTAGTTTAGCATAAGAAAACCATATCTCACACAACCTCACAATCTTACTAATTGCATAAGTATTTCATAGAAGAGGTTCAGGCAGAACACTAATCTAGACCTGTAATAGCTTGAAAACACCTTCAATGAGGCTAGCAGAAGCATAATGAACTAGGAAGATTCTCTTTCATGAATTCATCATGCACAAGCATACTTTAAGAACTAATCAAAGGCAAGAGATAGGTAAAGAGTCAATCTTATTACTTTAAGAGGTAGTTCTTACAGTATTTTGGCAGGGTTTAGCCTAGTCAAATGAGCACTTTTGCAAGAGTCTTAATGAGTATCCTTGTCTCCCAAAAAGATGAAAATTCTAAAATTTGACAACTCCTAAAATGGAGAGGAGAATTGGGTCATATAGGAGAATGGAGGGAGAGAAAGAAAGTGGGGGCATGTCATCAGAGAGGGAATACACTATTTTGGGTCATTAATTGAGCTCGAACTACCACCCCTTTTTCCAATGAATTCATTGCCACCTTTTTGATCAATCAAGACACTACTTGTGGCTTACCAAATGGGAAAGTCCCCAAAGGTTTTGGGAATGCATTGAATGTTCCTAGATGCAACTCTTAATACTAGACCTTTTCTTTGATCCTCCACACCATCTCTCACTTAAAGACAAAACTTCATGCTCATGGATCTAATTGAAAAATGGCCCTGTCTATTTTAGATGGTTATTTGACAAAAATATGGCCACATTTAAGGATGAAGACCCTTTGGATTAATCTCATATCTGCTCCATTTCTATATTTGGATCATAGGTTCATTGTATAAGTAGAAAACCAATCTATGATTATTGGTTTCCCTATAGTCATCATATGATGCAGACCTATAGACTACATAGCCACTTTTCTAGATACAAATAGGTACAAATAGACCTAATTATCATTACATGATCAAGAATCCACCATATGCATGGATCCCTATAAGAAAGGTGAACATAGTCAAAAAAATAACCTTGCAAGATATAAATTTATGATCTAGAGGTCTATATTTAGCCTTAATGGTGGCCCATTATATTCCTTATACTTTACTCTATGGTGTTAGATTGAGATCTAATGGTATAATGACGACCCTACAAGACCTTGTTTACCTCAGTCAAAAATGGCTCCTTTGGTTTGACCTTATTCATCAAATATTTCTAGGGCCAATCAAATTGCTCCAAATTATTTTTTCTCCTATTGGCCACATGGATCCCCACTATTAGACTTGACCATTTGACCTCCTGCACATCATTGATCTCCTTGGTATGAATTAATGTGGTCCATTAATTTCCTATCAGCTTGAATGTGTTCATACCACTTATAAATTATGCATTGATCTCAAGATCTTATTGTCAGTCTACTAATTTATGAATTTATGCCACGTGGTGGCCTCTCAAGCTCCTTGACCTTTTGATTCATCTCACACCGTTAAATCATTATGTATGAAGTAGCATCAACCTTTGATTTACCTAGACCCATTTTCTTGTTAGTCAATATCACATCATTGGATCATTTATATGAATGAATAATGATCATTGATCTTATCCAACTTGAGCTCTTTAAGGGCTTTTAACTTGGGGACCTGTTGACTTGTTTGACTCCAACAGGAATTGTTAGATATGTGTTTTTTAGTATGTGAGCTCATGCAGACTATTGGATCTTGATCAACTTTAAACTCGTTAAGGTTTTTTTAACCCAAATGGTTACTTTATGAAGCTCAAACTTGACATTTACTTTAACATCTTATATTTTAAGTCCAACTTTAGAAGCTCATAACTTAGGATAGAAAGCTCATGTGGACATAAAATTTGTAGGATATGATCTTGGCATGAAGAATAATATGGCACTACATCCTTTTGGCTCATGCAACTTTCTGAGGTGCATTTATAAAATGCTCAAGTGAACTGGTCCATTGGATTTTTCAAGATGCCCTAATGATGATCTAGCCTTCTAAAGCTTGTACAAGTCATTTGATCATTCATCTAAATAGGAACTTTTCTCATCTGATCAATCTATGCAAAGAGCTTGGTATGTGGGCCAAAATTAGCCAACATCTTTAGTAACTCACAAGGGTTACATGCCTATCTATGAAAAATAAACCATACCATGTTGCCTTGTCCAGTCTATTGGGCATCAAGTCTCTTTTTTGGTTCAATAAATTGACCTAAAGCTAAAAACAAGGCTGGCCCTTGATCTCCTTTCAAATCAAAAGGGACAAAAAGAAAAACAATAAACAAATTCAAGTGCATGTGGGAACTTGGAGAAAATAAAAATAGATAACCTACTAAATAAATGTGTATAAAGGCACTTAGAGAAAAGCATGAACCTACTCTAATATAGACAGGGTTACAATTCATAAGTATTTTCCACTTGGGTCAAATGGGAAAGATTTAGCATCACTTACTTATGATGGATCAGGTTGGAAGACACCTTACTTTTGAGATCTCATGATATGTGAGCTAAGATGCTTGACTAATAACTCTTTTGGCATGCTCTCAAGTGGATGAAAAGGGACAAACACATCTCCAATGTAGACATATTAGTCTATCTCTTCAAAGATTGCTCCAAATTAGACTATAGGAGCTCCTTCAACCTCCTCATTTGATGGTTTAATTTTGTGCTCTGAATGAAGCACATGTGATGGCTCCTCTTCATCATCTTCCAACTAAGCTAAGTACCTGATAGGGCATCCATATGTTAATACAAACATTGAGTAATCATATTTTACCTAGATCCTACATTTTGATGCCCCATCAGGTTCTTTAGGCACAATCAGATCATAGTCTCCTTGGGGAGGAAATGAGTCCCTCAATGTGACCAAAGTTACAATTACAACCTCTGATGACTCATTAGAATCATGTTCAATATGCATATTTTGATCAGCTACTTCTTGGACTTGCTTACCTGAATGTATATGTGTGTTACCTAAACTTGAATATAAATCTTCAAGTTCATCCCATAAGGTAGCCTCCTCTTGGTCATTAGAAATGTTGTCAATCTCAAAATCATTAAGACTCAATCTATAATAGCTAGATTGGTCTTCTTCCTCTAAAGAGATGGGAGGCTCATCTTTGTGATCAAGGTCTAACTCATCAGGCTTTTGATGTTATTCATTATCATGTTCATCAAACTACATCACTTGAGCACTTGATATTTCTTCTTCATCAACCTCACTCAAGGTTTCATCTTATTCTTAAGCTGTAAATTAGGGCTGATTTGAACATCCAAGGTCCAAAAAGACAACATTTTCTTGCTCAAAGTTTGATTTGATTTCCTCTTTCTCTAAAATTTTAGGGTTATCTTTATTTGTCACCTCATCTTAAAGTGTATTCACCTTAGACACCTAGTTCTGACCATCTTCTTAATCTATATACAATAGACCTTCAGTGGTCCATTTAAAATCTACTCTATTTTCATCTTGAGGGTTGACCTCATCAAGATCCAATTCATTTGTGTCAAATCCATGCCAAGAAGGCTAGTCTAAACCTAAATTTTACATTTTTGGAGGAAGTGGACTGCCCATCATGATCTCTTCATCATAGACACTTGTGTTGTCCTCTTTAGGTTCACCTCTGACTACAAGCTCATCCTTTATCCTTTGTAGAATAGGATCCTCCTTCATGATGGAGATAGTGGGAGGGTGAAGAAGTTCACCTTACTTGTAACTCAAGAGGGTATCCTTCTAGCTAGGTACTTTGAAATATCTCTTAGGTGGCTCTTGAATTTAGGAGAGAGAGTCTTAAAAATATTGTACACCAAGCTCATTAAGATGAGCTATAGTTATTTGATTCATTTCTTGCACAACTAACCCTTCCTCTACCAAAACTGGTTCTCAGACTATCTCAACTAATACCTCCTCCTTCTTTTTTATGCCCTTATGAACTAATTTCCATGATGGAAATGATTATGTAATAGACACTTTTGCTTCTTTTTGAATGTTATAGGAGAGGGTGGATTCATAAGTGAGGGCATGACATAGCTAGGGTCAAAATTTTTGGAGAAGATCCATGATGGAATAGTTTCATGCTCTTGAGTGGGAATAGGCATAGGGGTAGGAGAGGAAAAATTGATTGGCTTAGGCTTGACACACTCTTTCTCCCATTTATCAAATACTTTTTAATGGACAATACCCACCCTTTCATCTCTTGGTTTTCAATATGTGGATAGTCATCTTTTTCAATGTATGCCCATACATTCCATAAATCTTGCATGAAGATATTTATCCTATTCATGTCATGAATAGGGAACTCTTGTCCAATCTTAACCCCTTTATTTATCTTCATGATTGATCTTATTTGGTCCAACATTGCCTCTCTAAGTTTTGTCAAGGATGGACTTTGATAAGGTTGACTAGGGGTTGATCAAAAATTCTTAGGGGTTGAGCTTGAGGCTCTTAGAGAGGAAAGGGCACATAAGATTGGTCCAAATGAACCTATTTATATTCATAATATATTAACATATTGTCTATAATTTGGACCATGTTTCTCATCATTACTATGTCCTCATTCTTATAAGATGACCATTATTCACCCTCACAAACTGACCATCTTTTTTTGGCCAATTAAAGATCACTCCTTGCCTTTTGTAGAACATGGATAGGGATGACTAGAGAAAACGCCAAACCCTTACTAATCTCTCTTATCAAATCAAGATAGACTGTTAATGCTTTCTTGACTCCTGATAAGGAGAAATAAAGGACTGATTCAAATGTAAAAGAGGTTGACCTTGGTTATATGCAAGGGTAGAAGGAGGACAAAGGTCATGATAGGGTTGATAGGTTGATTAAGGGCCACTTGGGGGGAATGCATAAACATTATTTTCCTAATAATTATGGTCCTAAGGTAAATAATAAGCATATTGATCAAAATATGATTGATTGTACATACTAGATTAAGATGGCTAGGTACCTAGACTACTTAAACTAGCTGATAAATGCTTAGAGTAACCATTGATGTTTGCACACTTGCCTTCAAGGCTGATTGAATGAAGAAAACACCAAAATTCCTCACTTAGTACATGATAAACTTGGTCCCACCGAGCATGCCAAATACTATTTTAGGCTCAATCTGCACCTTTAGAAGGGGTTCTTTAGGCCCCTTCTAATTGAGCTATATAATGGGAACCACCCCAAGTTGTGGATCAAATATGGTAGGGTTGGACCTCTGGAGAAGGTCAGCATCCTCTTGATACTCACCTAAACTAATGCTTTCATATAGAAAAGGGTTATAAAGGGGATAGGGGCTCATAATAAAGTTAAATAGGGTGATGCACCAAAGCTTAAATGGACACTCACATAAGCTTGAACCCAAACTATATCAGCATAATACAACCATAGCTCACACAACCTCATAATCTTTCTAATTGCATAAGTATTTCATAGAAGAGGTTTAGGCAGAACACTAATCTAGTCCTACAATAGCTTGAAAACACCTTCAAGGAGGCAAGCAGAAGGATAATGAACTAGGAAGATTCTCCTTCACGAATTCATCATGCACAAGCATACTCAATCACTAATAAAAGGTAAGAGATAGGTAAAGATTCAATCTTATTACTTTAAGAGGTAGTTTTTAAAATATTTTGATAGGGTTTATCCTAGTCAAACAAGCACTTTTTCAAGATTCTTAATGAGTATCCTTGTCTCTTAGAAAGATGAAAATTTTAAAATATAAGAACCCCTACAATGAAAAAGTGAATGGGGTCATATAGGAGAAGGGAGGGATAGAAAGAAAGTGGGGGAATGTCATTAGAGAGGGAAAACACCATCTTGGGTTATTAATTGAGATTAATCTACCACAAAGTTTTTTAATGAATGCCTTTCCACCTTTTTGATCAATCAGGACACTGCTCGTGACTTACCAAGTGGGAAAGTCCCCAAAGGTTTCAAGAATTCATTAAATGATCCTAGCTACAAATCCTAATACTAGACCTTTTCTTTGATAATCCATGCCATCTCTCATTTGAAGATACAACTTTATGCTCATAGATCTGACAAAAATGAGGCCTATCTATTTCAGATGGCTATTTGTCTAAAATATGGCCATGTTGAAGGATGAAGACCCTTTGCATTAATCTCATATCTTCTCCAATTTTGTATTTGGATCATAGGTTTGTTCTATAGGTGGAAATCCAATCTAATATTATTGGTTTTCCTATAGTCATCATATGATATAGACCTCTAGACTACATAGCCCCTTTTTAGATCTAAATAGGTCCAAATAGACCCATTTGTCATTATAGGATTGAGAATCCACCATATGCACAGATCCCTATAATAAAGGTGAACATAATCATAAAAATAACCTTTAAAAATACAAATTTATGAACTAGAGGTTTATAATTAGCCTTAATGGTGGTCCTTTTATGTTCCTTGTATTTGACTACATGGTTGTCTGCTCTGTGGCATTGGATCGAGCTCTAATGGTATAATGACTACCTTGCAAGACCTTGTTTGCCTCGATCAAAAATGGTTACTTTGGTTCGACCTTGTCCATCAAATATTACTAAGGCTAATCAAATTGATCCAACCTATCTTCACTCCTATTGGCCTCATAGATCCCTATTGTTAGAACTTAACCATTTAACCTCTTACATGTCATTGATCTCCTTGGTATGAATGAAGGTGGTCTATTGATTTCCTACCAACTTAAACATGCTCATACCACTTATCAATTGCATGTTGATCTCAGGATCATGTTGCCAATCTATTACTTTATGTGTTTATGCCACATGGTGGCCTTTCAAGTTCCTTGACCTTTTGACTCATCTTTCATCATTAGATCATAATGTAGGAAGCAGCACCAACCTTTGATTTACTTGGAACCACTTTCCTATCAGTCAAACTCACACTATTGGATCATTTGTACAAATGAATGATGATCATTGATCTTGTCTAACTTGTAGCTCTTTAAGGGCTTTTAACCTAGGGACCTGTTGACTTGTTTGACTCCATGATAAACCATTAGATCTATGCTATCAGTATGCAAGCTCATGCAGACCATTATATCTTGATTAACTTTAAACTCGTTAAGGGTTTTTAAACCCAAACAGTTACTTTATGGAGCTTAAACTTGACATTTGTGCGAATGTCTTATGTTTTAGGTCCAACTTTGGAAACTCATAACTTAGGGTAAAAAGCTCACGTGGACATGAAATTTGTAGGATATGATCCTAGCATGAAGAATAACATGCCACTACATCCTTTTGGCTCATGTGTCTTTTTGAGGTGCATTTATAAAATGCTTAAGTGAACTAGTCTGTTGGTTTCTACAAGACATTTTGGTGATGGTTTGGCCTTCCAAATCTTGTACAAGTCATTTGATCATTCATCTAAATAAGAAATTTTCTCATCTGATCAATCCATGCAAAGAGCTTGGTATGTAGGCCAAAATTGGCCAATAAATCCATCTTTACATGTTTAGTTATTTGGGTTAGTATATTGCATACCTATCACCACATTTATGAGGTTTTGGAAGTGTTGTCTTCCCAACCCAAGAACTTGCACAATTACACAAACTTAGGGCATAGTCACCTCAACTCTTCACATGCTTCAGTGAGAAAGCACAAGTTTTTCCAATGCTTATATATAAACCATCATCTCCAACAAGTTATAATGGCAACATGGTTTTAACCAACATACAAGTGTACTCTTTACTTTCTCTTTAAAATTTTCAATAATTTAATTTCATATTAAAATTGTCAATATATGGGCATTGAATACACATGATTACAGATTTTTTTATTGAGTAACCTAAATAATTGGATATTCATACCAAATATAAAGTGTTTTGCATTCACCCAAGTACATTTTATCCATTTACTCTAGTAATTCAATTAATAAAATAAAATCAGGTCATTTGTAGATACTAAAATTTTGTATTAAGTACTTGACAATTACAAGTTTGTCACACATTTACTATGCATTACTTGAGTGCAAAAACATATCCCTAATACACCATTATTTCACACTTACATATTATCTTATGAGTTAAACCTTAAGTTCTATTGTTACACACCTACAAAAACCTCACTGATTATTTTGAAATTGTTAAATATGCTAAATATACATATCCAAACCTTCAATTTAATCCACTTATACACATGTTAGTTTTGTTAGTATTCCCAATTGATACTGACATAATCTAGTTAGAACCAACCTTATCCAAAAAATAACTAATTTTTAAAATCAAACTTTTATTCAAGGTTGGCCCATCTACCTATCATGTCGATGGTATGATAAATTATCTAATTAGACTCAAATATATAAATTAGGATTTCATTAAAAAATGACTTGGCACTTATCTAGTATAATTTATACACTATTGCATATTGAATTTTTTTCCCTATTCTTCGCAAATTATGAATCTATCACTAGGATCAATCACAAACCAAGTGTGAAACATTCTAAATCCAAGTCAAATCAAGCATTATCAAGTATCAAATCCAAATCATTAGTTGCATACATATAACGAAGGAGCATAATTGCATAATCATACTAGGTGGGAAAACTACATGTGGATTGATTTCCCTCCTTGGAATATAAGATATGTAGGCAATGACCAATCATCGAATGAGGGTGATTTGGGTCATATCAACCCATTATACTTTCCTATTTTTTATAGGTTTGTATCCCTCACAAGCACACCTGGGGTTTAAAGGTGAAGGAAACTAATTTCAAGAGTTACACACATCATTACGGTTTGGGATCATACATATATATCTTATAGGTACATGTGAAGGTGATTGTCTGATCATAGTCCCTCATTTCCACACAGGTTAGTACTAACTAACATAGGTCATTATTGATTGATGATATTAACCCAGATCTGACAAAACCATTTATGTGTATAAAAAGTATAGTTCTTGAATTAGATGAATCACATGCCTGGTTTAGTATGATTTTCACTTCCAAAATATAGTCATGATCAAATAGTTAACCAAAAAATCTAAGTATTTACCCCTTTATTGTATGTATTATATTTAGCATATGTCACTCTTAAAATTATTACAACCAGTTTCAATATTTTACATTCAAATGTATGTTGGAATTCCATGTTTATAAATTTAAATTATTCTACTAGTTTCTATCATATTAGGGTTGTAAAACCAAATTAGGTTAAAACAATGATATGGTAGATGTTCACAATCCAAAATCTAGGGGGAAGAACAAAATGAGTCGTGCATGTTATTTGGTATTTAGTATTTATTAGATTTAATTTAAATTGAATATTTAGACATTATGGTTTATGAAGAGACTAAATATTTTGTACAAATTATTTTATCCCTACTATTATATGTACATTTGATCAATGTAATTACATGATTGTTATAGATTTTACAGAGTAAATAAAAACATGTAATGGTTACAATCATGACTTGAGTTGAAAAATAGAAGCAATGTCCATCCATTTAAGTCATGTGTAGATTGTAATATTAGATAAATATTAAAAATTGGGTCTAAAACTGAAACCCTAAGGTAAAAATATGAAAATCTTATAAGGAAGGATGAAACCCTAAGGGAAACCCATGGTTTGGAAATGCTCAATCAATATTCTTGTTCACCAATATGTTTTACCCAAATTTGGATTAATTGATAATCCTAATTAAAATATAAATTATTTATATTTAGATTACAAAATGTATAAAAAATAAGCATAATTTTAAATTTAAAGTATTGAAATTGATTTGACAATGGCACTTGATAAATATAGAAAGTGCTAAGAGGGATAAGATATGTGTGGTTCCTTATACAGAGTAGGATTCAAATAGGTGGAAAATTGTAAGGGACATATAAAGTAAGACTATAAGTCACTTGATGTAAGTTTTGGATCTCTATCTATGCCTAGATGGTATCGTCATCCTTGGGTCAATATAATATGACACTATGTTTTGAATTGGATGATTATGTCCATATAGATTTTACCTTTCTATTTTACTATAGGTAGGTGCACCTATTTTTTATAAGGTCTGATGATGTGCATGTATCTATAAATCTATCTCCTTCAACTAAAACCCTAAGTCTACTTATAAATGGCATATAAAAATGTGGGAAGTGTAATGGGCTGAACTAACCCTAATCACCTTCATTGATGACCAAACATTGCCTACATATCTAATAATCTAAATAAGGAATTCAAACCACACATAGTTCTTTCCCTTAGTGTGATTTTTCAATTGTGCTCATTTGCTATTTGAATGCACCTAGTGATTTAACTTTCAACACTTGAAAATGTTTGCTCTTAACTTGGCTTCATGTTCTTTAGACTTGGTTGATGATTGCTCCTAATGACTGATTTATAAATTTGGAAAAATAGGGCAGTTTTTCTCAAGTGCAATAGTGTATAGATGTATAATAGATGAGTGTTAGATGCCTAATAAACTTAGGATTTATTTATATTTATATGATTATATTTGGGTAATTTGTCATGTGATCAACATGATAGGAAGATGGGATGACCCATATGAATGACTTGATTTTAAAATATGATCGTGACTAGGCTAAGGATGAAACCATTAGATTTGTGTAGTACTATTTAAGTCTAATCATTTTGTCTAAGTGTCAGGAACACTGATCTAATGATCTAGATATGTCTAAGTATGATAGTTTACTAGTTTGGCATATACTAAAGGAGTTATTGAGGTGACTAACAAAAACTTCTAAGGATTGGACCCATATATAGCATGTGGATCTAAAAGAAAGTAGAATAAGAGTCATATATGTATGCAAAAGTCATGTAGTGTGTATGTAGGTCAAAAATGACATTACCAAGTGTCTAATACAAGATTTTAGTGTCTACAATTCTATAATATTTACCACATTCTTAGGTTGACATTTATTCTAATTACCTCTAACCTCAAATTTTCTCTTATTTGTGAACTTTGCATCATCAAAATTTGGATAATTTAACCCATACTTAAGCGTGTTTTCATATAAAATATTGACTTCAAAGTCTCTAACATCACAAAAAGGTTCATTGAGAGAGTGACAAGTGTTGATGAACACCTAGTCCTTAATGTTTGAAAGCAAAAAAATGGAAAATATACTTTTAATTTCACTATTTGGTGATTAATGTCATTTTGGTGACCATAGTCTTAAATTGAAGCACATATACACTAATAATTTCATTTATTATTCATTTGATTTTATCTAAGTTTTCCAATGTGACTTTCATACCAATAATGATTTTAAAATGGGCCAAGTTACTAATGTTTTAAAAAAAATGCGTAGATCTACATGAAAAAACATAAAACCAATAAAGTTCATAATGATTCAAACTTCTTGGGAATAACTTGGTTAATAATCTATCATCATGAGTAAAGTCTAGAAAAGAGGCATAAAATACTCTAATGTGATGAGAAAGATCTACATTTCCATTAAAATTTTCAAACTTTAGAGAAAATATTCTTATCGAAAATAGATATATGTAAGCTCTTCAAAATCCAAGGGGTTTAGAATAATATCATTCAAAGCCACCCTACCATTTGGATATTGAGAACCTTGAGAAAGATTTTTTATTTGATTTTTTAAGTCATGTAATATATACATCATAATATTCATTTTAATATTTGGAATATAAGTATAAGTAGCATAATTTGGAATACAAGAAGGATTCACCACATGTAAATAGACTTGAGAAGTGTTATAAGTAAGAGGTGGTTGACATATATGAGGAATATTAGAAACATGTTGAGAAATTAGAGGAACTTAAGAAGCAATAGAAACATGTTGATATATTGGAGGAACTTTAACATAATGGGGACATGTTTGCAACAATAGAATTTATAGAAGTAACAAAAGAATGAGGAACAGTAGAAGTAACACCAAAAGGAATAAAAACTTGAGCATGGGTAGGATTTGTAGGAAATTGAGAAATGACTACATGAGGATGCATATGTTGTAACTTTTGAATGACATTACTTAGAACATTAATTTTATTAGGGTACTTTAAAATATCTACAAATCTCAATTCATAATCATCATTATGAGCATGTATATATTCATTATCTAACTTATATGGAAATTCTTCAAATATAACCCTATCTTGAAATTTTAGATAAAAATATATGTTTTGGCTTATAACTTCTTTCAATACCTTCATTAATGGAGCTATTTCATTAAATGTTTTCATGACATGTTGATTTGTACAAAAATTGTGCATGGCTTTTCACACTTCTCAGTTGGACTTTGGATTTTTGGTGTGCATGACATCTCACGGTTCACATGTAGGTGATGGAATGTAATATGCATCATGTAACCATAGGATCTTTATTGCACATTACCATAGAAAATTTATCTAAGACATTATGCACATAGATAATAATTATTCACAAGCTAGTCTCTGCATTATCACCTCAAGAATAATATAATCTGGATATCTGTCTCTCTCAGGCACTAGTCAAGGAGTTCCTAATAAATAGGCAATGAAGGTTTATTATGTGCAACAAAATATTTGTTTTAAAAACTAACAATAGTTGAAATAAAATATTTGCATGAATTAGTTTTAGTTTTACAAATATTTCTCATAGCTAACCAACCAATAAAACTCCCTAATAAGATTAACTCCATGATTGGATGTAAATAAGGCTAAAACAAAACTAGTTTGGAAATAATACAAACATATGGCTAGTGTGAACACAACCACTCTAACCCCTTCCCTTAAGCACAAAATAAGGAGTGAGAAAAAATAAAGTAGAGAGACTGAATGGGTCCTAACAACTAGGATTACTCAGGTGCCCATGTACAAAATCATAGTGAAATATAAAGTGTCCCTATGGTAACCAATCCATCTTATCAAAATACATGGATGTTGAATCATTGTAACCACCAAGTCAAATAGGAACTTGTACTTTATATGAGGCTCACTCTATAAAAACCACTAATCACAAACTAGGGAAAAATATTTATCATGGATGAAATGTAACACCACAAGGTACCTAAAAACTAGTAGAACCATAGTGAGAGTGAAGAAGAGAACATATGATGCAAGGCATCCCAAGAAGCACGACTAAAAATCCCAACACAAACTTGTAGTAGGTGCATTCAATAGAATGAATCCCATCAAACAAAATATGCATGTTAGAACACAACTATCTACTAAGAGGGCGGTGAATTAGTAAATAGAATGAATTAGTCCTTTTTGAATCCCTTTCAAAAATAAACTAGAAAGGATATGTAGATTAAAACATATATACAAAGATCACACACATAAAAAAACAACACCATATGTATATGTGGAAAACCCAATATGAGAAAAACCATTATGAGAATAGCTACTAAATATACTATTCTAATCCAGCCTCATAGTCAAAACCTCACTGGTTACACATTTAAGGACACCGACCCTAAAGAGACACCAATCCCCTAGTTTAAAAGCACCAACTCCCTAATTTAAAAGCAAAAACTCTAAATAAGTACCAACTCCCTAATTGAGCACCAACTCAGTTTATCTAATGGCACCCATCAATCAAATCTATATGGAGCTACAACTCTAAATTACAATTTAGATTCATAAAATAATGTAATCTTGATTATCTGTTATACATCTAGTTTTTAACTGCTCATACTCTACCCATTATCTCTCTCTACTCTTTCACTCTACCCATCTATCTCTATGCCTAGATATATCTCTTATTTGACACACTTCATCTCTCTCGGCAACCTCTTCTCTTTTATTCTCTTCTCTTCTGGTTCTATGTCTCTTATATTTCTTTGTTTGACATAATTTAATGACACCAACAGTTTTTTCATGTATCCTAGATGACATTTATATAAGCACTTGATCTAGGGTTTTGTATATTCTCCATGTTCACACTTATTTACTAACACATCATGCTCAATTCTATTGGAATTTATTTATTGTCTTTAATATCAAGTTTCCCACATATTAAACTCATGTTTCATCACCATGATTATTGGTCTCATTACTATTTTTATCATATATTGGGCTCTATATTTGATACACATGCCATATTACACAAATTTGATCAATCATCACAATAAAATTTGTTATTTATGTCATAAGTTATGGATTAACTACATGTTCCTCCACTTGACCATTGGGATGATCATATCTTTAAATATTGGCCTTTGATCTTAAGTTTCACACCATGATCTAATGGTCTTCATTCAAATTTCTCAACTTTAAGACATGTCCATTGGATCAAAGTTTGATAGGCTCACATGCTCTATTGGATCCTTATACGCTTATAGGCTTTAACATTCTAAATTTAAAATACATCTATTAGATATTTTGATTTTATATTCTACATGTCATTAGATTTTCAAATTTGCTTGAACTTTATCTCTATCTATGGTTAAAGCTCGAGCTCTCAATCTCATCTCACTACTTTTTGAGTCTGTATAACAAATACACTTCATCGATCTCATCAAACTAGCTTAGTATTTAACTCACCTCTGTGTCAATAAACATCAATCACTTTATCCCATTGATTCCACTCACTCTATTATATCTTTAATGCACGATCACCCACTCACCATTAGATCTTTTGAAAATATCGATCTTTATCTTAGCTTAACATTAAACTTCAACCACTTATCCTCATCTTGCTACATCTTATCATCTTGGAGTAAATGTGATCCATTGATCTCTTTGAGATTTGCTTGAACTTTACCTTGTGAAATTTTGACTAAGTATGGGAACCATTTCAATTTGTCTATAAGGTCAACTTTTTACCTTCATGTATTTTTCTTTGCTCAACCACCTATTCTAAAATTTGGACCATATAAACTAAGCATAATACTGAACAAACCCATATGCTCATTTCTTCCTGAAGACTTCGTACATGTGAGATATGATGCCATTAATCTGCACACTAAAATTCTTTTGACACAGAGCTAACTATGCTTAGAAATTCTTGGAAGGCCAACTTTGTTCTTGCATAACTTTTTATGCACTTATTTGCATGACCTATAATTTAGCACATAATATCCTCTCACATAGAGGATTCCTTCCATATATTCAGATGCTTAAAAACCCTTCATACATGCAACATATGACATCATAAAAATGCCTACTCAACTTTTTCTTATCATCTACAAATTTGATTGTGGGAAAACATTGTTAAACTACCTGGGAACCCAACTTTACACATGCACATCTTTTCTTGTGCTTTATCATGAGACCTAATATTTAGTGCATAGAAACTAGGCACAAAAATGAATAAACCCATATGATCATTTTGTCCTGACACCTCTATGTATGAGAATACTTACCTCATCAACATGTTTACTTGGATCTGCTTGAGCCCTTTTGCAAATTTGGCTAAGTATAGAAACTTAGTGAATTATGTCTAAGTATCCAACTTTGCATCCTCATATATTGTACCACACTTCATTGCATGACATCAAATTTGGTGCATAATAAATAGGGACTAATGTGATCACAGCCATATGACCAACTCCAAAAAACTCATCCACACATGGTAATGGTGACATTAGTATACTACCTATCTATATTTTCCTCTATAGACCCAAAATTTCTAGATGATCAATATGAAGAACTGGATGAATTCCACTCATCCACACAAGCACTCCAATCATCCTTGACCTCTTATAAGATCCATTGCATATCCTCTAATCACTAAATTTAGCCCTGAGCATCAATGACATCTATAATGCCAATAATATCCCTTTTGACATCAATGATAATCATATTGTCAATAATATGCCCCTTTGTCATGGATGGAAAACTAAATGCTCTGATATTCTAATATTATGCTCCTTCTCTGAAATTGCTTGCATTGGATTCTAATGAGTGTGAACTAAAGTTGTTTATACCAAACTTGTTCCCCCTTAGGCAATGGTACATTTTCATAAACTCAAATTGGACACATGCTCTGATTGTATTTAGCATTTGTAATTTTTCTCCAAACCCTTACAAAGAGAATTTGCACTTCTTCTCCCCCTTTGACATCAATGGAAAAGGGAATCTTTATTATTGTTTATCCAAATGTTTCTCCCCCTTTATCAAATAAATGAGTTTGTTCAAGAATCTACAACCATTAACTCATTCAAAATTTTCAAAATTATGCATAACTAAGTTTCCTTTTCTCTCTTCTTCCAAGGATTAACAAAGCTTTTATGATCCTCTCCTTAGACTCATGCCCTATCACTAGGATCTAGTGATGTGATGTAAGAGCCACCATATAGGATTATTTAACTACATAGTCCTCTGATCATAGGACCTAACCAATTATAAATCTTCCCTTTATTTATGCATGATGATTTAATACATTTTCAAAACACCTAACTTAGTTTGATCAATTTGTTATCACAACTTGCTTGAGTTCTCATTTATAGTAGACATCACAACATCTTCAACATGACTAAAGCATCTCACATGTGTTCCCCTTGACATCATGCATATCTCCTCAAGCCATTTATGTTATCTAAGTTATCTCAACCTAACTCCATATTCCATCTTCTTAGGCTTATCCATTCAATAACATCTCTTTTGCATAAGAAATTCTCATACCTTGTAACCTTTCCTAGGTTACTTCAAAGAGGTACATTTTAAGCAAAGATATATAACTTTAAATTTTCATACCTTTGCACCAAGGGACTACCTATAGCACACCATAACTTAAATTAACACTTGTATATCATCATTTTACACATGTTAGCCAAGTTTGGTGACCTAATTCATTTTACAACCCAAGATACACCATGTCAACGGTTTCTTGAATTATAACCCCTATGCCAACCTCTACTTCTCCTTGTACATAAGGAGATAACAATCACACACTTTTGCACCAAGATTTGAGCTTTCATACCTTTGGGAACCTTGGCTTCTTATACCATGGCTATAATCGAGAGCTAAAATAAATCATTTATGGGGTCATTTCTCTTCATCTGAACCTATGAACCATATTTATGAGATGTACTCCATCAATCTCATTATGTCACATTGAAACACTCATTATGTCCCTATAGACATTGCATACATAGCACTTCTCTCAACTTGACATACGAACTCCAACTAGGAGCACTCATTTCTTGCCTTCTAGAATCTTCTGAAGAACACCATAGCAACACTTGCTTATCCACTAAAAGGAGTCTCTTAAGAAGCATAGACAGAGACACCCTAGTTCATAATGTCCTAGAATAATTTGAAACTAGGAGTTTCCCTTAACTCCTCATATTCCTTCTCCTCCTTGGTCATTTCATACTTATGGTTCTTCTTATTCTTAGGCTTAAGAAAAATAACATGCTCATCAACTATAATGTTATCCTTTTATTTTATGATTGGATTAACAATATATTGAGACAACATAGATTCATGACATACCTTTTCATCTTATGAATATTTCTTAGAATTCATAACCTCATCACTAGACATTGACAGTTGATGTTCTTGGCATGAAACTTGCTCATTAATAGAAATATGTTCACTTGCTTCCATGCATACCTCAGAACTAGCCTCAACCAGCACCTTGGCTTCTCCTTGAGCTTGGTCTTTTCATTTTCAACATGAGTAGACACTGAGAGCTCTTGACACTCTCCAACCTCAATAATATTCTCCATCATAGAATGATCTTTTACTTTCCATACATCCTTGGTTTTCTTAAATGTCCTATTTTTTATTTTTTTAGAGACTTGTGAACCATTGTTCACACCAGGAGGCATGCCTTTATTTTTACTTTTTATCTTTGGTCTTACAAAGCTTGTTTTACATTATTTAGCTATGTGACCAAAATTATTACAATTATAGAATATTACATTTGTATCTAACAAGGGTGCAAATGAGTTTTTGCTTATAAATTTTGTTCTCCTTTTAGATACAACTCTACATTCACTATCCTTATGACCAAACTAATTATAGCTATAATAATAACCATATAAAAATAAGGAATACTTGGTCAATATTTCTTTGTGAAAAATAGGGAGTTCTTAAATTTAGCTTTTTCAAGTCTCTCACTCTTGTGTAACCATCTACATCATCTCCCTTTGTGTTCTACATATTCCTTTCTTTAGGCTTCTTTTTTCCTTTAGCTTTCCTCACATCATTAGTTCTTGTATCTATCTTTGTATCCTTACAATATTTCTCTTTATTTGCTCCTAATCCTCTTTATGCTTTGTGTTAAGCATGAAATATACTGAGAGGGGGGGTGAATCAGTATATTATATATCTTATAAATCTTTCTTTTAACCAAATTCCACTTAATCAATCATTCAAGATATGCAATAAATCTCAAACAATAAACATCACACAAGATAGAGAGAGACACCAGATATAACATGGAAACCCAATGTGGGAAAAACCACAGAGAATCAATCTCAAATATATTCATGAGAACAAACCCATAGGAGCACCATACCCTTTTGCCGAGTACAAACCTCAGCTATAATTCATGAGCACCAACCCATAGGAGCTTCAAACCCCTTTGCCGAGCACCAACCCAGCACTTATTCGTGAGCACCAACCCACAGGAGCACCAACCCCTTTGCTGAGCACCAACCCAGCAATAATTCGTGAGCACCAACCCACAGGAGCACTAACCCCTTTGTGTATACCACACACCTATCTCTAAATGTTGATATCTCAACAAATGATAGATCAATACAACATCTCTTTCCTCTCTCTCACTTTTGCTCTTCTAAGCTAGATATAACAAATACAAATCATATTCATCTCTCACAATTGCTCTTCTAAGCTAGATATCACAATATCAAATCAACCTCTCTCTTTCATATTAAAAATGGCTTCTCAAGCCTTTATTTATAGCTTTCCAAATGACCTTTGGCCTTCCCCCTTTGTGACCCTTCAATCCTCATGAAAAATGGTGCCAATATTGGATGACCCTTCATATTCAAGCCTTTGAAAATTCATGTGGTGACCCTTCATGATCAAAAACATCCTTCCCACTTTTGTCCTTATCTTTGGTGACTTTTTGTATTCCTTAAAGTGTCCCTTCATGAGAAATTCACCCTTACTCTTTTGTCTTCACTTGGTGACTCTTGGTATTCCCCAAAATGACTCTTCATGCGAAAATGCATCCCATCCTTCTTTTGTCTTTACCCCATGGCTCTTCGACTTCTCCATGGGCCCTTATTTTGTCTCATATGCAACCAAAAATATATTCATTAATATTAAATAAATATTAACTCATATTAGCCAAGATAAACAACATTAAATGCAATGGGGTCTTTATCACCAATAATACTAAACCTTTGACATCAATGACAATATTTCCAACAATCTCCCCCTTTGTCATTGATGGCAACCTCAATCCTAAAACTGCCACATCCTGTCACCTACACATCCTATCATCTAAAAACATACAGTAACTCCCCCTTACTCTAACAACCTATACTTATTTTTTATACCTATTTTTTGCACCTGTACCTGTACCTACTATTCTCCCACTTTGACATCAATGGCAAAGGGCCTACCTGGAGCTAACACTTAGCTCCCCCTCACTTGATGCTGAACATCAATGGTAGGAAGTAATAGAAATTACTCCCAACTCCTCTCACTGATCTTTGAGAAGATATGTGATTTTACCTGTCCTTTGAGAATCTGCAATCAACTCATTTGAATATTTTCTTATAATCTCACAACCTTCTGCATGAAACTTTAAGGTGTATCATTGATCACATATTTGCCTTACACTCAATAGATTATGCTTATAAAACATTCTTAGTCTTGTTTCTACCATTATCCAAAATTAAAGTACCTTTTTTGGCTATCCTTGTAGTGTTTTTATCTCTGAATCTCACTGTACCACCATTGATCTTCTTTATTCTTATCTCCTGTCATATGCCTCGAACATCCGCTATCAATGAACCATGGCTGATCTTTATCTCTTACATGCAAAGTTGTTTGCACCAACATAGAATCTTCAGGTTGTTTCTTTTGCCATGAACACGACTGAACCTTCTTCCTGATGAATGGAGCTTTTAAACTTTGATCCTTCTTGATTGAATATGCATGAGTATCCTTTTCTTTCTCTCTAAAACTGTTAGCTCTTTTTCAACATTCTAATTTCTTATGACCATAATCATTTGAAACACTGTATATGCAAGAATCATTCTAATAGCCTCAAACCATAATACTGATGCAAAATTTTCTTTAAAAATATATTTCCTCAAAAGATATACAAAATAATCTGTCAACTCACCTTCTTGTCATGCAACATATCCAAGACCCAATAGCATCCACCATACTTCAATTTTTAAAAGTGTCTCCTTGAAGCCTAGAAGAGACACCCCACACAATAGGGTTTTAGAAACAAATCTCAAGAGATTCCCACATCTCCTCTGTTTCTTCCTTGATCTTATTGTGTTTTTCTTTTAGAATCCGTTTAAGCATGTCTAACCTTTTTGCCCTACTAACCTTATCATTTATGATGTTTTTCATCTTCTCAACTTTTGCAACTTTCTTGTTTTGACAAAACTCATGCTCAAATGTAACAAGAGATTCTTTACAATCCTTCTTATCTGATTCTTTATCTACTATAGCAAGTAATTCATTTTCACTCTTAAACTCAACCTGATCAACTTTTACTATTTTAGGTCTCCAAACCTTAATTTGACTCTTCTCATATCTTTTAGGGGCTTTGTAACCTTTGACATACTTTGAAGATCTCTTTACTTGTTTTGGACATAATTTAGCAATATGGCCAACCTTATGACAACAAAAGCAAACAATATTTCTCATACCTTTTTCTTGAATGTGACTGAGATCTCCCTTTGACTGATTGCTTCTCCTCATACAGTCTCTTACCCTATGACCAACATGATGACAAACAAAACAACGGCCATGAAAAGAATTTGAAAACTTGAAAGCATTGGGTTGCCTGATTGGCTTCTTTGATTTGCCTACAAAACTTGCATCCTTCTTTCCTTGGACTGATATTTCATGATCTTTCTCAACCTTGATTATAAGCTTCTCATGATTATCCTTTAAAGAGCCTAACTCAACCTTTAACTGATTACACTCTTCTTCTTTTGATGTTAAAATTGAATTTGCAACCTCTAACTAATTCTTAAGATCTTGAATAAATATCTTATTTTCTTTTACTTCTATAGCCAACTTAGAATCCAAAATACACACCTTTTCCTTAAGAGCCTCAACCACAGATTTCAACTCTTGATTCTCCTTCTTTAGCTGCTTGGCCATCTTATGCTTTTCTTTGATCTACCTTTAAGCTGTTAAACCCTTTTTGAAGGAACTTACTCTGATACCAATTGTTAAGCACAGAATATACTGAGAGGGGGGGTGAATCAGTATATAATATATCTTATAAATCTTTCCTTTAACCAAATTCCACTTAATCAATCATTCAAGATATGCAATAAAACTCAAACAATAAACATCACAGAAGATAGAGAGAGACACCAAATATAACATGGAAATCCAATGTGGGAAAAACCATGGAGAATCAATCTCAAATATATTCATGAGAACAAACCCACAGGAGCACCATACCCCTTTGCCGAGTACAAACCTTAGCTACAATTCATGAGCACCAACCCATAGGAGCTTCAAACCCCTTTGTCGAGCACCAACCCAGCACCTATTCACGAGCACCAACCCATAAGAGCAATAACCCCTTTGCTGAGCACCAACCCAGCAACAATTCATGAGCACCAACCCACAGGAGCACCAACCCCTTTTCCAAGCACCAACTCAGCAACAATTCATGAGCACCAACCCATAGGAGCACCAACCCCTTTGTGTATACCACACACCTATCTCTCAATGTTGCTATCTCAACAAATGATAGATCAATACAACATCTCTTTCCTCTCTCTCACTTTTGCTCTTCTAAGCTAGATATAACAAATACAAATCATATTCATCTCTCACAATTGCTCTTCTAAGCTAGATATCACAATATCAAATCAACCTCTCTCTCTCTCATATTACAAATGGGTTCTCAAGCCTTTATTTATAGCTTTCCAAATGACCTTTGGCCTTCCCCCTCTGTGACCCTTCAATCCTCATGAAAAATGGCACCAATCTTGGATGATCCTTCATATTCAAGCCTTTGAAAAGTCATGTGGTGACCCTTCATGATCAAAAACGTCCTTCCCACTTTTGTCCTTATCTTTGGTGACTTTTCATATTCCTTAAAGTGTCCCTTCATGAGAAATTTTCCCTTACTCTTTTGTCTTCACTTGGTGACTCTTGGTATTCCCCAAAATGACTCTTCATGGGAAAATGTGTCCCATCCTTCTTTTGTCTTTACCCCGTGGCTCTTCAACTTCTCCATGGGCCCTTATTTTGTCTCATATGCAACCAAAAATATATTCGTTAATATTAAATAAATATTAACTAATATTAGCCAAGATAAACAACTTTAAATGCAATGGGGCCTTTATCACCAATAATACTAAACCTTTGACATCAATGACAATATTTCCAACACTTTGAAGTTATCATATAACTTTCCAGATGTACTAGTTATGGGAATTTTGCCCTTTACATAACTAAGACCAGATCTTTCTTTTGATGGCTTTTGAGATTTGATCAATTCATCAAGAATTATTGAACCTCCTTTCAACTTCAAACCTTTATCTATTTGTTCTTTAGCTTTATCAAGTTTTTTTCTCAAAGACATTATTATTACTTCTAACTTCCAGCATTCATTAAATTTAGAATGTAGTTTAGTTTTGACTACATATTCTATTCTTTTAGCCTCTTTAACTTGTGTCTTTAGGCTCACTATCATCTGATCAGATCTTTCAACACCTTTGGCTAGTTTTTCAAAAAAAAATTATCCAAGCTTCTTCTACTTTGAGTTATCTTTTCTTAACTTGTCTATCTCATCTAGAGCAAAGATGAGTTCACACTCTAGGTCCACTTCTCCTTCCTCTTCTTCATCTAAGTCTTCAACTTCTTTTTGATCCACAGAAGTTGATCCTAATGCCATGAATAGGGATTCATTTCCCTCAGCCATAAAGGCACAATCATGATCATCAATTAAGCTATCACACTCATCCAATGAATCACTATTTTCTATTATAAATAAGCCCTTCTTGTTTTTAAAGAAGTTATTCTTATTGGAATAGTCAGGCTTCATCCTTTTACCATCCTCTTCTTGCTCAGAGTTATCCTTTTTTCTCATAAGGGCATTTAGTATCAAAATATCCTACCTTATCATAGTTAAAGCATTTAAATGGTAACTTACCTTTGTACTTTCCAGACCCTCTTTTTAATCTTCTAACAAAGTTAGCTTCTTCATCAATCTCCTTAGATCCAGATGTAGACACTTTTTATTTTACTTTCTTGGATACTTTGAATGTAGCTTCTCTCTTGGAAGTATCTACTTCTCCCATTCTCATCTCATAAGCAATGAAGGTTCTATGTAACTCATCAATAGTGAGTTTATCTATATCTCTTACTTCCTCTATTTAAGATATTTTAGATTCATACCTTGATGGTAGAGATCTTAGGACCTTTTTGAGAATTATTTATTCTTTCATCTCTTGTCTAAGGCCTCTGATTGCATTGACTATTTCATCTACTCTAAGAAGGTAGTCTACAATTTTCTCTTTTTAATTAATTTTAAGACTTTCAAACATAACTTTATATGTTTGTAGTTTGGCCTACTTTACCTTATCATCACCTTCATAGATGCTCTTCAATTTGTTCCAGATATCTTATGTATTTTGGAAATGTATCACTTTTATAAACTCTAATTTAGATAATCCATAAAGGATAACATTATTTGCCTTAGCATTGCTCTCATATGCCTTCTTTAAAGCCTGATCAGTAGGAGTTATAGCAGGGGTTGTATATCCATTTATAACATACATCCATACATCAAAACCTAATGAATATAAATATGTTTTCATTATAATGCTCCAAAATGCATAATTTGATCCATCAAAGAGAGGTGTTTTGTTTGAGGAAGCGATTTCTTGACTAACCATTTATGTTCACCATCCAAGATCTGTCTGAGCTAATTAAGATTATTCTAAGGAACCAATGCTCTGATACAAATTTTTGGAACACAACTATCTACTAAGAGGGGGGTGAATTAGTAGATAGACTAAATTAGTCCTTTTTGAATCCCTTTTAAAAACAAACTAGAAAGGATATGTATATTAAAACATACATGCATAGATCACACACACAAACACATATAACACCATATGTATACATTAAAAACCCAATATGAGAAAAACCATGATGAGAATAGATATTAGAATCTACTATTCTAATATGGTCTCATAGTCAAAACCTCATTGGTTACACATTTAATGGCACCAACCCTAAGGAGACACCAATCCCCTAGTTTAAGAGCACTAACTCTAAGGAAGCACTAACTCTAAGGAAGTACCAACTCCTTAATTTATTATCACCAACTCTAAGGAAACACCAACTCCTTAACTAAGCACCAACTCAACTTATCTGATGTGATGGCACCCACCAATCAGATCTATATAGAGCTACAACTCCAAATTACAATATAGATTCATAAAATAATCCAATCTCAATTCTCTATTATAGGACTGGTTTGTAATTACTCATACTCTACAAATTATCTCTGTCTACTCTTTCACTTTACCCCTCTATATTTGTGTCTAGATATATCTCTTATTCGGCACACTTCATCTCTCTTTGTAGCCTCTTTTCTTTTCTTCTCTTCTCTTCTTTTCTCTTCTAGTCTAGTTATGTCTCTTATATTTCTCTATTTGACACAATTCAACTACACCAACAATTTTTTCATGTATCCTAGATGACATGTATATAAGCATTTAATCTAAGGTACTATATATTCTTTGTGTTCACACTTGTTTGCTAACACATCATGCTCAATTTTTTGGACTTTAGTTCTTATCTTTAATATTAGGTTTCCCACATCTTGAACTCATGCTTCACCACCATGATTCTTGGTCTCATTACTATTTTTAGCATATATCAGCCTCTAGTTTTGATGCACATGCCATATTAAATAAATTTTATTGATCATCACAATCAAATTCATTATCTATGTCATAATTTATAGCTTAATTACATGTTCCTCTGCTTAACCATAGGGATGATCATATCTTTAAATATTGGCCTTTGATCTTAAGTTTCATGCCACGATCTGATGGTCTTCATTCAAATTTCTCAACTTTAAGATGCATCTATTGGATCAAGTTCTGATAGGCTCACGTGCTCTATTGGATCTTTGTACACTTATGGTATTTAATGTTCTAACTTTAAAATGCATCTATTGGATCTTTTGATTCAAGATCCCACAAGCCATTAGATATTCAAAGTTGCACAATTTTTATCTTTATCTATGATTAAAATTTGAGCTCTCAATCTCATCTCATTACTTCTTAAATCTTTAGAATGAATATGCTCCATCGATCTCATTAGACTAGTTTGATCTTTAACTCACCTTTGTGTCGATAAACATTGAGTACTTTATCACATTGAGTCTACTCACTCCATTAGATCTTCACTACATGATCATCCACTCACCATTAGATCTTCTGACAAGCTCAATATTTATCTTGGATTAACATTAAACTTTGACCACTTATCCTCATCTCACTGCATCTTAACATCTTGGAGTAAATTTGCTCCATTGATCTCTTTGAGAGTTGATCAAACTTTACCAAGTATAAATTTGAATAAGTATGGGAACCATTTTAATTTGTCTGTAAGGTCAAATTTACACCTTCATGTCTTTTCCTTCGCTTAACCACCTATTCTAAAATTTGGACCATATAAAATAGGCATAATACTGAACGAACCCATATACTCATTTTTTCCTGAAGCCTTCATGCGTGTGAGATATAATGCCATTAATCTGCTCACTCAGATTCTTCTAACATAGAGCTAACTATGCTTAGAACTTCTTGGAAATCCAACTTTGTTCTTGCATAACTTTTGATTCACTTAGTCGCATGACCTATAATTTAGTACATAATATCCTCTCACATAGAGGATTTCATCCATATATTCATATGCTCTAGAAACCTTCATATGTGCAATATATGACATCATAAAAATGCTTACTCAACTTTTTCTTACAATCTATAAATTTGACTATGGGAAACCACTGTTAAAATGCCTAAGAGCCCATTTTTACACATGCATGATAAATATTTTATCATGCTACATCACATGACCTGATTTAGTGCATAAAAACTAGGCACAAATATTAACAAACCCATATGATCATTTTTTCTTGACACTTCCATATGTGAAAATGTTGACCTCATCAACATGCTTACTTGGCTCTATTTGAGCCCTTTTGTAAATTTGGCTAAGTGTATAAACTTAGTAAAATTTATCCAAGTGGCTAATTTTGCATCCTCATATCTTTTACCATGCTTCATTACATGTCTTCAAATATAGGGCATAACATCTAGGGACTAATTTGGTCATAACCATATGACCAACTCCCCCAGACTCATCCACATGTGGTAATTTTAACATCATCAAACTACCTATTCATATTTTCCTCTATAGACCCAAAATATCTAGATGATCAATATGAAGAACTAGATGAATTCCACTCATGCACATAATCACTCCAATCATTCTTTACCTTTGATAGGATCCCTTGCATATCTTTTAATCACCATATTTAGCCCTAAGCATCAATGACATCCATAATGCCAATAATCTCCCTTCTGACATCAATGACAATCATATTGCCAATCATACACTCAATCAACTTCCTCCAAAATAAATTATGGTGTGCCAAGGGATAACAATGAGCACAACACCTGAAGCATTATGTGCACCCATTTAATGTCCCCAAATGGGATAATTAGACCTAGTTGGGGGTTACCCAATAAAATCTTGAATAAAATAACCAATTAACTAAAAATTTGCTCCACAAACTAACTAGCTATATCTGGAAAATTTATAGAATGCCCAAGCAAAACATGTCAAAAATAACTTCACAAATAACTGAAAATATTTTGAAAGCAAAGTACCTTTTTTTTACCAAAATAAATTGGCGAAGTGGCTAAAAATAACCCTACCAATAATTTAATTTTTATATGAAAGTACAGCTATGTTTTTCAATCACTATACACTACAAAAACATCCACAAGTGGGTTACCACACTATAAAAATAGGGAAATAAATATAATAATTATTTCTTGGAATATCCCCCTTAAAACATCTCCCATAACTCTCCAATCAAGTCACCCAAGTTGCACAAAAATATATAAAATTCCTAAATATCTCTAGGGAATAAATTGACCTTCCACACATGTAAATTGACCCACAACAACTCATCAATAACTGTAATAAATTATGAAAATTACCTTGACCCTAGAAGAGGATTTTGAAGACAAAATTTCCCTTTTAAGAAGGGTCACCACCCTCCCAAAGCAAGTCACCGCCCTTGGGATGGCCTCCAAACTCAACCAAGCTACTTAACCGAGTTTTCCCTCCTATTTGACTTGTAATTTATGTATTTCCAGTTCTTTGAAGGGTTTGTAATAATTTTTCTGATGAAGGTGGTGTCCAAAAATACCTTTGTCAATCCACTTGCATAAAACTATGAAAAATTGAGGCACAATTATAACCCATGAATAGAGATGCCTTAGGTAGAATAATGGAGGTATTCATCCCCAAACTCCTTAGTGCAATTAAAATTTTTCATCCTCAAGTCACTTGTTTAAGTGTGACATACTTGTACAAGAATTTCAGTATCAAAAAAACATAATGTTTTCAAATGAGCCTTTCCTCTCCTTTTATATCTCTCCTCCAAATGTGGCACCCAAAATAAGGAGGGAGAGTTTACCTTTTTCTTTTAAAAAGATAATATGTTAAACTTCCTTATAAAATCCACTTTAGGCCTTAAGTACCCATGACCCTCAAAAGGTCCCAACTTAAGTGCAATGAAAATTAGGCTACTATTTATTTATTTTAAGTATTTATAAATACTTTTTATTTTATTAATAATATTATTTTAATTTCAAAATGGGAACATTACAGTCCTTCCCACCCAGAATTGCTTGTCGTCAAGCAATTTCAATATCAATGGAGGTATCCCAACATACCTTATTATGCAATGTTTAATGATAATAAAAGATATTCAACCAGTATAATGAGAGAACCAATCACAAAGAGAAAACATTGAATGCTTACCAAGTTGACAAGTCAATTATTTCTCCATCAAGAAATTTGATTATCCTTCCTTTATATGCAAGGTGCATGTTTCTTCTTTCCTTCTTGGCATCACTCGCTCAATGGACTTCTTTACTATGTCCCTTCTTTTTAGGACAGTGCTTCCTTATCAATACATAACAAAAAGTGTTTCCTCCAAGCTTCTTCTTACAATGTGAAATTAGACAAAGAAAATGATACATGAAAAGGAACAATACAAAAACCTTCTTTCTTGGCATCAATGTATATTATGATGTCCTTTTTCATTCTTCCTTTTTGAAATTTTTTTGGCCAATCAAAATTATATTCACCCATTACAAGTTTCAATCCCAAGGTGTTGGAAATGCATGATATAGAGGAGCCATCCCCACAATTACCTTAAGTCCATCGTTTTCCTTGGTCGGTAGCCTATGTCTTGTAACCATTTTAGCATATATAAAATTGTTAATGGCCTCATCATCCATTGATATAATTACCCTTTTGCCTTTAACAATTATTTTCACATGAAAAACATGGTGTCTTATAGCACTAGATAGGGTAGTAATCATCTCTTTCTTTGTCACCTATTAGTTGTCCTCTTTTTTTTATGTGCTTGCCCTTCAATTTTAGTTTGGTTTATCTTCATGTGTTTATTTATTTGCTCCCAATTTTTTGATTGTTTTTACTTTGGTGGCTACCCTTCTATTCCCATTTCACATGCCTTTAATTTCTCTAAATTTTTTGACTTTAATCTCCGTTGATTTTCTATCACCATGGGCCCATAATTGACTAAATTTTGGTGCCCAAACCTCAAAGGTTCTTCACTTGGTGGCCGCCCTTTGAATTCAATCTTACATACCTTTGATTCCATTAAATTTTTTGAGTTAATTTCTAGTTTCTCACCCATCACAAAGGGCCTATGATTGACTGAATTTTGGTAATCAACAATCTTATGGAGTTGTTTTCCCTTGTACAATTAGAAATTAGGCTCTGTTAAATATTTTAAGGGTTTCCTTTCATCCCATTGAAAACCTTTGTTATGTGCCCTTACTAATTTTGGTTTTGATGGTTCCACCTTATTAACAAACTCATCAATGATTCTTTCCAAGAATTCTTCATGTGTGTCAATAGTGTTGTGCCCTTGTGTTTCCCATCCATGATGTCACCATTCATGGGTAGCCCCATCTAAAAGTTGGATGACAAAAATTAAGGCTTCCCTTCTACCTCTAGGCCTCAAATCAAGCTACTCACTTACCTTTTCAACCCAAACTCTTACCAAAATACCTAGATCACCATCAAAAGTTGGAACATCTATCTTCCCCAAGTCATCCAATATATCTACATGCCCATGGTGCCTCTTGCCATATCTCAAACCTATCCAATCTTTGAAGCTCTTTCCCATCTTGTACTGAGGTCCAAGTGTTAATTACTCATCATAATCCTCCATTAAATCCTAATGAACCAAAGGTTGGTCCTCCACCCTAAGGGGATGATTCCCATGATCCTAGGCCTATGTAATAACATCAATCCTTCCCTTGTCCAAGTTAGTGTTTGATATAAACTTTGAATCCAAAATATATCTAATATATGGCCATAATGTGATCTATAAATTTGAATCAATATAGGATGGTTAGTATGGTTTTAGTTCCAAAATGAAAACAAAATCAAATAAACACACTAATAGCATAACATTTCTAGGCCTAGACACTAGGGAGAGCTTAGTTAACAAAAGCAAATGACAAGCACAACTAAAAAACAAGGGATCAAATATAAGAGTTCTTTCACCTTCCTTGGATGCTCCAAATGTCTTTATATTAGTGGCTTTCTCAGCTTGTGCTCATGAAGTCTTTAGCAATGGAAGCTTGGCTACCTCTATCTCTCTTTGGCACCTTTAGCTTGTGGCTTGGCTTGGCTTAAAATCAATTTGGCATGGTAACACTAATTGATTGAAGCTTTTGGAACCAATTTGGCATTATAACTTTGCATCAAAAAATCTTTGAAGATATTTGAGAATAATAAATTTTCACCAAAATAGCTTAGAAATGATGTTATGAGGCCTCTTATTTATAGATTTTTGGATTTGATCAGAATCAACCTCAACCATCCATCTCAAAATTGAGATGTGTGGTTGAGGATTAATTTAATTTTGGAATTAAGTTTGTAATTATCCTCATTATGTAATTGGAATAAGGGGAAATTAAGAGGCATGGAGGGCATCATGGAAGGAATTGATGAGGCATGGGAGGCATGAATCCTAATATTTGTAGCATTTATGGCCTAGGGATGGCTTCCCAAGAAATGAGGTCACTTGATGATGTAGATATTAAATATTCATTTATAAAAACAAGTTTTCAACAAGTTTCCATGGAATTATTAATTATTCCTTGATTTGGGTTAATTAGCTCTTAAGCATGATTAAGCACTTTGTGCATAATTTACTCAGATTAATCAGAATGCCTTGTTATTGGTCTTAAATTTGACTAGATTGGAATTGGAAGGTAATGTTAGATGCATTGGATGTGTATACCCATTTATGATGTTACCAACACAAATAAAAAATGTGCGTGTCTTGTGAAATAGGTTTGATAGGGAAGAGCAATCCAAAGCACGTGGGTGCAAAATTGGCATTTTGACTCAAAATGATCTGATCAAAGTTAGTTGGCCTATAAATTGCATTGCTCCATTTAGGGATACCCTAGCCAAAATCAGCACTTGAATATGTCAATTTCACATCATTTTGTGTGTTTTAATGTTTTTAGGCCAAATTGTGCATTTTAGGTGGAAATTGGTCAAAACCCTGATTGGAAGTTATTGATGGCCAGTTTTAGGTGTCTACAATTGGGGTTACTAAAAAAACCTTTGAATAAAATTTCCAATTAACTAAAAAGCTACTCCATAAACCATCTATCCGTAGATGGAAAATTTATAGAATACCCAAACAAAATATGCTAAAAATAACTTCACAAATAGCTAAAAATATTCTAACAGCAAGGTACCTTTTTTTGACCAAAATAAATTGAAGTGGCTGAAAATAGCCCTTCCAATAATCTAATTTTTATATGAATGTACAGATGAATTTTTCAATCACTACACACCACAAAAACATCCACAAGTGGGTCTCCACACTTTAGAAAAATAGGGAAATAAACCTGATAATTATTTCTTATAATTTACCCCTCAAAACAACTCTCAGAACTCTCTAATCAAGTTACTCGAGTTACCCAAAAATATATTAAATTCCTAAATATTTCTAGGGAACAAATTGGCCTTCCACACATGCAAATTGACCCAAAACAACTCACCAATATCTGTAATAAATTATGAAAATTACCTTTACTCTAGAAGAGGGTTTTGAAGATAAAATTACCCTCTTGAGAGGGGTCACCACCCTTCCAAAACAAGTTGCCACCCTTGGGATGGCCTCCAAATTCAATCAAGTTCCTCAATTAAGTTTTCCATCCCCTTTGACCTATAATTTATGTATTTGCATCTCTCTAAAGGGTTTATAATGATTCCTTAATGAAGGTGGTGTCTAAATACACCTTTGTAGATCCACTTGTATACAACTATGCAAAAATGAGCCACAATTATAGCCCTTAAATAGAGTTGCCCTAGGTAGAAGAATGGAGGTTTTTATCCCCAAACTCCTTGGTACACTTGAAGGTTTTTATCTTCAAGTCACTTATTCAAGCTTGACATACTTGCACAAGAATTTCATATCAAAAATGCATAACCTTTTTAAATGAACCTTTCTTCTCCTTTTATATCTCTCCTCCAAGTGTGGTGCCCAAAATAAGGAGGGAGAGTTTACCTTTTTCTTTTAAAAATATAATATATTAAACTCCCTTATAAAATCCACTTTAGGCCTTAAGTGCCCATGACCCTCAAAAGGTCCCAACTTAAGTGAAACACAAATTAGACTATTATTACTTTATTTTAATTATTTAGAAATATTTTTATATTATTTTAATTTCAAATTAGGGACATTACAACACACCCCTCCATAATTCTAAAGTGGGTGTAGTGACTCAAAAACATATATGTATGAGTGGCCCAATCCCACTACAAAACATTGAAATAATGACATTGGGTTGCACCAAACTAGATACTCTTTAGAGGGAGATCAAACTCCATGACAAATCTTAAGGAGTCTATCAACATCAAAGGTACAAATACAAATCTCTTAATAATATGTCCCTAGTGGTGATGGGATAGTCAACAACTGAAGAGTAAAGTGCTCAACCTAGAGCACATAAACATGAATAAAAAGACTCCATGACTCTTAATGTGAAATAAAGTTCCCACACAACAACAATATCACCAAGTGATGTAACAAAGTCCACAATGCAGTTAATGTGTAGTAGATGACATTTATGAAATGAGAGATGTAGGCTCCAAAAAACACATTTGCCTACCAAAGAGCCCAAATAACCAATGACCATCAAAAGGCAAATGGAGTAGTGTGTAGTCAAAGAAGTTGATTGGTAGAGGAACCTCACCTGTAGAGTTATCTTTAAGAAAATTATCGATGCTACCAAGAATGATCAAAAATCCACCCCAAATGAACATGAATGGTAGATGAAGATGCCTGCATATGAGTGGGTGTAAATCCCATAGTAGAAGAATGTGAGGTAAGATCCAAAGAAGTGTTAGGTAGATCATATCTAACCATTATAGTCTCAAGTTTATTAGGCCTGAGTGAAGGTAAAAAAGAGCCCATACATAACTCACTATTCTCATGAAGAGTGGATTAAATAAAATATAGATCTCTATCAAAATATCCCATTAAAGATGAAACACATGTGTCATAACCAATGCCATGTTGATCAATCCATGTAATAGGATGGATAGGGTGAGAAATGCCCTATAAATGCTTCCCAATGCCCACAAGTTTGGTAGTGTGACCCATGGAATCAATCATGCTAGAGTAAAGCTAGTGGTATGCTTCTCAAAAGAAGCAAGCATATATGTAAGTAGAACTAGAGTGGGATGTGCAGATTATGAAATAATAGTAGGCACAAAAGTATCATCTACAATAAGAACAATACAATATATATATATATATATATATATATATCACTATTCAAGGAGAAGCACAAGGAGTGCCTAATAAATAGCTAATGAATGTCTATTACATGCAACAAATAATTTATTGCATAAACTAACAAATAGGTGAAATGAAATATTTGCATGAACTAGTTTTAGTTATACAAATATTTCTCATAATTAACCAACTCATAAAATTCCCTAATAATATTAACTCCATGAGTGGGTAAAAACAAGGTTAAAATGAAATTGATTTGTAAATAATAAAAACTAATAGACGGCGTGAACGCAGTATCTTCCCATGTTTATGAAAAACTCTTTCACTTGACATGTTGTAGTCTAACTCTACACACCCTTCCTAAACTCTACACACAATGCATCCTCATATGACACACATACATCACTTTTCTACACATTACCTTTTTAAGTTATTGCACCACCAAGACACAACTTGCATAGTTCTTTAATTTTTTGCACACACACTTGCATATTCAACATCCACGTGTTGGGTTATTCCTTCCATGTGGAATGCCAACTATTCATATAATTCTACAGCATTTCAGGGAAATTTTTAATAGAACTACATCACTAGAAGTCTAATCACACACCTACAAGATTACCATCTTTCTTTAACTATCATCAATTATAAATACTTGTTATAATGATGTATATTGTGTAATTGTCCATCCCATAAGGGTACAAACATGATAGGTATCATACACACAAAAAATGTAATTTTGTTAATATTATTTATGTATCTAGCATTCAAGCACATACTGTAACTTTTCATTCTTTCATCCAATATAGATAAATCAACAAGGAAGCATTTACTTTCTGATCACATGAACTAGTATTCCTAGTCTTATTGAATCTTGTACACATGTAATTTTACCTAATTTATGTATTTAATGTAATTTGTATTTATACATATCAAAATTATGCATATGGTTATCTATTTGGTTTTCTACTTGTTTAGATTAATTTTCATGCACTTTATAATCTACAGCATATCTCTAAGCATAACATTGTCTACTGCACAAGCATCTTGGACCCCATGGTGCAAATCATTGGTATTAGAGAAAGAGATCATATATTCCTATACACATGAGTGAAACCTAAGAAATCAAGACCACTAGTTAATTATATTTCAAAGTATCTATAAAAACATCATAACAAGAGCAAGATGGTTGGTGTTGGTTCCCAGTATTGTACCGTTGTCACTCAGCCTCACACGCCCTAGGGGTTAGAAATCAAGAAGGGGAGTGTGAGTCTAAGGTAAGGAGCCATTAAGATATGTCATTGGAGCTAGGGAGGGATCATCACCATGAAAAAATTGTTTGAGGACAATGACCAGGAGAGGCCCAACAAAGGGGATGGTTAGTTCCATGTTTCTTTTGGCTCTGCCTGAACCAAAGTGAGAGGACCTACATGTGGGGGTAGCTAGTTTTGGTGAAGAGATTTAGAACCTTCAACCTTTATTTGGATTTGTAATTATGGAAAAGGTAATATGAAAAAATCATAACCAGACTCCCACACTCTACCTTGGAAGGGTTTTCTCATGAAATGCATGAATGCTTGAGTCATATGAAAGCTACTTAAGACAGATAGGAAAATGGATGCAATCTTTGATGTGAAAATTGTTTTTGAATTACAAGGGGTAAGAAAGGACTATAGCACTAGGATTTTGATCATATAAAGAAAATACACTTTAGGTGAATAATGTATAGTACATTCTTCAAGCAAGCAGCACTTATGGTATGCTAGTTGTATGTTGTATGTGCGGTAGAATAGGGTAGGACAATGTTTAAAAGAAAAGTTTGATGAAAAGATGTGAAAGATAATAACTGAATATGGAGGAGTTCACACAATCATGATATCTCCTTTATCAATAAATGTTTGCTTAATTCTTAAAATATCTAGGAAGAAACTACACACATATGGTCCTTGAAAGATTACAAGCAACACTACAGGTTACCTTTCAAGAATTCTTTCTTGTTGCATACATGAGCCCAGGACTGCCCTTAAAAAGGATATCAATGCTTAATTCCCAAAACTTTAAAATAAAAAGTGTTTTATGTTCTAGATGCACCTTCTCAATGACTACCATAAATAAACATACACCAAACAACCAATCTATTTAGCTTGTGAAAAGAAACATTGCATTTGAACAACAAGATAGAATGGAAACCATGAACATATTTTATTCATTTACTGGGAAAATATTGATCACAACACATTTATTTAAAATTAGATATCATAAGACACTCTATAGAAATGACTCTGTAACAAGGGAACATCATAGATGATCTCAAATATTTCCAATGATTTTATAAATAAAATCGATTTGGCACTAGGGCACTACATAGGGATGACTCTCTGAGCTATTCTCTTTTACACTCAAATTTTTAGTCAACCTTTGTAAAGGGACAAACCCCCTTTACTTATACAATTCCATAACCATACTTGGCATACTCTATAAAGATACTCCATTTGGAAGATTATTTCATGGGCCTGGAGTTGGTTGTAACAAACTTGATTCCTCAAACCTGCAGGTGTGCTCTCATGATGATGAAGGATATGATTTCCCACTATGAAATAATATTTATAGTTATGTACATGTAAAATAACCCACAAGGGATAAAACAAAACTTTGTCCACTTGTGCAAAAAACAAAAATGTCCTTTCCTTAAACAAAACAAACTAGGAAAGGGACATGTCACTATCGGGATTAATAAAAAAGTTCCTCAAAAGGAAAGAGACAAAAAGGAGAAAATGACAAGAAGAGAAAGAGATGTATGAGATTATTCCCTTTTTGGGAAAGAAACTAGGGGTATCTTGTCATGATGTAGAATCCACATCAATGATTGTGTCCTTTACCAGTTTGTCTTTGTGTGTAACAAACTTCTTGATCATATTGGTGAGGATCATTCTATCTGAGCCCATCTGGTACTTGAATTCGGTGTCATATTCCTCCGACCAATTGTTGGTTCTTTGGATCACTCCATATTTCTTTCACATCAATGCCTCCAACTTGTCACAAGATTTTTTGAGAAATACTAGGTCCTTTATTTTTTGACCATTGAAAACTTCATGAGGTGCATTGATGAGATCCTTCAGAGCCTTCTCCAATAGTTCTTTTGTTAGGTCCACCGCACCATCCAACCTCAACATTACTCTCAGAGTGGCCTCAATCTCTACTCTCATAGTCTTGAGAGACTGATCTTCTTCTTTCAAATCAAAAGTGATATCCTTGAGCATGGTGAGCTTGTGCTTTATGGCTAATTAGCAATCTCTGGGCATCTTAATATTATCTAGAGAGATAATGTTTTCTATGATTAAAATATCCTTGCCCATTTTACATATTTCATCTATTTTGGGCCTAAGTGCCTCCCAACTTTTGATATCAGCATCATATTTAGATGCTTGGGATCTACACTCTCCTCACCTATCCATCTCATCATCTAGCCATTCCATATTTGTATGGATTATTTCTTGGCCTTGAGCTGTCAAGTCTTATTGCCAATCTTTTATCGCCCATCCTCTAATCTTTAAATCTTCACCATGGGTGATGTCCAGTGTTCCAAGGGGGATATGGGAAAGGTGAAGAGACTAGATGGTGGTTGGAGTCACTGCTTGGGGATCACTCAGTAAGTTTTACACTTAATGGATCATAGCTTGATTTTCCACCTTTAATTCCTCCATGGTGGCTTTATCTTTATCCATTCTATGTGTCACCATGTCAACTAGGACTTGTGAAGTATGCTTCAATTCCTTCCTTGATGGCTCCTTGAGATTGTAATGGTAAATGGAATATTTTTCCATGGGAGTATCCTTCTTCAGTGCATTTAGAGGAGGAATGGCTACTTCAACACTTCTTTCTCTTATGTATGTGAATGTCATTTTAACATGCATCTTGGCCTTATTTAAGGGCTTGGCCTTCTGCTTTTGAATAATAGGGGCTATATCAATATCCCCTACTTTTCTCATCACATCCTTCTTTTCCTTTACTTGGTCTATAATCCAAATAAGGGACCTGGTTTGGAAACCCTTCAAAGTTGTAGATGTTAAGGATGGCCTTATAGTAGTGATGAGTGGTGCCAATGGGGAAGCAACTATTGGGAGCATCACTGGTTTAAGAGGAGGGATTAACACAAATTTTTTTGTGTCTTCATCACTTCCCTGCTCTTCTTTTTCCTTCTTTAGGATGGGTTTAACTTGCTCCAAAACTTTGAAATCAAACCTAAGTTGGCAAGACTCCATGCACAATTTGTTAATGGAACTCCCTTTTTCTATGTGTTGGATGGAGGATAGAACAGTGGCTTCTCCTTCTATAACACCCTGGCTTGTTGGGTCTGTAGAGGCTATGGTGACTTCCTTATTCTATTTAGGTGACTCTTCACCAATCATGACCTCACAAACCTAATTCTTCTCTAGGTTATGCACCTTGATGGTGGAGAGAATCCTTTGGGGTATTTTCATTAAAGTATCATCCTCAGGGGCACTCTCCTCACCATATTTATTGACCTCTAAAGTTTTAGGGGTGCCCATTTATAGGTTTTATCCCTCTTCTCTTATTTTATCTTTCTTTTATTCTCCCACCTTTGCACTACTAGTGGGGGATTGAATGTCATCCCTACATTCGCCCTGATCTTTGTCATCTTGCTTCGGGGTATCTTTGACTTCATCAACTTTGTCCTACACAGGTGACTAAGAAACAACATCTTGGACAAATGCCTATGTTTTTAGGGAGTGGGTCTCCTTTCCAATAGGGGCTTCTACTTGGGTGTCCACCTTAGTACCAACCTTGACAACATCAAAAGATAGAGGATCATCTAAAGTTTTATCCCCTTCCTCATCACCTTTACCTTTTTCTGTTACAGGTTCCCCTTCTATAAATGCTCCTTCTATCAAGATTTTTGAAGGGAAGTGATGTTTCTCCCTATGGGTCCTCTACTCAATTCTTAATTTATGGGGAGTGAAGGTGCACTATTTATTCATTACCTCATCTATCGACCTTTCTTCATCTAAGTCCTCCCCCTCACTCATATCTCTAACCTTTTATGCGTACGAAACTTGATCTTCTTTTTTCTCTAGGGGCACTCCTCAGTGATTGGGTCTTTAAAGAGAACTATCCTTTACTTGATCAGATATTTCGCTAGAGGTTAAAGGGTCTTCTTGGCTCTTTTTTGTTTTGGTGTCTCCTCTTATTCCTCACCTCCTCTCTTCCTTGAATATATTTTCAGAGGAAGCCCAACTGTAACCTCCTATGGAGATAGGATAGTTGGGACTGGTGCTTGACTGGCCATGGGAGAAGCCACTGAGGTGGCTGGCACCCATAGAGCTCCCCTCCCCAAAATTAAAATAGGGATAGTGCTAGCTAGTGTGACCTACCCTATAAGAATTTTATCCCAAGTTTTATCCAGGCTCATTATCTTTGGGAAATACATCCCAGCTTTATACTAGGCTACAATCATTTTCTTGATATCTACCAGCTTGGTGAAGTCAGTGTCTCCTAACTTTATTTTCCCTCTCCCTATTGTAGATGATGATAGGACCAGACGGTCACTATTGTATGTAGGGAGGAATACATTCAATTCTTTCACCTCCCTCAACTCTTGGAGGTCAAGGGTGTTGTATGCCCCGAGGTTGACCCCATGTTCCTTCAAGCACCTAAAGGTTCTCCTCATTATCCATGTCACTCACTTGGGGATGGAGTAATTTTCTTCCTTACTAAAATTTGGCAGAGTGATGGGTTGGGATTCAATATTTCTCCTATTTTATATGGAAGAGAGCATCATCTTATCATCGACCATATCCTTAGGGAGAGGAGTGATGTCATATACTATGACCTCTTTCACTATTAACCTCATGTACTCCCATTTCTTGACATCTTTTTTTGTGGTGCAATCAAATCATAGTTCTTCATAATGGGAATGATGCCATACCACATTTTTCACAATATTTAGCAACCATCTGATGTCATAATTGGGTCAGGGTGGCATCTTACCAAGTGTCTAGAAACTTATTTCCAATTCTAACCCCTTTGCCTTGGCCATAGAAGGGCATAAATATAAACCAATCACCACAAGAAACATGAAAGGACTATTTATATTTTTCATTGCAATCATTTCATATAATGGTAGCATCTACCTGTATAGCACCATTATTTTCAATCTACCATCTAGGTATCTGGGTAATTTGAATGGGCATCTAGAATACCCACTCACCTTGATGTACGTAAATGTTTTAAACTGAATATAGGTGGCATCAATATTTTCAATTACCTGCTTGGTTATTGCAGACATTCTATTTAGGCTCCTTAGGGGGTAGAATACACTCATCATGGGGTTGAATAAATAGTTATGCACCTTGAAAAAACTATTCCTAGACCCTTCCAGGGTTACCTCAAGATATATTTCATAAATCCTCATCCCTATGGGGTTCCTGGTAAGTCCATGAAAAACCCTATTGTGTACCCAACTATACATCAGGTAGGAAGACATATAAAATGTACATTGAAATTTATCTTTAGAGGTGATGGCTTCTTGGAGGCACATCATCTATGCATGCAAATTGTCGCTAAGGAATGTGGCCCATTCGATCCTCTTCTTCCCCTCTAGTATGCAGAGCAAGATTAAAAACATCCATGTCTCAAACTTCTCAGCAGTGGGTAGCCCATAAACTCTAGTGGCCATGGCTATGACATACTGAGGAAACTCATTAGATTTTTCCAACTTCAAGTTCTTTGACATTCTTGAGACCTTGGTTCTTTTTTTGGTCAGCCAACATGAGTTTACTACCTCCCAGATGGCTTTTTCATCATTGTCAATGTATTATTAGCATTCCTCGATGTTAAGTGTGATGCTTTCTGGTTGAGGAGGAATGTTAAGCATGGTGTTGAGGGCCTCTAGAGTAAATGAGCATATTACTAAATGATTACCATGAAGGATGGTTTTGGTATCTAGTTTATATGCTTGAGCACATGCTATGATGAGCTTTTGGTATGGAGTAGCTAGGAAAAATGCTACTGCTAGTGTGATGTAGCTCATGCCAACATTGGAAACTACTTGTGGGGGGTTTGGATCTTGTAAAACATTTACCAGTGCCCCAAAATCCAAATTCATAACATTAGTGTCCTTGATTGAATCCAATACTAATATAATGCTTCCCTTGGATGTTGTTAAAGCTTTTGTCATTGGTAGTAGTTAAGGCTGCACACAAGTGGAAGTATAAGTCCTTTGTAACTTGCACTCTGATTCACTATGTTCATGTTGTTCTTCACTCTGGCACACTTAGTCACTTGGAAGCACAAATCTTTAGCTCTAAATGTGAAAGGTAAGTTCAAATGAAGAATAACACTTAATTATAATCCCTTACATTTTAGAATTAGGGTTATCATTAATGCTCTAATATAAGGTGGTAATCAGCACCTACCCCCATTAATTTCTTGAGCCTCATTTGAAATATAGATGGAAAATGCAAGGCCTTCCCTTGTGCACTAAGTAACCACTCCTTCACAATACATGGTGAAATATGAGTGAATCATAGATTTAAAAAACTCTTGTTTGGGTATTTAGGGATTTCTTTACCTTTTGTACCTATTATGACATTTTGGTGTTTTCGGACAAAAATTCTCAAGTCCCTGATGAAACTAAGGGCACAACCTAAAATGATCCTTCTTTTACAAAAAATCTAGGCATTCGGGCCTTCAAGGACCTTTTGGAAAATGTCCATAAAATTGAGTGAGGAAATTTCCAAACATGATCCAAAACTCAATTTTTTTAATTTTAATATATTTTAAGAACACAAAAATGACAAATTACAAATGATCTATTTGAGAAGAGATGTTTTATTACTCAAGATTGCAAATACAAACATATACTTATCTCTGAGAAGAGATGTCTAATTTCTATTTTGAGTTACATATTCATTTATACACATTTTGAAGGTAGGAGGAGGATTTGGAAGGTCACCAATCTCAAGATAGATTAAGTGGTTTGACTTCCATGATTTACAATAATACAAAATTTGAGGAATTACTATTTTTAGAAACTTACTATTTGTAGACTACACTACTAAAATTGAAATTTTAGGGCACTTCTATTGGGTTTTTTAGGGGTCAAAACTCATTAATAAAATATTTGTGCTATCTCACCATGTTCTCCTCATTATTAGCTTTCCAATGGTTCAAACGGGGAGTCAATCAGAGCTACGGTGCAAAAGTTATGGCTCCTAGAAATTCTATCATCAATTGAGATAAAACCATCACTCAAATTATCACCTGAATTATTGCCTAGATCATTCCTCCCTCCTTGAGAAGCAATGATCCCCATTTCATCAATATTCCTCATCGGGTGTGGTATTTGTGTCTTAATTTGATTCTCTATGAGCCAATCACCTTGGTGGCTAAGTTGGCCCCTTTTGACCACCTGATAAAGCAAAATAGAGCATCATCTTGTTGTCTTCATCTAGGTGTCCACAATTTGATCCTCCTCCACTAGAGAAAAACTCTATCTATCAATCTCATCAATGTCTAGTTGTTCTTCTACAATTGAAGTCTCCAAAAATGGTGGATAATATGGTTTAAGGAGCTCCATGTTGAATATTGGATGCAGATCAAGGTAGGCTGGTAGGTTCAACTCAAAAGCATTTTCTCCAATTTTTATGGTGATGGTGTAAGGACCATATCGCAAGGGCTGAATTTTTCTATGTGGGCCTGCAATTCATTCCTTTTAAAGTTGCAACCAAACCTTATCACCCATAGCAAAATGGTGTGTAATCCTATGTTTTTCATGGCATTATTTATACTTATGATTCATCTTTTGTTGTTATGTAGTTGGAACATAGGCGTGCCCCATGTGGCATAGAACATTATCTTACAAATAGAAATCAAAAACATGTTTACCTTCTTAAATAACCTGATAAGTAACATCAAAGGTAGGATCTACTTCATACAGAGCACCCCAAGTGGCAGTCTCATGTCTACATAGGTCAAGAACTATTGTGAGTGCAGTAATTGGTGGGTGGCTCAGATAATCTATCACCATATTTGAGCTCCCCTTTTTGTGTTTGATTATTAGATGGAATTACTGTAGATATGTGACCTACTTCTAGTGCCTCTCATTTTGTATTTTCCTCTATGTCTGGATGAATTCTAATGGTTTGTGGTTAGTATGGATGACCGTCTCTTTCCCCAAGATGTAGTGTTTCCATTATTAGCAAGCTTGCATAATGGCATAGAGATCCTTGTCATATGTTAGGTTTTTCTTGACTGTATCATTGAAAGTCTCACTATGATATACAACCAGATGTCTATGTTGCATGATGACATCTCCCATGGCATATTTAGATGTATCTATCATCAACTCAAAAGGTTGATGCAAGTCTAGCAAGGTAAGAATAGGGGCTGAGCAGAGTCTGTTCTTCAAATTCTCAAATGCCCTTGATTGTATTTTGCCCCACTAAAATGTAGATTTAGCTCCTCCTTTAGTCACTTAGGTTGGTTTCCATGCAATATGTGAGAATCAAAGAACACACATATGATATAAATTTGCAAGACCAAAGAAGTTGTGAAGTTCTATGAGGGTCCTTGATATAGGCCATCTTTGAATAACTCAAATCTTCTATGGATCAACATGGAGCCCTTCCTCATTCATAATGTACCCCAAGTACTAAATTTCTTTCATCTTAAATGTGCATTTGTCGAGGTTTGAAAACAACTTATGCTCTCAAAGAGTTTGAATCACCTTACAAACATGTTACATATGTTCTACTATAGATGAGTATGTCATCCAAGTAGACAACCATGAATGAGTTAGTGAAGGGATATAGGATGTCATCCATCATCCTTATGAAGGTTACAGGTATGTTAGTCAAGCCAAAAGGCATAACCAACCATTTGAAGATCCCCTCCTTAGATTTGAATGCAGTCTTTCGAACATTGATGGGATCGATGGGAATTTGGTGATAGCCAGATTTGAGATCAATTTTGGTGAAGAAATTTACACTGTGAAGTTGGTCCAGCATATCATCAATCCTAGGGAGGGGGTAGTGATTCTTCACAGTGATTTTATTCAAGGATCAATATTCAATACAAAGCCTCCATGTTCCATCTTTCTTTGGTGCCAGGACAATCAAGTTGCCATAGGGCAAAGAGCTTGGCCTAATGTGACCCTTGTGAATCAATTCCTGAATCTGCCTTTTTATCTCATCATTCTTCAAAACTGATCTATGATACACAGGATTATTAGGTAAAGGTGATCTTGAGATCAAATAGATAGTATTTTTTACTTGGAATTGAAGTGGAACTCCCATGGGTGACTTGAATAAGTCATAATATTCTCCCATGATTTTTTTCATCTGATTCTATTGTTGTGTTGATTGTGTAGTCAGGACTACAACATCAAATTTTTTGGATTTTTGTGGTTTGACCACCATGAGAACAAAATGCTTTGTCTTTTCCACCAATCTCTTACATTTTTTGGCACTAATTAGGGAGACAAGTGTGGGAGGTAGTACCTCTAGTACCTTGTAACACCATGTTCCAAGAGTGAGGGTGATTCTTTGGGTTTATGATTAGTAGATACCATATCGATCATACATGAATGGCTGACCAAGGAGTACATCACAAACATCTAAATTGAACACATCACACAAGACTTCATCTTGGAAAGGTTTTATTACATATGAAAGAAGACACAGATGGGTGACACAGAGGTCTCTCCCTGAGCTCAACCATCTAATATTATATGGCTTTAGGTGAGGCTTCATGGATAGATTTAGACTTTTCATAACTTTATAAAAGATTAAATTCTTTTGACTCTTACTATTAAGAATGAAATGCAGAGGCTTACCTTTTACCCATAATTTAGAGTGAAACAACCTTTCCTTGTCATCTAGCCTTTGTTCATGGGTCTATGATGAAACAATGATGGTATCAAGCTCAACATCTACAATATATTTTTCATCATCTTCGACTGCAGGGTGTGTATGAGGCAGAGTAGTAGATGTCGAGTATTGTGACTCAGAAAGCAACGATTTGATGGCTCGACATTTTTCTTTAGAGTGACTTCTAGTTTTGTGGTAATCACACCATTTCTCAATCTTCCCCTTCTAGGGTTTCTTATCTTGAAACTCTTTTTGCTTCCAATTTTGGCCTCATGTTTGATCTTCCTTGTCACTTTTCCATTTCAAAGGTTAACTCTTTGTATTCTTTCTTCCATGCTTCTTCTCAATCTTCACTGTGAACTTGTATACCTCACAGAGGGTTTCCAAAGTGAAGAGTTCTATTTCCCTCCATATGTACCATTATAGTCCACCACGATTTTTTAGAGTCTTATATTTTTCACTTTCTTGGATGCCCAATCTCATACAGAGAATGAAAAATGTCAGTGTAATCTTGAACAGATTGGTCCTTACCTAGGTGAAGTTGTTTCCACTATATATACAGATCATCATATGTTCCAATGGGATAGTATTCTTCCTTTACTGCTTCCATGAAATCATCCCAAGTAGGTTCTACCTCAAGGCCAATGTCATCTATATTGAACCTCTTTTTGTATACTTTCCACCAATTTTTCATGGGTAATGATGCTTTAAAAAGAGCAAAAGTGATATTTTCTCCATCAGTGAATTTATTTATAGAAAAGTAGGAAGATAATTGATCCAACCAATTTTCTAATACACCAGCATTGATTTTGCCTTCAAATGTAGGGATATCAAAATTCACCTGAACCTTGAAGGGTGTTGGGGCACTAAAAGGATGTTCCATGGATGAGGAGCCAGGAAGTGCAGATAAGGAGCCAAAATTTCCCATTGGGATTTGTTAGAGAATTTGGGTGAATTATTGCAGAATTTACACTTATTTCCATTAGAGGGATTTATTCACCATTTCCTTGAAGGGATCAGATGTCTCAGTGATATCTATCATTTGAGGTCATTTGGAGAAAATAAGTGGATAGTTTGGAATCTCTTTTATTTTCCACCCAAGCTTCTTATAGCCTGACCTCCTCCTCAAGATCATACACTCTCAAGAAAAATTGATATGCTACCTACCACTTATCCAAAACTCAAAAGTTTTGATTGAAATATATTTTAAAAACACAAAAATAAAACAATAATAATGATTTCTCTGAGAAGATATGTTTTATTACTCAAGATTGCAAATACAAAGATATGCTTAGCTTTGGGAAGAGATATCTAATTTCTATTTTTGATACATATTCATTAATACAAGTTTTTAAATTAGGGGGAGGATGTGGAAAGTCACCAATCTTGAAGGAGATTAAGTGGTTCAACTTCCATGATTTACAACAATACAGAATTTGAGGAATTACTATTTTTAGAAACTTATTATTTTTAGACTGCACTACTAAAATTGAAATTTGAGGCACTTCTATTGGGATTTCAAAGGTCAAAACCCAATGATTAAAGCTCATTACATCTCATTGCATTCTCTTCATTCTTATCTTTCCAATGGTTTAAAGGAGGAGTCAATCGGAGCTATGGTGCAAAAGTTATGGCTCTTAAAAGTTTTGTCATCAATTGGGGTAGAACCGTCACCCTAATTATCGCCTGAATTATTTCCCAGATCAAAAAAGGTCCCAAAGTTAACAAGCACCTCCATGTGGCACTAATAATTGTATTATTAAAAATAGACATATGGGCCCTGGGGATTTTTAGCACCATGTCCACAAAAAGGTAAGTGGGGAAATTTTCAAAGAGACCTGAAACATTTGAGGGCCTGATGTTCTACCAAGTGTCCAAATCACAAAAGAAACTAAGATCATGACCACTTTCTCTACTTATACCAATTTCCTTTAAAATGGGAGGAGTGCAAAATCCTCCCATCTCCTGAATCTCACTCTCAGGGGGAGGTCCCTTAAGTCAAATACATATTTTTCATTCAGTTCATCAGAATATTCCTCACCTTAATCACCAAAACACATAAGTGTAGCATGCTATTTTATTTGGGACACTGACATACTTCCTATTTCAAGCACAAAAGATCCAAGCTTTGGAAAAATACTTGGTTACACCTTTAATTATTTATTGTAGACTCTCATGCCATAAAATCCTTGCTCCACATGTGGTTAATTTTTAAATCTTTCTCAAGCCTCCCTTAGGTATTTTCCATATTTGACAGACATCCTTCTCAACTCGTCTGACTAAGATAAAAGACATTATTGCTCAAATTACATGCCCCAACATTTCCTCCTGATGAGGAATGCAATAAACTAAGACATTAAAGCTCACTTAACTCTGGCACAGGGCATAGTTCCTATAAATACCCAGATTGCTCCAACACAATTTTGGGAACTAATAGTTGGTGTCTAGAGATAAACTAAGGCATCCTTAAATGTCTATAAATTCATTTTGGACACCCTTGAGGAATAATGCACCAAAATATTTTGTTATTTTTACAAACTCTTCAACCACAAACAACTCCTTATAAGCATCATGTACATCCATTACAACAAAACCCCTTCAAAGTGTAAGTTAATCTTGACATCCTAATGTTCAAGTGAAAGATCAACACCACATCATTGAATGGTTGGATTCAAAAATTTGAGGCATACTTCTTAGTCAATCATTTCACTGATGATGAGAAGATCACTTTCATCATGTTGAAAATGTCTAATTTACTATTTCACTACTAGAAAACTTTCAACACACAATGTAAAGAAAATGACAAACTTAATGAGGCTTGGAAGTCCTTTTTTGATGCCTTGAAGGATGAGTGTTACACCCTCATGAAATACAAGGATGATTATATCAAGCTATAGAATTTGTGCCAACATAAGAAATAATCAATTGAAAAATACATTAAGGAGGTCCATGACTACATTGCACATCTATGTGAGGACTTGACACAATAACATAAGGTGTTGAAGCACATCAATCAAATTTTACCTTATATTCAAGCATAAATATATTTATTGACTTTAGGCACATTGGGGATAGATTAACACAATGCTTACAAGATTGAATCTAAGGTAAAGATGAAGCAAAATTTATCTTATTCATTTAATGTCACTCTCAAGAATCATCCCACATAGAACTCACCATCCAAATCTACCACACATAAGTAGAACATATCAAACAATGGTGAGCATCCTAATAAGGCTAGGAAATAACATAATATGTCAACATCTTATGCACCAAACAAGGTAATAATTAAGGTGATAAATGGTTCCATCAACTCCACATAATCTTACATAGCGATTCTAAATGTTTCACACAATAATCCTTGATTATTTAATCTACATCAAGTCCCACACAAATGGATGACACTAATACAGAACCCACTTATTTTAAAACCAACAGCATTTCCATTGATACCTCTAAATAACAAGAGTATATCTTCTAATCCAAGTTTTGGGTGAAGGGTCAACCTCTCCATGTCATCATTGATAGTGGAAGCTAAAAAAACATAATTACACAAGGTAAAACCTAACGTCATGGCCTTACAACTGCCACACATCCTAAACCATGTTCTTTGGGATGGCTATAGGAGGGGAAGGATATATAGGTCTAGTGGTAGTTCAATTTCAAATACAAAGTCTAGCCCATGGAGAAAAAAATCACTTGTGATATCATACCACTTAAGGTTTGTGACATTATCCTTATAAGGTCATATTTTATGATTGTGATGCTACATATCAAACCTAGCTATAGTAGTGGATTTTTCATGTCAAAGATCACTTCTTAAACCTTTTTGAGTTGCTTCTAACAACCAAAATCACTTTGGTCTCTTATAAACAATGTTGTAAGCTCATCTCACATATAGAAATTTGTCTTACTCATGGTTTATCCAGAAGCACCTATGTCAAAGAAAAAGTGTGCATTGGAAACATGCCAAGTTGCACAACTACCATCACAACATTAATAGCTTGGTAAGATACTATAGAAATATGGATTTTTTTTTTAAGAGCCAAAGAGTTTTCCAACACATTGCACAGTAAAGCATCATATTGATTTTTCATTAGATCCCCTCTTCATAATTTATTGATGCAATATAGGTCCATTGGGGAGAATGACAAAGTCTAACGCCAAATCAAATAACTTCTTGGTCAATGTAATATTAGGCCAATCTCCTCTCTTTGTGGAATCCCAATAGTCCTCGTGCCAAATAAATATGGTATTTGGTGAGTGCTTATAAATTATTGTACATTGAAAAAGATATAAATGTAGAATTGGTACTCCAGTTCCATTTATTGATGAACTCTTGTACTAGCTTTGAGGTTCACAATACTTTACCAAGATCAATTTGAATTCAAGTTATCATTAGGTATTATTCCACCTTAAGGATGCATGGAAGACAACATTCAAGACTAGGTAAGGGTTATGTGAATGGTTGGTTACACCTTTTGGCTCGACCATTGCATCAAAAACATTCATGTGCTTAGGGAGAAATATGAAGTATTAAAGCTTATATGATTTTATTTCATGATTTGGTAATAATTGTTAAGATGTGATAGTGGAAATGAGTGCCCAAAAGGGAAAATAACCTGATCTAAAAATTTGGTGATGAATAGAAAAATATTACATGAATATGCTCTCCTCCCGTGATAGTATGGAACATTGGGGACACTTTGTATAAAATGTACACAGGTCAAACCTGATTTGATGATGGGCTTGCTTGGTCCTGATCTCTAGAAACCTCATTCAAATTTTGGTGTTTTGAATTTAATCACCTGTAAAACATATTTATTATTCTTGCCTTAATTGGGAGGCAATATATAAAATATTAAGGAAAATAAAATATGTTTTAGGGCCTATGGTAAACAATATATTAGTTTGACTATCTTGATATTTGTGAGGCCCTGGGACAATAAAAATATCAAAAATAATTATTTCAAGCTCCATACTATCTCATCCATTGTTTTGGAGAAATAAAGTGGAGAAATCAACAAAGGATATACGTACACAAGCATCTCTCCTTCCTTTCATCTGATAAAAAAATCAAATGTTCCAACTCATGATAATTGTTGGTCTCCAAGTCATGCATGTTTAGATGCTTCAGGCCTTAGTCAGATGAAGGACAATGGTTTAGATAGGCATCATTTATAGTTTGAGGATCCAAAGAGTAGGATAGAATCAATAAAGGGTTGTATGATCTTGAATTGTGGTGGGTTTGGGCTATGTCATCAAGACAAATGTAGATTGAGGTCCTAGTTTATTTAGGAAATGTTAAGTAGGATTTGTATTTAAAGGATTAGAGCAAGGAGACCTAGAAGTTATTGGTTTTAGCAAGTAAAGAAGAGGCAAAAACCAAGATGCAAGAGAATTAGGAAAGCATGGATTATTTTCATGAAGAAGAGGAAGATTCTCATCATAAGGTTGAAGAGGACCAATTGACTTCTAGAAAAGTGCTCACAATTTTACATACGTATGATTGGTTAACTTAAGAAAATTGTGGACTTCCAAAGCATAGAGGAAGGAGGGCAAAAGCAAAAAGATTATGACTAGTTGTTATGAATTCTATTGAAAATGACACACAATGGACCATGGAGGCACTTATTTCTCACAAGGGAAGGAGGGTGATTGCTTTGATTTATTGAAGGCATTGATGATGCTAAAGGTTATGGGTTTAGATTATAATGGTTAACATAATTGTTTTGGTTTTCTATGTTTGTTAGGATGTCTTATTATTTTTTGAGGAATATAGGCCTTTTGGAGATTTTTGAACACTTGCCTTTTTTATTCCTTCTTTGGATTGTTAATTAAAGGGTGAGAGACCCATAAATCCTCATTTACATATAAAAAAGAACAACATCAAAAAAATCAAACCTCGATGATTGGAATTGTTTATGAAATAGCATACAAACCAATGGCATGTGGTGTGTACCTAACCATAAACTTGAGTGCTTCAATGAATGCTCTAGTGATTTCTTGATTTCCTCTAGAATGTTTGTAAGTGCTCAAGAATTTTAGACCTATAAAATGCTCAGAGTAACTCTTGGTTGATTATTGATATATGACTTAGATTACATGTATATCTATAAACAAATTGAGTTCAAATTGGGACCTTGATAGCATCTAAACTGACATCCAACACTCAAAAAAGTGAAAAAGACAAAACAAGAGTCATATAAGCAAGCATTGGGAGGTATGATATCAACATGCCTAAGAGTGTCCTAACAGTGTGTTCAATGTACAAATCATTGGGACATCCTATACATAGAGGTTGAGGTGGAGGAAATGAGGTTGTAGAGAGAAGGGGACATCTAGAAGGTGCCAAGAAAATAAATGAATTAAAATCAAAATTTTAAGTTACATTCAAGCTTACTTATATATAAAATTATAGTGACAAGAAATAATTAAAAATTATGATATTTTATTAGTACATAATAATTAACTTACATTTTTTTTAATATAATAACAGTCGTATAGTGGTTAGTTGGTACCTTTGTATCAAACATTATTTGCTCTTAAATTTACATGTAAATTTATAATATAACCTTATTTTAATACTTTGAATTTGAAAATATAAATTAAATATTGTGTAACATTTTATTATAGTTTAATACATTATATTGGATATTTAAAAAGAAATATAATCAATATTTTTTAATATATCTAAACTTATTTATAAATACAAATGACCATTCTAATATACAAACTCATATAAATTTATTCTTAAAAAGTGTGGTGGATGATCGCTAATAGGTATACACCTTAAGATTATAATGGTGAATTATTATTTAAAAAATATTACAATTTATAATGGTGAATTACTATTTAAATAATATTACAATAATAAAGAAATATGTACAATTGACATAGACATAGTTTAAGTTTAGGGAAGTATTTTTTCTTCCATCCATGTCACCATTTATGTATTAATACATGTAACTTAGATATACACCAACACAGTTATTGATCATGTATGTCTCCAAGTTAATGGTGAGCAATGGTTTTAAACCCCTATCACCAGCGTTTGAACGCTTATAAGGATTTCGATCATGATGATGTTGATGATGGCAAATGCCAAATCCTAGAGAATGTGAATGATCATGATTTATAATGATACAAAGAAAGTGAATGATGTTGATTTGTTACGGCATGATGAAGATAATAATGTAATGGTAAAAAAAATCAAAATAAACCTAGAATTTATATCCCATTTACATAAGGTGCTAGCGGGGTACTTAAAGTGTTATTTAACCATCTAGTAGACCCTATTTTCATAAAATGCCAACCACTTTTAATTTTTAAAGTATAGTACACCATGTTTTTAAAGTTTGAGTTTTGTTTATACCAAAGATTTTTTATTTGATAGGTAAATGCTTTTGAAAATGGAGCTATAAACTGTATAAATACTTTTGACTGGAGTCATGAATTGATGTTGGGACATAAAGGAGGCCCAGTCCCCAACACATAAAGGTGTGAAACTCATAAAGAAATGAGAAACCACTAAAGACAACTAAAACCCTGCCATAATGGGAAAAAGGTAAAGGCAAGGAAAGGCAAAGTAGATTCAAAAAATAGGTTACCAAACTTCTACCAAATAGTAACAACAAATCCAAAAGAGAAAACCATGTCCTTTAGTGATACTTCAGTCAAACCGACATGTAGAAGATCAAAAAAATGAAACAAGGATGAAACCTACCAAAAGGAGTCCAAAGTAATGAGACACAATCTTCAACCACAGGTTAAGGCCTGTCTTCTCTCACTCCTTGAAATAAGGTCCTTTATGGTCCACTAGGATCCCTCTCTCACCAATTTTTCCACCTCAAACCTTAGCCTTTCTACCTCAAATCATCTACCCTTCTTCTTAGTGGTGGAACCTACATCAACTTTGATTTGCCCAATATTCTTAGGTGGAGGGATAGCAATAGGAGAGACGGGGGATGACACATGGGGGTGGGAGGGAAATGAGGAGGGAGCAACATGAGGGTGGGAGAGGGGGGAGAGGAAGGGTCAATGGTCATGGTGTGGGGGACAAGAACAGGGGAAAGGGGTGAGGGCAAGTGATGGGGGTGGACCAAGTTGTTTCCATTTTGCAAGGTTTCCCTACTTATACACCACCACTAAGCCTTTTAGAAGAGTCTTCCATAATGTTGGAAAGTAAGGGCATGATAAGGGAAGCTAAAGGCACCATCTAAATATTCAACTGAGGAATGGTTGAAGACACCTCCTTCAAATAGTCCACAAGAATCTCTCTAGAAAAAGAAGGATGAAATAACTTATCATGATTTCATCATAATAAATCTTGATTAGGATCCCAACTTTCCTCTTCCAAACTTGAAGGGGTCATGGAGTAGAGGGACGACATGTCCTAGAAGGACATATAATGATCCAATGACTAGGAAGGTTGGAGTGGAAACAATAGAAAGGGAATCCTTCATAATTAATAAATTAATTCCATGAACCATGTGAGGAAAGTAGGTTCACAAAATATAATAATAGCTTGGAGATATTGACTATAGTATAGGCTCCAATGAACTTGAGGTAATAGAAGGCATCATTAATACACACAAAATATCTAACCTAGTCTACTAATAACTTGATAAACTTTTTGTTCCTTAAAACTAGTGGAAGGTTATACATCCTAATCCATAATGGAGTAGCTAAAAATTGGGCCTTATTTGGGTCAAATAAGGGGGATGAAGGGCACCAAAATAAACCAAAGTGCTTAAAAAACAAGGTTCAAAATCAAGATCAAAATCCCTATCAAAGGAGCATTAGAATTTTACAAGGAAAAACCCAGAACTAACCAAGGTGAAAGAGGGCTCAAAAATAACTTTCTACACATTAGAAGCCCAACCAGAGAGAGTGAAAGTAGAGATAAACAAGCCCACACACTTTTCAAAGATAGATTTTTAGCCAATCTCATATTCTATCTCATTGATAGAGGAATTAAGGATAAATATGGTAGGGATAGCACTGAAAAACTGAACGGGCACATCACCCAAAAAAATAGGGAGAAGGAGATCAGATAATTGAGAGGCATCAACAAGAGAAGGTTCCCCTGAAGAAGAACCAAAGGGGATCCAAGTTTTAAAAAAATCACTACACTCATGAAATGGATTGGAGATGTTTATGCATTTAGGTTAAACCCAATAAATCTTAGAACTACCAACAAGTTGATCAAGCACCTAGGCATCAACACCATTACAAGAGGGGAGGGCTGAGTCCCCAAGCTAAGAAATATGTGTTGGCCATTTTGGCCCACATACTAAGCTTCTGCCTAGTTTCAATAGATGAATAGGGTCCCAATTGTTAAGTCAAAATCTCAATTTGCTTATAAGGCCTTTTAAGACACTTTGAATTCACTTAAAGTGTAAATTGATATTTACTAAGGATAAGATCAGATTTACATAGCCCCATGGGATGCCAAGAATGATTAGAATGGATTTGAAGTGCATGGGACCTATCTGGTTCTTCATCATGTTCATTAAGACACTTGGGCCTAGTAATAGAAATTATAGGAGGTACTTTGTTGATGTCACCATTTCCACATGTGGATAAGTTAGAGAGATTTGGTCATATGGACTTGTTCACTTTGGTGCCAAGATCATATGTGCAAGGTTCCAGGTCCTCTACCAAAGTGTATCAAAACATACAAAGGTCCAAAGTTGGCCTCTTAACCAAATTATGCATGTTTCCCCATACTTAGACATTTTCAAGAAGTTCCAAAAGATCCAAGTGAGCATCTTCACAAAGATATATCTCACACATATGGTAGTTGTAGGAGAAAGTGGTCACATGGGTTTGTTCAGCTTGGTCCCTAGTTTTTACATGCTAGGTTTTAGGTCATCTGCCAAAGTGAAGTTGGAGTTATGAATGTGCAAAGTTGGATTTTAAGTCATATTTTGCTAAGTTTTCCATACTTAACCAAATGAACTCAGTCGTCCCCAAGACGTCACACAAGAGCATTTGAACTAGCCAACTTGAATTTAATAACTTAACTTAGAAGGATACTAAGACCAATGGATCAAATGGGTTCATTCCTTTTGGGCTTAAGAACATCTCCTACAAATTTGATGTCTCCATGATTCTCACGCTTCAAGATCCAAGCCCTCAAAGTTGGTAAAAAAAGCATAAGGCATTCATGCAGATGTCAAGTTTTAGATAGAGCAAAGGAAATCCATTTGAGATTAAATTTAATCATCATGTGACTGTCAATGATGGTCACATGAATGTTATTTGATGGGAGTGAGGACATCAATTTTAAGATCATGAACTATCCATTATCTTTCTAACAATGGGTCCCAGTAGATCAACAATTGGTGTTTGATCAAGTATATAGATCTCACGATGAGTGAAGGTCAAAGGGTTAATGAATCTTAAGAGTGAATACGAGCATGACAAGTGTAAAAGATGAATTCAAATAGAATAAGATCGATGGTTCTTAGGCATTCATACCAATCGATATCAACAGGGCAAACTAGGTCAGCAAGTCAAGGATCTGATAGCTAAGATCTGTGGAACCAATGAGAACAAAGACAAGATTGGACAATTTTATTGGTTTAAGTCAGATTTTGATCGCTAGTTAGTGCAAAGGCAAACCTTAGAGGATTTTTGAACTAAGGTAAATAGATATGAATAGATCTGAGCTTAAGCATGATCTATATTGGGCCAAGAGTAGATATTTCATGATCAAGTGGCACCATTGAGAGCTTGTAGAGGTAGGCACGTAGACTCAACTACCTTATTGCCAAATCTAGATGCATGAAAATGACCCTTCTCCCCACTTTGGCATGTATTCAATAAACCAATCATGAGTGGTTTCATTTAAGACAAAATGAAAGTGACTTGATCCCACTATTGTAGCCACCATGGGGCATCACAGAGAAGATATTATAATGATGCAATGGACTGGAGTGACCTGGATCAATCAGGAAGGCTTTGAGTGAGATTGATTCATGGAGGTAGTTGTAATAGCTTTTCGAAAATATTTAAAATCTTTTGATTCTCCTTTTTTAGCACCAAAACTTGCTCTCTCTTGCTTCCCTTATATTATAAATATAGCCTTTGAGATATTATTTTAGATCCCTCAGGCATGTACGACTTGAATCTACTCAAATTATATTTGACACCTCTTGGAGTAGTGAATAGAGTATTTTTTTAGTCATTTACTAATCTATATTTAGTATTTTGTGTTTGTTTAATATGCAAATGTGAATTCCATCTTCCACTTGCATGTCCAAACTCAACCTGAGTGTTATAAACTTTATTTGTAGGTCATATAGTGTTTCTCAGTGTTTATCTCTCAAAGATATAGTGGAAAACCAAATTTAAGTATCTTTAACTATACCTTATTTTCATTGCTTCCTAGTCTAAGTGTATCAAACTAACCCCTATATGAAATATTGTTGCATAGAAACTATAATAATCTTTGAATTAGTTTTTCTCATAGTTCATTAGTGTGTTAAAAATTCCAAGTTCAAGAGTGGATCTGATAAACTCTTGGCGTATCACCACCCTTTAGAATAGGTTTTATTTTATGCAAACTCTTTAACTTTTTTCATCCCAAATAGTTTTAGGTTTTAGAAGTAAAGGCCCAAAATACAAAATTTGAGGAGCTAGCCTCATAAAAAATACTAGAGGTCTGGTCTAGATATAGGTAAACCATAGCCTTAGACCATTCCCATGTTAGTCCAAGTTTGAAAGTAGGACTTGAACATTCTTCCTTTCATCTAGGGTGCTATTTGGATGGTTAATAGTTTTGGCATGCCCAGTGGGACCACTAATTTTGCATATCTAAGTAGTAGCATATTTTAGAGTTTTCATTTCTAGTTTTGCATAATTTTCATGTCCCCCAGAGTTATCACAAGATCCTATGTAAAAGGAAAGGAGACAAATTTCTCTGAGCTACCTGTCCAATCAACAATGAAGAAGAGAGCCTCTCAGTCAAAACCTATGCCTATCATTCTCATTCCCCCTATTGTTTCCCAAAATTTGCCTGTTCAAGCTAGTATTATTCAGCCAAACATTATTATAAACCTCATAACTTAGATGGATATTCCCAGAAGGCAAGCCTTCATGTCATTAAATGGTGGTAGTCCTTTGAATCTTACTTGATGTGATGATATTCTAGTCTCAACTTTGAAGGCTCTTACCTATTATACAAGAGAAAATCTAGTTACTCCCATAGACAATATTATAGATATTCGTAACCTTTGTTCAGTGCATCATGTAACTCAATAAAATGTAGTAATGAGGTTGTTAACAACCTCTTTCAAAGGGAAATCACTTCGGTGGCATTAAATATTGGCCCCTGCATCTATAGACACTGAAATCGTGTCTAACCCTTGGTCATCTCTCCCTTAGTCCCCTTTGATCCCCTCCTAAACATTCCTAACCCACACACTTATTAATTTAAAATAATAACTTATTTTGAATTAATAATCTCCCCTTTTGACACATCACCCATAACACCTCACCTAGGACACCTCGCCTTGGACCATTTCCCACCCTATGACTCACCTTAAGACTAAGTGACTCACCCAAGACCTATTCTTACTCCTTTCCAACCGCCTAACCAAATCTCGTGCGTATTTAGCCCGACCTTTGACAATTCTCCAACGGATTATGCACTTGGCGGATGGAGAACGGGCTTGTTAGCACTTTTACTCATTCTCCACCCACTGACGTCGGTCAAATGTCAGTCGACGCCAATGGGATCGCTGATGTCGGTTTACTTAAACCAAGTTCTAACCTCTCGCTCGGGCTAATCACTAGTCGACTAACTGTGAAACAGAATTCTCTTGCTCTTGCTTCCCAGTGTTCTTACTTCTTGACTTCTTACAGGTATCAGCATTTTGACAACACTTTCCAGGCATAGAGGATCAGCACCAGTCATCCCACACAGGGTTGAGGATTGCATGACATCTCCATCACCAGCCACTATGAAAACACAGCTCTTGCTCCTCTGCCAACTCTGTACATAGCTAAGTATTTGCATTAAGTTTCATTTTACTATCTTTTTAAATACATTAGCATTCTGTCCACTGTCCATTCCCAACCATTCTGGACACAACTCAGTCTGTCTTTTCCAGAGAGGCTGAAAGGCCTTCTCTCCCCCTTGTCTTCCCCTTTTACCCCTGACATTCCCCTGGTCCCTTTTCAGACCATACTCTCTATTCTGTTGACCCAACACATGCCATCAGACTCCCACAGACCTCCCCAAAACCATTCTAATTGACCAGACAGACCTAAAACTTGTCTCAGGCCATTTCCCTGACTGACTCTGACCATTTCCCCTACTGACATCGGCAAACTAACCGACGTTAGCGACCTTGACCTACCGACGCCGGTAGAACCATCAACATCGGCGACTGTGGAAGACAGATTGCTGCTTATAGGTATGCATTTGCTTTCATTTTTTTTATTCAGTCTTTATCATTTCTATTTCTGGCAATATTCTGCTTTTTAACAATCAGTGGGCTGTCATCCCCCAAGAAGTCTTTGCACTTCTAGGACCAAGCTTTTGCTTGGCAGTCTACTTTCTAGCTATCTAACAACCTCTGTGTTTGAGTCTCTTTCTTCTATAGGTGTCATCCTCCAGAACCAAAGAGGAGTTCTTTCAGTCGTCTGAATTTGGTGCGCAAGACTTCATCCGGGTACATACAAACCCTTGACCATTTATCTTAGTTTCTTACTTATTTGAATGTAGAAAAGCGAAAATAGTTTGAAACATTCTTGCACGCTTGGAGGGATCCTAGGAATTCTCCTTGGGTTCATACTTTTCTCTTCTAAGCAAACTTTTCATATAGGTACATTAGGTCTCTCTCTTGCATCTTTTTCCTCTATCTCTTCCAAAGGACACTATTAGCAAAGTTAAAAAGAATCCTTCTTTCTTTCTTGCATCTTAGACTAGTCAAAATCATACTCTTCAACCCTTTCTCACTTGTCTGCATACGAACACACATTTCTATTTGGGCTTAAAATCAATTGCATTTCATTTCTGATTGCATGCATATTTAGTTCACACATGTAGTAATTAAACCGCATCATGAATTAATCGTAGTCCACTTATGTTACACAACCAAATCACTTGCAAAAAATCAAACATCTAAACTCACTTGAGACAAGGCCCAACTAGGATTTCATCACCTAGTGGATAGCTTACCCGTCTCGGTAATCCCACTTAGACTTCACTACCAAGGGGAAAGCCCACTCTATTCTCTGACAGAGGATAAACTCTAGGGGAAGTATATACTGGCTAAGCGGCCCAACTCGGCTCTGGGTTCGTGAAGTGAGGGGAGCAAGCTCCTAGCACCAAGCCACGTACAGAACCTAATACAGATCTTGAGCACCGAAACTAACCTGAAACCAACCTTAGACTACTTCTTCTAAGACCCATTCTACAAGCTAACTTCCCAAACACACTCTAAAGGCATAAGCCAACAAGATTTTAAAAGTTTATTCTTAGGATTTAACGTTTAGGCTCTGCCTGTCTCCATCTTCTTTTTTGTCTTTATCTAGTTTTTTGAGCTAGTGAGGACGTTTTTTTTCTTTTTTCCAAAAACTCTCAAATTTTCTAAGTTTCTAGAAAACACAATAACCGACATCGGTTTTACCACTGACATCGTCCACTATCTTTGCCGGCATCGGTTATCTGACCGACATCGGCAAACTTTCCTACTGACATCGGTCTTTCTACTGACATCGGTCACCATGTAAATCTTTCTTCTCAAAATAGCAAGCTTAAATCTTTCTTGTTGTCCAATATCTATTCTAGTTTTTTGAGACTGAAAAATATAGTTTTTGAAACTTGACCCTTTCTTACCTTGAATGGTTTTGACACGTAGTCAAACCAAGACCCTTATTGACCACGCGAGGCAACAACTGCTCCCACCTTCGCCTTTCATAACCAGTCCTCTAATGGAGTATCATTCAGAGACCAAACGCACTCCTACCCAACCAACCCCGACTCAGCCTCCCATTGTCCTTGAGGGGGACCAAGACTTTGAAAGGTTCCTTGACCTCAAAGTCAAGGCCCTTCAACATTATCTCGCGAGAAGCCAAACACAAGACTCTTCAGGCAACCCAATTTACGGGATGCCAACCTCCTTAGTTGAGACGGCAGCCATATCCACCGCCTCTGTCATCCAGCCCATAAACACCCAAGCCATTGCCTCGACTAATAACCAGCCCATGACTAACTTTCAAAATGTGGCTTCTCCTTTTGTCTCTGGGCCCACTTCCATTGGGGTTTCGACCCCCATCAACCGCAGACTATTCAACAAAGCTCCACCCCTTTCCAAAATCTAGTTGTCTCCATCCCGCCTACTCTCACCCCCATCAACACTAGGGTGGCCACTCATCCATTGGCTAATGTTGCTACAATTCAACCACTTATGGCAACATCAAGCCTAGTCATGCCTTCTACATTCACGACACAACCCCCCTTGGTCTCCACTTCTATCCCTATGACTAGTTATCAATACGTTGCGCCTATACAAGCACAACCGACTACATCATACGCCCCTTCTAGCACCTTCCAAGTGCCTTACAACCTAGGGGGCGCCCCACCCGCAAATCCGTCAGTTGATCTTATCAAAATGCTAATGGACAAAATGTCTAATCTTGAGACCTCTGTTTCGAGCTCAAGAAATGTCCTGTCATATGACCAAATTTGCAATGAACCCATTCATCCCTCAGTCCCAATCCAGCCATATCCCAATCAGTGGGAAATTCCTAAGTTTACTCATTTCCAAAGTAAGGAAGACCCACAGCAACACCTACGAGCATTCAGACATGCTTGTTACGTGATAGCACATGATGATGCATTACTGCTACGCACATTCCCCATGTCACTTTCTGGTGCTGCTCTCGACTGGTATAGCGCTCTCACCAGACAGTCTCTTTTCACATTCACCCAACTAGCCCAACTTTTCCTTGATCACTTTTCTATCAACATCACCAAAAAGGTCTCCATCACAGACCTATACTCCATCTGATAGTTTGATGATGAATCCATAGCTGATTTTATTTCCCACTGGAGAGGTCTAATCAATCAGCTATCCTTTTCTTTACCCCAACCTGAGCTCATCGAACTCTTCTCTCAGGCGTGTGCCAAGCATATTTCCTCCACTCTCTGGGTCCAAACATTCTGCACCTTTAACGAAGCTTTCACGATGGCTAGAAAGCTTGAACTACGTGTCGTCGAGGAAAACAAAGTCAATTTGCAGAGTAAAAACCCCAACACCAAGTCCAATGACTCTTCCTCTAAACCTTCTTCTTCTAATTCCAAATCTAAGGCATCAACAAATGTTGTAGTTGTTAGATCATCTTCTTCAACAAATAACCAATCTCAGCCTTCCACATCAGACTACATCACCAAACAATTCCAGCAAAGATATGTGCAGTGTCAGTATACTCCACTAGGATAATCATACAGATCTGTGTTGGATAAACTTGTCAAACAGGGAGTCCTCAATCTTCCCCAAATCTGACCGCCTCCTCAATTCGATCCCTCGCGCGCTATCCCTGCGTGGTATAGGGAGAATGACTTCTGCAATTACCACCATGTCAAAGGCCATGACATGGGAAACTGTAAGACTCTCAAGAACATCATTCAAGACATGCTTGATAAAGGTGACCTTGTCTTAGACAACCCAAACGCGCCACCCAATCAAAGCATAGACATCTTTAAACAACCCTTTCCTAACCATCCTCCTAGCCAAAACAATGTGCAGACCATGACTAATGACTCCCAAGAACATAATATACGCACAGTCAACATGGTCTCACCTCTCATACCTGACCAACCTCTCTCACAGTCTCAATAGGTTAGTCCACCCATCAGTCCATCACACGTGGACGAACCCTCTTCTCCTGTCAGTTCTCCATTGACTTCCCTTATTTTGGAGGATGCCTTGACCATACCGGCACCGCTAGCCCTGCCACCCTCCTTTTTACTACCAATGGAGGACCCTACCCTTCCTACTCCTCAACCACAGCTAAAAGGCACAATCATTCCTGCCTTCTACCCTCTTGAGGAGCCACATTCTCTGATTCCTTCTCAACCAAGAGAAGACCCTGTCTCTCCACTTTCTCTAACCAAAGACAATCTAGTTATGACTCCCTCATGCCTTGGGTCTGAGACTACTACACCTAACACATTTTCAACCCCACAACCGTCCACATCTTTTGAAGAACCAAAGCCCCAGCTAACATCTTCCCAACCATTCTCTCGATTGGTGGAGAAACTAGGACTTCTCCAAATGAGGAAATTGGAACATCAGGCATTATGGGAGCAACTCAAAGTTCCTCATCCTGCCCAACCTATCTCATCTCTTGCCACCGACCCTCTTATGACAAAATTCCCCAAAGTCTCCAATAAAGACCAGACCTCTACTTCTAAACCTTTAAAACATCAACCATCCACATCAAAACATAAACCCTCATCCGCCATATCAAAACTGATCAAATCTCTTGGTGTTCGTCCCATGCCTAACCTCACTCACCCGCAAGTGAAGGTAGACTTAAACCTTGCCTCACCCAATAGTAGTCCTCAAACCAAACCAAAGAAGACTGCTAAACCACGGTGGTGAACTCCCCCTCCACCGTCACCATTGCCCTCCATTTTGGGCCCTCATCCCTCTACACTAATAGGAGTGCTCTCTACTCCAACCCCTAACCAAAACGAGTTACCTCCACTACTTCCTTTGCCTACCACAAGCCTACCACCTCTAAAAATTTTAGCACCTCTCACAAAGAGAGTGTCATCTACACATGTACCCGCACCACCAACCTAAAAGGTAGTACAGAAGCCTCCTTCAACACCTCCCAAGCAGAAGTCATCAACATCTCACGAATCAACAAGCATGGACCCTTTAGTAGGTTCATACGCTTTGATATTGTGCCGACTTCTATAAACCTCTAGCATAACCCTTCCACCTATCAAACCATTCCAACCTCTCGGGTCAAATCCATCCTGGTTCGACGACACTAAGATTTGTCTATATCATCGCATGCCAGGACATGATAACGAGAATTACTGTGCCCTCAAGGTTGTCATTCACCAAGACATAGAAAAAGACACCCTTCTTCTTGAGGACACTGTCGACAGACCTCCAACACCCTCTCATACCTCTCAAACCCCTTCATCGTCATCGACATCACATCAACAGACTATGGTCTCTTCACCTCATTCGCCCCCTCTCTTCAAAATTATCGCCATCCACATAACCACTAGGTCACAAAAGGATAAGGCAAAAGAAAAAGCTGCTATTCCTTGGACCTACCCTTTTGTCCAGGCACCTCAACCACCAAAGCCCAAGATTTCCATCCTGGGTGCATCCCAACCCTCTTCTTCAGGGGCAATCCATGACTCTATGTTAAAATAGCTTCACCAAACACCTGTGAAGATGACCTTGTATGACCTCATCCAAAGCTCACCCCAGCATCGTCAAGCTCTAATCAGAGCCTTACAGGGAGCAGAGGTCCAACCCGAAGACCCCCAACCACTAGCTACCCTAGTCCATTCTTTATCCCCCATCACCTCTATCACTTTCAGCGATTCCAAAATTCCTACCTCTACCTCAGAAGATTAGGACGCTGCTCTTTTCATCATAGCCTATGTTGATCACACCCGCATTAAGCGAGTTATGATTGACAGGGGCGCCAGCATTAATATCATTTCTACCCATGCTTATGATTAGTTGGCTCTCCCCAAGAATTGCGTATCAAAAACCGATGCAATCCTTCGATCCTTTAATGACACCACCGCTACCACTATTGGCACTATCGTCCTCCATATTTGCGTTGGCCCGCACACAATCCCGGAGCTATTCTACATCATCGAAGGAGAGTTCCAATATAACATGCTATTAGGACGACCCTGGATCCGTGCCATGGCTTGCGTCCCTTCTACACTTCACCATTGTGTCAAATTTGAACACGAGGGACAAGTCCATGTCATTCCTGCCAACCCATCCCCTTTTAAGACTTGTAACATGACCTATTGACCAAATGACGTTCTCATTCCTCTCAAGACACCAACCCAAACACCGCCTCCATCCATGAAAGCTTCAACTAGTACAAAAACGGTGGTCGCCCTCACATCACCTTCTCAAGCGACAACTAAGGACCTCATGGAAGATATCTTCCAATGAATTTCACTTGGGGAATATCGCTTACTTACCCTAGACATGTTCTAGACTCCACAAGAGTATGGACAGCTTCATCACAGTCTAAGCTATGACCATCGGATCGGAATGGTCATCCCTTATGGTCCTCCTAACCTTCGAACCACTCTCATCTATGGGGGGCTGGATCGAGCTCCTACTGACGGGAATCCTTTCTCCTCACCTCAACCATTCACATCCGACTTCTCATTTCTTGGCAACCCCGCCTTTGCTCACACCTACCTTTATAGGTGTGCATGGAAGGGTTTTGGCTTTGGGCGCTACGAACAAGGCTCCCATCAGCCCATCAAACCACCCAATGATGACAATGCCAAGAAATGATATGGTCTGGGTTTCCAAGAACCCATCGAGGCTTCTACAAACCTTTGTCCCAAACCCATCATAGACCAATCTCTGCCAAGCTCGCCTATTCCCCCATCCTCACCTACGGAGTCGGTGGTTTCCATCTCTCCTAGTTTTTTTTTGCATAAACACCATCTTCTTGGAACCCCTAACCTATCAACTCAATGGGGTCTCCAGGTCTCTCCCTCTCATTTATCCCAACATGATAGATGATGAATCGGTAACCATCAACACTGTCCACTACATAGATGACGATGCCATTCTCACCTACATGGGTACCGATGACTCTTTCATTCAGCGCTCCCTCCCTTCTAAAATGCAGGCTATGTTAAATGAATCAACCATTGACATTAACCTTCCATCTTCTGATGTTCCTCACATCTTAAAAATTGGTCAATCTTTGGACGCCCAGGAGCATATCGACTACACCACATTTCTTTTAGACAATATCAAGGCCTTTGCCTAGACCTATGGTGACATGCCTGGCATCGACCCTAATATTGCCACTCATAACATCATCACAAACCCAAAGGCTAAACCTATCAGGCAAAAGCTTCGCAAAATGCATCCTCGCATTGCACTCCTTGTCAAAGAGGAGCTTCAGCATCTTCTTTCTGTCTCTTTCATCCAACCCATTGATTATTCGCAGTGGGTATCTAACATTGTCCCGATCACCAAAGCAACTGGGGGGATCCAAATCTGCACTGACTATTGCAACCTCAACCTGGCCTGCCCAAAAGACAATTTTCCTCTTCCCAACATTGACCAACTTGTTGATCTTATGGCCGGTCATGAGATGCTATCACTCATGGATGGATTTTCAGGATATAACCAAATCCTGATTACACTAGAAGATCAGCACAAGACAAACTTCATCACCCCATGGGGGACTTTTTGCTATCGAGTCATGCCTTTTGGCCTCAAGAACACAGGCACCATATATCAACGTGCCATGACTTACATTTTTCACGATCTCCTCCACAAAATCATGGAGGACTATGTGGATGACCTGCTTGGAAAGTCTAAGCTTCGTCGCGACCATTTAACCATCCTCAAGATCATCTTTACTTGCCTTCTTCAATACAATGTCTGCCTTAACCCCAAGAAATGCATCTTTGGGGTCCTCTCAGGGAAGCTCTTGGGGTTCATCATTTCTCTCAGTGGCATTGAGATAGATCTCACTAAAATCTGGGCTATACTTGAGATGCCACCTCTGACCAATCTCAAGCAACTTCGCAGTCTGGAAGGGAAGCTCCAATCCATCCGTCGCTTCATCTCGCAGCTTTTTGACTGCTATCAACCCTTTCATCATCTCCTCAAGAAGGACATCTCCTTTAAATGGGATAAGGACTGTCAAGAGGCATTTGAATCTCTTAAACGCTATCTGGTCTCTCCACCAGTCCTCATTCCACCTAAAGATGACCAACCCTTCTATCTCTACATCTCAGCAACTAACCATTCGTTAGGTGCCATGATCGTGCACTGAGACGAGCAACATCGTGAGCAAGCGGTCTACTACATAAGCCAAACACTCGTCGACTATGAAACTTGGTATACTCATATCGAGAAACTTTTTTTGGCGTTAGTCTTTGCTGCTACCAAGCTCTGTCATTATCTTCTCAATCACAAAACCTTTGTCATCACTCATACTGACCCTCCTAAATACATGCATTCCAAGCCATACCAAAACCAGCGTATGGCTCGTTGGCTCATGCTTCTTGCTGAGTTTAACTTGGAATTCATCCAGCAAAAATCCATAAAGGGGCAAATAATCGCTAACCAACTGGCAGATGCCCCTCTTCCCGACAATCAACCTTCTCAGTGCGAGTTCCCCGATGAATCTATCGCCACTCTCTCGACTGATGACACATTCTACCAAATGATGATGTTCTTTGACGGCTCCAAATGTCAACTCGATAGGGGTGCGGGGGTCATCCTCATCCCACACGAGGGTGAGCCCATGCCCCTGTCTTTCAAACTTGACTTTGAATGTACCAATAATATGGCTGAATACGAAGCCTTAATTTTGGGACTTCAAACCGCCCTTTCTTTAAGCATCAAGACCATCAACATCTTTGGCGACTCACAACTTGTCATCAATCAAATTAGCAGTTCATATCTTTATAAAAATGAAAATTTGCAAAGGTACAAGCACTGTGTTGACACCCTTCTAACATATTTTGACCATTACCTCTTGCAGACTATTCCTCAATCTACGAATAAGTTTTCTAACATCATGGCTTCTCTCACCTTGCATATTCCCTCTTCATCATCCTCATCAAGAATTTACGTCATGGTACATCATGTGTCATTGCCTTCATACATTTCCACTAACATCAACCTCATCAATACCATAGACTCTAGTCCACAGGATGTGTGGTCTAAACAACTTGTGGACTACTTGGCTCATTCTATCATTCCTCCCAACCTCTCTAGCAATGCATGGCGGGCTTTCATCAAATGCACAGCTCGTTATACCATGCTATGGGGTCTTCTCTATAAAAGAGGTTTCGATGGCCTTCTTCTTTGTTGTCTAACCTCCGCTGCAGCATCTCATGCTATTAAACAGGTCCATGATGGGATTTGTGGCGGACACTTCAGTGGTTATTCGTTTGCCAAGCGCATCCTTCGCTTGGTCTATTATTGGCCCACTCTTCATCAAGACTGTAGTGACTATGTTCGGCATTGTATCAAGTGCCAACAGCACGCTAACTTGATTCACCTCCCGAGCCACGCTCTACAAGTCGCTCAAGATTTTTGGCCTTTTTCACAATGGGGCTTAGATCTCATCGGTGAGATTAACACTCATTCGTCTCTTCGTCATCAGTCCATCATCACCACCACCGAGTATTTCACTAAATGGGTGGAAGTTATTCCTCTCATCTCCACAAAATTTGAAAAAATTGTCGACTTCATCAACACCCACATCATTTATCGTTTCGGTGTACCTCACAAAATCATCACCAATAACGGCAAGTCATTCAAAAACAAAACTGTCCAGAAACTTTGTGACTCCTTTGGCATCAAACTCAAATTTTCTTCGCCTTACTACCCACAAGCAAATGGGCAGGCTGAGGCTTCCAACAAAATCTTAACTAAAATTCTCATGAAGGTGGTCAACGACACTAGAAGGGATTGGCACATTCACATTCCCTTCGCTTTGTGGGCCTACTGCACTAGCATCCAAACCTCTACGAGTGCTACCCCTTTCTCTCTAGTGTACGGAATAGAGGCTGTCTTACCTCTCGAAGTACAGATCCCATCTCTTCACATCTCTCTGCATGACATTCTTTCTAACGATGACTTTCATCAAGATCGATTAGCTCAACTTGAGTTACTCGATGAACGTCGTCTTGCTACCCTCAACCATCTCCATGTCTATCAAAATCACATCAAACGCGCCTATAACAAAAATCTAAGAGAATGAGATTTTAACATCAGAGACCTCGTCCTCAAAGAGAACCAACACGTGACCAATATGGAATGGAGTAAACGAGGCAAATTTGCTCCTAATTGGCTCAGACCTTACATCATCACGCACAAGTATGGATCAGGGACTTATCGTCTATCTTCTCTTGAGGGCCGACCAGAACCTGAGCCCCTTAATGCCTTGCATCTGTGACCATTCTACTGTTAGTCAAGTACTTTCTCACTTGACATTTAACTTGAGCTCATCCCTTGATCAACCCTTGTCCTCTTAATCCTCATTTCTTTCAACCCTGTTTCCCTAAAGCAAGCCCTATGTAACCCTTTTATAAAGTATGAATGCTTTGTCCTAATAAAAGGGAGCCCTTGAACTTCTATAGTCTTGTCCATGACTCAAAATTCTATCAAAAAAATAAATTGATGTCAAAATATAAAAGGTCATAAACTCTAAGGGCAGACTACTCCCTCGAAGGACAGATGTACCATCATTATTGTAGCTAATAGACTACTCCCTCGAAGGACAGCTATTCAAAACCCTCATATATATATATATATATATATATATATATATATATATATATATATATATATATATATATATATATATATATATATATATATATATATATATAAAGCAAAAATATAGACCACTCCCTCGAAGGATGGCTATGACTAAACTCTTGCTACAAACAACACTTTCTCATAAGCTTCTCGCATCGATCAGCTTCACAAATGACCACAAAACAAAATGACATCTCTATGTAGACTTCCCGCATTGATCAGTTTGCTCAAAAAAAATAAAAATAAAAATAAAAAATTGGGTCATGGACTTGGCTTGTAGTCATCTCAGGGTCTCCTATAAAAAGGGGCAAAGTTATCCCTACTAAAAAGGGTTACCCTCTCCTCACATCTCACATCACCTACTTAAGGGATTTCGAGCTCATTTTAATGTCAAAGTGATTCGATTACCTCTCTAACACAACCAATGGTCAATGACGTAATGCATGAACGGGGATTTTGTTTCTAAAAACCCCCTACCTATGTTATCATTATGGTCCTTGTCAATGAAAGGGCAAAAATGCCTTTCACTTCCTCCTTACCTTTGGTCACATTCAGCTAAATCATTTGCCATCCAACCCAACCTAACCTTTTTCAGACCACTCACATTGTCATACCTTATTCACACTAGTTTCTATGGACACCAATACACATGGAAACTATTGACCACACAATTTATGTCAAGCATAAACCATTACTTGCTGAGGCATAAATAGACCCATTTCATTCTTAGCATACCTCCATTACTTAATATGGACAATTGCTAGGGATGAAAAACCTTGACTAATGTTACAGAATACACCATTGCACAAAATGAAACAGGCTGTAACATCATTTTTCCCCTCATCATTTCAAGCATGTACCCTCAGACATATGGGAAGTGCTACATCATTATCATGACCAAACCAAACACATCAACCACTTCGACCCTTTTCCTCCCTCTTGGGAGAACTACATTGCCCTGAGGCCCTTCAAACATGGGCTATATAGGCAGCACTCAGTTGACATGGGGTCTTCTGAGGTTAGCTCGGCCATTCCTTCGTCCATCCATCTAATGGACCATCTATCAAACACCCGTCACTTGAGATTACTTATATCTCAACCTCGACTCGACCAATGACCTTGGAGATCTCACCTATCTCCTCCGACCATGACCACTTTCAAGACAACCCTGCCTTGGTTATTTTGATTGTATGTATGCTACCTCATGAATGGTTAGCAAAATTGTCCACAACCCCCACAAGTATTGGATCACGCTCCAGTTGATCCCCACTACTTGTGACCTTTTTCGTGTTTTCCAAGAGCACTTCCTGAGCCCGAGATACTTGGAACACGATGACCATTGGAGCTATAGCTTGGATCGAATAACCCAATCAGCTACGACTAAATGCTGGGGCCTGGTTATTTTAATTTTAGCACTCCTCAACCTTGACCTGCGACAATTTGACCTAACCATCTCGTGAAGTGGTACGCGTGTAATCTCACCTTTTGCAGCATTCACACTCAAACTTCACCATATTCATCCACTATCTATCAAATCGGCACCCGATTTTAGGTTTCCTTCCCTCGACTCCCGCTTTGAGGGGGAATACCTCATCCCATAATCAGGGCAACCTACATTCATTTTTTTTGTCTTGCAGTTTGCCAGAACAACCAACAGGATGAAAAACAATCTTATCCCATACTTGGGGCAATCAACTCCTATTTTTGTCTTGCAGTTCGTCAGAACAACCAACAAGACAAAAAGGGGCAAATGTAGACATCGAAATCATGTCTAACCCTTGGTCATCTCTCGCTTAGTCCCCTTTGATCCCCTCCTAAACATTCCTAACCCACACACTTATTAATTTAAAATAATAACTTATTTTGAATTAATAATCGCCCCTTTTGACACATCACCCATAACACCTCGCCTTGGACCATTTCCCACCCTATGACTCACCTTAAGACTAAGTGACTCACCCAAGACCTATTCTTACTCCTTTCCAACCGCCTAACCAACTCTCATGCGTATTTAGCCCGACCTTTGACAATTCTCCAACGGATTATGCACTTGGCGGATGGAGAACGGGCTTGTTAGCACTTTTACTCGTTCTCCACCTGCCGATGTCAGTCAAATGTTGACCAACGCTGGTGGGATCACTGACCTCAGTTTAATTAAACTGAGTTCTAACCTCTCGCTCGGGCTAATCACTAGTCAGCTAACCGCGAAACAGAATTCTCTTGCTCTTGCTTCCCAGCGTTCTTGCTTCTTGACTTCTTGTAGGTATCAGTGTTTTGACAACACTTTCTAGGCATAGAGGATCAGCACCAGTCATCCCACATATGGTTGAGGATTGCATGACATCTCCATCACCAGCCACTATGGAAACACAGCTCTTGCTCCTCTGCCAACTCCGTACACAACTAAGTATTTGCATTAAGTTTCATTTTACTATCTTTTTAAATACATTAGCATTCTGTCCACTGTCCATTCCCAACCATTCTGGACACAACTCAGTCTGTCTTTTCCAGAGAGGCTGAAAGGCCCTCTCTCACCCTTGTCTTCCCCTTTTGCCCCTGACATTCCCCTGGTCCCTTTTCAGACCATACTCTCTGTTCTGTTGACCCAACACATGCCATCAAACTCCCATAGACCTCCCCAAAACCATTCTGATTGACCAGACAGACCTGAAATTTGTCTCAGGCCATTACCCCGACCGACTCTGACCATTTCCCCTACCGATGTCATCAAACTAACCGACGTCGGTGACCTTGACCTACCGACGCCGGCAGAACCACCGACGTCAGCGACTGTGGAAGACAGATTGCTGCTTATAGGTACGCATTTGCTTTCATTTCTTTTATTCAGCCTTTATCATTTCTATTTCTGGCAATATTCTGCTTTTTAACAATCAGTGGGCTGTCATCCCCCAAGAAGTCTTTGCACTTCTAGGACCAAGCTTTTGCTTGGTAGTCCACTTTCTAGCTATCTAACAACCTCTGTGTTTGAGTCTCTTTCTTCTACAGGTGTCATCCTTCACAACCAAAGAGGAGTTCTTTCAGTCATCTGAATTTGGTGCGCAAGACTTCATCTGGGTACGTACAAACCCTTGACCATTTATCTTAGTTTCTTACTTCTTTGAATGTAGAAAAGTGAAAACAGTTTGAAACAGCATCATTCAATAGCTAAGATGAGTTTAGAGAGGCCTTGTGTAATCACTTTGAGGACAAGAGTGATCATCTTTCACTCATGGAGCATCTCACAACAATCAATAGATCCCCTCAAGATTTCATGGTGGATTTCAACTATGGATTCTAGAAGACTTGGGACAGAATTTTGGAAGTGATCAAGCCTACACCCAAACTATACTTTTTTCTAGTATTTCAAGGCTCTCAACTTAGATGTAGATGTAATGATTCAATCCATGGGAGGGAACACCCTACTTGGAGCTTTTAAAGTGGAAATTAGGGCTGAAAATTGCCTTATACAAGCAAGTTGGCCCTAAGGCCATTAATGCCTCTCTTCCCAGAGATACATCCTCTTACCCCAATTGTTGATCTAGTTATAGAATCAACAAAGTTTTATCAAATAGAAGGTGAGTAAATTGATAGAATGGGGAAGATAGAGAGTCTTCTCAAAGCCCAAAATAATAATTTGGTTACAATAGAGAGGTGACATGTTCCACCATACAAGCCATACCAAAATAATAATTAGAATTTTCAATACAATAGGCCATCCTATCAACCCAATCAACAAGGGAAGGCGTATAATCCTTAGTCAAAGCAATACAATCCCAATGCTCCAAGTAATTCTAGATATGTTGTGCCAACTCAAAATAACTATGCTCAAGAAGGTCCATGGCAATCAGAGGGACAGTCCAATGAGATGGTGATGGCCACTACTAGAGACATGTATCAAGACCCTGGTTGGTACCATTCTCCTTCATTTTAGGGTCATGAAATGATGCCTCCTCCACCACAACCCCCCCAAATGAATCAAGACAACATGTCTGCCATGTCACAATTAGAGGCTCAAAGCCAATAATAAGGGAGCATGTGTAGAGCACCAACTGATACCACATGCATGAATTTTTAAGAAGGGAAATGTTTGTTTAAACATGTAGCAGCCAATATGGGACAAGCTTCACAAAAGATAAATGAACGAGTTATAGCTCAGACAAGGGCTAAAAAGAGGATGTTAGAGGATAATTGGGGGTAATCTAAGATTTCTTCATCATCTCCATAGACTAGTCAACAACCTACTTCTTTAGATGTAGTTGTTAAGGCCTTTACAAATCAATAAGTGCCCCAACCTCATGGATAGCAGTAGAGGTCACCCTTTACTTCTCATGTTACTCAAATGCTAAGTGATGTTTTCACTTCCAAGGTGCAGTCCAAATGTATTGGTCTCCCCTTTCATATTATGGATCATTTAAATAAGGCTAATGTGACTATGTCCATGTATGATTCTCTATTTATCCCAGTGTAGAAGGATATTCTCCATCAAGAGCTCTCTAAAGTTTCTCAGATGGAAAAGATAGCTGACAAAGTCAACACCATTTTTAACAATAATAGTCAGCCTAACCAAGCCCTTAGTGATGTTTCCAGTCAATTTCCAAGAAAAAATCAATCTAAAAATGTTGTTCATCCTTCTAAATTTGTTAATCCTCCCCCCTTTTATTTGTCAATCATCATAGGGGATTGTTTAGTACACAATTGGATGATAGACTCAGGTACTTCAACCTCAATAATGCCTAAAGCCATAGCAAACAACCTTGGGCTCAAATATGTGCCTAATGAAAAGGGTGTGCTCCAATTGGATGGCTCCCCTACTAAGATAGTAGGCATTTTGAAATATCTATAGATTACATTAACTTCCTATCCAAATTTTGTCATTAAGCAAGATGTAATGGTGGTAGACCTACCTCCATATTTTGTCCAATGCCATCTAAGGACTTTACTACTAATATTGGGGGATATTTGCCATCTGATTGGTTATACATGGTTTTTAGAACCAGCTATGGAACCAAAGTCACCATAAGGTTTGATCCTATCCCCATATTACACCTAGAACCCTACATGCCCAATCTTACAAATAGCAATTGTGCCATATTTGAAGAGGTTTAAGAGGTTGTTGACCAAGAACCCCATTGTCATCTTGAAGGCATCTCATATCTATACTTAGATGAATGAGTAGTTGATAACCATGGATTTGATCCATATATAAACATTGAAGATATAGACCTAGGAGCGTATTGTATGCATGAGGAAGGTGTTATAATACCTTCCTTGACTAACATTACCCAAGAAGAGGATGGTAAATGGACTTTGTTCTTTGATGTCTCAAGGTCAAGGAATGGAAGGGGAGTCGAGGTCATGCTAATTTCACCCTTAGGTCAAAATTACCATTCTGATACAAGACTCTAATTTAGTTGTACCTCAAATACATTTGAATATGAAGCTCTTTTGCATGGTTCTACAAGAAGCAAGGAAGAGAGGTATCCATCTCCTCAAAGTCCAGGGTGATAATGAACTTGTAATGAAACAAGTTAGAAGCCTAAGCACATTCAAGAGTCATCATTTGAAAGATTATAAGCACTAGGTATGGGACCTCATGGAGGATTTCTTGGCATTTGATATCCAGTCCATACCAAGAGAAGTGAACCAGCATGTAGATAGGTTTACTGCCACTAGTGCCCAATATGAGATAGCAGAAGGAGTCAAAGGCAACCAAAGCCAAGATAAAGTTAAGGTTATATATAGACTAGTTATACCTGAAAATGAGGTGAGTTTTCAAGTCTTTGATAATGATGATCAAATCATATGTTTTCTAATGCAAGAGGCAGAATTCTACCATAAGAACTAGGACATGCTCCAAAATCAATATGATGATCAAATAATACAGCAAAGATCCAATAAGCTTCCCAAAGGGCTTGTGACATTAGAAATCATCTTCAATGAATATGACCAAGTAAGAAAAAGGAAAGCATGCATCTCAGCTAAAGAAGAACACTATTAAAAGATAGAGATCTTTAAGGGCAAGTTGTTGAAGTTAGGAAAGGTCAATACAGTAGAGAAAAGAGTTGCATTTGTTTCTTTGTGCCAATAATTTTTTGATATATTTGATTTGGAGTACAAATACTTGAAAAGGTTTGACCCTAAACTTGCACAACACGCAATTGAATTAGAAAGTAATGCCAAGCCAGTCAGGCAGAAACAGAGGCCTATCAACTGAAGAGTAGAGGATCTCATGAGAAGAGAACTCTATAAATTGATTGAATCAAGGATAATATTTCCAATTAAGCATTCCTCTTGGGTGACAAACCTTGTGCCAGTGAGGAAAAAGAATGGAGAGATTCAGTTATGTGTTGACTTCAGGGACTTCAATAAGGTGTCCCTAAAGGATCATTACCCACTACCCTCCATGGATCAAATTCTACAAAAAGCGTTAGGTTCTCAAAGATTCTCATTAATTGATGGATATTCTATCTATAATCAGATCATGGTGAAGGAGGAGGATAGGCATAAGACTGCCTTCACTATAAAATGTGGCATCTATCCATATTGTAAAATGCCGTTTGGACTCTCCAATGCTAGAGCCACCTTTCAAAGAGCAATGGATGTTATTTTTCATGGTCTTTTGAATGATATGGTTTTAGTTTACCTTGATTATATAATAATTTTCGCAAAGAATCCTAATGATCATCTGATGCACTTAAGAGCTATTTTTTATAGATACAAACAATTTAGATTTTCTTTGAATCCAAAGAAATGCATTTTTTTAGTGCATGAAGGGATACTTATGGGACATGTGGTGTCTAAAGCTGGTATTTTCATTGATCTAAAGAGGATAAAATCAATCCTTGCTCTATCACTACCCAAACACATGAAAGGGTTACAGAGCTTCTTGGGCAAGATCAACCTCATCAAGAGGTTCATTCCAAACTTTGCAAAGATGGTCAAACCTCTCACTCATATGTTGAGAAAAGGCAAAGAGTTCACATGGATGAGAGAAAGTAAGAGGATATTTGAGGCCATCAAGGAGGCCATATTTCATGCCCCCATACTTTTAAATCCATATTTCAATAGGGAATTCTATTTGTATGCCTTATCTACATTAGATGTAATTTCAACTATGCTTATGCAACAAAATGACCAAGGTCTAGAGCAACCCATTAAAAACATATATAGCTTTGTTAAAAAACATATGCATGTTTTTGTAAGAATTTTGAAGAGTTTCAAGCATCTAGTTTCAAGTAGTAATATTATAATAATGGTAACTCATCCAAGTGTGAAGTATTTTATCCTCAATAGAGACTTGAGTGAAAATAGAGCTGGATGGGTCACCAAGTGTATGGAGTATGACATTGAAGTCAAGGTCACAAAGCTAGTCTGAGACAAGGGAATATGTAAACATCTTATAGAAGATGTAAGAGAAGAGAAGGAGACAGTTTTGGTAATCTAAGACACTTAGCAGGAAGATGAAGCAACTCTTCCATCAAGCTGGATATAGGATATTGCTAGATTTATCCAAATAAGAGAGTGCCCAATGGGTTTTAATACATCAAAAAGAAGACACTTCAAGCTGTAATAAGTGCCATACATTTTGATTCATGGAGTGATATTCAAAAAGGACATTAGAGGTATGTTATTAAGATGTGTTGAAACTAACCAATTTGAGAAGCTTCTCCACTAATTTTGTGATAGCCCTCAAGGAGGGCATTTTGAAGCTAGGACCATAGCTACAAAAATCATCAAAGATAGTTACTTTTGACCCAATTTATTGAGATATGTACATGCATGGGTGAGGAAGTGCTCAAAATGTGCCATGTTTATAGGGAAACAGAAATTAGTTGATATGCCACTAAAGCCTATTCAAGTTGAATAACCTTTCATGCAATGGGGTTTAGACTTCATTAGCATGATTAATCCTCCATCCAATGTTGGACATAAGTGGGTCTTGACTACCATAGACTACTTCACCAGATGGGTGGAAGCAATTCCCTTGAAGGAAGTAAATGAGAACTTTGTACATTAGTTCTATGAGAGCCTAGTCACTCATTTTGGAGCACCATCCACTATAATATCAAAAAATGTTTTGGAATTTAGTATCAAAAATGTATGTGAGTGGGCTCTTGATTAGGGTATCTATCTGACATCTTCATCTAATTATTATCTGTAGGGTAATGGACTAGCTGAGTCCACTAATAAAAACCCAATCTAGATCATTAAGAGAACAATGAAAGATAATCAAAAATCCTGACACAAAGTTGAAGACTACCTTATGGGCTAACAAGATCACCCCTAATAATTCCATTGGTAACTCACCTTATCTTTTAGCTATGGAAGAGAATCAAGGTTACCAATTTCATTAGAGCTTCTAGCTTTAGAGCTTGCACATCAACTAGAACTTCTAGAAAGTGATGCAATGAAGGTCAGAATGAATGAACTGAGAGAATTAGAGGAAATAAGGAATGTTGTCTTACATGAAATGTTATCTAACCAATAGCAGATCAAGATAACCTTTGATAAAAGAGATTCATCAAATACATTCTAGCAAGGTGACATAGTCCTCAAACGAGATGAGGACCATGTAAAACTAGGAAAACACTCAAAGTTTGACAGCCTTTGGAGTGGACCCTATGTCATCACAAGATGCAAAGAGAGCAATGCCTTTGATCTTTCTAGATTGAATATAGAGAGCCTTCCCATCCCTTTCAATGGGAGGTATCTCAAGTTTTTCTACTAGTATCATATCTCGCCCCTTATACATTAGTAAATAGGTCTATTCTTTTCCTCCAAGTGCTTTTCGACATTCCTATTTTTAGTTGTCCTTCGGTAGTTTAGGTTGTTGCTTCATATTTTATTTCTTTATTTTTGTTTTCCCTCCCATTACTCTAAAAAATACTTCCATAAGTCAAGTAGAGTCTATTTTTAAGAATATTTTCATTTGAGAAAGCTTGATCATGACTGGGTTCCATGACCAACAAGCTAGTCAAGCCAGTTGAGTTACCAGAATTGTTGGCCATTTTGGCCCACATACCAAGCTTCTGAATGGTTTGAATAGATGAAAAGGGTCAAAATTATTGAGATAAAATCTCAATTTTCTCATAAGGCCTTTTAAGACACATTGGGTTCACTTAAAGTGTGAATTGTCATTTGCTAGGACATGACTGGATTTACATAGCCCCATGGGATGCCAAGAATGCTTAGAATGGATTTGAAGTGTACGAGACCCATCTGGTTCTTCATCACTTTTTTTGAGACACTTGGGCCTAGTAATACAAATTTTTAGGAGGCACTTTACCGACATCACCACTACCACGTTTGGATGAGTCAGAGAGATTTTGTCATATGGGTATGTTCACTTTAGTGCCAAAATCATATGTTCCAAGTTCTAGGTCCTCTACCAAACTACATCAAAAGTTATAAAGGTCCAAAGTTGACCTCTCAACCACATTCTACATGTTTCCCCATATTTAGGCATTTTCAAGAAGTTCTAATAGAGTTGAGTGAGCATCTTCATAAAGCTATATCTCACATGTGCAGTAGTTACAAGGGAAAGTGGTCACATGGGTTTGTTCAGCTTGGTCCCTAGTTACTATGTGCTAGGTTTTAGGTCATCCACCAAAGTGTAGTTGGAGTTATGAATGTGCAATTTGGATCTTGAGTCATATTTTTATAAGTTTTACATACTTAGCTAAATGATCTTGACCATTACCAGGATGTCATGCAGGAGCATTTGATCCAGCCAACTTATGCATTTAATAGCTTCACTTAGAAGGCTCCTGAGACAAATAGATCAAATGGGTTCATTATTTTTGGCCTTAATAACATCTGCTATAAATTTGATGTCTCCATGATTCTCGTGCTTCAATATCCAAGCCTTCAAAGTTGGTAAAAAAGCATAAGATGTTTGCACAGATGTCAAGTTTTAGATAGAGCAAAGGAAATCCATTTGAGCTCAAATTTGATGGTCGCATTACCATAAATGATGCTCATATGAATGTCATTTGAGGGGAATGAGGATGTCAATTTTAAGATCATGAACTAACCATTGGCTTTCAAATAGTAGGTCGTAGTAGATCAATTGTTGGCATTTGATCGAGTATTTAGATCTAATGGTGAGCAGAGGTCAAAGGGTCAATGAATCTCAAGAGTGACTGTGGGCATGACAAGTGTTAAGGATGAATTCAACTGGTAGAAGATCGATGGTTCTTAGGAATTCATATTGATTAAGATCAATGAGGCAAGCTAGGTCAGCAAGTCAAGGATCTGACAACTAGGATTTATGAAACCAATGAGAATAAAGATAGGATGGGATAATTTGATCAGTCCAAGTCATATTTTGATAGCCAATTAGAGCAAAGGTAAACCCATGATCCTTTTTCAAAAAAGGTAAATAGACATGAATGGAGCTGAGCTTGAGCATGATCTAGATTGGGCCAGGAGCAGATATTTCAAGATTGAATGGCACCATTGAGAGAATGTAGAGGCAAGCACATAGACTTCAACTACTTCATCACCAAATCAATTGAATGAAAATGAGCCTTCTTCCCACTTTGGCATGCATTCAACAAACTAGTCATGATTAGTTTTCTTCAAGATAAAATGAAAGTGACTTGATCCCACTGTTATAGCCACCATGGGTCATTACAGAGAAGATATTGTAATGATGAATCGAATTGGAGTGACTTGGATCAATCAAGAAGGGTTTGAGTGAGCTTGATTCATGGAGGCAGTTGTAACAACTTTTCAAACATATTTAAACTCATTTGATTCTCCTTTTTAGCACCAAAACTCACTCTCTCTTGTTTCCTGTATGATATAAATATAGCCTTTGAGCTATTGTTTTAGATCCCTCAGGATGGTATGACTAGACTCTACCAGAATTATATTCTACACCTCTTGGAGTAGTGGATAAAATTATTTTTGTAGTCATTTACTAATCTATATTTAGTGTTTTATGTTTTTTAATATTTAAATGTGAATGTCATCTTCCTCTTGCATGTCCAAACTCAACCTAAGTGTTAGAAACTTTATTTTCAGGTCATATAGTGTGTCTCAACATTAATCTCTCAGAGATATAGAGGACAGATAAATTTAAGTGTCTTTAACCAGACCTTATTTTCATTGCTTCCTAGTCTGAGTGTATCAAACTAACCCCTATACAAAATATTTTTGCATAGAAACTATAGTAATCTTTGCATTAGTTTTTATCATAGTTTATTAGTGTGTTAAAGAGTCCAAGTTCAAAAGTGGATCTGATAAATTATTGGTGTATCACCACCCTTTAAAATAGGTTTTACTTTATGCAAACTCCTTAACTTATTTCACCCCAAATAGTTTTAGGTTTTAGAAGTAAAGGCCTAAATTAAAAAATCTAAAGATCTAGAATACTAGAGGTATGGTCTAGATATATGTAACCCATAGCCTTAAACCATTCCCATATTAGTCTAGGTTTGAAAGTAGGACTTGAACATTCCTCTTTTTAGTTAGGGGTTATCTGGATAACTAACAGTTCTAGCACACCTGGTGGGACTCCTGATTTTACATATTTGAGTAGTAGCAAGTTTTAGAGTTTTCATTTCTAGATTTGCATAATTTTCATGCCCACTAAAGTTATCACAAGATCCTTTACAAAAGCGAAGGAGACATATTTCTCTGAGCTACCTGTCCAATCAACAAAGAAGAAGAGAGCCTCTTAGTCAAAACCTATGCCTATCCCTCTCATTCCCCCTATTGTTGCCCAAAATCCATCTATTCAGGCTAGTATTGTTTAGCCAAACATTATTATAAACCCCATACCTCATATGGCTATTCCCAAAAGGCAAGCCTTCATGTCATTCAATGGTGGTAGTCCTCTAAATCTTACTCAATGGGATGATATATCTAGTTTCGATTTTGAAGGCTCTTACCAATTATACTGGAGAAAATCCAGTTACTCCCATAGACCATATTATGAATATTGTTAACCTTTGTTCAGTGCATCATGTAACTCCAAAAAATGTAGAAATGAAGTTGTTATCAACCTCTTTCAAAGGGAAAACACTTCAGTAGTATAGAGGATTGGCTCCTACGTCAATCCATAGATGGGATGATTTTGGAGAGGTCCTGTGCAAACACTTTGAGGACAAGAGTGATCATCCTTCAGTCATGGAGCAGCTTACAATAATCAATAGATCCTCTCATGAGTTCATGGTGGATTTCAACTACAGATTCCAAAATACCCAAGATAAAATTCTAGTAGTGATCAAGGCTACACCTAACTTTGCTTTTCTATACTACATGAAGGCTCTCAACTCAGATGTAGATGTAATGATTCAATCCATGGGAGGGAACACCCTACCTGGAGCTTTTGAAGTAGCAATTCAGGCTGAAAATTGTCTTATACAAGCAAGAAAGTTGACCTCAAGGCCACCAATGCCTCTTTTCCTAGAGATACATCCTCCTACCCTAACTATGATCCAGTTATAGAATCAGCAAAGTTTTATCAAATATAAGGTGAGCGAATTGACAGACTAGGGAAGATAGAGAGTCTTTTCAAAGCCCAAAATAACAAGTTGGTTGCAATAGAGAGGCAATAGGCTCCACCGTATAGACCATACCAAAATAATAATTAAATTTTTTAGTACAATAGGCCACTCTATCAACCAAATTAGCAAGGGCAAGGGTAGAAGCCTCAGTCAAGGCAATACAATCCCACTGCTCCAAGTAATTCTAGAGCTATTGTGCCAACTCATAACAACTATACTTAAAAATGTCCATGGCAGTCAGAGGGATAGTCCAATGAGATGGTGATGGCCACTATTGTTGGCATGTATCAAGACACTAGTTCGCAGCATGCTCCTTCATTTTAGAGTCATGGCATGATGCCTCCTCTACCACAATCCCCCCAAATGAGTCAAGACAACATGCCTGTCATGTCATGATCAAAGGCTCAAGGCCAACAACAAGGGAGCATGGGTAGAACACCAAATGATACCACATGTGTGAATTTTCAAGAAGGGGAATGTGTTTTTGAGCATGTAGCAGCTAATATGAGACAAGATTCATAGAGGATAAATGAACAAGTTACAGCTCATACAAGGGCTAAAAAGAGGATGTTGGAGGACAACTTGGGGCAATCTAAGATTTATTCATCATCTCCATAGACTAGTCAACAACCTACTTCTTTAGATGTAGTTGTTAATGCCCTTATATATCAATAAGTGCCCCAACCTCATGGATAGCAGTAGAGGTCACCCTTTTTTCCTCATGTTATTAAAATACAAAGTGATGCTTCCACTTCCAAGGTGCAGTCCAAATATACTGGTTTTCCCTTTAATAATGTGGATCATTTAAATAAGGCTAATGTAACTATGTTCATGTATGATCCTCTATCTATCCTAGTACAGATTAATATTCTCCATCAAGAGCTCTCCAAACTTTCTCAGATGGAAAAAATAGCTGACAAAGTGAACACTATTTTTATCAATAATAGTCAACCTATCCAAGCCCTTAGCTAGGTTCCCAATCAAGTTCCAAGCAAAAGTCAATCTCAAAATGTTGTTCATCCTTCTAAAGTTGTTAAACCTCCCCATTTTATCTGTCAGTCATCATAGAGGATTGTTTTAGTACACAATTGCATGATATAATTAGGTGTTTTAACCTCAGTAATGCCTAAAGCCATAGCAAACAAGCTTGGGCTCAAATATGTGCCTAACGAAAAGGGTGTGCTCCAATTAGATGGATCCCCTACTAAGACAGTAGGCATTTTTAAATATTTGAAGATTACATTAGCTGCCTATCCAAATTTTGTCATTAAGTAAGATAATGGTGGTAGACGTACCTCCATATTTTGCCCTATGCTTGTCTAAGGACTTTACTACTAAGATTGGGGGATATTTGTCATCTAATTGGTCATACATGTTTTTTATAACTAGATATGGAACCAAAGTCACCATAAGGTTTGAACCCATCATCAGGTTCCACCTAGAACCCTACATGCCCAATCTTGTAAATACCAACTATGCCATATTTGAAGAGGTTGAAAAGGTTGTTGACCGAGAACCCCATAGTTACCTTGAAGGCATATTAGATCTGTACTTGGATGAGTGGGTAGCTGATAACCATGGATTTGATTCATATAACAACATTGAAGAGATAGAACTAGGAGTGTATTATATGCATGAGGAAGGTGTTGCAATACCTTCCGTGACTAACACTGCCCAAGAAGAGGATGGTATATGGACTTTGTTCTTTGATGGCTCAAGGTCAAAGAATGGAAGCAGAGTGGAGGTCATACTAAATTTATCCTTAGGTTAAAATTATCATTCTTATATAAGAATCTAATTCAGTTGTACCTCAAATATAGCTGAATATGAAGCTCTTTTGCAGGGTTTACAAGAAGCAAAGAAGAGAGGTATCCATCTTCTCAAAGTCAAGGGTGATAGTGAACTTGTAGTGCAATAAGTCAGAGGCCTAAGTGTAGTTACGAGTCACCATTTGAAATCCTATAAGCATCAAGTATGGGACCTCATGGAGGAATTATTAGCATTTGATATCTAGTTCATACCAAGAGAAGAGAACTAGCATGCAGATAGGCTTGCTACCATTGGTGCCCAATATGAGATAGTATAAGGAGTCAAAGGCAACCAAAGCCAAGATAAAGTCAAGGTTATATGCAAACCAGTTGTAACTAACAATGAGATGAGTTTTCAAGTCTTTGATAATGATGATCAAATCATATGTTTTATAATGTAAGAGGAAGAATTCTACCATAGGAACCAATACAAGTTTCAAAATTAATATGATGATCAAATAGTACAGTTGAGATCCAATAACCTTCCCAAAGGTCTTGTGACATTAGAAAGTATATTCAATGAATATAACCAAGTAAGAAAAGGGAAAGCATGCATCTCAGCTAAGGAAGAACACTTTGAAAAGATAGAGATCTTTAAGGGCAAGTTATTAAAGCTAGGAAAGGTCCATACAACAAAGGAAAGAGCTGCATTTGTTGCTTTGTGCCAATAAATTTTTGATATATTTGCTTAGGAGTACAAAGACTTGAAAGGGTTTGACCCCAAACTTGCACAACACACAATCGAAATAGAAAGTAATGTCAATCCAATTAGGAAAAAATAGAGGCCTATCAACCCAAGAGTAGAGGATCTCATGAGAAGAGAAATCGATAAATTGATTGAATCAAGGATAATATTTCCAATTAAGCATTCCTCTTGGGTGGCAAACCTTGTGCCAGTGAGGAAAAAGAATGGAGAGATTCGATTATGTGTTGACTTTAGGGACTTCAATAAGGTGTTCCTAAAATATCATTACCCACTACCCTACATGGATTAAATTCTATTAAAAGTGGCAGGTTCTAAAAGAGTCTCATTGTTTGATGGCTATTCTATCTATAATCAGATCATGGTGAAGGAGGAGGATAGGCATAAGACTGCCTTCACTACAAAATGGGGCACCTATGCATATTGTAAAATGCCCTTTGGACTCTCCAATGTTAGAGCCACCTTCCAAAGAGCAATGGATGTTGCTTCTCATGGTATTTTGAATGATATGGTTTTAGTTTACCTTGATGATATAATAGTTTTCTCAAAGAATCCTAATGATCATCTGACGCATTTAAGAGTTGTTTTTCATAGATGCAGGTAGTTTGGAGTTTCTTTGAATCCAAATAAATGCATTTTTTAATGCATGAAAGGAGACTTCTATGAAATGTGGTGTTTAAAGTTGGTCTTTCCATTGATCCAAAAAGGATAGAAGCAATCCTTGCTCTATCACTGCCCAAACACAAGAATGGGTTACAGAGTTTCTTGCGCAAGATCAACTTCATTAGCAGGTTCATTCCAGGCTTTGTAGAGATGGTCAAGCCTCTAACTCATATGCTGAGAAAAGGCAAAGAGTTCACATGGATGAGAGAAATTAAGAGGAGATTTGAGGCCATCAAGGAATCCATATCTCATGACCCCACACTTATAAATCTAGATGTTAATAGGGAATTCTATTTGTATGCCTTCTCTATATTAGATGCAATTTCAGCTATGTTTATGTAGTAGAATGACAAAGGTCTAGAGCAACGCATTGCTTTTTTAATCCAAAATTTTGAGCATATGAATAAATATATAGCTTTATAGAAAAACATGTGTTTTTTTTGTAAGAAGTTTGAATAAATTTAGGCATCTCGTTTCAAACAGTAAGTTTATACTAATGGTAGCTCATCCAAGTGTGAAGGATTTTATCCTCAATAGAGACTTGAATGAAAAGAGAGTTGGACAGGTCCCCAAGTGTATGGAGTATGACATTAAATTCAAGGTCACAAAGATAGTTTGAGGAAATGGATTATGTGAACATCTTGTAAAAAGTGTGAGAGAAGAGAAGGAGATGGTTTTGGTAATCCAAGATACTCAGCAGGAAGATGAAACTACTCTTCCATCAAGTTGGACACGGGATATTGCTAGATTTCTCCAAATGGGAGAGTGTCTAATGGGTTTTAATGCATCAAAAAGAAGACACTTCAGGCTGAAATCAATGCCATACTTTATGATTGATGGAGTGTTGTTCAAAAAGGACATTGGAGGTATGCTCTTAAGATGTGTTGAAACTAACCAATTTGAGAAGCTTCTCGGGAAATTTCATGATAGCCCTCAAGGAGGCCATTTTGCAGCTAGGACCACATCTTCAAAAATCATCAAATTTGGTTACTTTTGGCCTAATTTATTTAGAGATGCACATGCATGGGTGAAGAAGTGTTCAAAATGTGTCATGTTTACAAGGAAATAGAAACTAGTTGTTATGCCACTAAAGCTTATTCAAGTTGTACATCCTTCATGAAATTGAGTTTAGACTTCATTGGCATGATTAATCATCCATCTAGTGTTGGCCATAAGTGGGTCTTGACTACCATAGACTACTTCACCGTATGGGTGGAAGCAGTTCCCTTGAAGGAAGTAAATGAGAACTCTATATTTGAGTTATATGAGAGCCTAGTTACTCATTTTAGAGCACCATCCACTATAATATCATATAATACTTTGGCATTTAGTAGCACAAAGGTATGCGAGTGGGCTCTCAAGCAGGGTATCTATCTAACATCTTCATCTAATTATTATATGTAGGGTAATGGACTAGTTGAGTCCACTAATAAGAATCTGATTCGGATCATTAAGAAAATAATGGAAGATAATTATAAATCCTAACACACAAAGTTGAATACTACCTTATGGGCTGACAAGATCACCCCCAAAAAGGCCATTGGTAACTCACCTTATCTATTGGTCTATGCAAGAGAAGTAAGGCTAATAATTTCATTATATCTTCCAGCTTTGGAGCTTGCACACCAACTAGAACCTCTAGAAAGTGATTCAATGGAGGTCAGAATGAATGAACTGAGAGAATTAAAGGAAATAAGGGATGAGGTCATGCATGCCATGTGGTCTAACCAATAGCAAGTCAAGATAAACTTTGATAAAAGAGCTTCATCGAAGACATTTCATCAAGGTGACATAATCCTTAAATGGGATGAGGATCGTGCAAAACCAAGAAAACACTCCAAGTTTGACAACCTTTGGAGTGGACTCTATGTCATCACAGGTTGCAAAGAGTGCAATGTCTTTGAGATTGCCAGATTGAATGGAGAGAGCCTTCCCATCCCTTTCAATGGGAGGTATCTCAAGTTTTGCTACTAGTTTCATATCTTACCCCTTGAACATTAGTAGATAGGTCTATTCTTTTACTCCAAGTGCTTTTGCACATTGTTGTTTTTAGTTGTCCTTTGGTAGTTTAGGTTATTTCTTTGTCTTTTTTTGTTTTATTGTTGTTTTCCCTCCCCATTACTCCAAAAAGTGTTTTCATAAGTCAAGCAAAGTCTATTTGTAAGAATATTTTCATTTGAGCAAGCTTGATCATGACTGGGTTCCATGACCAGCAGGCTAGTCAAGTCAATTGAGTCACCAGAATTGTTGGCCATTTTGGCCCACATACCAAGCTTCTACCTAGTTTGAACAAATGAATAGGGTTTAAATTGTTAAGCCAAAATATCAATTTGATCACAAGGCCTTTTAAGACACTTTGGGTTCACTTAAAGTGTATTGCCATTTGCTAAGGACATAACCAGATTTGCATAGCTCCATGGGATGCCAAGAATGCTTGAAATGGCTTTGAAGTGCATGGGACCCATCTGGTTCTTCATCATGTTCATTGAGACACTTGGGCCTAGTAATAGAAATTTTGAGGAGGCACTTTACTGATGCCACCATTGTCACACGTGGAAGAGTCAGAGAGATTTGGTCATATGGGCTTGTTCACTTTAGTGCCAAGATCATATACACCAAGTTCTAGGTCCTCCACCAAAGCATAGAAAAAGTTACAAAGGTCCAAAGTTGGCCTCTCACCCACATTCTACATGTTTCCACATACTTAGCCATTTTCAAGAAGTTCTAGCAGAACTGATGAGCATCTTCACAAAGCTATATCTCGCATGTGCGATAGTTACAGGGGAAAGTGGTCACACGAGTTTATTCATCTTAGTCCCTAGTTGTTACGCACAAGGTTTTAGGTCATCCACCAAAGTGAAATTGGAGTTATGAATGTGAAAATTTGTCTCCTGAGTCAGATTTCACTAAGTTTTCCATACTTAGCCAAATGAGCTCGACCATCGCCAGGATGTCACGCAAGATAATTTGAACCAACCAACTTGTGCATTTAATATCTTCACTTAGAAAGCTCTCAAGACTAGCAAATGAAATGGTTTCATTTATTTTGGACTTAAGAACATCTCCAACAAATTTGATGTCTTCATGATTCTCGCACTTCAAGATCCAATCCTTCAAAGTTGGTAAAAAAACATAAGATGTTTGCATAGACGTCAAGTTTTAGACAGAGTAAAAGAAATCCATTTGAGCTTAAATTTGATGGTTGTGTGACCATCAATGATGGTCATCTGAACATCATTTGATGGGAATGAGGATGTTAATTTTAAGATCATGAACTAGCCATTGGTTTTTAAACAGGGGTCCCAACAAATCAACAGTTGGTGTTTGATCGAGTATTCATATCTGATGATGAGTAGAGGTCAAAGGGTCAACAAATCTCAAGAGCAAATGTGGGCATGACAAGTATCAAGGATGCATTCAACTAGTAGAGGATCGATGGTTCTCGAGCATTCATATTAAACAAGATCAATGGGGCGAGCTAGGTCAGCAAGTCAAGGATCTAACATCTAGGATCCATGAAACCAATGAGAACAAAAATAGAATGGGACAATTTGATTAGTCTGAGACATATTTCGATAGCTAATTAGAGCAAAGGAAAACCCAAGAGCCTTTTTCAACCAAGGTAAACAGACATGAATGGAGCCGATCTCGAGCAAATGAGAACAAAAATAGAATGGGACAATTTGATTAGTCTGAGACATATTTCGATAGCTAATTAGAGCAAAGGCAAACCCAAGAGCCTTTTTCAACCAAGGTAAACAGACATGAATGGAGCCGATCTCGAGCATGATCTAGATTGGGCCAAGAGTAGATATTTTAGGATCGAGCGGCACCATTGAGAGCTTGTAAAGGCAAGCACGTAGACTTTAACTACCTCATCACCAAATCTAGCTACATGAAAATGACCCTTCTCCCCACTTTGGCATATAATCAACAAACCAATCATGAGCGGTTTCATTCGGGACAAAATGAAAGTGACTTAATCCCGTCATGGGGCATCATAGAGAAGATATTGTAATGATGCAACAAACTAGAGTGACCTGGATCAGTTAGGAAGGGTTTGAGTGAGCTTGATTCATGGAGGCAGTTGTAACAGCTTTTTAAAAATATTTGAACTTGTTTGATTCTCCTTTTTGAGTGCCAAAACTCACTCTCTCTTGATTCCCTTCTACTATAAATAAACCTTCGAGCTATTGTTTTGGATCCCTCTGACTGGTACGACTAGACTCTACTAGAATTGTATTCAACACCTCTTGGAGTAGTGAATAGAATATTTTTGTAGTAATTTACTAATCTATATTTAGTGTTATGTGTTTGTTTGATATGCAAATGTGAATGTCATCTTCCTCTTGCATGTCCAAACTCAACCTAAGTGTTAAAAACTTTCTTTGCATGTCATATAGTGTGTCTCAGCATTGATCTCTCAAAGATATAGTGGATAGCCAAATTTAAGTGTCTTTAACCAGACCTTATTTTTATTGCTCCCTAGTCTAAGTGTATCAAATTGACCCCTATACAAAATATTGTTGCATAGAAACTATAGTAAGCTTTGCATTAGTTCATGTTATAGTTCATTAGTATGTTAAAGAGTCCAAGTTCAAGACTGGATCTACAAAATTATTGGTGTATCACCACCCTTTAGAATAGGTTTTATTTTATGTAAACTCCTTAACTCTTTTCACCCCAAATAGTTATAGGTTTTAGAAAGGCCCAAATTACAAAATCTGGGGAGCTAACCTCACAAAAAATATTAGAGGTCTGGTCTAGATATAGGTAACCCACAACCTTAGACCATTCCCATGTTAGTTCAGGTTTGAAAGTAGGACTTGAACATTCCTCCTTTCAGCTAGGGTGTTATATGTATAGCTAACAACAGGGAAAAGTTGTTGAGGCCATGGACCAACAACGAAGGCATATGGGGCATCACACACAGTTGTGCATAAGGGAGTCGAGTAATTGCACACCTATTTACAAGCACCTTGGGCTATGGAGGAGATAAGTCAGGACCGCAGTGAGGATGGCCAGGCAAACTGGTAGATGGGGCATCAATAGTATGATCCAAGACGAAGAGAACACAAGGAATAGTAGGCATTGAAATGTTACCATGAAGATACATGCTTGAAGTCAAAGGAATGATAGGGATAGGGAAGAAGGTACCCATAAATCCACACATGCTTGGCTTTAGGCAGTGGTCATCACTTTAGCCAAGGGAGGGCAGAAGAAACCCCTCTGTAGACCACCCACTCCCCTGTCAATAGTATCAAGCATTGGAGCCACATCGTTGGGGTGAAGGTTTTCGTGCATCATCATCATCATCCTACTCTAAAGGAGTCGAGAGGATCAAAACCAACATTCCAAGCTGAAGCTTGAGCACTATGGAGCTGTTGGAGATGATTGTTTGAAGTAGAACAAGCCAGGGATTTAATTTTGAACTTGTTTTTCCCTCTCGTGTCATTTATCCATAAGGGTTTGGGGTAAACCAAGGTGAATCGAACTGATGATGTGTAGCACTGGGATCATTAGTCTAACACTACGTCTCACGACTCGCCTTCACACCAATTTGGCTACATCTTCATCCTTAAATAAATTTAATCTACCTCTAAAGCATAATGGGGGTCTGTAATGTCTGTGAAACAATCTGCAACCTAATCACCCTACTATGACCCGTGTGGAACACATGGAAAAGTTTCTACCTCAAAGTGTCCCCATGGCCACTTCAGTGTGTAGGTGGTGTGTAAATGCCCCACTACACACACCACGGGTAAATCAAGGATTGAACCTAAGACTTGGGTGACCCAATTCATTACTTACAACCACTCAAGTTAACCCTTGGGGACTAAAAATTTTAATCTACGTCTGAAGTTTAATGGGAGTGGGTCTAGGTTCGTAATGTTCACCAAACGATCCGTAGTCGAATCACCCCACTGTGATTCACGTGGAGCACATAGAGAAGTTTGACCCCAACCTCAAGGTGTCCCCATGGCCACTTCAGATTGTACGTGGTGTACAAATGCCCCACTCCACAGACCACAGATAAATCAAGGATTGAACCTGAGACCTAAGTGACCTAAGTCATTGCTCCCAACCACTCAAGCTAACCCATAGGGAAGATGGGCAATAATTTTATACTAAGATTTAGTTGTTCTTTAGTAGATTTTTACAAACGAAAAATGTAGACAAATGAATAATTAAGGAAGATGGGCAATAATTTTTGCAAAAAAGATGAAGAAAATGGATATATATTGAAGCTCCATTAAATGTACGGGGATATATTTAAGTGATACTTTTTAAAAAGTTAATATTATATATTAAATTTTAGGTCAAAATTTATAATTATTACAATTATATATCATAAACTTTTTCAAGACAATTAAAAAATGATTATAATAATTTATACCTTCACAGAGAAATACAGAGAAATAATATACTATTAATTCTTATAAATAAAAAAGAATAGTTATGATGTTTGTAGATAATGAAATATCTTTGTTTTGTTTGTGTGAATAATTCGTATTTTAGTTTTTTTTTTTTGATATTATTTAAATATTTATGATTTTTGTTGCCAACTTTTCACTATTGTTATCAACTTTTTCCTACCATGTTTTTTTGTAAAATTTTCATTCATCTTAAAATTATGAGCAAAGGACCCCAAGCCTCTTTCACCATTCAATTTTTTCCTTACAAATAAAAATGAATAGTTATGGTGTTTCTATATTAAATGTCTTTGTACCTTATGATTATTTTAAAAATATATATAAGGAAAAACATTATTAAAGCACTGATTATTCATAAAAATCATCTTAACGTTATTTAAAAATATGGAGTAAAATGTCCAAAAAAATATTATTTTTATTAATGATTTTTTTTTAATTTGATAGGGTAAAATGTTTTTCAAACTGAAGATACGAACCAGGGTAAGCACTTTTGATTGGGGTGAGGCCCACTCTAAGCACAAAACAGTGGGCCCAAATCCCCTAAACATAATCACCAAAAAATCCCAAAAACAACAATACTAACCGTCTACACAAACAACATTGACAAAACACAATAGCCAACATCATTTTGAACCACTTAAACAGTCCAAACCACACCATAAAACATCAAAAGAACCTAACAACGAAAGATTTTAAATAGATCCCTAAACCCAATCTAAGACAAAGCACAAACTTACAAGTAGAGAAAAGAGTTTCAATAGATCTCCACAACCAAAACTAACAAAGGCACAAACCCACCAAACAAATAACATAGAGGAATTTTGGACAAACCCCAAAACCCCTACTAACCAGAAATAGTGTTGAAACCAAAACCGCAAAAGACAAGCTCATCTTAAAATGAAGAATATAAATAAGAGCGAAACAAGGGTTTTAATCTGGACCCCAAAACCGAGGAGAGTTGTAAACCAAACAGAATGAATCCCCACAGGTTAAAGCCAGATCCTTGGGACCTGAAACCAGAATGAGGCACAAGCCCGCAAAGCGCAACAGGCCAATCGGCAAAAAATATGGTGGATTCCTCTAGCATCCAAGCAAGCAGAGCGAGCTTCTGTAGCACAACTAACACGACATGCAAGTCTGCATAGTGATACGATAGCTGAATGAAACATGTTCCCTGTGAAATTTGGCCTTATTGATTCAAGAGCAATAGGAATAGATCTACAAATCCTTGAGCATAACTTGTAACTGTCTCAATCCACAAACTTGAAGACCGCAAGAAGTAAAACAGGGACATGGAATTCCTTTATCAGAGCACAGGCCCTGATCATAGGACAAAGCCCAGAGAAGGGCAAGAAGTAAATCGTGCCGAGAGGCGAGCCCCCCTTCACCGCGCATGGGTAGAGCAAGACTGAACTTGAGCAAAACATCGCCTAGGGACAGTCTGGGAAACAAACCAAGCACCCTCGAGCAGAAGCAAGGATGCTCCTTTGCAGACACGCCTGAACTAATCCCCTTAACACAGGTCTCTTGCGAGCACTGACGCACCGATCCCCAACACCGTCACGAGACAGCCTCGTTCGAGATCAAGTTAGTTAGTCGGATCAGGGTCGGGATTTTTATTAATGATTTGGTCTCCAACCTATTGTTATTATTATTTATTATTTAATTTTAATTTTTAATTACAATTAATTTTTGTTATATTTAATTTAATTTATATATTAATATTTGAGAAATGTCAAGATTAATTCATAAATCTGCAAACATAAAAAAGTTAGAGGAGAATAAAAGCATATGTTAAAAATATAGAAGGAATAATTAAATGTTTTTTTTTCTCTTTGAGATAACTAAAATACAATTCTAGGGCAAAAATAAAATGAAGATTTGCATGGGGTAATATCACTGCCAGCCAAAAGAAAGGCAAAAGCTAATTCAAACCTATCAGAAATGGTTAACAAGAGGCTATCCATTTAACAAGAATCAAAAAATTTACTAAGAGGAGCCATTCTAGGCTTCCACTCCAAACTAAAGCCTATCAGAGGCAATCCACTAAACCACCAAGCCAAAGGTGCAACAACCTACCACCAACAAAACCCTTAAGGCCTTCCTTCCCCTGCCCCATAATGTGATCAGAGAGACATGGAGAAAACACCTGGTTTGTTTTGACCTTTCTTCTACTTCACAGTCATCTAATCATCAGGCTCACATGCCCTGCCTGAATCATTCCCAGTAAGAGAGCAGGTAATAAGAGACAAACATCAAGACGCCTTGTCCCTAACACTAAAAAATCCACCTCATTAGCACCGAAAACCCTTTGCTCACTTATCTGAATATAGTAAACACCTTCCTTTGTGGACAAGCTAGACTCGAAAACCTCTACCCTTTTTAACTTAGAAGGGAAAATAGGTGCATAAGACTTCCCCTCAAAAGCCTCTAGGGCAGGGTCAGAGCATGAAGAAATTTCTACCTCCTTACCTAAGGTAGTAGTGGCAATCCCCGAAACATTAACAATCAAATTATCAGTCATAGCATTTTTTGACCACACAAACTCCACCTTCCTCTTAGAGTTACAATAATTTACAGCTAAATGACCACCTCAAAACACTTATGGCAATGAAACAACAATCCTTCATAATCAAGGGCTTGGGACCAACAATAGTCTCTGACATTTAGAATAATGGAAGTAGGAAGATCCTGAGCAAGGTCTAGGGAAACTAAGATGTGAGTAAAAGTGGTGTGCTCAAAAGATTTGGTGGCCTCATCCACTATTAACATCTCACCAATGGAATTGCCAATTGCATAAAGACTCAAATTAGACTAGAATTGCAAAGGGAGTTGTGGCAGCCTCACCTAGGTAGGCCTAGCACTGATCATTTTTATGAGAGGATTGAAAGAAGGGACCCAAGGTTTCATAAAGAGGAAATGTTACTCACAACTCCAAGTCTAATTTTGAAGACTTTTTAATTGATCTTCAGAAAGCTCAAAAGCCACAACCAAAAAACCTTTCACACAAGGATAAATCCTCAAGGTACCTTCAATTAAAGTTTGCCACTCCTTAGAAATCCATTGATGAAGCACCGGTAGATTGGGCCATAAGCAATCAAATTTACAGATCACACCACTAGACTCAAACCATTCCTCATCATGTAAAACTTCGTCAAGGACCTCAGCTTCAAAGATCAAATAAATAGGGTGTTTTGCACCAACTAAATATTTAACTGCCAAACCCCTTGCATTTTTTTATTGGGACACCACACTAGCAAAATAATTAGAGATATCAACCTCTTCAAAAACCCTAAAATTTGATGCCATGTTCAAAGCCACACCTAGATGCACAAAATCAAAATCTTCATCAGACCTCCATTCCACAAAACATCCTTTCCCCTCCAGCCCATCCACTCTTTCCCAAGCAGGGCCAAAGAAACTGATTAAATCTTCACTAAGACCGTCGGGCAACCTTGCTGATCCATTTAAGAGAGATTCCACTCCTATCATTATTGAGCAACACCCTAGACCATCTCGAGTCGTCCTAAACCTTTCAGTGACTAAAACCTTGCCTCCATTCCTCACAGTCATCTTCCCACTGACCTTTCCCCAATCTTCTCCAATAGGGCACATCAGTATAGACCTCTTTGATCCTGGATCGACATTGATAGGCCTAACAAAACCCTTGGTGCCATTACTTTTACAATCGAAATGTAAGAACCCTCTGGTCAAGTACCAAAAAAATGTACCAGATTTTTTTTCTTTTAATTTATTGGGAAGGTATTCTTACTTATTCTTCATAAAGTCAACAATGTGTGAATTGTTATGGTTCGTTGACTCGGTGTTGACATTGAACACGACAACCATGCATTAAAATGCCACACAAGCCAAGAGCCCTCAAACTGATCCTATACCTTTTAACCAATTCTCATACATTCTAAAAGTACGTTAGGTAAAACAATCAGAGCGTCACCTAATAAAACTACCAGAAACTAGCACATACAAACTTTATCGACACATCCCACGACCAATTCACAACATGATAAATCATCTACAAAATAACAACAAATAAAATACCTATACTAGGATAAATGTGTTTCTGGAAGCTCCACCTAATTCTCTCAACCACAGGGTACCACTATGAACCCACATAACAAATCCTGAAAGAATATAATGCCAAAATAAATAGGCATTTGAGATAGGTTTTAGCACAAAAAAGAATGATCTATCCAGAATTTCCTAAGTGATTCTGGTTCGGAGTTAGGTGGATAAAAATAGAAAACAACTCTATTTTGGATTTTTTGAAGTTTATATATTGGTTTAAAACTAAATAAAAACACTATCAACCTCCAATTTTTCAAAATTCTGACCCTAGCTATTTTTAGCAGGTCAATTCTGAATCAACTTTGCAAGCCGAACAAGATTAAAAACAATGCAAATTCCTACTATCACCTCCTGGAACTAAGTCCATAGAATGACATTTGTTCAAGGTAGAAAGGTATTGATTATTGTTTCCTACTTTCATATGATAAACGTAGAACGTACAAGTTTTAGTTATGATTAAAACTTGCATCAAGCATTTACTTGAGCCATATTTTGGGTCAATTTAGTTTGATTTTCAACAGGGGAAAACAACTCGCAATATGCACTGTTTAATTTTATAAACTAAAGAGAAAGGTGATAAACCATCCATACTTATTCATTCAAGGGTACACAATTATCTTACTCAACGTAGTTAAGTAACATCTCTTTTTAGAGTCTTTCCTTTTCTCAAATTTGCCATCCACATTGTCAAACTCAACATGAATTAGAAACAAGGTTTCTTTCCTATCCTAACAAGCGAGATATCCTCTGATTGCATTTAATCCCATGATTAATGCACTCATATTTGAATGATTATCTCGAATTATTTGATAAGCAAGAAATTATCTCATCTAACGATAAAAAGAAGGCTTCTGACTTTGTAATAATCACCTATTCAAGGAGAGTTACTACTTTTAACATAATGTAAGTTATTGATCTGCACAACAACTTTTATCACCCATAAGATATAACTACCATCTTCGTAGGGTCCTAATACATTTCCTTTGTTTGCTATCACTTGTACATAGACAACACAAGGCAAAGTTAGCAAGGTTACTTCTCCACATAACTTCTCAATGCAATGGTAACAAAGAGCAAAGATAATTTACAATATCCATTTTACTCGTATTTATTTGGGATCTCTTCCACTAAACTTTAAAGGTAATCCATACAATGTTATCACAATAACCATAGTGTTTCCATGAGAGTAAAAGTTTACACAAACTAGTTTTAGTTGCAGCACACTACATTATATTGTTCAAGGTTAAACTGGTCTAGACATTATAACAATCGACTTATCAAGTGTCGAAATTCAATTACAATCTAATTTAATAACTAAAATTGATACTAGTCTATTTACAAATCATTTTCAAGAGATATGATTCAATATCAGGGAGAACATATTACATTTGGTTGTAATTTCTTTGCAAAGTAATTTAACTCTGTACAATGTCATTTCAAATGAATACTTTACACTATATTTCAATAATAAATACATGTAACTCTTTTCCCTATAATTTAATAGAAGGACAACATGTTATGTTCTACTTTGTCTTAATTTGCGGTGAATCTTCTTGTCGAACCTTGCACTAGAGCCACATCAATGCATGTGTCAACATAAAGTTGGCAATTACATCTCTGTCACGTCTCAACAAGTATAAATATGAACATATAATCAATTATATTATAACCACTATTAACATATACACAAAGTACAATCATTTAACTTTTTTGCCAATGTGTACTCATAAAAAAAAGTACAGTCCAAATTATGTACAATGTTAAATCATAATGTTCATTTTTAGTCTATAAAAGATCAACACAAAGAGGATACATAATATTCATTCATCCATTATTTCACGACAACAACACATTTAAACCTAGAATAAAACATCTAAGATTACTTCGACCCCAAAATGTGGCTAAGTCTGAAATCCTAGAATATGGCTAAGTTTGAATTATGATAGGATTCCCCAAAATATAGAATTTGCATTATAGCTCGAGAAGATTTGAAACCACTCTCAAACATCCTGAAAGGCATAAATATAAAATATAACTTAAAGTGTAAGAAATTAAAAATACGTAAACTTAAACATTTATTTTATATTTATAAGTACACTCTGGCATTATGAAGTGTCCCCCATGCTAACTTTAACATAACTAAATCATAAGTGTAATATGGTCCTCTAACACTTGGGTCAGTCATAGACGACTACCCAAGTCCAAGGAAAATAAAATAAAAGGGCTACGTGGTAGTTATAACACCTACGTTTTTGCAAGGTAGATGATTGCAGTGGTTACATGTATTGGATTGGGAATTAAGTAGATACGGTTTTATTTATAGTGAGTTTATCATTGAGACAAATCAAATGTTTTTTGCATGTTTATAGATACGATATGGGTATTATCATTGAAAGTTGCATATTATATAGATTGACAACAAAACTGGCCAAGAAGATCGTCATTGGTAAAATGTTGATGCTAAATGACAAGAATAGTAGCGAAACCAATTTTTGAAGTTTACCTACCATAAAAGTCATGATGTTAAAAGGATGCTCATGATACAATGAAAACAAAAAAGTCGTATTCATATTGTTGAGGGGGGCATATGTTAGTTGTGAGACAATGACTAAATTTTTTTCCACTAAACTATTTTCTTGAGAAAATGAGCATGGGTTAAAATGTTCCATAGCCAAAACACAATCATCCAAATGTTCTAAGAAGTGCACGCAAGTAATTATGACGACCTTGTTGTTGTTATCTCTGAAAGGAAGTGTACAACATATTAGCCAAGTTATGAAACAAAACTGTAGGTTTTATAATTTCTTGCAACTTATATGCTTTGCCCATTTCCATAGGTTGATAGTGTCTTAGAGGAAATTTACAAGAGTCTAAATTTTAAATGCTTTTTAGAGTTTTTTTTTTGTAGGCGTTGTAATTACGACCCTGAAGAGTAAAGTTATATTGGAAGGGATGCAATTTTTTATTTTGGTAAAACAAGATTTTGTAAAAAAAAAAGAGTATATATTGATAGTCATAGCTCACTCTAAACGCATGACCATTGATCATGTCTTACTTTTTATACACAAAGTGTTAAGAAATAATAAAATATAATATTAATTTTAATAATATTATGATTAATATATATGAATTGTAATAATATTTAAAATAATAATATTATGTTATATAATATACATTATTATATGATATTAGTATATTATTAATAATGTACTATTATATTATTTCCATACGTAAAATAAAAAACCATTTAAGAAAGCGACGATTAGCGTGGAGGCTACGATTTCATTGACAGGCAGAGGCAGGTGGGTTTTGGTTCAAGCTGCGGTGTGAATGAAAAACCCTCATCCCCTAGTATTTTAAACCTTCACGAAAACTGCAGGATTTATTGCCATTACTTCAATGATGATGGTGAAGCGTTGTATGAATCCAAAGCCTGCCCGTTATTTGCAGGGGCTAAATTATTGAGATGGCTCTTCGATTGCCCGATGTGAGGATGTTTGATGATGTTATAATTAATATTGTTTTGCTTTGCTTTGCTGCCAAGTGGAAAATGGGAGAGAGTGACGGTATGTATGATGATGAGCCCTAAGCCTCTAAGAAATTGATGATTATGCGGCCTCACTGTCCCTCATTAAATCCAAGTACTATCGTGTTTAAATTTGAGTTATGCAGATGAAAACTATAGTACCATGCCTTAACGGTAAGTATTAATAAACCTCTCCAACCAATTACAAGTTAATTTGTATTTCTATTTGCACCAAGACGTTAAGAGAAAAAGGAAACTTACCTTCCACAGACACGTGGTAAATTAAAACAAGGAAATAACAAAGACAAAATACATAACCATCTACTCAGCGATAAGGCAATTTAAATTGGCATAGCTATTGTCCTCTCTATGGCACCATTATAAAACATCACACAATCATATAATAAGAATTAATCCATTCAATAGATGGGTAAAAAGAAATAAATAAATGATAATAAGAACTGAATTGGTATTCTTCCACTCAACTATATGGCATAATTAAAATTCCTTTCCTTGTGTAATAACATAGCTAAACTTTGGTCTTTTCACTATTCAACAGTCCAAAAACAAATTAAACATAATGCTATTATCAATTCTCTGGCTAAAATTATTATTCATAAAAAAATAAAGCACCTCAACTATTTTGGGGCCTCTCCATGCAAACCATAATTGCTTACACTTTGTCAGTTGGTTGCTCTAGAGTCGCCCAACTATTATCTTTCACTAAATGCTTTAGTGGGTCTTTCCTTTATTGTTATTAGATCATATCAATTTGATTTTAATAGTTTAAAAGGCTAACTACGCTGAAAACTTGTCATTATTGTAAAAGCAATCACTAACGCCCTGGGAAACTAAGGCTAAATACTTCCACGTCAATTCTTCTGGCAAATTATTATAGAAAAGGTAAAGGACAAGTACTAGAAACTTTATAAGAGCAGAAAACTGGAAAATATAACAATCCAGTACTTTTACAACGTAAAAACCACAAAAGGAAAAAAGTGATGCCGGGAAATAATGAGATTGGTAGTGTCATTAACCACTACTACGCCCTTCTATCAGATCAAACAGATCAATAACTCACAAGCTCAACCATTAATAACAGGTCAATAGATCTACAATCCAACTAGCTTGCCCATTTTAGATGCAGGTTAGGGGATGAAAGAAATACACATAAATAATAAGAATTATTAAAATGCTAAAACCATATTCTCAATTCAATACTCAATGAACTCAAAAACAAATGATTTACATTCATGCTAAACTTGTTTATTACACGAATAACAACATGAGATTTCATAAAGCATGTAAGGCATCAGCGTGTCACTGTGAGCTCGTAATAGCCTACGGTTGTCAACACATAAATGTTCAAATATTAAAATTTTTAACATAATGAATTTTTCATTCTTTGAGAAGATGTTACTTTGCCTATGTCTTGCAATGCCTACTCGAACAAGGGCAAAATGTAGACACTCCTTTATGGCCAAATATGTGTCATAGGATTACAAGGACGATGTTAGTGTCTCTTGTTAGTGAAATAAACAAAAACAAATCAATAAAAACTAGCATTCCAAGCCTAACACCTAGGGTGAGCAATATAACAAACCAGACAAAAAGGCAACAGAAAAACAAAATAACACTTTTACATTCCTTGTCAATCGAAAATGCTAGTTGGCATGAAAGTTGGATTGTGCTCGGTATGGTGAATAAATGGTTTTAACGATGTCAATGATTTGTGCGCAGCACCTCTTCTTGTTCTCTTAAAAGTTGGCTCTTGGCTTGTGTTGACAATGAAGCTTTCTATCAAGAAATTGGCATTATTTGTTTGCACACAAAAGCTTGGTTAAGAATGGTCATGACACTTGTATTTATAGGTTTTCAACTAACTCTAACCCAAGTGTAGTTAACTTAAGGTTAGTGTTGATAATCCAAATGCAATTAAGGATGGCTTTAATTATGCATTTGTGGAGGCATGGCTCAATATTTTTGATTTTTATGATATTTATGTCGATATTTTACAGTTCTTGACTTTGAGGATGATGATGACATCATGAACTCATATTTGTTGAAAATTCCTTTTTTATAAATTAGTTTTTTATTAATTTCACATGGAAGATCATTTAATTTGATTTTCTTGATTAATTAAGTATGCTTAGTTTTTTTATCATTTCAAAAATTAGGTTAAGTGCCCTGCTTAATTGGTCAAAAATATTAGTTTGCTTCATCATAAGTTGACTGGGGATGAATATGTGAGAGGTAATAATTGAATACAGGGTAATACCCCAAATAGGGATGCCATGGCACAATTTAAGGCACTTACGTTTAATGTGTGAATGAATTTGAAATATTCAGTGATTTTAAGGCTTAATTTGTATAGTTTGGTAGAAATCAGTCTGAAGTCCGTTTAGACACATAAGTGGCAAAAAATGAGTGTCTACATTTTGTCCTTATTTGAGTAGGCATTACAAGACATAAGCATAGTAACATCTTCTCAAAGAATGAAAAGTCATTATGTTAAAAAATTTAATGTTTGAAAAGTGACATGTTGACAAATATAGGCTGTGACGAGTCAATAGTCACATGTTGATGCTCCAGAGGGAAGTTGATGAGCCTTGGATGCCCCCTCGAGGGAGAGGGTGGTAAATAGTGTCATCGAACGAGCCCTTGAAAAGAGGAAAATGACATGATATAATGGTATAAATAAGGATTTACACTAATAAAGCAGTTTAAATCTTTGGCATGGTGAATTTGCCCCAGTAGAGCAGATGTGATCAGTGATCGGTATAAATAATTTGCCCCATTATGGAATTTTGGTAAAGGGAGCTCACACAATGAATCTAGAACATGGATTATTGATGCGTTGGCACAGGGGAATGATATGAATTTGGGCTACTTGCTAATACAAATATGCATGTCCTAACTAGTAGTGATTAATATTCATTAGTGATTTAATTACTATGTGTTTAGGTGTTGTTTGGGTATGTCTATAAGGAACAAGAGGAAATATTATTGGCACCATCGCTTGATAGATCATTTGGCCTGATTTTTGTTGTAGCATGTGATATTATGCATCATAGTTATAAACAAACGATAATAACATTGTGTGTCATATGCATGGAAAAACTTAATTTAAATGCAAATATACTCAACTTAGGTGTAAGATATGATCAATCAAATCCCAAGTGTAATGATAATGTGATAAACTAGGTGTAGGAGTGAATACAAATATTCACAACTCAAGTACAAGATATAACAAATCAAGACTTAAGTGTAAATAAAATGTAATAAACCGATGACAACTGAGGGGGAGGGAGGCACAAAAATACAGTCTAAATTTAAAAAGTAAATAACTCAAACCCAAGTACTAAGCAAGACTCAAGTGTAAACTAGATATCCTTAGACACATAACAGTCAAAAGGAACAAACATAAAGTTACAAACAAATTAATCTAAGTTAGATGAAACAAACAACTACCCTAATGCAAATGAAAGAAACAAACTAATTTAATGCAAATGAAAGAAAGAAACATAATATATAAAACCAATGAACTAACTACTTACTAATATTATTCATGCATGTGTAAGAGAAGTGTTATGCTTAGCAAAAGGTTGTTCCTGGGCTAAAGGGAATAATGGCACATGAATGACAACACAAGAATAAGAAGGGGCAATAGAAGAATAAGGAAGGGGTGGTCGAGCTGACTCTAAATACACTAAGCGAATGGATGGTGCGTACATAGTCCCATGGACATGAGTTCTAACATAGACTTCAGGTCGAATGTAGTTCTCTTAGGAATTGTGAAAAAAAGAAAACTGACAAAAAAGAAAGAGATTAATTGTAGGGGAAAATAAGAATGGGCTCATAAAATGGTGAGAGCATGAAATAAAGGGGGTGGTGTTCAAGATTGTGAGAACGTTAGGCATAAGAACTTGCAAAATTACGAGAGCATGGCGTAGGCTAAAACCACCCTAAAAGACAAAATGTGAGTATTACACAAATGAAAAGGGTGGATAATTCATAATGTTCACTATGTTTAAGGCTTATAACAAGAATAATCTCTCAAAATAGAAAGAACGTAATACTATATGGCTTGCAAAACTGTGAGAATTTTTTTGAGACAAACCTATAAGATAGAATATTAATGAAAACAATGAATGAAATCCATCACCGAGACTGGATGAACTAACCTTAGATGCCTCATGTATCCAAGTGTTGCCTACATAGTCTATATGGACCTCAAGCCAATGTATTTCTCCTAGAAATAGGAGGGAACACAATCAATAAATGGTAAAGGCAAATGGAAATGGTCATGAGGTGACCCATGTGAAATCTTCAATTGTACTGGCTGACTAGGAGATGCATGTCATGAGTAGCATAGATACAATCTGAAAGGCCTAATTTTGGAGGCTTGTTTAGGAATTTTCTGGCATATTTCCATGTTTTTGGGTTTTTTATGTATCTTAACTAAATGAAGGATTATGAGATACAAAATGGGTTAGTTCACAAAGTGGCGAGAGCATGGTTTAGGAGTGTTTGTAAAATAGTGAGAACATGGCTTAGGTTGCTCGTAAAATAATGAGAGTGTGGATTAGGTTGCTCGTAAAATGGTGAGAGCATGGAATAAGGGTGGCTAAGTTGACCTAAAAAAACACTGAGCGCTACATACATAGTCGAAATGGACCTTGAGCCACTATAGTTTTCCCTACAGCAAGGAATCTAAGTATCAACAAGCTTTTGTATAGGCAAAAGACACAAGATAATAGCATAGCAAGGTATAATGGTACATAATCTGGCAAAAGTGAAGGATACAATTTCTAAGCCCATTGTGGTAATGCTCGAAGAGATGATCGCTTCAAAGAATGCATTGGATAGTCTCCAAGTCTGAATTGCATGTTGACTCTAAATATAAACCCAACCACTACCACTATCTAAAGTACCGATGGATCGAAACCAAGGTCAAAAGAGGGATGGAAGAATAGAACATGTGGTAAATGGGAAAGACATGGTGGGATAGGCATATAAGAACAATGTGAACAATGAATTTTTTTTAGCATCAAAAGGATAGTCACAGCATAAAGTAAATGATCCTCATAAACAATACCCCAGGTCAATCAAGCGAAAAGTGTTTGAGGTGTATTATGTTCATTAGTTCGTCAAGGTCATCTCCTTTTGTTGTAGCCAATTTGTATGCCCTAAAACCATAGTTAGTGGTAATGATATAGGGCCCTATCCAATTAGGCTTAAACTTACCCTTTTTATTATGTTTGACATTGGTGTTTTTTTTGTTTTCTTTAAGTATTATGTGGTGGTAAGGATATTGTTATGTCCATCTAAGGAGGTAGGGTTAATCTTTGTTATGAGGTCAAGTCCCCATGCTGAAACTGGCCATGAAGTGGTCAATGGTTTGAGTGTTTGAGATGGATCATATATCAAATTAGCATGCTTCTAACATTGTACACACCTTTTAACATATGCAATTGCACCTAATTTTATGGTTGGACAATAATAACCAATACACATTAATGTTTTGGTAAGGATGGCCCCACTAGTGTAAGCCCCATAAACCCCTTTGTGAACTTCCCTCAATGCTAATCCAAACTCTATTGAGGTTAAACAATGAATTAAAGTTCTACCAAAGCTTCTACGATATATTTTAGGTCCAAGTAATGTATAACGAGAGGTTTGGTGAAATAAGGTTTTTTGTCTTTTTTGAGACAGGTTAGGTGGAATGATTCGGTCATGAAGGTAATCATATATTTTAGTATATCAGGGAGAACTGAGACCAAAAGTATCAAATCATCATGATAGTCAAAGGTTCCTGGGCTGGTGTAAAAAGATTTCCAGCTAAGTAGCATACCAACCTACTGCCCTTTCAAGTTTTCAATAGGTTGGTGTAACTAGGTGGCTGCCCTTTATGGGTTTTCAACCAACCTAGCCCAGCTTATCTTACTAGTCATCCCTAATACAAAATTATTTACAAAATTTTCAAAATTTGCACCTTGCATAGTACTTAGCTTGAAGGAGGTGGCATTGATACAGATGATGACTGGCCAATAGGATCCTTGGCCCTAGACTGTGTAGCCTTGCACTGTGTGATGACTTGTTAGAGTTTGGATGGCAGTTTGTAGATTGGAATGTTGAGGATCTGGGCAACCTCACTACAAAATAAAGACAAGTCGATCTTGTATGTATGCCAATTGATCATAACTTACTAGACCATGCACAATAGTGCATGATAGCCAATGAGTTGCTTCAGGTCTAAATCATTAGTGATGTTCATGGCTACCTTAGTATTATTGACCCTTATCTGGATCTCTCTAATCAGTTGCTCCATCTTGTCTACATGGCATTGGGCCTAGAGACTTGTGAATTAACTATGCAAAAGCTCACTCTACTAATTAAGAAGTTTGTCATGCACATTTTCTCTTACATTTAGCAAGTCCTGGAGAGCTTTGTCATTTTCATCCATCGAGGTGGCTTGGCTACTCATGGTTGTCTTGGTGATTGTAGCTGTGGTGAAGTCTACACTAGAACTAGCTAGAGAGTCATCGAGGTGCTGCTTTTAGTCCAGTAGATTTTGTGTGACCTATTGTGCTTGGAGTACTACAATGTCCAACATGTTCTTGTATTCCTCTAGTAAGGTGATCAGTGTGGCTACCTTAGTCTTCATGTTCTAACCCAATGTACTGACTACATGGAGTTGTTGGGATGTGCACTAGTCCTTTGTTAACTCAGAGACCAAAATCTTGAGTTTACACTGGTCAAATATAACTTGGTCCTCGATTGCTCAAGTGACCAACTCTACGCAGGTGTCCTAGATCATCTTGGCAGTTTCATGAAGGTGAGCCTTCAAATCTATATTCTCTATCTTAGATTGGTCCCTTTTTAACTCCAAGGAGGTAGCCTTCTCTGCAATTGATTCTTGGAAAGCTATTGCACCCTCCAATTATTTCTTTAGTGGAAGCCTGGAGACATCTAATGAGGCTTCTTGCTTAATTGAGAGTGCGACCAATGTGTTGGTAGATGTTGTAGGGTATAGTTGTGGCATTATGACAAGTGGGAGTGAAAAAGTGGTGCATCGAGCACCAACTATTGGGACATCCCAGAGCCAAATGCCTCCTAATGGCAACTCTGAAAGTTGAGGATTTGTTTATGCAGCAACAAGTTGTTCCTTATATGCAAGTTATTTTGCTTATGCCTGAGGTTGTTATGGGGCTGACTGCTACTGTGTTGTGGCCTCTACTACCAGCTTGAGTTGTTACATAGTGTCTTCAACCTAATTTATTTTTGCTTCTTCATTCTCCTTTTTCTTGTTCATCTCTTCTTGCACAGCTTAGAGCTTAGTTTGGTCATCCTCAGCGTTCAACTTTTGTGCATGTTCTGCATATTCTTTCTTCTTTTATTTGATCAGGGCCATATCTTTGGCATGCTCTTATGTAGCTTTGGGATGTACTTGTGCTTGAGTTTGTTATTATGCATGTGTTTGCATCTGTTGTCAACATAGGGCTTCATTTTCTTCCTCCTTTTTATTTATAGCTTCCTCTACTTGTTGTTGTGCATGCTTTACAACTTCCATGGCCTATTGTGCTTGGGCTATTACATCCTATTTTTGTTTCTCTTCATCTTTTGCCTTCACTTTGGTAGCAATATCAGCTTCCTTTTCCTTCCATGCTTGCTCCTCTTGTGCTTTATGGGCTACATCAATCACTTCTTGAGCCTTCTTGGCCACATCCATGGCCTTATATCTATTAGCCCCTATGTCCTTGACCTTTTGTGTGGCCTCGACTTCTTAAAATTATAGTTACTACACTTGTTCCTTATGTCACTTCTTTTCCTTCTTCCTCACTCATCATTCTGTTGTACAAGTTACTTCTTCCTTCAAAAACTATTATTCTTCGGTAATGGGTTACTCAATTTCAACCTCCTAGGCCCATGGTGATGGTGGTGAATTAATTGGTTGAGATAGAAGCATGTGCCTTCTTTCACCTAAGTAGGATTATTTTGCATTTTAGTGGTGGTGAAGTAGAGGTAGGGGCAAGTTTTGCTTCCTATATAGCAACTAATCATTTAAAAGTGCACTCTTCAAGTGTAGGCGAGACCCTGGCCTCCCGTCTTGTTCGAGATCTATGTAAAAGTGATTCTGGTGGACTTTTTAGAAGGTGTGAAAATATGTCTTCAATGGTGAAGGTAGGATTATGTTGTGGATGATAAAATTCAAATCAATGTTGCAGTTGTTTCATTGTTTCCTGGTTGGTGTCAACAATAATGGATGGTGGGCAAGATGGAAGGTCCACCCATAGTTTTGGGGGAACCTATTTCTGCAATTGAACCATGCACACAACTTTCTAGAATAAGAATTCATTTTTCTCCTCCTTATCATAAAAATCCATAGCCATGTCTACCATCATGACCTGGTAGACTTCCTACTCATCTATGCCCATCTATAGAAGGTTGTACGAGCTCATGATCTGAGGTACCTTGAGATCATCCATCCAAGTTGTTGTGTTACATGTCTTGTACTTTGAGGGAGGGGAGGCTAAATGTTGTTCTATAAGAAGCTTACACTTTCCCTTCTATTGATATGAGTTGGTAGCTTCCTTTGGTTGCTACGCTATAAGGATGGATGCACCAGGTGGTATGGCCTGAATTGGAGTTGCATGCCTGGATGTGAAGGCTTTTTATCTAGAAACTTTAGCATACACCATGTCCATTGTGACCAAGAATGGTAGCATTTCGAAGGGCAATCATGACAACTCATGAATGTTGATGAACACACCTTTTGGGAGCAAGGTGACAATTGTGTGATGAACTAGATATTGCATGACATTTGGTGGCAACTGGGGATGTATAGCAAATAATTTTAGACACTTCTCCCACAATGATTTTAACTCACCCTCATGTACTAGGGATCCACACTCTTGTTTCTAAATGATATTACGAAATTATTGCATCAGCCAATAATCTATATCAAGGTGCACTTCTCCCTCTAGGGACTTCCATTGCATGAAGTAGAGTAGGAATATGATGAAATGGTATTGAAATGTCTAGCTTGGATAGGTGTGACACTTCTTGATGTTAGCGAGTAACTCCTAGATGAAGTAATTTGATTAATTGAATTACTCATTCTTGTGGATCATCCAATGAGTGATATCCATGACCCCTTTCGATATTTGTTTTATAGACTTGGTCATTTGTTTTATAGACTTGGTCATTTGCCAGAATCTTTAGAATTTTATCAATTACAATCCCTCTTTTAATTTTAACACATAAATCTTGGGCTTCTTGTATAATGGGGGGTGTTCTCATCTTATAGGGAGATAGGGAGTCTCCTTTCACAAGCATGCCCAAAGCTTGGGCCATGGCTTCCGTGTTGATTATGATGGTGACATCCAAGCCAGTCATCATTATATCAATTGAGAAAAACTTGTATGATCTCCCCCAGTTCACCAAAAGTAGGCATTCATAATAGACGTTCAACATCTGTGTTATGGAATTAGTGGGGAACTGCAAGAGTAAGTGGTTGCACAACATCAACAGGGTCTAGATGAAACAATTTAGTTATGCTTGTCGAAGGAAGTCAAATGGATCTGGATCATTAAACTTGGTTTTTCTAAGAGCCATATCAACACCCATTGATTTTTTGTATGCCTTTGTCAAACCCTTGATGAGCCATGAAATATCCATGTCTATTGAAGTGATGGAATTAGAATGTTATCTGCTCTTTATGCAAGAAAACTAGCTCGACTCTTTGTAATTATAGATCATGAAAAATAGTCACAAGGATGAAATGTCAACTTGGGTCTTTGAACTTAGCCTTTATAGAGTTGACACCTCTTAGATTCTACATGAATGTTGTGCTTAGTTGTTCACTCATCATAAATGCAATGATGTATATGGAAAATCTTTTTCCAATCTAGAAATTGAGGTAGTTAGTCATTAGCACATGTGTGGAGTTACGTTTTTATGTTCTTTGCTATTTGTATGGGGTATGAATGAATGATGTTGATAGGCCACTAATTTATTAAAGATTTATGTCAATTAAACCTTGAATTTGGCATTTACTTCTAGTGGATGATCATTATATAGTAGAGATCTTGTTGATGGGATGTTTCTATACCTTTCTTGGATGTCATTTCTTTCATTCACTACTCTTTAACATACATGATGGTGCACATGGATCCTCATGTGCATGGTTGGTGCATTTTATGCTTGGTATCTTTATTCTCAATTGGTAGTGAAGAGATATCTACAAACACACATAGATAAAAAAAGAAACACACAAAAACATGCAAAATGGGGAAATCCTAATCTACTTTGTGCTACTCAGCACCCACTCAGTTAGCAAAATGAGATAAATTTGACTATTGGAGATAGGGCTTAAGCCTACAACCATTTACCCACCCTGGTAAAATAGTTCCTTGAAGATCTCTCAAAACTATGATTCCTTCCTGCATTAGTTCATGTATAATATAGGGCCCTTTCCATAGAATCTGTAACTTGCCCAAGATTACTCTGAAATGACTGTCATATAATAATATTGGTTGATCACAATGAAATTATTTATGGTGAAAATTCTTATCATGTCATACTTTCTAGCTCTACTTGTGAACTTCCTACATCTATGAGGCTCTATGTCTATACTCATCCATCCTATTTAGTTCAAGAAGTTTGTTGGTGAGGGACTCTCGATCCCCTAGTCGCATGCCCATGGTAATGCACATACTGGATACTAAGTATTCCATTGGTATAAATTGCTTCAAGTCCATTCACCAATTGAAAAGGCATAAAACATGTGGCTTTCTTGTAGTGTATGCAATATGCCCACAAAATTTTAGGTATGTGATCTTCCCAATCATCCCTCTTGACGTCGCATATCTTTATCAGCATTTTACCCAACACTTTATTGGAAGCTTCAGCTTGGCTATTGGTCTATGGATGGTATGTAGTGCTTTTGTGATGAGAAATCATAAATTCTTTAGTCAGATCCTTGATGGTGTTATTTAAAAAGTATGTTCCTCAATTACTAACAAGCTTTATGGGGCATCCGAACCTTGTAATAATGTTCTAATAAATAAACTTCATTGTGTCCTTTGCACCACAACTAGGTGTTGTAGAAGCTTCAACCCACTTAGTAAAATAGTTAGTCACAGTGATGATAAACCTTGATTTATTGCATTTTATTGATGGATTGATAGGTCTGATAAAGTCAATACCCCATTGTTCAAAAGGTTGATTATCTAATAGAGGTTGTAAAGGCATTTCATCATTTTGTAGTGGTTTACCCATGCTTTAACAAGCATCCTAGTGCTGTGTTATTCTGTGTGTATCCTAGAATAAATTTGGCCATTATAACTCGCTCTATAATAGCTTTTTGGCTGTAGCTTCTCTTACAAAATGTCCTCCTATGACTCCTTGATGTGCCTCCTGTAAGAGTTGAGGTTGTTCATGTTTCAAAAAAACCTTGCACAAAACTTCTTACTTCCCCAAGTGATATAGAAGCCCTTTAATGATGGTGTATGGTAAAGATCTAGTAACAAACTACTTCTTATCACATTCTTGATAATACATAGGGAAGACTCCTTATTCGAGGAAGTTAGTGATTTCTTTAAAAAAATTAAGAATCGTAATAATGTGAAAGAGATGAGCATTAAGAGAGTCTTCTTGTAATTCTTATGGTTCTCCACCATTTGGAATACGACTGAGATGATCTGGTCCCACATTCTCTCATTCTTGCTTTCAATTAATGTAGAACTAGAACTCATAAAATAACATCAACCACCTATAAATACATCTTCCTAGCATCAGCTTGTTGATCAAGTATCACAGATCTTGATGATCGATGAAGACTTCAAACGGTATTGCAAGTAAATAGTGTCAAAAATTTTGTAGTGTGAACACGATAGCCAATGCTTCTAATTAGGTAGTTATGTAGTTCTGCTCTATGTCAGATAGTTTATAGCTGGAAAAATGAATAGGATGGTCAAGTCCACCATCTTTCATCTGTGCAAGCACATCATCGACTGTAATACCCTAAGCATCCACATGTACATGAAAGGGCTTACTCTAGTCTAGAAAGATGAGGATGGGCACAATAACCAATCTCTGTTTTAGCTCGATGAAGGTTGCTTAGCACTTTGAAGTCCACATAAACTTTGAATTTTTACATAGTAAGGATTCCAATGGAGATGAAATAGTTTCATATCATTTGATAAACTTGCGATATTATCATGTATGGCCTAGAAAAGATCACACTTCGATGAAACTTATTGGTGGAGGCATACTCAGAATAACTGCAATTTTGGGCTGGTTGACCAAAATGCCTTCATTGTATATGACATGACTTAGCAAAATACCAAAAGGTGTAAAGAATGGACATTTATTTAAATTTAATGCAATGCGCAGAGCTCAACATCATTCTAACATTGGGTGTAACTTAGACAAATGTTCTTTAAACAAGGAAAATATTGACCAATCGTCAAGATAGACTTCCAGGAAGTCATGAATGAAATCCTTGAATGTAGTCACCAATGCATGAGAGAACACCGTAGGTGTGTTCTTAAGGCCAAAAGGCATGACCTTATATGCAAAAGATACCCATTATATGGCAAAGTCATTTTGGCTCTTTCTTCTTCTACGATTGGTATTTGATGATAGCCATTGAAACCATCCATAAAAGAATAGACTTCATGGCTTGCGATAGATGCCAAAACTTCATCTATGAATGGAATTAGGAATGAATCATTTACATAGGCATCATTCAGAATGTGATAATCCCCACATACTCAATTTTTCCCTATCATCTTTGGCTACAATACCATGGGGCTAACCCAATCTGCCTTTTTCACAAGATAGATTATTCATACCTCGTATATTCTATCAACTTTAAAATTCACTTTCAGCTTTATTTTTGGATTTAGCTTGTATGGTCATTTCTTTGTAGGCCATGCACACTCCTTTAGGTCAATATGCATTTCACCTAGATATGGATCAACTCCTCAAACATTTGAAAATGTAGTGGAAAAGATATCATGGTAGTCTTTTAAGAGTTGCATAATTTCAAAAAAATTAACTTTTATCCAATAATCACCTATATGTGTCAATTTGGGAACTTCCTCAGTTTCAATGTTTGCTGCATGATTTTTTGATGGATTGTTGGTAAATATTGCACTTTTCTTCATCAATAGAATCATGTATCATTTGTTTCCCTTCCTATTCTAGAATTTGTATGTTATGCATCTTGTCTTCTTCAATAGGTTCTGCACCAGTGTCTTTTACTAGATCTACTAGTCATTCAAGTCTAAAAAATCAGTTAAATCCAGATCATCATCAGAATAGAAATCCTTAATGTCCTCTTCTTCATCTTGTATTTAGTAGCATGGTTGCATTAGATATTTTCTTCTTTCTTGGCAGCTTTATATCGTTGTAATGCTAAAATAAGATCAAAGGATGCATTCTATTGTGTCATAGATTCTATCATGGTGCTTAAGTCTTTTGTACACTTATGGCATAAGAATTGTTTGATTTTCTAAAGTGCATTGTGAACTAGAGGGTTTTCATCTTAAAAAATAAACATATATATGAAATTACTTTGCACCTATGCCCAATGTTTTATCTCCCTCTTGTGTTCTTGATGCATATACCATGTTGAGGGTAAAGGAACAAGTGTATAATGGAAGATGTGAACCCAATACTTTGGTGCCACATGTTCCTTAGTCCAGACTTTAATATATTTATGAATATGAATTTCAAGACACTTACCTTCTTGGAAGAAAGGCCAATTATTTTGGATGAATTGTGGTAGCTAAAACCTGCTAATCATGAGCTCACAGGCATCATCTCACTCGAGCTAGTCATTTCGATGAATTTCAAACCATGTCGTGGCAACTTCCTTGAGATCATAATTCAGAGCACTGAACTTGTAAATGTAGAATGAAGTCATTGATATCATCAGTTGCATGTTGGATGGTGGATCCTGGTCTTATTTTAATGCCCAATTCCCAATAGGGGGGTGTGGGGGGGCAATGCCCCCCACTAAGGTCACCATGGGGGTCCAAGGGGGCTTCGGGTGTAGCATTCCCAAAGCAAAATTTTAGTTAAAAATGCATTGAAAAATATTGTAATTTCATAGTAAATATGGATCATTCACTATTAGGTCATAGATCTAACGATAGAAATATTATCTATGTATTTTTGCCCTAATATGTAACCCTCTTTTGATATGAGGGCATTATAATCATGATGACATACTGTGTGTGAGTGAAGAGGATATTGTAGTGGATGTATTAGAGGTTTTTTCCTTCATTTGTTAGATTGAATAATAAGAAATATTGGATGTTTTTATGTGTACGTGGCCCATATTAGGTGAACCACATTAAATCTATCTCTATTGTGTTATGTTTTTTGCATTTTAATTCTATCTTTAATTCATTAATGTTACTCTGTGTTCTATATTTATAACAACTGGTATCAGAGTTGAAGGTTTATTCGGTAGATAAACTTGCAAGAAAAGAGGGTTCCTGGTTTGAGTGGGAGTAATGGCAGAAGAAGGAAAGTTTAAGGTCAAGAAGTTCAATGGCCAAAATTACCAACTATGGAAGATGCAAATGGAGGACTATCTATATTAGAAGGATATTTCCTTACCATTGGGTAGAATAACAAAGAAGTTGATGACTATGAAGGATGAAGATAGGGAGGTTCTTGATAGAAAAGCACTATGAATAATACAATTGTGGTTGGCAACATTGGTGACCTTTAATATTTGAAAATAAGAGACAACAACGAATGTGATAAAGGCATTGGATAGAGTGTATGAAAAACCCTCAGCCTCCAACAAGGTATTTTTTATGAAGCGTTTATTTAATCTTGAAATGTTGGAAGGTGGGTTTGTTGATGATCATTTAAACAAATTTAACATGGTCACAAAATAGTTAAGCTTTTTAGGAGTAAATTTTGATGCTAAGGTTAGGGCTCTTTTGATTATGTGTTCATTGCTAGAAAGCTAGAATGGCTTGGTCATGGCTATGAGTAACTATGTCTCTAGTTCAAACACTTTAAAGTTTGATGATGCTATTGGTGTTATTCTTAGCAAGGAAATATGACAAAAAAACACAGGTGAGACATCAAATAAGGCTTTGACTATGGAGAACAAGGGAAGATAAAAGGATAGAGGAAAAGGCCAAGAGAATCATGGGAAGTCTAAGAAGGGCAGATCCAAATCGAAAGGAATGTTGGTGTGCTAGATTTGTAGGAATAAAGGACACCTAAAGAAAAATTGTTGGTTTCAAAAAGGAAAACAAGGAGATGGACAACAAGATAAAAATTAGGGAGTAAATGTAGCAGGGGATGTGTTACAAGATGCTTTAATTATTTCTTTAGATAACATTAATGATTCTTGGGTGTTAGTTTTAGGGGCTTTATTTCATGCTACACCCCATAAGAAATATTTTTAAGACTATGTTCAAGGTGATTTTAGACAGGTTTATTTGGGTGATGGTGAACCCTGTAAAATTGTAGAAAAGGGCAAGATACATATAAAATCATAGAGTGGAAACAAATGTTTTTTGAAAGAGGTGAGGCATGTTCTTGAGTTGAGAAGAAATTTAACTTCAACATGGTAGTTGGTAAGTGAAGTTGCATAGTCACATTTGTAAAAAATTCATGGAAGGTCACTAGTAATAACAAAGGAGAGAAGGTAGGTACATTATATTTATCTAATGGTAATGTTGACTCTTTTATTTCTTTAGCTTCTACAGAAGTAGATACAAAATTATGGCACCATAAACTTGGACACATGAGTGAGAAGGGGATGCAAGTTCTCCACTCAAAAAAATTGTTGCCAGATTTGAAGAAGGTGGATTTAAAATTTTGTGAGTATTGTGTGTATGAAAAATAAAAGAGAGTCAGGTTTCTCAGAGTTGGGAAGACAAAGAAGGATGAAAAGTTAGAACTTGTGCATACATATGTATGAGGACTGACTCAAGCATCATCCTTTGATGGCTCTTCTTATTATGTTACTTTTATTGATGATGCAACTAAAAAAACTTGGGTTTATTGCATACAAAAAAATATGATGTTTTTGATACTTTTAAGAAATGGAAAGCTTTGGTTGAGAATGAGATAGAAAATAAGTTGAAGTGTGTCAGATCAAACAATAGAGGTGAATACTACAACAAAGAATTTGATAATAATTATTTATCCCATGGGATTCCTAGAGAGAAGATGGTTCCAAGAATATCACAACAAAATGGTATGTCATAAAGGATGAATTGGACAATCATGGAACGTACAAGGAGCATGAGATTACATGTAGGGTTTCCCTTACAGTTTTTGACAGATGTTGTAGATACTATTGTTTACTTGATAAATAAAGGACCTTCAAGTCCTTTGGATGGTGGCATTCTAGAAGAAGCATGGATAGGTAAAAAGGTAGATTATTCCTTTTTAAATACTTTTGATTGTGAAGCATTTGTTCATGTTGATAAAGAAAATAGAACCAAGCTTGAAGCAAAATCCAAGAAATATAATTTTATTGGATATGGAGTTAATGATTTTGGTTACCATTTATGGGATTTTGAAAATCATAAAATCATTAAGAGTAGAGATGTGATATTTAATTAGAATGTCATGTATAGAGATCAATTACAGGGAAAGAAACAAGAAAAGCCAAATACTAAATATGCAGTACTTGATGAAATCACTAGAAATGAAATTCCAAAAGTGCCAAAAAATTAGAATGTGCAACAAATACAACAAGCACCTTAAACTCCTGTAAGTGTAGTTAGAAGATCTACCAGAGTAAGTAGACTCCTTAAACTATACTCTCCTTCACTTTATTATTTATTATTGAATGATGGTGGTGAGCCAAAAATCTATGAAGAATTAATGCAAGTAGAAACCAAAAAAAAGTGGGAGCAAGGGATGATAAAAGAGATGGACTCCTTGGTACATAACCAAACTTGGGATTTGGTTCAGTTTCCTATAGGTAAAAGAGCATTGTATAATAAATAGGTTTATAGGTTAAAGGAATAAGATGGATTCAAAAAGAAGTACAAGGATATACTTGTTGTAAAGGGGTTTGCACAAAATAAAGGTATAGATTTTGATGAAATATTTTCTCCAGTAGTTAAAATGGCATTTATAAGAACTATTTTAAGTTTGGTAGCAGTATAAGATTTGCACCTTGAACAATTAGATGTGAAGACAGATTTCCTTCATAGTGACTTGGAGGAGAAATATATATGGAGCAGCCACAGGGGTACGAAGTCAAAGGTAAGGATAAAATGGTGTGCAAGTTGAAAAAGAGTTTGTATGACCTAAAGCAATCTCCAAGATATTGGTATTTGAAATTTGACATGTTTATGACAGAACAAGGTTATAGTAGATGTCATTCTGACCACTGTGTTTACTTTAAGAGATTATATAATGTAAACTATATCATCTTGTTATTGTATGTAGATGATGCTTGTTGCAGGGTCTAACATGCATGATATCAATGAGATCAAAACAAAATTAACAGATTCATCTGCAATGAAGGATTTGGGTGTTGCAAAGCAAATCCTTAGTATGAGAATAACAAGAGAAAAAAAATAAAAATTTGACATTGTCTCAAGAAGAATACATAAAGAAGGTGCTAGTTAGGTTCAATATGCAATATGCAAAACCAGTGAGTACACTTTTGGGAGGGCACTTCAAATTAAGCAAGGAACAATATCCTAAAATGTAGGAAGAAATCAATTATATGTCCAAAGTGCCCTATGCTTCAGTAGTTGGAAGTTTAATGTATGTTATGGTGTGCACTAGACTAAACGTTGCTCATGCAGTGGGAGTTGTCAGCAAGTTTATGAATAATCCAAGGAAAGAGCACTAAGATGCAGTCAATTAGATTCTCAGGTACTTGAGAGGGACCATTGATAAACAATTATGATATGAAGGGTTAGATGTTACCTTATAAGGATATGTTGATGTTGACATGGCTGGAGATTTAGATATCAGGAGGAACACCATAGGTTATGTATTCACTGTCGATGACATAGCAGTTAGTTAGATTTCAAAATTGCAAAAAATAGTTTCTTTGTCAACTACAGAGGCAAAATATGTTGCATCTACAAAACTGAGCAAGGAGATGATATGGATGCAATGGTTTGTGTAAGAGTTGAGGCAGAAGTAGGAAGATTGCAGGTTGTATAGTGATAGTCAAAGTGTGATTCATTTAGCAAAGAACTCAACATCCCATTCAAGAACCAAACATATACAACTCAGGTATCACTTTATTCATTCAATTTTGGAGGATGGTCAACTGAAGTTGGAAAAGATCCATATGAGTCAAAATCCTGCAAATATGCTAACAAAGGCAGTCACAAAAGAGAAACTGGAGAGTTGTTAAACATTAATAAGTCTTCAAGGATAACAAGGAAGATTAGAAACATGTTAGGGTCAAAGTTCAAAGAAAATTCCAAAGAAGATTTGTAGTGGTGGAGTTGAAATAATCAGTCTCGAAGTGGGAGATTGTTAAAAATGCATTGTAAACTATTGTAATTTTGTAGCAAATCTAGACCGTTCATTATTAGGTCACAGATCTAATGGTAGAAATTATGTTTGTATATTTTTGTCCTAATATGTAACCCTCCTTTGATATGAGGGAATTGTAATCATGATGACATATTGTGTGTGAGTGAAGAGGATATTACAGTGGATGTATTGTAAGTTTTTCCTTTCATTTGATAGATTGAATAATAAGAAGGACTGGCTATTTCTGTGTAGGCGTAGCCCATATTGGGTGAACCATGTTAAATATGTGTCTTTATTATTTTGCCTTTTTTGTATTTTATTTCTGTATTTCATTAATATTTATTTATTTTCTATATTCCCAACATTGTATACTACAAAAGAAGTTATCACCCATGCGCAAAGTCTATTCTTATCGATCAAAGTTCATGATCACCTAAAGCCAAATTGAGTAAGTGTGGTTTTGAGTCTTCACTGACAAACAAAGCTACTTCCCAAGGTGAAGTGTCTTCTCTGGTCAACTCTGAATAGTCCTGCATATGATCATTAGTGTGATAGAAGAGGTCAACTTCTAATTGAGTAGGGGATTTTACAGACATAGATGCACAATCTTCTATAACAAACTGGGTTGCCAATGGCTATGTAACTACTAGTTTGGGGCTCCATTATTATGATGTATTTAGATATTGAGTGAGTAATGAGTGTACCTAAGGTTTAGTATGCCCATACAAGAAGTTACACTCTGCTACGTATAGAACTGGGTTTTCCTTAGAGTTCACCTTCATCTAACTAGTTTTTTGTACAACATATGGAGAATCTGGTTCAACTAGAATTATATAAGGTTTGTGAGCTCTATTTAGAGGAATGAAGACAACATTATCTCCTTTGTGGCCCTATAATTTATTCTACACTGTGTTGATAATCATCTAACCATCATATGCCCATTTTTTATCAATCAAAATAGGGTAATGTGTTGCTACTGTCTTCATGTCAATGACTTCAAAGTCACCTCACAAGGTCAATTCTATGACTTTAATCTCAACATATTCTAATCTACTAATAGGCTCAACCCTTCCATAATCATCTAAGCTCAAAGTTATTAGGTTGTAACTCAAAATCAATCGTCTAATAACTTTCCATGTAGACCTAGGATTCATGTTGACTATGCTACTAAAATAAAAGATAACATTTGGAATTTCATAACCTAGAACCTTAATGTTGATTTGTGCATCTACATCCCATGAATTATTTGCTTGGACATACCAAACCATATTTTCTATCTTCTATTGTCCACATTGTGCACACTCTAGTAGATTATGTAGCAGGTTTGTGATGTTCTATGAGATGTCTTTATTGTACAGTGTGCTCAAATTTTTTAGAAGATCTATGAGCACAACGACAATTCCATCCTAACATATAATGCACATGATATGGTCATACATTTGAGCATATATTACTCCAACATCTCCCTTAGTAGTGTTTTGATGTTGTATGTTTTTCAACATCTACGCAGCTTCATACATGAGCCCCTTTTCGATAGCTAGGTCTAGGTATTCATCCTATTTTTCTTTTAGAATTCCCTAATCTTGAGGCATTTCAATTGGAGGCAAACCTTTTTTTGCATGATGTTGTCATGTAACAATGTTTAGGAACACATCTTCCTTAGGTTGTGCACTTACCATAGTCACATTCTGGATGGCCTTGTCCTTTCTTTGCTTCTCTAAGATAGGATAATCTTCTGTGTCATACTGGTCATATATTCTACAGTATGTGCAATAAGACTGCCTTTGAGAATTCATCAAGAAATTACATTATACATGATTGTATTCTCCACATAGATAGCATTACAAAGGAGGTTGTTGATAGTTATTTCCTCTACCACCTAGGTAACCTCCTCTGTATCCTCCCCTAGCTCTTCCTCTGTTACACTGATATCTTCCTTTATACTTTCTTTGTTACTACATAGTGTTCTAATGTTTATATTACTGGGTATTATCTCCAATTCTAAATTATTATTATGCAGCTGGGGGGGTCCAACTCATTTGTTGTTGCTACATCATGGCTAAGCTTCAAGGTGTTGTAGACTGATACTATGGAGATGGTGGTGTCCAAATCAGCAAAGGAGGGGTCCAACCAGCCATACCTTGAGGCTAGTATTATGGTGAAATATAAATCCATTGTGTACCTATTTTAGTCGCACAACCTTTATCGACCTTTGGGCCTAGAATCATCTCCTTTGTGGATGACATTTGTTGCGCTGTGATGACAAAGACATTTTTGGTGATGCCTTCCTTGAACTCCTATAAAGCCTTATAATTATTTTCATTATGATTGTTTGAATTACAAAAATTGTAATATAAATTATGTGGATTCTTGACATACTGTTGTAGAAGGTGGCACTGCATTGTTGCATGTCCAACTACTTAATAGATTTCACATAATTCTATCTTGATCTTAGGATAATCATTCTTTTAATGTCCTTCTTTTTTGCACTTCATACATCATGTATACAATTTAGGTTTATCTGCCTCACGGTATTGCTCCATTCTCTTCATAAAATCATGTAGTGTATTTTCAATCTTGGAATTGGCAATAGGAGCTTCTCTATAGTCTTCAATTTACTCGATGCATAGGGCAACAACTCTAGCATATGTTTTTGTAGTGTGTTGAGTTTTCACAGTGGCAAACCTGATTATGAAGTGCAATCCTTCAATGAACCACACAAATTTATCTTTTCTATTAAGGTAAATTCTACCTTATTCATCACATCAAAGAATCTACAGTCATAGTCACAGACTGATCCTCTAGACTTTTGCCTTATCTCTTTCAAGTCCTATATAGTCTGACTAGTGCATTTATTTATCTTGAATTCTATGACAATCCAATCCTTAATATCTTGTAGAATTTTTCATTGAAATTTTCTTTGATATATGAACTCAAGATATCTTCGGCCTAGTGCCCCTACTAACTCATACTTTTTGATAGCTTCATTAGTGATGCTCTTAGCTTGCCATCTCATTTCATAGGTTAATAAGTATTGTTCGGGGTCCATAGACCCATCATAGATTGCTAGGTTTATGAATCCTCCTAGATGACCCATTATATACACTAGTGTCAATGAAATTTGTTGCACAATTGTTACCATAGGAGGCTGCATTCTAGGCAATATTTCTTATGTACTACTCTACTAACTAGGAGAGTTAACATGTGAACTTTATTTTTGTGTGCTTCCTTCCTTTCCTTGCTTAGTGTCAACAAGTCATATGGCCTTCAAATCCTTTCTAATTGATGTTGTTTGAATTTTATTACCCAATGATGCACTTGCTTTGAAAATGGTCCTTCCCAATTATTGTCTTCTTGTCTATCTGGCTAAAAAATTCTACTAGATTGCAAGAGATAGGGCTATGCGGATGTGTGCTCTTTTGATGAATGCTTCTTTCTTGTGACTTCTTCTATTGTGCTTAAACTTGTGATTAACTTGTGACTGTGTTTTGCTTCTTTACGTAAATTTTCTTCTTTTGATAATACTCATTCTTGTAGGTAGGTACTATATGTATCATCTATTTGCTCTACTTATACACTATTCTTGCCTTCTTCCTTGAACATCTCTTCTTCATCTCATTCTTTGTCACTTATTTATATCTATTGACATTCATCTTCTTCTTTTCTCATACTTAATTCATCATCTCACTCATCATGTCTTCTTACTCATTCATCCTCTAGTTTACTACTACTCTTACCTCTTCTCACAGCTACCTGGGTATTCTTCTGTTTATTTCATCTTTTCTGTTGTTGTAATTCTTGTGTTGAATCCAAACTTTTCCTCTAACTCTTCTTCCCTCGTGTCTCCATCCCAGACTCAAGTTTAAGCCTTATTTACTCATCTAACCATCATTCACTATCATGTCATACACACACCCATACACCCAAAGTGACTACTCCATATTGGTTGGAGTAGGAAACATGGCCTTGTCCACAACCAACATCTTCACAAAGAGAGGTGGTCACTTCAAAAATTTCCCTCTAATTACTCAAACAAATAGGTCTTGTACATCTTTGAAAGCATATATCCTTGTACTGCAAACTTGGTGATGTATATGTCTATGGTGGTAGCAACCCAATAGTCTATTGCCCTCATCCAATTAGTTTTTAGTTTCTATAAATAGTCTATCTTCTCTTTAGTCTAGATGATTATTTCTTCCATTCTAGGATTAAAAAAATAATACCCCAATCATGCCAACCAGTTAGCTAGTAATTCAGGTAATTTGCATTAGAAAATTTCATATATTTCTCCATAGATGTGCTCTTGAATGATTTATTATGTGGTAAGACCAATCCATTTATCTTCTTCTTCTGTGAAATTACATACTTTTTGATCTAACCACATCTCAATGTCTCTCTGCCCTGGTAACCATCTTAACATAGCTTCCTCCAGAAGGAGTGTGTCCATGCTCACCATACCATTGTTAGAAGAGGTTCCTGAAGTATCATATCATGCTAAGGATGAGGATAGCTAAGTTTTACTCAAGTGCATAGGATAGTGCAAATAATTCATATTCAAGGTGGGAAAATATAAACATAACAAAGATGACTTATTGTGCATTAGATAGAAATTAGGAACAATGAGTACTTCATTAAAATTTATAGAGCATTTAGAGTAAATTATATATAAATAAGCCAAACATTATCCATGAAAGCGTATGCAAGGAATAAAATAAAAAACACAAGTAACCATAACCAAATAGTCTATATTGAACTCTTTGAAGGTGGAACTCTATTATTCATACAAACATACATATATATAGTCATTTACAGTCTTTGACTATTCACCTTCCTCTTGTACATGGCACCAAAAAAGGAGTTTGTTCATATTCTAACCTATTAAAAGTTATGGAGGGTATGACAAAATATACATATATCTGACAACTAAAGACATAATGCATGAATATCATAAGAATATCTTGTGTAGCTATACTATCTGATTTCTTCTCCCAACACATGTAAATTTGTGTCATTTTCCACAATCTCCTAATCTAAAAATGTGATAAGTGGTTTAGGTGGTATTGTAGTGTGATACATGCTAATAATTTTATGTAAGGGATGTGTCTCCTCTGTAACTGTGTGAAAGGAAGCTAGTGGTGGATGAGCCTAGTATCTATAATGAACACTTGATGTGTCCCTTGCCTCATTAGCTATATGATTTGGGAAAGGATCTGAGAATTTCTTAAGTGCCTTTGCCTCTATTTATTGTTTTAGTGCCTCTATGGGTATGCCCACATCAACACTTTTTGTCTCGATGAGATATTGTACCCTGTGCTCCAGGCTAATGCATATGTTTATCATGTGGCCTAGTGCCTTGTGATACTCACAGAATGTATTTAAATCATAAATTTTTGGAAGAGGCCATGTCATATCAACCTCTTTAATGGGAGGGAGAGATGTGAGATTGCATTCCAATAATTGATTTAGAACTCATGTTGGTGACTCAGATAGATTAGTGAAGACTCTATGTTGAGGAGCTGATAAAACCAATCTAGAAGATTGCTCTGAAGCTGCGTTGACTATTGTCTTTTGATCTATTTTATTATTTTTGGCCCTAACTTTGTATGGAGGTTTGCTTGAACTCTTAATAGTTGAATTTGATCCATTTGTGTACTTGAGTTTTCCCATTGCTAAGAGCTTAACCTCTATTTACTTAATTGTGTGGCAGATATGTATAAATGTGGTAAAATTCTTGAATATTATTGCTTCATGAAGTGTTGGTAATAAATTTTATTTGAATATGTCTTGAAGCTCTCTGTCTGCCATAGGGCTAGTCAATTTTGAGAAGATTGTTTTGTATCGTAAGACATAATCGGCTATGGGCTCATTTAAATTTTACTTTAGCTGTGCCACTTGTGCATATGATATCTTGTCACTTATGTTGATAGAGAAGTGTGCTAAGAACATGTCTGCCAAAGGATTGAATGTCATGATAGATTGGTTAGGAAAATCATAGAACCATTGTAGGGCATAATCCTTGAGACTACATGGAAATAGATTCATAAGAAGCTAATCATTGGATATATAGTCCAAGCATGCTACATGAAAGGCTCTAAGGTGATGCTCAGATTCACCCTTGCTAGCATATAATGTGATTTTGGGTGCTACAAAACTGGATGACAGAGGAGTTGCTTCAATCTGATGTGTCAAAGGTGTATGCAAGAGAATTTTGGAATCCAAGATATGTGATGGCTTAGTTGCTCCCTGCTCAAGAAGTAACATTTTAGATTTCAGAGAAAGAACCTGTTACATAAGGGATTATACATCTAGAGGAGAATAACTATCCACAAGTGGTGTGGTTATCACAGATGGTCAATTTAATAATCTTGCGTTGTGCTATCTGAGTTGGTTGAGTGGACCCCATTGAAGGTGTAACAACATCATTAACTAAAGGGGTTAAAGATTGACCATTGTTGTTCTTATTATTGATTTATATATCGCTTGTAAGATTTATGCATGATCATGGGGTTGTTCCTGACTTCTATCCCTGAACCCCTATAATACCTCATTTTTGTTCACAACTATATCATTACCATTAAGTGGAGATAGTGTGTCTTGATCCTCATAATGGACCTGATCTTATTCTTGGTTATATTGTTCATCCTCAGATGTATTATCGTTGAATTACATATAATCAAGACATGAAGGATTCATATCTGGAGTTGTAATAGGTTTCTTGTCCTTGTTATAGGGTCAAATAGTTGGAATCTAAATATGCTCTATCAGATTACCACCTAGTCTATCACTTCTTAAGGGAAGAGAGATAGATTTTTTAGATGGCATATAGAAAATAAATTGAAATAGAGATACTATAATAGAGTATATTAATTCTAAATAATTAATACCAGCTAATGAACATAGGAGGAAAAAAGATACAAACCCCAAGAGCATCTAGCATTAGGGTTTTGGAAGCTCGGATTTCTTTGCAACAATTTAAATTATATGTTAAATAAATTAAAACCTTGATGTAAATTTGGTTTTAATTAGCTAGCTTGTATAAATAAAATTACAAGTATGTAGCCCTAAATATATTACATAAAAATAAGAATTAATGCAAGCTAGGGTTTTATGTAATGTTTGAAGTAAGTCGGGTTCACCAAATGATTTAAACTTTTAGGGTTTTACAATGAAAATTCTTATGTTTGGTTAAGGGGCTGGGATGTTTAAATCAGTTAAATAAATTACAATAATTAAGTTATTGAATTGTTATGATTTTGACCTTGTTTGACTTTTTATAAATAGTAAAAAATAAAGATAAATAGAGATTTAGTTGAAAATTGACTTTTGGATATGATTCGCATTCTAAAATTTGAGATATGGATAATAGTCTATGTTACCAATAGGATTTTGATATTTATATGTTCACTAGACAATAGCACCCAGTTTGGATAGTATCACCATCTACATGTAGTGTCTTCAATGTGGCACTAATGTCCCCTTTATGGGACTATTCTTATTTTTAGGGAGCACTTGCACCTGTGTCTGTATGTTTTATTCCTACGTGACCAAAGCCTATAGCTCTATATTGTACCTAAAAACCCTAATTTCTTGTGCAAATCCTAGTTCCCTTTATAAATATGATATGAGCAAGAATTGAATGTGTGTTAGTAGGATGGATTAGACATCCTCAACACCCCACTGTGTAGAGAGTTGCCTGCATACCAATACTATGAGAAGGGATCAAGTTCGATGTAGTTCTCCCACATAGTGCTTGGTGTATGTGAAAGTAAATGCTAGAATGAGATTGGCCTTGGATGATTTGACTGTGCTTGAGCTTTGAAATGCTTGAAAACTAGACTTAGGGCTACTGTATATGTTAATTTGTATAAAATAGGGCAAAATAGGGATAAAGTACCTTGATTTTGCACAACTTTATCTTTGGTTTGAGTATCTTTTGCATCTATTCTACATCTAGTTATTAGAGGTGGATTAGACTTGTATTTATAGGGTTTTGTTACTTGTATAGATAAAAAAATGAGCTTAGGTTGAATTTAGGAGGGTCATACATTTGAAAAACTATCCATTAGGAAGAGCTGGGGCTAAGGATAGTAGCACCCAATTGGGGACACTAGCGTAATGTGGTTGTAGTGTCTCAAATGTCCTTTTGGTAGACTACTAAACAATTTGGATTGGGTTCAGATATGATAATTTTGGGATTGTGTCTTGATTGGCTTTAGGTGATCGATGTTTTTTGAATGATTGAAAATGTAAGTCTTAGGCTCTATAATAGGTCTATCGCTAGCCTAGGGATAAGTTAACTCAATCAACACTCTTAGCATCTAATTACCACTTTTCGGTGATTACAATGTGATCACATTTTGTGCACTTCAATGATATATCTACCTAGACATATTTATCCTATATGCTACATGAGACATTCATAGTTTACAAAATTGTCTTATATTTTTGAGGTAAATTAACTACCAATTACTAAAAGAGTTTAAAAAACTCTCACCTAGGATCAAATATACAAACCATTACCACAATAAAATCCATTGACACATTACTCAAATAATATCTCAGTATATTATATAAAAATAGATTATACAATGAGAAATCTTTTGTATATCCAAATCTTTCATCTAGAGCTCCATCTCCATAGCTTCCATATCAAATACAATGAATGAAACTTGCATATATAGGCAAGAAAGATCAATCCTAACTGATAAATCAAACTAAGTGATCAGTTATAACTAAGAGATCAAACTAAAAATCAATCATAACTAATAGATCAAGCTAGAGATCAAACCTAGGACTAAGAGATAATTATCCATAAAGAGTAAAAACAACTAGATATTATCCCCATAATATCTAAGAGATAAATATGTAATATCTCATAATATCTAAAATAAGATAAATGAAATATCCACACATAAGTTGGTAGGAATAATAAAGTACTTAGGTGAACATGAGATAAGGTAAATAACCTACTCTAATAGTTACTACTTCCACTCACCTTAAAAAAGGAGGCATATTAGTGGGGGCATGTCATAGAGACATGGCATCCATATTCTTTACATATTCAGATTGCAGTGGGGGCATGTTTTGGAAACATGTTCTCGACATTTATCATAATTTCAGATATACAATGGGGGCATGTTTCATAAACATGTTCTCCACACTTAAACCCATTTTTAGTTTTAGATTATAGTGGAAGAATGTTATGGAAATATGTTCTCCACACTTGCACAATTTGCAAATTTATCAAACCACATAATTATATGATTCATATGCATATTTGTGGTAGAATTCTATATATTAGTACCATTATTATACCCAAGTTTTAGCATGAGACATACATAAGGTGCATATGCTATGCAAAGATCACCTAAATTACAAAATCAAATCAACTTTCAGATTTCAAACACATTTATAGACTTTGAATCACTAGGTTGGATTGTTATAAACTGTTATTGAGTCAATCTACTGTAGTATTTGGTTCACTTTTTAGGAAGGTTGAGGTGATCAAATCACTCAATATTACCAAGTTTATAAGTTGTACTTGATAAAATCATCTATATTTACTAGATTTATAGTGTGAATTGACTTGGTTCACTCATGCTCACTAGGTTATAAGTATGATTAGGTTGCATGGTTGAGTTAATCTCAACTATTGGGTGGTAACTCACCTTTTTCTCCAAGGTTGGGGGCATGTATCCTATTATATTTATATATTTATTTACTTTTCATATTTATTTTTGTATTAATCTTAGCTCTAATGGTTCATAATGATACATCTTTTCAAATCAAATTGCCAAAAGGCAAGGTGATGGCATTGATACATAGGTGTACTCTTAAACTTTACTCTCTTTACTTTCAAATCATTTTAATGCTTTCAATTTCAAATTATATGCACTGATTATACATTGTAACATGATCTTGGTTGTAGGTCACTTACCAAAAAAGCATTCAAGTTGGGTTCACACAAAGGGAAGACGTGTTATACAAACTCAGGTACGCGTTTCTTTTCCTTTAAACTATCAATTTCATTGCCAAATTAAAGGGGGGGAATGTAGACACTATTTCTAAATTATACAAAATCTCGATTTTGTACACTTGACAAATATATATGTTGGTTGTTCCTCTTAGTTATAGACCTTTTCTTATTGCTGAAAGGCTCATATCTACTATCTATTTGTGCGCATTGCTTATCTCTTAGTCCAACCAATGCTATTTTGATGACTTAGGCTTTCTATCTTGTCTAGCATTTTGTAAACCTGTTTATCATATATTTTTACAAATTTGAGATATGTACTTGCTTTTTAGATTCTTGGACATGTGTGTCCTAGTTATATTCTTGGGTTGACATAAGTGTCTTATTCCAAGGCAAGTGTTTAGTGCCCTGAAGTTGTCCAATTTTTAATTACGATGTATCCATATGGTCAACCTAAGTGATTTATTGCAAGACATTCCTATAAATTATTGGTATAAATACATGATCAATCCTCATTCATTCCTCACTTAAAAACTCTTTACCTCTCATAAGACAAAGTACCAAAAATATTCAAGTGAGCAAAGCTTCTCTGTTTTCTCCTATTTTCATATCAATCATAAGGACAACATGTCTACAAGTTTGAATTATTGAAGGAACATACCATGAGTCATATTTTCCAAGTTATAAGTTAGGTCACTATTGTACTTGATTTCCACATATTGCACCCTTGTGCACACACAATCCAACATATTAAGGGAGAAATACATTAGTCTGAGGCCCTCTTTGGAGTAGTGACTATGTAGGTAGCACCCATTGATAGAGGGGTATTTAGGGTTAACTCAATAACATGAGCTCACTAACCCATTTTTCCCAATACCACTATGAAGATGAAGAGCCAAGGTTTGATGATTCAATAAGAGATATAATCCATGAGATAGATATGAATGCACCAGAGCAAAGGTGACATAGAATCCATAGCATTTCAGGCAATCACACCCAAATCTAGTAGGTATTTTGTACTAGACACATGCATCCAAATCAATCAGAAGTGTCAACATAATTTCTCAAATCGATGAGTGTTCGAGGTCAAATTTTTAGAATCTGATAACTAGTCCAAAATCTACATCTGGTCTATTTCCAACCTGCTACATATCAAATTTACATGTGCACTATAATCCAACTAGGTACAAATATTTTTTATTTATTATAATATCAATCATTGATTGTGCTTACTATGTTTATCATATCTCAATATTTAAATTCAGAATATTGTTTATCTAAGTTTATAATTAATTGGTTTGTTATAGATCTATTTATCACCCTTGTGCTTATTCATTTCTATATTCTTAACCCTAACCCCACTTTCTAAATGTAGGGTTAAATAGTTGTTTAGTTTGCTTAGGTGTTAGATTATATCATTTACAGAAATATGGCTTAACCTATTTTCTAATTTGAATTATTTTTTGTTCCTTTATAAATGTACATTTCTTAAAGCTATTTAGCTAATGAATGATAATGCAATTTATTGTTGTTCATGTTTGATTTTGCTTTTGTAATAGGATATATCTTATGCATATTTTTTTTGTTTGTTATAGAGATTTGTGCATTCATGTCTAACCAATCTTGATCCTTGATTGTGGTCCAATCCAACATGGTATTAGAGCAATTATGGTAGTTGAATGCCATAGCTTATGTTGTCAAATATTGAATTTTTAACTTGCATGTCAAAGATTTGACATTATTTGACTTTGCTTATTATATATTTACCATTTCTCAAATTTTGCTCTTCTTTTAGGGTCCTTTATTGATCCAGATTCATTAAAAAAATAAGAGAAAACATGTTTTTTTCTAGGTCATAACTTATTCATTAGTTTTTCACAGACAATGACCTACACCATTGATCTTAGAAGGTATCAAACCCTAAGAATGATTGTAAACATGACCTAGTTTCATGATAACAGATTTTAGCCTTTTTGGAGGGTTGGGTGGGGTTTTCTTGGAATCTGCACAAATACACATGGTAGGGGACAAAAAGGAAAAACCATTTATAGATTTATCAATAAACCTTGTGGGTTATTTATGATATTTTATTGGCATACTTGTGTGTTTATAGATTAGAGGTTCCATACCAACTTTTAATGGTTAATCTATTCTACAGACTTGCAAGCTCTACGTGCACATAGGCAAAAATCCATCATAGTCTGACAAGTCAGACTTGCCTCAAATCCTAACAAGTATCAGACCTACTCACATTTCCACTAAATGACAAATTTCTTTAATTTCATAACACCTATTGGATTTTCTCAAGTTCCCACTACTTGCTAGACTTTTCACTATTTTTGCCTTCTACTAGACTCTCTACTAACTCTGATAGCTGTCAGACTTGCTCATGACTATGCCACTTGTTGAAATTATCTCAAACTCTACCAATTACCAAACTCACCATTTACTCTACCACTTGTTAGAATCACAACCAACTCTACCACCTATTGAAATTGTCTCTAACTCTATCGCTTGCCATAACTCCTTTCATTTGTGATAGTTGCTAGAAATAATAAGGACTCTAACACTTTCCAGAAACTCTAAAAATATTGATAACTATCAAAAATTCCTAGAAATCCTGACACCTTAGACTTGGGGCACATTCTAACATTTTTTGGGGGCAGTGATATGTGTGCACATGTCAACTTTAAGTTAGCAAGGAGTGCCACTATTCATTGGGAAAGTTGTAACCCCCATTCGCACTCATCCTAGGGATTAATCCCTAATTATATGAGATTTTAGCCCTTAGTCACAACCAACCCAAGGGGGCTTAAATTTTGTTTGAAAAGTAGGGTCTAAATATTTTTCAAGCCCAATTTCTATTTTGCAAAGAAGAGTTTTTCCTAAAAACTTTAAACTCACATAATTTCCAAGAGGTGACTCCTTTTATGCGCCTTTTTTTGAAAGTGTGAGTTTTTTGAGCTCTATGCATTGGAAATATTATTAGAAATTATAAAAATTGGACCTATGTAAGTTCAACTGGGTTGCATTTCCTTGCTTATTTCACACTATCAATTTAATACATACCTCCATTCTGCACCATGGATTAAAATTTGGGTCTGCTTCTTACGTCATTCAATTATCACAAGTGGAAAACCAAATTACAAATCTTCTTGAAGAGTAAAATTTTACACCAAATCATGATGGGTACTAAAACAAAACCAATAGTTGATATAGAGAATGTGAAGTGGATTAACAAATTTGATGAGGCCTATGGTCTATTATGTCTGTCAATTTCTCCTAACTTGTTCTTTCACATTGAATCTACAAATACTCCTAATGATGTTTGAACCTAACTAGAAAAACTCTTTGGGAACCAGGATGTAATGAGTGGTCATGAGCTGGAGAATGAACTCATTAGTTTAAGCTTATGTAATTCTGACACTATATAAGACTTCCTCAGCAAATTAAAATTACTTGGGTTGCATTTGAAACTATGCATCATAGACAAAAATGATGAATAATTGATTCTTTCAATCCTTTTTAAATTGGGTTCTAACTACTCTATTTTTTATATCTAGCTTCCATGCCACAAAACATGCCCTTAGAGCTACATGGACCATGTCACCTTGGATGATTTTGTTATTGACTTGACTCAGAAGCAAGATAAGTTTATTTAGATGAGTATAATTAAGTCCTCTAAATCACATGCCTTAACTGTGAGTCATGGCAAATAAAAGGCTTCCAACAATAAGGAGAAGAAACAAAATAAGGACCAAGAGCAAAGAAAAGGTCATCAAATTGATGATAAGTCCAAAGCATCAATTGAGACATGATCTTAAGGCATGAAACCTAAGAAATAGAGGCTCACACATGATTATTGTAAGAAAGTTGGGCATGATGAAACCAAATGTATGAAGAAACCTATTGACTAGCTGACCAAGATGCTTGAAAAAAATAATATCAGTCTTCTTGATTCAATCAAATAGGGTTCATCAACACATGAGTTTTCTAAGGAAAAATATAGTAGTAAAGGCAAAAGTAAGGGCAAGCCCTTGTTGCAGTTGCATCCTAGTCTTTCTACATGGTTAATCAATTCTAGAGCCTCGTACCCACATGGATTAAACATAATATTTTTACTCATCTTTGGAGCCCTGCTCCATGCATTCCATTTTTTTGGGTGATGACACTTCCATATAAGTTGGTGGGAGAGGATTTGTTGAAGTGTGTGATGACACATTTCAAGATGTTTTATGTGTTTCCTCATTGTCAACGAATCTCCTATTTATTTATCAAATCACTCACATCAGTTTTGGTAAGAAAGTTTAGTTCAGACCTTATTCTATGGTTATAATGAAATTACATAATGATTCCACAATTACAGTTATGAAAGCAGATCACTAGTCATGGTTGTACACTTTCTGACATTTTGCTCCTAGTCAACTCTCTATTTCTCTACTCACTCATACATTTGGAATGAGTAAATTATGACACGAATGATTCAACCATCTTAATTATTGCTACCTAGAACAACTTACTCGTAGTGACATGGTTTCAACGTTGCCTTGTGTTCATTTTTTTGATAGTGTTTGCCAGGGTTGCATACATGGTAAGGATCCTGAAGAGAAGTATGATGAAGGTGAATCATGAAGAGTTATACAGATTTTAGAGCTTGTCTAAAATGATATTTTTTGTCCTTTTCTATAGATTTCATTCAACAAGACCAGATATATTCTTACCTTCAGTGAAGATTTTTCAAGGTATACTTGGATGTTTTTTCTTAAGCAAAAATCTAAGGTCTTTGATCACTTTCAAGACTTCAAGGCCCTTATAGAAAAATAGATAGGTAAAGCCATCAAGAATTTATGCATGAACAATGGTGGTGAGCATGTCAACCATTGTTTTGAGTAATTTTACACTTTAGAGGGGTTTTAACTACAATGAACAATTCTGTATAGTCCTCGATAGAATGGCATTGCATAATGCAATAATAGGTCTTTGAAGGAATAGAAAACTATATGCTACACTCCAAATCTCTTGGACCATAATATTGGGTCGAGGCCATCAACTGTACTTGTTATATCTAGAATTGGGTTCCTCAAGAACCATTGAAAGGGGTCATTCCTTTTGAAGCATGGAGCAATCGAAAACCCACATTTAAACACTTTCAAGTGTTTGGATCTTTTGTTATGGCCTACGTTCCTAAGAAGAAATGTAATGAAATGGAACCTTAGAGTCAAGCTTGCACCTTCGTTGGATATTTTAAGGGTGTTAAGGGATACAATTTTATCCATCCCACCCCTCCTGAGTTGTTCATAGAGAGAAGTGTTCATTTTCAGGAGGGTCCTTCAGACTCCACTCTTGACACTTCTCCCTCTTCCTTGGAGTCACTAAGATTTGATGACATTTTTTATGATTTAGATCCACCTAAGCAACTTCTTGATGATGTGGATTCTTCTTTTAGTTCTGATGATGAGAGTAGTGATGGAGATCCACCTCCTCCTCCTGGACACTGATTAGAGGATGAGGAATCTCCTCCTAACTCTCTAACTTTTGGTCCTCTTTGGGCTAGACAAACACTTCAATGTGCTGGCCATTGGGTTGGAGATCCATCAAACACCAAACAAACACATTCACAATTCTAGAATGTCTCACATGCATTCATTGCATCTACTTCTTATCCATAGTCATTTCATGAGGCATCTGACACTCCTTAATGGGATACTGCTATGGAAAAAGAGTATAGTCCCTTGCTTAGAAACAAAACTTGGGATTTGGTCCCTCTTCTTATGAGAAGAAAACTTGTTCGAAGTAGATGGATCTATCAAACAAAATATAATGTAAATGGGATCATAGATAAGTTCAAAGCATGTTCAGTAGCAAAGGGTTTTTATTAAGTACCTAGCATTTACTATACTGAGACTTTTATCCCAATTACCAAAATGAACTCAATCTAACTTACTCTTGCCATTGTTGTAGCACATAACTAGGATGTTCATCAAATGAATGTGAAGAGTGTTTTTCTTCACAATGACCTGAAGGAGGAGATACACATGAAACAACCATAAGGTTTTATGGAAGATTCTTCCTTAACTTGTAGACTTTAGAAATGTATCTATGGCCTCAAATAAGCTCCTTGGGCTTGGTATGCCAAGATGGACTCTTTTTTTCTTTTGGTTAGGTTCATTAGATGCCATTTCTTTTAATGTCTATATTTTACAGCATGATGATTCACTTTGATTCTAGTTCTTTATGTGAATGACCTTTTGATCACATGGAGTTCTCCATCCTCCATTGCAATAGTGAAAACTGCTTTGTCTGACAGGGTCTCAATGACTGACTTAGACTTGTTGCATTACTTCCTTGGAATTGAAATTTCTCAGTCTAACTCTAGGATCGCTATTGCACAATCCAAGTGTGCTCTTGATTTGCTTGCAGGGTTTAACATGACTAACTATAAACCACCTCCAACTCTTTGTTCTATATGGTGTGAACCTGAGGCTAAATGTCGTTCTCCTTTAGTTGATGCTACCTTGTATCGACAACTTATTGGTAGTCTCATCTATATTACCCACACTAGACCTGCCATTTCAAATGTAGTGGGCATAGTCTCTAAATTTATGCAAGAACCATATGTGCTGCATTAGAAAGCATCTAAGCAGATTCTCCACTATATTCAGGGTACTCATAGCTTTGGGATTTACTATGGAGTAAACATTGATGTTGACTTGATTAGGTATACAGATTGAGGTTGGGTTGATGATATTCATAATCACATATCGACTTTGGGCTACAGTTTCTCCCTTGGTTCAAGATTAATGAGTTGGTCAAGCAAGAAGTAAAATGATATTGCTTTATCTTCTACAGAGGCAGAATACAGGTGAGTTTTTAATGTTGTCACTGAGGCTATTTAACTTCAAGAGATTCTCATTGAGTTCAACATCTAATTTTGACAACCAATAGTCATCTTCAGTGACAATTAAAACACCATCTATATTTTCAGGAATTCAGTACTCCATCAACGAACCAAGCATATCGAGATTCACATGAATTTTATTTAGGAGTTTTTTCATGAGCAAGTCATTGATCTTCGCTATTGCCAGACTTTAGAGCAAATTGTTGATATATTCACCAAACTTTAGCAAGTATCTTCATTTGCAGACTTTTCTTGAGGTTTGGGAAACTTCAACATCATCTTCTAGAGGGATTTTCAGTTCCTTTCTTCTCTCTCTATTTCTGGGAAGCTTTTATTTTTTCTTATGGAGATATTTTTTATGTACTTGGGTACCTCATCAGGGCTTGTTGCCAGAACCCAACTCTTTTACCCACCTAAGCTACACTTAAGAGGGACTGTTAGTGTAGTTTTTTTTATATCATTACAAGATTTTTTCTACATATATTGTTTAATTTATTTAAGTGTCATATCAGGGTATTGAGGGAAATATGATTTAACCTATTTTGTAATTTTGAGTTGATTTTTGCTCCTCTATAAATGTACCATTCCTAAAGCTATTTGGCTAATGAATGATAATGCAATTTCTTTTTACTCATATTTGATTTCACTTCTTTAACATGCTATCTGTTCTACATATTTTTTTACATGTTAAAAAGATTTGTACATTCATAATTATCTAGTACCAATATTCGATTATAACCTAGTGCAACTATATATTTATATTTATAAATAAAATTAATTATATTACCCATAATATTATACAATATAATAATTAATATATAAAATATATTTAATAATATATTATATTAATAATAATTACAAATATAATATATTATAACATATCATTTATTATAATTATAAATATATTTTAATATTAATATCTATATTTAATTATTATAATAAAAATAATATATATATATATATGTATATATGACAATAACAATAAATATTATTGTAATATATATATATATATATATATATATATATATATATATATATATTACTTTTATTTATAATAATATATTATTAATTATATTTACTATATAATTAATAATATATTATTATAAATAAAAGTTATATATATATATATATATATATATATATATATATATATATTACAATAACAATAATTATTATTATTATATATTATATATATATAACAATAATATTTATTTTATTGTTATTGTAATATATATATATATATATATATATTACAATAACAATAAAATAAATATTATTGTTATATATATATAACAATAACAATATATATTATTGTAATATATGTATATTACAATAACAATATATATTATTGTTATATATATATAATATTACAATAACAATATATATTATTGTTATATATATATATATATAATTTATAACAATAATATTTATTGTTATTGTAATATATATATATATATATAATATTGTTAGTTATTGTAATATATATATATATTTTTTGTTATAATATTGTTAGTTATTGTAATATATATATATATATATATATATATATATATATATATATATATATTTTGTTAGTTATTGTTATATATATATATATATATATAAAATTGTTAGTTATTGTAATATATATATATTACAATTATATTACAATAACAATAATATATATATATATATATTGCAATAACAATAATATATATAATATATATACTATATATATTATTGTTATTGTAATATATTACAATAACAATAATATATATAGTATATATATTATATATATTATTGTTATTGTAATATATATATATATATATATATTACAATAATAACAATAATATATATATATTATATATATATTATCGTTATTGTAATATATATATATATATATATAAATAAATAAATATATGTATTACTTTTATTTATAATAATATATTATTAATTATATTTATTATATAATTAATAATATATTATTATAAATAAAAGTAATACATATATTTATTTATAAATATGTAATATTATAATAATCTTCATTATTATTTCTTATTATTTTTTTTGCCATTTATATTTTCCATTATTTAATCATTATTCAATCCCATAATGCACTCTCCTCTCGTCGTGTGAAGAAATACAGTCTCATTTTTTCATCGTCACCTCCACCGAAAATATCAAAATATTATTATTTAAGAGGAAGTGAACGTTCATGTGAAGTACAATTATTAATTCGAACTCCGCCGCTTATGAAAACTAAAAAAATTACATCCCAGTCAACCAAGGTGCAAGTAGTTAAAAACAGGGATCGATATATATTGAATTCCATGTACTTGTCACGGGGTGGCAACGTGACGCGGCTCACAGAAATATTGGTACTCAGAGTTGAAGGTGCAATTTATTTTCACTGTCAACCGGTAGGCTCGGGAACGCAACACTACTCCATCTAGAACGCAGGAACGCAGCACAGCCACGCAAAACGGTAGTAGGAACGACAAAACACAGGCAGAAGGCAGAGGTTAAGGAGAACAGAGGTTAAGAAAAACATAGAGTGCAGGCAGAACGCCGGAAACTCAGGAGCGGCACAACAGGCATCAATAACGATACTTGAGGGCCCCACAGCAAGTAACGGGCTCCACAGCGGACCGTTTGTAGGTACGAGGTCTATAAAACCTCTATAAAATCTCTGCATGGTTATTTGTCTCTTTGTTGCCTCAAACAATATGCAGTGATAATCTTTTTTAAGCTAGGGTTTGAGCATTGGGATTTGAACATTAGCTTAACAAACCCTAGTAAAGTCAAATCAGATACAGTAAGTTTTTAAACGAGAGGGTGGGGTCAATCAGCGTGGTTTCTTACAAGTAAGAAGGGGCAGGATTAGGTTGTGAGTTTCCTAGGTTCGGAGTAAGGTTTCAGAGGTTCTTGTCAGGGAGCAGGAAGGAAAACTATCAGAAAAGTAAGATTTCAGAGGGCAGAGGGTATCAAAGGTTATTAGTAAGGCTGCAGCGGAGTATTGGCAGGTAAGAAGGGGGTCACAACAGAGACACAAAAATTGGCGGGGTTGAAAATGGTTGTCACAGAGGAAGACCTCTCATTAAAGCAAAGACCTCCCATTAAAGAAGAACATATCAGAGGTGAAGCAATCACTGCAATTTGCGATAAGAGAATCTCAGGGCCCACCTTTTGGAAACATGGCTCAATCAGAAATAACTACAACACCAACATTTACAACAGAACATTAGCTGGTTCACACATACACAAAACAAACACTATCAATGGAGGGATTAGTGGAGCATATGAGGTTAATGGAGCACAAACATTTGTATATCCGATTAAGATAGGGCTCCCTCATAATACCAACTCATCATCACAACCAACTGAAGTTTGGAGCACCACTAGAAGTGATATCACAGCTAATATACATCAATGCAAAATAGTATTGGGAGATATTAAGACATCGACAAGTTTGAGTGAGGACAACGGCTGTAAAGAAACATAAACAAAGAATATAAACAAGGGAGGCACAACCACATAAACAAAAGCAAACAGTTTGTAAAGAACAACCATTGGCCTTGCATACTTTGGAAAAGAAAGCTCAACCAAAACTACAAGTGGGTCAAGGGAAAGAAGTAAACGATGATAAAAAAAGTCAGGATGGGAAGAAAAGGAAACACATAATATTGAGGGCAGTGGTCACCAAAAAGAGATCCAATATGGTGAGGAAACTTGCAGCCCACAACGAATCCACTCATTTGGTCACCAAAGCTCTATGCGCAAAATCTAATGAGTTTGAAAGAGAGACTAAAAAGTATGGAAACAAAGGAGCCAATAAAATATATTAAAATTGAAGAGGTGTTAAGCATTAAGCGGAGGCTAGAAGATGACAACAACATGCTTAAAGTAAAAATAACAAAACTTCAAAATCTTGTGAATGTTGGACAACACGAATGGTAGGTATTAAACAAGCCATTCACACTCTAATAAGCGACAAGGTAGGGGAGATAAAGACAAATACAATGCAATTAAAAAAAGTTTAAGAGGCACTTTGTAGCATGGAAATGAGAGAGAATGAGCTAAGAAATAAATTAGAAGAGGCTAAAACATGGGCACAAGTAGTAAAGGAACCAAGGGGCAAGCAAAAGGAGTTGATATAAAGGCAAGTTAGGAATCAAATGATACAATAAAGAGAACATTATGATAAATTATTAAATATAATTACCAAAGGGCTAAAAGACTATGGAAAGTAGGAGGATACAAGCACCTGAACAAGGGACTTCCTTTTAGACCAACAATAGTGGAAGGGCCAAATCAGACAAGCAAGTAGAATTGGTAAGTTGAGAAGAGGAAAAGAGACGCATATCCGGGTCACATCGGTGAACTTTGAGTATAAAACAAGAATACTAAGAAATAGAGGCATGCTGAGAGGCTCACACTATTACATAGTTGAAGACTTAACCTTTATGCAACTAGAAGAGAGAAACAAGGAGTGGGAAATGATCAAGATAGCAAGGAATGAAGGGAAATGGGCATATATAAATAATGGGAAAGCCTATATCATAGTTCGACAAACTTGAAGCAAATAAGAATATGGCCTGCTTGGGAGCATCTCACAATGGTATGCTGAAATTGTAGAGGCTACCCTTGGAGAAGAGGGACTTGGGTTACCACCCATTGCCAAGGACAAAGATATAATCATTTTGATTGAAACACATGAGCACGACACTAAATTTTGAAGGGTACAAGAAGGCAGTAGTATGGAATAAAGTAGTAGAGAATGGTAAAGGGTATGGATGCATAATGGTGTTAATAAAGGAATCATGAGGCCAAAGTATCAAAATAGAAAAACAAGATGAAAATAAATAGTACATGTGGATAAGAATTATAGAAAATGATACAAATATCAGCATAGTTGTATGCTATTTTGCACCTAAGAATTCCATATTCTATAAGAAACATGATGACCATGAAGATCCATACTTGTCCCTAAAGAAGGACATTTCCGACTACAATAAGATTGGAGACATTTTGTTAATAGGGGATTTCAATGCAACGACAATGAACAAACAAGCCAACATTCTAAGAAGTAATATGGATCTAGACGTGTATCCTCTTTGGATGGAAGAATAAGAAAATCAACAATGGAATAAGAGTTCAGATGATTGGCATGGGGTTATCATGCGCTTTGGAGAAGAGCTACTAGTTTTATATAGCACACACAACTTAATTTTTTGCAATGGAAGAATCAAGAAATTACACATGCAAGATACACAAAGGGTAGAGTGTAATAGATTGCATTATATGCTCACAAAATTCTATACCTAGATTTGAATAGCTAGAAGTAGAAGATTCTCTCGTGGAACTTAAATTAGATCACAACCCAATTTTTATGAAACTGCAATTACAAAGAGACAATCAACAAGATGAGCATTTTGTGGTTAGCCAAAGTAAGCTGCCACTTAAAGGAAACATCCTCTTGACAGAGGAAAATCAACAAGCCTTTAAGGTGGCACTGGATAGCAAGATGTAGGAAAGGGAATATAAGGGAGCGCATGGCAATGGTACATGGTACATGAAAAATGAGAGGCTAATGAACACCATTCAAGATGCACTAAAAACATGTAAGAGAGTTAAAACTAAAAATAAGGAAAGAAATAGTTTTTCGACAAATGTGTGGTACGATGAAGAATGCAAGACAATGCAGAGATTGTTAAAAAAACCAACAGGTAGAACAAAGGCAAACAAGAAAGCATATGAACAAATGGTAAGGGAAAAAAAAGAATATACAAGAACTTAAGAGGAAAGAGCTGATTTAATTAAGAGAACATGAACCAAAAAGATTACGGAGGGAACTTTGCAAGGAACAAAAGGCAACTTTAGAACAACATAACGGCAAGATAATGTTGGAGTACTCAAAACAGTTGTATGAACGTGATAGCGAATGATATACACCTCTCATAATTAGTGTTAATGATGAGCTTTTCATGACATAAGACATAATGCAAAGGATTAAAAGGCTAGCAACAAGTAAAGCCCAAGACATAGACAACTTACAAGTAGAGCATCTAAGATGGGGAGCAGATATCATAGCATCTCAAATCAAAGAAATTTTCAATGAGGTCATCTAAAGTGGCTTTCCAATAGAGTGGAGAACCAACTTAACCATCCCCTTGTTTCAAAGTGGAGTTGTAAATAACCCCTCAAATTACCAAACTATCATGGTCAATTCACTTTTTGCAAAGCTATTTAGAAGTATGACAAAATTCAGAATCAATAGTTGGTCGCATAAATGAAAGAAGGCAAAGGAGCAAGTGCAATTTAGGCCCAAACATTTTACTATTGTTTACCCTAAAATGTAGATCTAAGCTGTTCTTATCGTTAACTGATTAAAGGGGTATATAGAAATGAAATGGCACAAGGGTGATAATCAGATCTAAGCATACATTGAATTTATTATGCTAAGATAGTCTAAATATGAAAAATACAACTATGTTAGATACAGAAATGACAAAGAAGTGATGTATAATGCAGTTTTGTATTTGGAACAGACCGACAACAAATTGGAAGGAAATTCTGGAATAGTCATTAGATTCTGAATCTGACACTTCTGATGCTTTGGACACTAACGTCAATATGGGACGTTTGCATCGACACTACTGTCTGGGTTCGACATAAGTGTCTTGTACGAAATACCAGCTAGAAAAGGATGTGAACACCTAGATGCTTTTGGGTTTTGCTTCGCCTTCGCTCTAGTGCATTCAGGTCTGGGTCATGGACTATCGTTCTTTTTGAAATGACAAAACCTTAGTTCTCCATCTTCATAATGACCTTGGTGAAAAATGGATTAGTGGGCACACGATGTCAAGCTGACCCTATTAACCAAAATTGGCTATTATAGGGGAGTATCATTTCAAACTTTGTTGTCAAGCCTTGTAACCTTGATAATAGCTCTTGTGAGTCCCTGTCTTGATGTTATAGCCTGTGGTAGTGTCTTGAGGTGATGTTTAGGTTGTTTTAGGGTCCTGTGCAGGGTCTTGTCCTAAGGTGAAGTTATAATAAATAGTTGATTAACTAGTCTTTATAACTTGGTCCTTGATGAGTTTTAAAATGTCTTTTGTAGTATAGTTTTCAAAAATTAAGGTAAGTTTGTAAAGTTTAAGGTAATTCATAAGAGTCCAAGTCATATTTGATTCACATGAGGACATGATATAAAGTGACTACATTAAGGAGCATCAAGAGGGAGGAGTTGAACTTTGCAAAGAGAAGTCACTTAGGACCATGTGGCACTCATAGAGATGATGTCATGCTCTCTTGGGTCCGTACAAACTTTAAAAGCTGACATAATACATTTTTAATGTATATCAACCTTATGCACTATTTGAAACCCTCAAACATAGCATGATGCACGTATCATGGCAGGATTAAGTTACAAAAGAGGTTCTTTCATGTTGCTTTCTTTCTGTGTAGGGCAGGAATACCTTCTTTTTGGCTTTTGGAACAAGTTACAGCTGAAGATCCTTGTCAAGAAGGCGTTTGGATGGGTTTTGGCAGTTTTTTGTGGTGAAATTGGGCATCTCCAACCAAGAGGATCATGGAAGTAGGTGATGAAGCTCTTTTACAACATCATCTAATCCCCTACAAGTCATATCCATGCTCAAGACTATGTAACAGGATCAAAAAAGGCAAAAATCTCCTCCATTTCTCCATCGAGCTCTTTACAAGCTAGTGAGGGATGTTTTCAAATGTTTGGTTCATGAAGGAGAAAATGAGCTGGCTCAAATGCTATTAGGAGAGTATAGGGGCCCCTATTCCCTCAATATTCCATGCATTAGTTTTAGGTTACAGGGGCTTAATTTTATGAACCATCGTTAACAAGAAAAGTGCCCCAGAGCCCTCCTAAAACCCCACTAGCTCAGTTTTAGGCAATTTCATGGCTTATTGGATCTTGTTGTTGAAGATAAAAGATTGTTTGAACTATTGTAGGATTCCATTGGTCTCCCAACATCATCTCCAGCATGCAGTTGGCACGTGTGAGGAGGAAAAGGTACGGAAAATGACCTGAAAGTGGTAGTTTTGGGCTTATATGCAAGGTTTTGGCTGTGTGAAAGCATCATGGCTAGTCGTGAGGACTTGTTTAGCATAGGCAGAGGTCTATTGGTCTCCTTAAAAGCTCTCCATGACTCTTCAAATCATATACAAATTGCCATTGCCCTCAAGATAAGCCAAGATGAAGACTGTCTGTGTGTTTTGTATAAGTAACCTAGTTGCAGACTTTGTCAAGGTTATATGAGGCCTGAGAATCTACAGTATACATTTTTGAACATTGCGTAAGTCTCTTGAAGGTCTCCCATGGTCATAAACAAAATCTTCTAATAAGTTGCAAACAGAGTTCAAGGGTGTTGATAAGCACTCTTGTTAGATTCACGTTGAGAAGAATTGTCAAGGAAACCCACAGGCCTCTAATTGTCTTTTCAAGCTGGTGTCATGAATGAAGGTGCATCTAAAGACTCCTATGAAAGCCTACAGTACCTACAACATCAATATAGGGTTTCAAGACATATAAACAAACTTTATCAACAACATTGGTTTGACTACTCTCACAAGGCCCCAAGGTAAACAAGCAACTAATAGGCCTTCCAAGGTCTAAAGAAATGAACCCTTTCTTTGTTTGATGATTTTTAGGGTGAAATGAGGCTATGTGATGAGATAGAGGAAACCTCTCACCAGATGAACCAGTTCTTCTACAACCTTTAGGCCTATTTAGTGTTCATAATGTCAAATTATACCTACAGCCTTCCAAGACAAGAAGATGGTCTTATGAGCAAGCACTATGGAGGTTTTGGAGAACTAGTACAAGTGAAGTATGCAGTGATATACTTCAGGGCAGAGAAGGGAGACTCTCAAAACATATATCAAGGAATCAACAAAACTACTAGTAACCATTCTTAAGGTGATCTTGCAAGGTACAAACCTAAGGAACAGTCTAATGTTTGCAAGCAAAGTTAGGGTTTTGAAGGCAATTTGAGAGGTTTCAAAGAAGTTTGATCTTGAAAACTGATCTAAAGGTTCAAGGAGAGAACTACAAGACTGAAGTGACTAATAAAAACATTACCAAGGGTTTAAATTGAAAGGAATGTAGACCTACAGGTCTGCAGACCTGTAGGTCTATATTCTCAATCAAGAGAAGCATACTTTGTAGGAAATGTAAGTCTTGAAGATCAGGTAATTGTGAGAGACATGAAAGAGGTTGAGAGCATCTATGTGAGATTGAAGAAGGAGAATCATTGAAATAAAACCATTCTCTTGAGATTCTATAAACACCAAACCCAAAGAGCACTAACAAGCCTGCAAAGCCACAAGTTTGCTTTTAAAGGAGTGAAGTGAGTATGCAAGACTTGCATTGAGCTTAGGATTGTTGTTTGAATAGATAGAGGGGTGTGTGAGAGGCATGAAAGAACATGGAAGACTTTGAAGAAGATCAATAATGATTGAAAAAAAACAAGAACACCTACAACCATGAACACAATCCTTTTCATGCACAAAATTCATCCTTTTTGCTTGATGAGAGCTTATTAAGGTTGATCAAGGACAAATGATGTTGGAGTTGAAGGAAGATGGGGTAGACCTCAAATAGGCCTTGGTTTGCCTTGAAATGCCCTAAAACTCTCTCCATGCAATTTTCTCTACTCTTGGCCTACTCAAGCATGTGCAAAATCAACTAGGGCTAGAAAACTTGTTTTTGGCATAACTCAAGTTCTAACCCTTGGAATGGCATGAAATTTGGCCATATGACCTAATTTGATGTACTATACATGATTTTGGAGGTTTTGGAGTAGTACTATACGACCTTGTATGGTCTATAGTATTGTGGGGTTGCTTTAGGCCTAATTGGCAAAGATGGGTGTTGAGAAAGTGGGTCTACATTGAGAGTTGAGCCCTAAAAATTTGGGCGATGCTGAAAGGGGATAAAGGGTACTCAAATATGATTTTGGCTTGCCTAGAAGTTCTACAGATGTCTCAAATCTTATAGCTTTGTGTCCAAATAGGGTTACAAGGAACATGCCTCAAGAGAGAAAAATGTGAGAATTGTGAATGAAATTGCAGAATGAAGGTGGAAAGATGATTGGATAGAGGCCTTCAACAGATGTCCAAGGCAATATAGGCAATTAGACCCCAAGATATGATTTGTCACTTCATAATCACTCCTAATGGGTAGTTTCAAGGAAGATGGATGAGTCATAAAGGACAATGATGGTCTCCTACGCCACCTTGATGAAGAAGATCATTCCAAGATGACAAACGTTGAGGATAGTTTCATGACTGTTCTTTAGCAGTTTTCTTGATTGTAACTCACTTCTTCCTGAAATGACACTCGTCATAGACCCATCCTCCACCTATCCTTTCTCTCCTCATTCTCTTCTATATGTATAACCTGATTTGGCTTGTAAATGAATCCTTTCAGCAAGAGTATGGTGTAACTTTGCTCCTTTGTATGCCTATTGATTAATAAGATGACTGGTTTTACCTCCCCTTATGGTTGTATGTAGTGTATACCTTGAATGGTTGATATGATCAAGCATAGATTAAGTTCATCTTGGTGGTTGTCTCATTCTCTTTACCTTTATGCAGTTTAACTCATTATTGTAGGTTGTGAAGAGTGTCATTATGGGTTTCATGGGGTTAGAAGTGGCAAATATCTTCCCTTCTAGTCTCACTTGACCTTACCTCTTTGCAAATCATTGGTGTGATAGGGTCTCTTTAAGAGAAGTGTATGTTTCTTGCAGTCTTATAGGTCTTAGTGCACATGCAAATTAGTGGTAGTGGTCATAACATTTGGTGTATCACCTCTTTTTTAGTTTATAGTTTTATTTCTTCTTTTTGCTTGCAAGTTAGTAGGTTAGTGATTGGTTATAAATGATACATCAATGGAGCTAGCCCTATCTAGAGGTTCTCTTCAGTTATAAGGTCACCTACAACCTTTGAAGAGATCCCATGCTATCACTTAAGTGAGGAGGCTTGAACAACCTCCTCAAGTGTGCAACTTTTGTTGATAACAGACCCCAAAGACCCTGCTATCAGAGGGTGTTGCCTACATAGTCAATACACCAGAAGAGGGCCTTAGACTCGTGTAGTTCTACCTTATGTGTAGGCTTGTGTGTGAATCATACAATATGTGCAAAGCAAGTACAACAGTGACTTAGCTTGTAACTTGGCAAATCGGGCTCCTGGGCTAGTTCTTTTGTATTTTAGACTTGTAGATGTGCTGTACCTATGACTGGTGTGGAAATAGGGAAGTTTTGTTCAATTGAATGCTCTTTGATAAGAATACTTAGTATCGTTCCTGTGTTGCTAGGTGAGGAATGAATGAGGGTTCTTGTATTTATATCAATCCCTTTAGATTAATAACTCACATTAAAGCACTTTTGTCGATAATTAGGATATGTTTTATTTGCAACATAGATGATTTTAGGGCATTGAACACTTGCGTCAGGACATGACAGTAGTATCAACACTACTATCTGTCCTAGACATTAGTGTCTAAGGAGCAAGAAAGTAGGTACAGGTTTTGAACTCGTAGAGATGGAAGATAAGTACATTTTAAGTATTTTGGGCAAGATAGAAGACCTAGGTCATCAACATAAGATTGGTTGGACTAAGGGATATAGGCCAAGGGACACAAGATAGAGTAGATGTGAGACATGTGGAAGTGGGAAAGGTATAGAACTGAGAGGAACAACCAAGGTCTGATTTTGCCAAGTGTATAACACTGAGGTGCTATATAATCGTTAAATAGTGTCTACATTTGCTTCCTTTTAATCTAGTAATGAAATTGCTAGTTTAAAGGAAATGAATGTGTACCTGGGTGTGTATGCACACCTTGTCTTTGCGTGTGTCCAACTTGAGTGTTTTGCTGGTGAATGACCTGCAACCAAGAGCATGTTACAGTATAAAACCAGTGCATAGAATTTGGGATTGAAAGTACTTGAAATAGATTGAAATTGAAAGAGCAAGGTTTAAGAGTACACCTGTGTCGATGTAACTGTCTTGCCTATTTGCAAGTTGTTTTGAAAAAGATGTATCATTGTAGGGCTTTGAAATTGAGATTATGAAAAATATAGATAAATCTTTAAAGTGCATATATTCAAGGAGTGATAGATAGAGAGAGAGAGAGAGAGAGAGAGGGAGAGAGGCACATGCCCCCAACTTTGGAGCAAAAGTGAGTTGCCACTTAGTAGTTGAGATTAGCTCAACTATGCAACCCAATGATAGTTATAACTCGGTGAGGTTGGATGATCAAGTCCAACCTGAAAACTTGACAAGATTGAGTGATTTGATCACCTCAACCATACCAAAAAGCAAAACATGGCTTCATAAAGTCCATAAAAGTGTGCAGGGTATCAGTATGAAAAAGTTTGTGATGTGGTAACAGTCCATAAAAAGTTTTGGAATCTGAAATTGATTTGGATTTTGCAATATTAAGCACATGTTGCATAACATATGCACCTTAGATATGTCTCATGTTGAAACCGTGTATAACAATAGTACCAATGTATAGAATTGTACTATAACTTTGAATCTGAATCATATAACTGTGTGCTTTTGTCAATTCAAAAAATTGTGAAAGTGTGGAGAACATGCTTCCAAAGCATGTCCCCACTAGATACGGAGAAATTTGAAAATTGATATAAGTACCAATGTGGAGGACATGTTTCCAAAACATGCTCCCACTGTACTATGGAGATGATGAATATTGAATAGGCATGGAGAACATGCTTCCAAAGCATGTTCCCACTGAATCTGATAACTATGAATGTGTGGAAGCCATGCCCATATGATGTCCTCATTGAATTTGAAAATTGATATAAGTACCATTTATTGAATGAATGTGGAGAATATGCTTCCAAAGCATGCCCCCACTGAATATGGGAACTGATATAAGTACCATATACTAAATGACTGAGGAGAATGTGCTTCCAAAGCATGCCCCCACTAAATGTGAAAATCGTGCCTAGTGTGGAGAACATGCCTTTATGACATGCCCCCCTTTGAGGTGAGGGAAAGATAGGAATTGGTAGTTACCTCACCTCAAAAGGATAAGAGAACTGTATAATCTGTGAATATAACCATGTAACATATATAAGGGAACATGTCTAGGTAAATATATCATTGAAGTTGTAATGTCCCCTGTTGTATCCAACATACCCCAATTCTTTTTTTTAAGAATAGGGACCCACTATATTTTTGAAAAAGGGTCTAGCCCTATCTTGAAAGTCTTCTAAAAGAAAACTTTATGTATTGCACTAACTTCGCTATTTGGCAAATCTATGAACATGCTTTGTTTTTGGACTAACCTATTGATGTTTTTCGGAAGTTGTGTATATATAGGTCTCAACTCATTTTGTTCAGAGAAATTGTTCGGCAAAATTGTTCGATGAACTTGTTCGGCGAACTCATTTGGAATTGTGCTTAGTAGGATATTGTCTTCGAAAGTTTTGTTTGGAAGGTTATTTTTGGCAGTTTTCAACACTTCGCATTTATATGGACCTTCATATGAATTTACTTTTTGGAGTTTTCGTTTGCAAGAATTGTTCGAGACAACTGTTTGGAATTCCTATTTACAGGGCCTTTGCAACTTTATTCACCCTGTATTAAAGACTTCACCATTTACTCTTTGGGACCTGCTCTTTAGGAACCAGGTTTTCGAAAGTTTTACAATTAGAACTATCTTGGTCTTTGGAGAATTTGTTTGGCAAGACTCCTCGGCAAAATTACTTGACACGAAATTGTCCTTTGGCAAAAGTGTTTGGAACTTTCGTTTGGCGAGTTTATTCGGATCATCTAGGTCTTTGTCGATTTTGTTCAGTGGGAACATTTGACATTTTGGTCTTCGGTAAAAGTGTTCGGCTCATCAAGGTCTTCAGCAAAATTGTTCGAGGCTTTTCTCCAACTCATTTTGGTCTTTGGCAAAAGTGTTCAAAAATATTATTCAGAAGATTCGTTCGCCTCACAAACACTGTTTTAACATTATATGCTGACTTCCAACTATCGAGAGCCCCATGGCATGGTAAAACAAAGCAAAAGAAGTGACAAAATGACACTTGACAAAATCCAATGATGTGGCACTCCTACTAAGCATCAACTATGCCTATGTGGCATCCCTGCCAAATGAAGTAGCAAAGTTCGAATTGAACAAAGAAATCAAAGTTATAGATGGACATTAATGGTGCACGAATTGGAAATGAATGTCAAAGCTATATCAAAGTGTTGCAAATGACGACGTGCTCATTGATCTCAATCTAACTTGCGAACTTAATTGCTCCCTTGCGATCAAGCCCTAGCTACCAGCGTTTCGAGCCTAATACTAAACTTAGGAGAGCCAAGTTATTAACTTGCAAACTAGACCAAATAACAACATAGTCAAATAGCAATGGCATCCTCATTTAAAGGATTCTAAGGAACTTTGCCCCTGTCAAGGATTTCTATCAAAGATTTAATTGAATACAATGATATGTTCTTTGATCTGGCAGTATTCAACAATGACTATAACAACTATTCATCACTGTGGGAGGTGATACACCAGATTGACATGCATACCCACGAAGAAAACTTGACTCCAGCTCAATGGCAATTGGCTGCAAACCTCCTCCCCTTCAAACGTCAAGGGCTACACTTCACAGCAGCAAAGCTGAAGGTCATGCCATGCATTGACCTCCTATGAGACTTATTCTTTGTCGGGAAGATAAATAGAGGCACGTTCCTACACCATTTGGAGCACAAAACAGTTGTTGCATGCATTTTGGGTGATGCATTTCAAAGGTACCTGTCCCTCCCCATTGCAGATGCTACTTACGATTTGCATAGGGTAGTAGCATGGAAGAAAGAAAATTCAATTGAGAAAACACTAACTAGGGGATGATCCTTGGGGAGACCATCAACTTGAAGGATAAGTAACCAGTGCTAGTGACCAATTTCAGGATGAGAATCTGAATTGGGATGACCCTCTTGAATAGGTTATTTGGCTATCTGAGCATTGAATTCCTCCACCATGAGTGAGTTTCGTTGCTCGACTTACTAATGACCTCAGAGTTGACATTCGCTCTGGGAGAAGTTATCGGTGACAGGCTGCAGGGCATATATTACACAAGGATAAGAGGCCTCAAAGAGGCCATTTCTACATGATGTCCTACCTCCTCAACGTTGTCCTTAGCACGGTCTATGTTCACAATGGGTCACTTTGGAGCCCAGCTCCAGACTGTATTAAGAATCATATATGTGATTCTTATTCTTTCATGCACATATACGCATACACTCGGAACATTGTACACATTGCAGAAGATGTCTACCCCCAGGTATGGATGGCTATCCATGAGTCCCCCTACCTAGGATATCAAAAAGCATTGCAGATATACTGTTGATTAGGGGAGACTATTGGTTGTACCTGAATTACACTATCATATGGTCTGAGGCCATAAGGTAGCACCCATACGCCTCCCCAAGTATGTCCCCGACAAATTGGCGGAGCAAAAAATTGCCTACCAATTATGGTGGGGAATAGATGAGGACATGCACGAGAGCAAGAAGAGCTACTTTCATGGCTCCAACCTCATGATTGGGAGAATGTGCTACGTAAACCGTAAGCATTTCTATGAAACAGGTAGGTACAAAGAGTATTATTCATTGGCTACATTACCACACAGGGACTGGGATCCACATGGTCAGGTGCAAAAACACATTGAGGAACTTGGCATTGTCTATCAGCACGAGCTCTATGACCATGATTTTGTATTCCTCAATGCTAAGGATGATGCCCAAGTCAAGGAATGGGCACAATCAGTCAATTTGAATGAAGACCTCTTGAAAATCATTCAAGGGAAGCCTTCTATCTTAATAGCGGATGCACAAACTAGACTCCCACCAACTGGAGGATGGGATTCATCAAAATTTTGAGTTAATAGGGCCTCTTAGGCAACAAAGGATCAAGGGTAACTCTTACAAACACCCCCTGTGGCACTCAAAGCAGTAAAGAAGGAGCTAGGGGTGCTTGATACCTCACTTGCGGGAGCACAAGATGAACCTATTTGTTTTGACTCTTCAGATTTTGAGGGCCTTGCCCGTCAAAATATTGCATCAGTCCCAGAGGTTGTTGTTGTGGTTACATCAACCATAACCACATAAGAGACACCTTCCACAGTTGGGAAGACAACCATTTGTTACAAGAGAAAGCCGAGGGCTCAGTCTGTTCCAAAGAGCCCAGTTATTGAAGCACCATCACAAGAGGCAGTTGGAGGTGAATCCATTGATGAAGAGCCATAACTTCAAAGAGCCAAGATCTTGAGCCTCCAGGACGCAAAGGGGAAATCACCATTATATGAGCAACAATTAGGTGAGCAAACAGTCCCTTTAGTTTCCACTATTCTTGTGTTTTATGTTTCTCCTTTTACTGTTAGTACTTTTGAGTCTGTTTCACTTAGTCCTGTTAGTCCCCCTCCCCTCTTGGTGCCAAAGGTGGAGGTTGTTGCTACCCAACCAAGTGCCCAACCAACCTTGCTTGTTCCAAAAGTAGAGGATACTTCCTCTACCCTTGTTCCTACTCCCTCACTTAGTCTACCTCCAATTACATCTTTTGTATCCATCCCTATTATTCCTACTATGGTTCCTTCCACTACTGTCCCAAATCCTACAAATACAAAGAAAAAGGCAACAAAGAAGGCCAAGGGAGTAGAAGCAAGTCCTCAGCTCCATGTTTCATCTGTTCAACTGGGTTTATCAGTGCCTCCCCCCAGTTCCTCTAAGGATACTACTGCGATAACTACAAAGAAGGCTGAAAAAACAAGCTAGTTTATACAATTCACCCACTACCTCAATATGGTGGAGTGGACCGGTCTAAAATTATTTGGCCTTCACTCCCTGATCCCCTATTAGAAGAAACTTTGAAGTAGACATCAAGATAATTATTGGGTGAGACTATACAGTTCAAGACATTCAACCCACGGATTCAGCCCAGCTAGTCCTCCCATAGTGGGTGACAAATATGCAGTCAGAGGCTTCTCAGAGGCCTAATCTTGTAATTATGAAGTTGCCCACTGTAAGTTCCAAATTTTAAAAATCTACAGGGAGTGTGCAGAGGGTAAGGAAGGGGAAACTGGAAGATGAGACCAGGAGAGGGGTCATAGTGGAAGAGAGACAAGTATTTACCTTGTTCAAAAGGAAGGACAGGAAATTGGGGCAGTCCCCATACATAGATGATTTCAAATCCTATTTTGAAACTCATAAGGATGTTGTAGTGGAGATACATGAAGGAATTGAGATGGCAAGAAAAGAGTTGGAGTAAGAACTAGAACAAATAAAGGAACAACAACAAACTGTGCACGTTCCTGTATAGATAGAGACAGATGTGTAGAATGCTGCATCTAGATTGTACAATATCTTGAAAGCTATTGCTGAAATGAGGGCAGAATGGGCACCTCATATAGTAAAAACCACTAAATTGTATAATTCTTTGAAACATGATGAAAATAATTTAAAATTTCTTATTTTTCTTATACAACTAGTAAGACATATGCCCACTTAAATCTGATGGCACCATTGGAGGCTCCATTTCCCTCAATTTGGTCATCATCAGGGCATAGGAGGTCAGAGAGTGGATCACAGCAGTTGAGGCAATAATGCCTAAGTACACAGATCATGAAACTCTCATTTTTGCAGATTCTGGATGACTTAAAGCTCTCATAGGCCAGGGATTCCACAGGTAGGCTTATCAACAAGGCCAATTTTGATCAGCTCTTACAACAAGTTTCAACGAGTTTCAAACATAACTTACAAGGAAAGACATTAGAAGAAATAGAAGCCGAGCTGAATTTTACTAGGAAAAAGGTCACAGAGGTTGAAATCTTCAGAACTAATTTTAGAAACACAAACGCTGAGCTTGCAAGGCTCCTTGAACAAGTCAATAGGGTGCATAGACCTCCTTTGCTTAATATGGACATTATCAGGGACCAACATGACATTGGTGACAAACACTATGAAGTGTTGGAGGCAAAGAAGAAAGTGGACGCTTCAACTTCTAGTTCGGCACAAGCTACAACTTCAAAGTCTCCAACAACCTCCATTACCATGCAAACACCCAGTAAGTCTAAGTTGAAGGCTAATTTTGTATGTACACATGCAAATAGTACTGATCTTTGTAATTATACTTAACACATAAATGTAAAGTTGCTTGAATTGTTTGTAAGCATGCACACGTTGCATTGCATTGTATAGACCAACTGATCTTGATGTAATTGTAATTAGTTATGAGCATGCACACATGCAATTTTGATGCTAAAATTAGAACTAAGATTTTAATTGCATAATGTAACTATGAGTTCACATGCATTTGGAGGATGAGGTGTCCCCTCTCCAAGTTTATATATTCATATAATTACACATTCTAAAGGGTTGAAAGTTTTATCAATACAAGAAGAAATCAGTTTTGATTGTCATGCAACTACGTTGGTGTTCTTTCCTTCCATTTTTATGTTATTAAGGTTCTGCATTCTTGGTTGTGTTAATACAATAATTTGAAGTATGCAAAAGCTATGGATAATTCTGATTGTTTTCATTGATGTATGATAATCTTAGATGTGCAAAAACTATTGAAAGTTAGTAGATTTCATTGATTATTGAGCAATTGGTTAAAAATGTGTTAATATTCTTAGTGTGTAGTTGTGTTTCTCTCTGGTATGTATTCTAAGTGTGTGCAACAGCTACCTTAGACGCCTTCTTGGTTCGAGCCATACTCTCCCAATTAAGGGTGTGCAATAGCAACTCTAAAGGAATCAACCTTCAATTAAAACCATTAAGTTTGCTATACCGTTTCCCCAGACTGCCTATTGTGTTTGCCTGTAAGTGTGCAATAGCTACAAATAACAAGCATTAGTTTTGAAAACACTTGCCCACGAAGAAACCAGCCTAGGAAGTGAACTCTTGAGACCACTAAACCTTCTTTTTTGCTCTACCCTTCCCTCCTTTTGAAGTTTATTTGATTAAGACCTACCCACTTTAGATTAGGTGCCACCCATCTGTCCCACTCACTTAGATTTGATTTCTTTACTAGGATTTATTTCACTACAAACAAACTTGGTTAACAACCTGCATGTTTTGCTTGCTATTCCACCACAAAGTTTTTTAGCCCATACCTGCAACTCATGCCATGGAGCGGAGTTTATCTATATTGAGATCCTTAAACGTTAGAGGTTACCTCGTTCAATTTGGGGATGTGCACAAAACCCACATCATCCTCTTTCTCGAACTAAGTGTAGCGGAGGCCCCTAAGCCTATTTTATTTCCCGTAGGCTAGAGGGGAGGAAACAAAAAATGGAAATGATTTAATAATATTGGCTTAAGTTTTTCCCCAATGTCACTTAAACATTATAACTTGAAAATGGGACATCTAAACCATATTATTAATTAGGAGGCGACAAAAGGTGCATTAATTTTAAGGCTAAGTAGGAAAAGAAGAAAAAAAAGTAAAGTAATTATTAATTATTCTTGGAGCAAAAAGGGGAATATTAAATAAAAGTAAATTTTAATTACTTTTAGGATTTTGAGGAGAAAAGGTAATTATAAAAAGGTTGGATGAGGAGAAATGAAAGGATTATCATTCAATCAATTTTCAAGAACCCTTGTCAAGCTTGAGCAACACCTATTCATCTAACACCACCAGAGGACGAAAACCCTTGCATGGAAAAGGTTTGAGGACAAAAACCCTCATACCTACAGGGTGATTCCACACGGGGTTCACAACTGTGCTTACAAAACATCGAAAATCAGCTTGTAGGAGCCTATCTACAACTAATTTACTTAGCAAGTCGCCACATCTCAAGGATCGGATCACAGTAATTTATAAGCAGGTAAGGCAAAAAAAGTACATATCTGTATGGATCCATACAACTGTCATATGATAACCATATTCGGATGTTCCCAACTGTACAACTACAATGTAGCAAGCCGTACCACTCCAAGAGCCATCTGCACATGTTCAGGGACATTTCCAGCTAGGGTTTGGTGGGAAATTCCTTTTATACATTTGGTAGAAAAATCACAGACCTGGATAGGGTTTGTAAGTTTTATTTGAAAAACTCAGTCTTTACTTATTATGTTATTTAATTTTGTTAACATTGCATAAGAAATTTACTTGGACAACATGAGTACTTACAATATTTTATTAGTGGTTTGAATGGAGTTTCAAATTTGATTTGGTGTGCAATAAATAAAGTTTTTCTTCTTCTAGAATTCATTGTTTTATTTCTAGAAGTCTATTTTATCTTGAACAGGGTATTATAGTGGTATCGGAGCGTTGCTCTTGCTAGACTATTAGGAAAATTAACACCTGTATGCAATCATATGCATTCAAGTGGTATTAGTGAAAGAGAATTAAGATACCGTCAAAGAGAAAAAAGAAAAGTTCAACCCCCAGTGATCGAAGAAGAAAATATGGGTGACGGAGAAAAGAGGATTCCTTTTGATGAAATCAATTATTTACATGAGACAATCAACCGAGGTCAAAAGGATTTGGAAAAGGCAATCCAAAGGACCTTGAAAGAATCCATGTCAGAACTAGTTCGAGCTATTTAGGGATTAACCCAAATAAAGCAAATTAGGGAGAAGGAAGCTCATCAATGAATGAGTGGGTTTCAATCACCCCACCTTCTAAAACATTCTGTGCCAAATTCTTACAGACGGAAGGAAACAAAGCATCAACAACAACATGCAGGTAATGAATATTCAATATATCTTGCAGAATATGAGGGGCTCAACTATGAGGTGCAGCAAGCTCTCTCTTTCAAAGAATTTTGTGAGATAGAAAAGAGGAAAGCATTAGGAGAGGTAGAAGAAACTAGTTAGATCAACCACAAAGAGACATATAAAAGAGGTTGGGCAAGATTACTCTTCCCACATTTGATGGGTCAAGTAAATGTACAACGAGATCATGCTTACAAAATTTAGATACATATTTCTCGTTGAATCCCATGTTTGAGGATGAGGCAATTAAGTTTGCTACACTCCACTTGGGGGGAGTGGCCCATGAATGGTGGTACCATGGCATGGTCACCCAAGGGCATGGTTCCATTACCACTATTGATGAATTTAGTCAAAAGCTAACCGAAAGGTCTGACAAAAAGGATCCAGAAGTTCACTTTAGAGAGTTAACTCAACTCAAACAAGAGGGTAATGTGGACAGTTATATTGCTGATTTTCAAAGATTGGTAGTGATGGTACCAGATGTGATAGAGAGAAGGTTGGTAGTCTTGTTTGTTCAGGGGTTGGCTGAACTTCTTAGGGGTTTAGTGAAAGCCTTTGATCCTTTGTCACTTCATGAGGCATTCAAAAGAGTGTTAAATTTAGAATCATCAGCACTTAAGGGCAAATTTCTGCCCTATGGACAGTCTAGACCAGCATCCTTTGGGCAGCCAAGGACAAATACTTATGGGAAGCAAAAACCTCTACCTTTTGGGGAGCAAAAGAAGCAAGGACAACAAGGTAATTTTCAGACTAAAGTGTTGCCACAAACCAATAAAGAGATAAAAGTCTAGGAATGAGTTAAGAAGGAAGAAGTTATGCTTCACATGCAAGGATCCATGGGAACCTGGGCATAGATGCCTTTCTAAGGGGCAGGTGCATTATATAGAGGTAATTTTAGATGATGAGCTAGACGAGGAAGAGGCTGAAACAGGGGTAAAAGAAGTAGATCTAGAAGCTGAAATTAAAGGGGAGGAAATTAGTACAGATGGTACCCTTGCTACTCTTTCAGGTGCACCTAGTTACCACCCTTTCAAGGTACGTGGAGTGTTCAAAGGACATAAGGTAATTCTCTTAATTGATAGTGGGGCAACCCACAACTTCATTGATGAGGAGCTAGTGGCCCAAAGAGGGCTGAAAACATAAGACTTTCAAGGATTTAACATCACAGTTGCGGATGGCTTTTCAATTCCATGCACAAAGAGAGTCAAGAGCTTAGACATCACCCTTGGTAAGTACAAAGTATGTGATGATTTTTATGTGGTGAATATAGGAGAAACAAATTTGGTTTTGGGTGTGCAATTGTAATATCCCTAATCGAAATATTATACAAGAATTTGGATTCCTTGGAATTCCGTTCAAGATAAATATAGATTTTATACTTGAAATAACAATTAAGATAATAAAATGAAATTACATTTAGAGTTTTCAGATCTCAAATAATATAATGTGAATCGTCAAGGTGTTTTGTCCTCAAGCTATTGTGATAACAAGGGTTTTTGTCCTTGAAATCGGGTTACACAATTAAGGGGTTTCGTCCTTAAAAGTAATGTAAAGCTGCTGCTTGTACATCGTTATATATTTTAATACATTATTGAATGCTTCCTTCCCTACCAATGGCTGATTATTTATAACTTCAAAGCTTTCCATCAAAAGATGTAACTCCTCCAAGGGTGACGACCTTCCATTTAATTAATGTTGTTTATTAACTAATGAATGTTGTTTATAATTAATTAATGTTGATTTCCTTATGGCGCTCCTGTTAGGGAATAATTAGCCCTCACATTAATTTGTATATCGTAATGTGAATAATTACGAAAGTAATAATTCATTATTACGTATAGTTAGTTTGTTAGATATATTTGGTTAGTAATTAGTTGACGTAATATTGTTACAACAATATTACGATTATAGGTTAGTTGTTATTTGGTTAATATATAATCGATTGTATATTGTTATATGTTACTCATATAGGAGATTGAGTATTTGGGTGAGAGATATTGGTGGAGATATGATCTCTCTAATTATAGGAATGACTTTCCTATATATTTGTAATGCCCCGTATGGATTTGTAATAGAATGAAATAATATTATGCGTTTTTAATTATTCTGGTGTTTGGCTTCATTGTTTTCTTTGTTAATTGTGCTCAGATCTGAACCAACTTCATTATTTGGTATGAAAGCAGTTTATGATCCTGACTGGTATAGAAGCATATTGATTTTTTGAGGGGAAGTTGCACGGCATTTTGTCCCCGTGGATGATATCTTTTTTGTGAGACGAGAAAATTTAGTTTCTACGATGATTTTGTATGCGTAGAGATCTTAAGACGAGTATCTGTATTCCGCCTTCCTTTGTATTCAATAGGTCATGTGATTGCAGAGATTTCATATCCTATTCTAACTGAAGATCATTGACTACTGTCACTCACCATTTACCAAGCTACCGGACTTCAAAGTGAGCTTTAGCTGTGTTCTCTAAAAATATATGTGGACAGTTTTGAGCACATGAAGAAAACAAACGATATAGAGATGGTGAAACATATAGCTTGAGGCAGATATCAAAATGATGCGTGATCAATATGTTCATGTCCAATAGCTTGCCTAGATCTCCTTCCAATTCACCACTCTTTAGCACCTACACAGGGTTGTTCACAGTTTGCTTGATGCATAAATGTTGACAGTTTCATATTTTAGAATTGATCCATTCACTGAGCTGTAGCACGCAGTTTGTTAACAAGGAGAAATATTCATGACTGGAGAGCACAAGAAAAGAGTGAAGATTAATGTAGATTAGATCGATGCTTGTGAAATACCATGCAAGATAGACTCAGCTGATATAGTTGAATTCATGCTCCTCTATGGTGTGCCTCGAACCGGGTATCGTATTTAAGTCTTTGATGTATTAAAAGCTACAAATAACGTGGAGCTATTGACATGTCATCCCAGTCGCCAGACTTGACCTCAAATCATTCTCCCTATACGCTGTCTTCGTATAAGGTGTGTTGGTTCTCTTTATTTTTGGGTAGAAGATTTTCTTTTGTCATATTGATTCTAGGTTTGTGTTTGAGTTTATCAATGTCAATTCATCTTTAGAAATAGTCTAGTTGGTTTAAAGTCTTTTTTATAGAGTTGTTTAGTTTAGATTTCTCTTTAGTTTTATTATCAGTTTGAAAATTCTAATATATCTTTTAGTCTATCAAATCCAATCTATTATTGGATTTTTATTATTAGTCTTTTGTGTGTCATGTGTAGGTGAATATTAGAATTAAATTTGTTTGGTATTGTTTTGTCTTTAAAAAATCCAAAATCTTTTTATTGAGTCGGTTGTATTCAATAAAGAGTTAAGTATGTCGTCAAAAATAATAATTAAGTTTATCAAGTTTTATCAAAAAGTCAAAATAAAAATGAGTGTCTTTTCTAAGTCGGAGGTTTGTTTTTTTAATATGTACGAAAGTTCAAAAGTTGTCTTTATAAAAGAGTCAAAGTCAAGAGTCAGAGTCACAATAAAAAATGTTCAAATGTATATGGATGCATTATTGCTTGCATGTGATGTCCTAAGTCAAATGTCGAATATGTAATGTCCCCTTTTGAACGAGCATCAGAAGTTTGGTGGTTTAGCCTATCATCAGGGCCTCGTAGGCTAATCAGGATGATTAGAGGGCCCAATGTTGGAGTTAATTGGTGTTCTCTAGTGAGCAGTTCACAGTGTTTTCATCTCCAAATCCTTAGCTTGTTCAGAGGCGATGTTTTTTAGGGGTTTCTGATTTCATTTGTGTATACTTACTATTTATAGTAAGTCAATTGGATGATAGAAGCCAACCTTACTATTTATAGTAAGGCACCTTGGTTAGCAGTGAATGCAGTAGACTACGTCCTGGTGAAGTCAGATTTGATTTACGATGATTAATGGAGTTATAATATTATAATTATTATTAAAGTTATACTTTAATAATAATTAATTATTAAGTGCATATCATTAATGAATTAAGTGAACTTTATTTAAAAGGAGGATTTAAATGCTTTTAAAAGTATACTTTATAATAAGTATTAAAGTGTTATTTTAAAGGGGAGATATAAGTGAATAATAAAGTATACTTTATATTTTAAAGTTGTGCACCAAAAAGGAGGGAAAAGTAAATGAAAGTAAATTAAACGAGATGAAGTCAAATGCAAATTGAATATTAGAAAAGGGCATTTAAAACTCATTTTCAGGGGTTCATTGTTGAAGAAGAAGAATTTGGCTAAAGGCTTTGCTGAAGACTGGAGAGTCTGAAAATCTCAAGCTTTTTAAGGACATAGCCCCTCAAGAAGAACAGTGTGTAGACAATTGCAGGGATTGTGCTTGTGCTTCATCAAATTCAGGAAAATTTCTTCATTCAGGGTTCATACTAGCCCTAGCGCCATTGGAAAGATTACTTGCAGCCATCATTAGAGGATTGATTGCATTTCAAAGGAGATCCAGCACCATACAAACCAGCCGCAACATATAATAAGTGGAGACTGTATATGGTGAAAAGGTTGAGCTACAACAATCTTCTAGTATCTTAGACATTAATCTACAGCTGGAGCAACATATGCATATGAAGGCGATTGGATTTGATACTTTGTTTGTAGTTTGGCATTGTAACTTCATCATGGCACAAGGGCAAAATATAGTATGTTGGCATTTCATTGTATAATTTGAAACTGAATGTAATCAACAAATAACTATTCAAATCTTTAATTTGAATACATATATCCTATTTACTTCAGCTGTTATAAGTGTTAATATCAATCATTGGATCTTGTTTGGTTATTGGCATATGCATGTGAAATGTATGCTCCATTGTTCATTGAAATGTCTATATGAAACAAAATGGAAAAAATTATCACAAACAAGCATTCAAACTCAGAAAATTCAGTGATAACAACCAACATGCTAAGTGTTTGACAAAATGTCAATACACTAAATTCAGAAAATTCAGGGCAGATTTGGGGTGGGACACTACAGTGGTATCAGAGCGGTTTCCTGCCATTCTTTTGGGTGAATTAGAAATATTCAGAGTATGACAATGGGTTACTACAGGGTTGAAGAACAAACTAGGGAAGGTTATGAACAACTAGCCATTAAAATTAGGGATAGTTATGAACAGGGAGCCAACCAACTCTTTGAGGGTTCCCAAAACATGCCAGATAATTTTAAATCACATTACTCTTTTAATAAATCCCTAAACTTTGTTGTTACTTCGAGTCTTGAAAGGATTTGTTTGGTTAAGCATATTAGAAGGATGTTTAAGGAAAAAGCTTTATTTAAAGGTGTAAAATTCAGTCATGGGAAAGATGTTGCAACAGGCAACAAGATGAGTTTTCAGTACGATACTCCCCATGGTTTAGTGTCTACTGATGGGTACAATGTGAGTAGGTATGATGGAACCTCCAAATCAGATGATGATGGTGGTTCTACATTTAAACTCAATGATCAGGTTACATGAACTCCCATAATGAGCAAGAACCAAATGAGAAGACAAGGTATATGCTTCTCTTGCAAAGGTTTTCGGGAGCCTAACCACCAATGCACAGATAATGAGGTAAAGAAGCTTGAGGAAGGCCTCGTTTTGACACAAGGATGCATTGAAGAAGAAGCCACGAAGGAAACAGATTTGAAGATGCACATTTTGTACGAAGATGTTGGGGCTCATGAATCACATCATGTAGAAAGACAAAGGGGATTCCGTAAGGAGGTCATAAAGGTTAATGAGACTTATACACATACAGATTTACATTGCAGCCATGGGACAAAAATTATGATACATGATACACTTAATTTTCCTTTGAAGACACCTCTTGAACCAGCACTGGGCAATGGACAGTTAGATAAGTTTTGGTTGAGTTCCATGAGGACACTACAAGTATGATGTACCTTCTGATTTTCTGTTTTATGACAGCAGTCATAATGTTGAGCCTACTCATGAGATAGCAACCATTCCATGTGATAATGATGGATGTGTGGAGTTCCCTAACGTTGACACCCAATATTTGGGTGTTAAAAATGAATTATGTGATGCGGATTCAAGCCACAACAAGTTTGATTTTGCAAATCAGACCTTAGAAGATGTGAACAAATCAGAAAATTTACTTGTTGGTGATGGGTCCCAGGATAGCTCTTTGGATGAACATGCATCTACTTTGGAGGAAGAAGTGTGCAATGATTATGTCCAATCAGCAGCTTCTATTATGTCATTGGAGCCATTCCGTGAGGTACAAAATAGTAGTACCTTTGTTCAGGAAGTGTGCAGAGCTGATGGCACACATGATGATGCCTATCAAACAATGAGTGATGATGATTCAGCCTCTTACCATAGTGCAGATTACAAATCAAAAAATTTGTGTGGAGACGATTTGTCACAGGGGTCTCATCATTTGGCAGGGCAATTGAAGGTGAAAGAAAGCATGATTGCTTCAACCTTAGAACACTTTGATGTTGTTCAGCAGTTGGTGGCACACTGCTGTTGGACTCCATGTATATATGAGCACCTTGATAGTGGACTTTCCCTTGCAGAGTTTCAGGGACTTAGAGATGCAGTCAGGGTAATGAAGAATAATTACCTACAACTATTATCAGATAGAGATCATCTTCTCATGCTCGATGGTATCTATTTTGATGCTCTAAAGGGAAAAGAAGAGGAGGTTGATGAGCTCACCTATGAGCTTGAGGTCACCATAGACTCTTTGAAGAGTGCTCAAACAACCCTTCAAGAGTCAAAGTTACGAATAGATGAGCTTAGTTGAGCTTAGCGCAGTCTTCATCACCAGCAAATACAGTTTCGATATCTATGACAGTTACTGGTGATGAGCATACACCCACGGGTAGTGGTAAGGAGCACATTGAGGATGTGGCTACATCGATTTCAATTATAGGTGTAGGTGACACAGATGGGATGAGTACTTTGGATGAGTTTAGCAGAGAACCATATGTTGCATCACGTGTCTTTGAGGATAGTCCTATTTTAGGGATGTAGAGCAGATTATTGATAGCTCTTGTGGTGAAGTAGTGGATTCTCAAGAGTTGTGTGACAGTTCACTACGCTGTTCTGTCTTCTTCACAAGAGGTATGCAGGGTATCATCTAGTTGGGAGATTGGTTCTCATGTTGATTTGTTTCCCTCTCCTGGAAGCAAATAAGAGATTACATCCCATGCAACTGATTTTGATCGACATCTTATTGAGCCACAGAGATGGAGGGATCAGCTGAAGGTTACAGGAGAGAAGGTTGATTCAACCTTATCTCATTTTGATTTCACTCATAAGTATGTTGATTACCTTCTTTGGACAACAGAGTTTGAGGAGAGACGGTATGGGGTCTCAACTGGTACTCACATTCGTGATTTGCGGTTCATCAGGAGTGCTTTGGAGGAGATAAAACCACAATATCTCCAATTGTTTCATGATAGAGAGTATGCTATTGGGTACACAGAGAGGGTTGGTAGAGCATCTACCCAATTAGCCATTCAAGATCAGAGACGTGAGACATCTTCTGATTCGAGTGATTCGAGTGATGAGGAGTGTGCTCCTCATGACTATGACAGTCAACCATTGACACAAGAAGGTGCTTTTTGTCTTAACTGTATAGTGAAGAGTGCTCATTACTTCTTCTTTAGTCCACACATTGATGTCTTGATGGCACGTAGGTGTGGATTGGCTCGGGATTTATACCATCCATTATGGGATGAAGAGTTGCCATCTTCAGAAGATGGAACTAGAGATTGCAGGTGTCTGACTCAGTTATATTCAGAGGATTACTTGTAGGGTCAGAGATCAGATTACCATCATGTTGGTGTATACCTGAAAGAGTTTGCTACTTCTTTGTCTCAGAGATTTCCATTGGATACATGGTTACAGGGAGATGGTGGTGTTTGTAAGCATGATGGCTTGTTTAGCCCTTACAACGGTGATGGAGGAGATTTTTATTATTCCCTCGATTTGGGAAGAGCAGTTACATATCTTCCAACACCTATGAGGGATAGTCAACACATCCATAGGAGATTTGCAGAGGATGAAAGGGGATGTTGTGGTGCAGATATGTCTGGATATTCTTACCTCCTCTTGACTGATGGATGTGAGTTTCGATTGTATTGGGATCCAGGTGGTGACATGATTGGCATTGTGGTTCGGATGGGTCCCATTGGGTTGCTTCACCACTCTCGGCATGGTGAAGTTGATATCAGATTAGTGTAGTGGAAGTCATAGGATGTTATGCATGGCAAACTTCCATTCTGGGTTTGGGATCCAGGGATTTATTATTGGGCCCTCTATATTATTGGACTTTATTTAAAAGGGGGATTTAAATGCTTTTAAAAGTATACTTTATAATAAGTGTTAAAGTTTTATTTTAAAGGGGAGATATAAGTGAATATTAAAGTATACTTTATATTTTAAAGTTGTGCACCAAAAAGGAGGGAAAAGTAAATGAAATTAAATTAAATGAGATGAATTCAAAAGCAAATTGAATATTATAAAAGGGCATTTAAAGCTCATTTTCAGGGGTTCATTATTGAAGAAGAAGAATTTGGCTAAGGGCTTTGCTGAAGATTGGAGAGTCTGAAAATTTCAAGCTTTTTGAGGACATAGCTCCTCAGGAAGAACAACTTGCAAAAAATTCCATTGCGGGGATTGTGCTTGTGCTTCATCAAATTCAGGAAGATTTCTCTATTCAGGGTTCATACTAGCCGTAGTGCCATTGGAAAGATTACTTGCAGTCATCATTAGAGGATCGATTGCATTTCAAAGGAGATCCAACTCCATACAAACCAGCTGCAACATATAATAAGTGGAGATTGTATATGGTGAGAAGGTTGAGCTACATCAATTTTCTAGTATCTCAAACATTAATCTACAGTTGGAGCAGCATATACATATGAAGGCGATTGGATTTGATACCTTGTTTGTAGTTTGGCATTGTAACTTCATGGCACAAGGGCAAAATTTGGTATGTTGGCATTTCATTTTATAATCTGAAACTGAATGTAATCAGTAAATAACTCTTCAAATATTTAATTTGAATACATATATCTTGTTTAATTTTGCGGTTATAAGTGTTAATATCAGTCATTGGATCTTGTTTGGTTATTGACATATGCATGTGAAATGTATGCTCTATTTTTCATTGAAATGTCTATATGAAACAAATTGGAAAAACTTATCACAAACAAGCATTCAAACTCAGAAAATTCAGTGATAACAGCTAGCATGCTAAGTGTTTGACAAAATGTCAATACACTAAATTCAAGAAATTCAGGGCAGATTTGGGGTGGGACACTACAGAATATGTCAATTTTGTGGGGGGGACCCTATTTCATTCAAAGTGACATGCATCTGAGCTTCATCAACATTTTTGTTGAGTAAGCAACGAACCTATTGGAGGTTGGAGGACACTGGAGGATGGAGGCTTTTTACGCCTCTTATTAGCCACTAATGAAGGGGTGCTTCTTGCTATAGTGGCACATATAGATATTTTCTATTTTCTGCACTTGTTTGTATGTGTGATGAATAAGAGGTGTATTTCTTATTTTCTCACATAGTGTACTGCATAAAAAAGGTGTCTAGAAGAAACATGAATGTGGCAATAGTTAGGAGAGTAGTTAACTGCAGAGATCTTCCGACTGCCTTACTTCTTTATGAAGATGATTGGCCACTGACACATCCGTTGTGGTCACATGGAGTAAATGCGGTATGCGTTCTTCACATAGTAGTGGTCATGTGCAGCAAGATTCAGACAATAGTATGCAGACTTAAGAGTATGCGTTGGCATACAATTTCGTTCGAGCCAGTTCTTGGAGTGACATGAGTGAAAGTTGAACAGACGGATCCTGTTGATGTACTTGTTCAAAGTTCCCACACTGATTCGATTGATGTGTTCTCGGCAGTGAATGGTTGATAAAAAGTTGATGTGTTTCTTCTTTATTTTCATTAAGTCCTGTGAAACACAAATTACTATCTAAGGCCTAAGGGGGGGAATGTTAGGGAATAATTAACCCACACATTAATTTGTATATCATAATGTGAATAATTATGAGAGTAATACTTCACTATTACGTATAGTTAGTTTGTTAGATATATTTGGTCAGTAATTAGTTGACGTAATATTGTTACAACAATATTACGATTATAGGTTAGTTGTTGTTTGGTTAATATATAGTCGATTGTATATTGTTATATATTACTCATATAGGAGATTGATTATTTGGGTGAGAGATATTGGTGGAGATATGATCTCCCCAATTATAGGAATGACTTTCCTATATATTTGTAATGACCGTATGGATTTGTAATAAAATGAGATAATATTATAATGTGTTTTTAATTATTCTGGTGTTCGGCTCCATTGTTTTCTTTGTTAATCGTGCTTAGATTTGAACCAACTTCATTAGCTCCACCTTGCTGGTTATTGGCGATTTGCTGGTGTTTGGTTGTTGGTTTTTGGCGATTTAATTCAAGGAAATTACAAACCTCCTTTGGCGATCCTCCCCTGGTGATTTCCTATGGCGATTTTCCTTTGGCGAGTTCCTGAGTTGTGTTTGAGGATATTACAACAATGGTTACATTACCTTGGGGAATTTACACAAAGCTACAAGACTATGGAGCTGAAATTTAAATCTGATGGGAAAGAGATTGTACTTCATGGTATGGCCAATGGGGCTCCAAGTACAGTTTCAACAAAGAGCATGGAAAGATCTTTTCGAAAAAGCGAAATAGCTTGGGCAGCCCATTGCTTGGTGAGCTGTGCATCTACACCTATGGATAAGAAGTCCCACCATCCAGATGTATAGGGAGTTTTAGACAAGCATGCAGAAGTTTTTAGTGATTTGCCTTTAGGGCTGCCACCTGATAAGGGATTGCAACATGTGATAGAGCTAGAATCGGGGTCAAAAGTGGTTATGATTACTCCCTATTGTCATCCTAGAGTCTTGAAGGAAGAAATTGAGAAGACCATTGAAGAGTTACTGAGAATGGGGCATATTAGACCAAGTTCTAGTCCATTTGCTTTTTCAGTTGTCTTGGTGAAGAAGAAAGATGGAACTATAAGGATGTGCATTGATTACCGTGCTCTAAATAAGAAAACTATCAAGAACAAGTACCCTATTCCTAGGATCGATGAGCTGATTGATGAATTGCATGGTGCTGCATATTGTTTGAAAATTGATTTGAGATCTGGTTACCATCAAATCAAGGTAAGGGATGAGGATGTACATAAAACCGCTTTCTGTTGTCACTTTTGGCACTTTGAATTCTTGGTTATAGCCTTCGGATCAACTAATGCTCTAGCGACATTTCAATCATGCATGAACCATATTTTTAGTGAGCATTTGAGGAAATTTGTTCTAGTATTCTTTGATGACATCTTGGTGTATAGTAAGACATGGGAGCAACATTTTAAAAACCTTGATAGAGTGCTGGAAACTTTGGAGCAGCAAACTCTTTTTGCAAAAGAGTCCAAATGTGAGTTTGGGTTGACTGAAATTTTATAGTTGGGACATGTTATTAACACTCAAAGAGTACAGGTTGACCAAGAAAAGATTCAAGCCATTCTAGATTGACCTCCTACTACCATGACACGGTTAAGAGGATTTCCAAACTTTTGCAGCTATTGTAGAAGAATTGTTAGAGGCTTTTTGTTGCTAGTTGTCCCATTGACAGACTTGACAAAGAAATGAGCTTTCAATTGGTCCGAAACAGTCTAAACAGCCTTTGAAAAATTGAAAGAGGTAATGAGTTCTTGTCTTGTACTTGTTGTTCTAGACTTTTTTATTTCTTTTGTATTGGAATGTGACGCATCAGGTGAAGGAATAGGGGCTGTTTTAATGCAAAAAGGTCACCCAATTGATTTTTAGAGCCAAAAATTGAAAGATACAGAGCGTGGGTTCTCTATTTATGAAAATGAGATGCTGACAATAATGCATGCTTTGTCAAAGTTCAGACAATATCTAGTTTGTGACAAATTTGTGGTAAGGATGGATCACAACAGCTTGAATTTCTTCCTTAACCAAAAGGATGTGAATGATAAACAACAGAAATGGGTGAGTAAACTTGAAGCATGTGACTTTGATATAAAATATGTGAAAGACAAAAATAATGTTGTAGTTGATGCCTTATCACGGAAGCCATTTCTTTGTGCCATGTCTGAAATTTCTAATGATTGGAAGTTTGTAATAATTGCTGAATATGCAAAGAATGCTTTCGCCAATGATGTTCTTGAAGGTAAGGTGCAAGATGATAGGTACAAGGGGATGGAAGTCCACATCCTATACAAATATATGATCTATTTAGTTCTAGAATCTAAGGTAATCATCTTGGGTTAAATGGCTATACATGGCGGAGCATTGCTATAATACCACCTATCACATGTCTATCGATATGATGTCTTTCAAAGCTTTATATGGGTATGATGCTTCATCTTTCATGGATTTGGTAATTACTGATAGCAGAGTACCAGACGCTAGAGATTTGGTAGCACAGAGCCAAGAAATCTTAGAAATACTCAAGGAGAACCTTCAACATGCACATAATTGACAAAAGTTTTATGTAGATCAACACCGTGTAGAGAACTTTTGAGGTTGGAGACATGGTTTACTTGAAGTTACAGCCATACAAACAGTTTTCTCTTAAACAAAGTGGAGTTGGAAAACTCAAGCCATGCTTTTATGGGCCATACAAGGTTAAACAGAGGATTGGAGAGGTTGCTTATGAGCTGGAATTGTCTGAGCATAGCAAAATTCATAATGTGTCCATGTTTCATGCTTCAAAAGTGCATTAGGACAACATATTACTCCTTCCATTGAGTTGCCTCCTTTGGATGATGAGGGCAAACTGGTGTTGGTTCTTGAGGCTATCATTAGTTACAGATAAAAAAAATGAGGAATAAGGTTATCATCGAATACTTGGTACATTGGAAGGATCTACCAGTGGAAGATGCTACATGGGAAGGAGAAGAGATATTGGAGCATCGCAATTTGCAATTGCTTGAGGGCAAGCAATTCCATGAAGGGCGGACTGTAATATCCTCTTTCTCAAATTAAGCATAGCAGAGGCCCTTAAGCCTATTTTATTTCTCGTAGGCCAGAGGGGAGGAAGAGGAAAGGGAAATAATTTAATAATATTGGCTTATGTTGTTCTCCAACATCATTTAAACGTATAACTTAAAAAGGGGACATCTAAACCATATTATTAATTAGGAGGGGACAAAAGGTGCATTAATTTTAAGGCTAAGTGAGAAAAAAAGAAAATAAAAGAAATGTAATTATTAATTATTCTTGGAGCAAAAAGGTGAATATTAAATAAAAGTAAATTTTAATTACTTTTAGGATTTTGAGGAGAAAATGTAATTATAGAAAGGTTGGAAGAGGAGAAAGGAAATGATTATCATTCAATCAATTTTCAAGAACCCTTGGCAAGCTTGAGTAGCACCTGTTCATCTACCACCACCAGAGGATGAAAACTCTTGCGTGGAAAAGGTTTGAGGATGAAAACCCTCATACCCAGAGGGTGATTCCACATGGGAATCACAATTGTGCTTTCAAAACACTGAGAATCAGTTTATAGGATCCTATCTATAACGAATTTACTCAACAAGTCACCACTCCTCCATGACCAGATCGCAATAATTTACAGGTAGGTAGGGCAAAAATAAAGTAAAGATTCGTATGGCGGTCGTATGACAACCATATTGGGTTGTCTCTGATCGTACAACTATAGTGCAGCAGACCATACCACTCCAAGAGCCATCCGTACATGTTCAGGGACATTTCCAGCTAGGGTTTGGTGGGAAATTCAGTCTTTTATATATTTGGTACAAAAATCGCAGACTTCGATAGGGTCTATAAGTTTTATTTGAAAAACCCAATCTTATCATGTTATTTAATTCTGTCAACATTGCACAAGGAATTTACTTGGGTATTTACAATATTTTATCCGTGGTTTGAATGGAGTTTCAGATTTAATTTGGTGTGCAATAAATAAAGCTTTATTTTTTAGAATTCAGTGTTTTATTCCAGAAGTCAGTATTTTATTTTGAACAGGATATTATAGAAGCACATAGAATCAATGTGATCACATATAGGCCTAACAAGCATGATAAAGATCATGGCAACATTTAGATAGTAACAGTACAAGTTCAACAAGCAAACAAACACACAAGAGCACTCAAAAGCAAGTCAAAAGGCAATAGTCCACGGAGACCGCAAACAAGGGGCATGTTCAAATGCTGCACAATCGAAGGGACATAACTTAGTCAAACGTCCATAAAGGCAAGGATGACATATTCAAATGTTCATACAACAAACAATGACATGCAAATGTCAATGAAAGTATACATAGGCACGGGGGCTGTAAGCAAAGGAGCATATTCAAATGTTTGAACAGGGAATACAATAACAAGGCGAGACACTCAAGGAAGTGCATAAAGTATAAGCAGTCGGCATAAACATGTTATAGTAGCATATCAAGTACCTTGTGTAAGATATTAATCATGGATAAAGGCATGTGTAAGTACATATGTAAGCTCAAACATGATAATGTAGAGTGATCATCGAATCATATACCCTGTGTATAAAGATCAAAGAAGCGGATGCTCCCAATGTCCATGTGACATGAGTAGAAGGAAAGCCCAACATCTGAAAATATGAGTAGATCATGTATGTGTGTATGCTTGTATCACACTTAAGTATAAATGTAACACGTGTATATGTAGGAGTAAATGACTATGCCATCCATCAACATGTATCTAACACATAGGTGCCAAGGAGCTAATAGAACATGTAGGTGTCAAAAATAATTTTGATATTTTTTGGTATTTTTGAATTTTTTTTCTTTACTTAATATATTTACGCAAGTGCATAATGTTCAATGGGTTTTTTAAAAGCTTTTCTTTAAGTGTAGCAAGGTAGTATACACCTTTTCTCAGCTTTTCTGTAATTGTAAATGGTCCCAACCAATTTGGTTTGAACTCTCCCTTTTTGTCTTTTTTCTCCATTGGTATTCTTTTGATTTTCTTTTAGTACCAGGTCACCCACATTAAAGTCACATGGCCGAACCTTTTTGTTATATGTTTGCTTTATGTGATCCTGATAAACATGTAAGTGTTTAGTAGTTTGTGTGCGTTTGACACTCAACTGCTTTGATTAATGCAATTTCTTTTCATGATATTCATTAGCTTTGATGATGTCTTTTAGAGAAACACACAAAGAAGGCATCTCAAGTTCAATCGGTAAGATTGCCTCTATACCATAGACTAAAGAATAAGGTGTGGCCTGAGTAGGTGTGCAGACACTAGTTCGGTATGCCCGTAGAGCATATACCATCTGTTGGTGCTAATCAGTGCTGTATTGATCAATTGTTTTACCAAGTATTTTGACAATTGTTTTATTGATTGCCTCTGCCTGGCCATTGCCTTGTGGGTAATAATGTGTAGAAAAGGTATGCTTAATCTTGCATTTATTGCAAAATTGTTTGACTGTTTTGTTTTTAAATGATGTTTCATTATCAAAAATAATAGCTAAAGGAATGCCAAAATAGGAAATAATATTGGTCATCAGAAACCTGCATGTCATCCCTGGAATTGCTTCCACCCATTTTGTAAAATATTTTGTAGCTGTAATGATAAATTTATGTCCAACAACGGATACCGGATTTACCTTTCCTATTAAGTCAAATCCCCATAAGGAAAAAGGCCATGGTGAAATGATCGATTGCAACTCATATGACGATGCATGATTCAAATTGCTATATTTTTGGCATTGTAAACATAGTTTTGCATGTTCGATACATTCTTGTTCCATTGTAATAACCTTGGCGTAATAGTTTTTGAGACATGGCACGTCCGCTAAAATGCCCACCACATTCGTTGTCATGCATTTCCAAGAGTGTAGTGTAGGCCTCCTCTTTGCATAAACATCAGAGCAATTGTCCATCAAAACCTCGTTTGAACCATTCATTCCCATTAATAACATAACAAAATGCTTCGTGTTGTAGTTTTCATTTATCATTTCGTGAAAAATGGTCTAGTACATAGGCTTGATAAATAATATTATAAATATTAGGGTAACATTTTGTGTTTATAGTACTACGAGTAACAACAATGACCAAGGCGTTCATTTGATCGAAAGAAAGTGAAGGATTTTGTAGCTGTCGTATTGTAAAGTTTATATGATCATCATCAAAAGTCATCAAGGATGTTGCACTTGCCATAGCATCGACATGGAGGTTATCTTTACATGGAATAATGTCGATAGAAAACCTGTCAAATGTTTGTGAGTTTATCTACCGTTTCTTTATATGGCAGAAGATGCTCTTCTTTAGTTTGGTAATGATTAGTAACTTGATTAACAACCAACTAGGAATCGTCAAAAACTTGGATGTCTCTTATATCAAGCTTATGTGCTATTGATAATCCGATTATCAAGGCCTCATATTCGACTATATTGTCGGTGCAAGAAAAAGCTAATTTGTAAGAGAAAGACATGTATTCACCATTGGGGGTACAAAATACAATGCCAACACCCACTCCTGTTCAACATTTTGATTCATCAAAGAACATTGCCCATGGAGTGGAAGATCTATTATATGCCTTGAACTCATCTGAGAAAGCCCTGGTGAGTGGAAAAAAATTTGGTAAAGGAGCCGTAACCAATTGGTCGTTTATGACTTGACCTTTTATTGACTTTTGAGCTACACATTTTAGATCAAACTTTGTGAGTTGCATCACCCATTTTGCTATGCAACCGATTAGGTGGGTTTTGTTCATGAGAAACCTTAATGGATCTTCTTTAATTATAACATGAACCTCATTATTGAGCAAATAATGCCGTAATTTTTGGGTGGCGAAAACCAAAGCTAAACATAGTTTTTCCATTGTTGTATATTTGCATTCATAATCGACTAGTTGGTGACTTATATAATAGATTGCATGTTCTTTGTGATTATCATTAAATTGTGCTAGTAAGGCCCTTAGGGCCTCATGGGTGGCCGATATGTAAAGAAGTAATGGTCTATCTGAAATAGAAGGCATAAGTACTGGTGGGTTTGATAAATAAACTTTTATTTTATCAAAGCTTTGTTGACATACCTCATCCCATACGAATTTTGTATCTTTTTTAAGCAAACGTGTGAAAGGGATTGTTTTATCAGTCAATTGGGCAATGAAACGCCGAATAGCCTAAATTCTACCTTGCAAACATCGCAATTATTTGAGATTGGTTGGTGATGGCATTTCTACGATAGATTTTACCTTTTTTGGATCAACCTCAATGCCTCGTTGAGAAATAATGTAGCCTAGGAGTTTTCTCCAAGATACCCCAAAAACACACTTTTTTGAATTTAATCGAACATTGAATTTGCATAGGCGTTTGAATAGTTTTCGTATATTAGTAGCATGGTTTCGATAGTGGTTGGATTTTGCAAGTAAATCATCAACAATTTTGTGTATGAAATCATGAAATATATGAGTCATGGCCCTTTAATATGTGGCTTTGGCATTTTTTAATCCAAAAGGCATGACTGTGTAACAAAATGTCCCCCAAAGAGTGGTAAATGCGGTCTTTTCTTGATTTGTAGGGTTAATTTTGATTTGGTTATATTCTGCGAAACCATTCATAAATGAAAATGTCTCATAACCAGTTGTGGAATCCACAATCATGTCGATATTAAGTAAAGGGAAGTTATCTTTAGGGCAAGCCTTGTTTAAATTGTGGTAATCAGTACAACAATAAATCTCACCATTTGGTTTTTTAACAGGAACAATGTTGGACACCCAATCGGAATGTGCAATTGCTCTTATAAAGCCGACATCTAAGACCTTTTGAATTTCGTCTTTTACCAACACCATCACTTTAGGATGCATTTTTCGTATTTTTTGTTTTACCGGTTTTGTATCTGGGTAAAATAATATGTTATGCATTGCCACTGATGGATCAATCCCAGGCATATCCAAATAAGCCCAAGCAAAGAGTTCCAAAAAATCATGGACCTATCAATGGGTTTTTCCTTCATCCTCCTGCATCATTGTAGCAAGTAAAACTGGTCTAGGGTCCTTATCCATTCCAAAGTTATATTTGATTGTTTCTTCATCTAACAAAGTAGATTTCTCTGTGATAAATGGTGTGGTAGGAATGGCATTTGATGCATCATGTTGGATATTTGGATTATCGTTCTCACCAAAGTAAGCATGAACAGAGGTAGCATGAGGAAACCTATTCTTATGATAGAAGGGAGATCCTCATATGCCCCTAAGTACTCTAGTAATGATTCGCCATTGGAAAACTCGTCCATTGTTAAAATTTTCATGGAAGCAGCGTCGTCGATTAAATGATGGTTGACCACTTGGAGGTTGGTTGTAGAGACATTCATACATTCCGTTTTGGCCTTTTGGAAACAAATTGTACTTCGAGGGATATGTTTTGGTCTTTGTTTGAAAAACCCAAACCTTGCTAGTTTATATTATTTATAGGAGAAACGGGCTGAGCTATTCCTTGCTCGTTTTTACCTAACCCTTGTACCCATATTTGAGTAAATATTGAGAACCAAAATCAGGTTTATAGGATTGCGGTGTAGTATGAATGGGTGCTTAGACCATTGCACAATGTTTGAAGGGATCAATATCTGTTGCACATGTGTAAATGAATCTTTGATGACCAAATTTTAAACATGCATGCAATGTGGAGGGAACCACATACATTTCGTATATCCAAGATTGTTCCAAAAGAATTTTATAGTTCAAATCATTTGGCATAACTTAGCATAAAGTGGGTAATGTACGGGCACCTACAGTAATATTTAATGTTATATGTCCCAATACTTGCCTTAACATATTATTAAATCCCTTGATACTCATATTAGATGGTTTCGAATTTGATGGTCCGATGCCCATTACAAAGAGAAATGATATATTGCAAATGTTTAGTCCTGAACCATTGTCTACGAGAACTCGTTTTACCATTTTGTTTCAAACACGCACCTGGATATAGAGTGGTAAATAGTTGTTTACAATGTGTGGAGGCAGCAAATCCTCCTTTTCAAAGGATATATGATGCTCATTCCATTTTATGGAATTTAAGACAGAGGCCACATACGGTGGTTCAACATTACAAGGGAGTAGGGTCATACGTAATGCCTTTAAAAAAACATCCTTGGAATGGGATGAGTTGTGTAACAAGTCTAGTAGCGAGGTTTTGGCAGTACTATGCTTGGATTGGAAAATAACATGTCCTAGGGAGGATGATTGCTTCATGCACTCCCTTTGGTGCTTTGTAGTGACAAGTAAAAGCTCATTGTAAACATTAGAACAAGGAGTATGTAGGAATGTAGGTTTTGAATCCTTTATAGATCGAAATGATTTAATCAGGTATGAGATTTAACAAGTAATAACCACTATAAGGTATTGGACCATGAAATAATTTACAAAGATGTCCATGACAGACATGATTGTAAATTTATGGTAATTAGAGAGTAGCAACAGAGAAATTAGTAAACCCTAAGTGACATAGGGTTTGATGTTCAAAGATAGGGTTCACCAAATGTTTACCTCAAAATATAAATCTAAGGTGATCTTATCGCTAACCTTCGATTTTAATTAAAGGGTTATATAGATATGAAATGGCACAAGGATAATAATCAGATCTATAACGGGCCAATTAGATGCTAAACTCATATATAAGCATACATTGAATTTATTATGTTGAGATAGTCTAAATATGAAAAGTATAACTATGCTAGATATAAAAATGGCAAAAAAGTGATGTACTTAGCTTGTTCTAATGCTAGTGCAGTTCTGGATCTGGGATTGGCAGACAACATGATGGAAGGAGATTCTAGAACAGTCGTCAGATTTTGGATTTGATAGCTGTCGCCCTGGACATTAATGTCAGCTTGGGATGGTTGCATCGATGTCACTATCTGGGTTTGACGCAAGTGTCCTGTACGGAATACCTACTGGGAAAGGATGTGATCACCTGGATGCTTTTAGGTTTTGCTTCGCCTTCGCTCTAGTGCATTCAGATTTGGGTAATGGACTATCGCTATTTGTGAAATGGCAAAACCCTAGTTCTCCATCTTCATAGTGAGCTTGAAGAAAAATGGGTTAGTGGGCACACAGTGTCGAGCTGATCCCAAAGACTATGCTGTCAGAAGGCGTTGTCTACATAGCCAACACTCCAGAAGAGGGCCTCAAACTCATGTAGCTCTCCTCTATGTGTTGGCTTGTGTGTGAATCATACAATATGTGCAAAGCAAGTACATTAGTGACCTAGAATGTAACTTGGCAAATTGGGCTTTTGGGATTCTCCTTTTGTACTTCAAACTTGTAGATGTGTTGTACCTATGATTGGTGTGGAAATAGAGAAGCTTTGTTCAATTGAATTCTTTTTAGTAAGAATACTGATTATTGTTCCTGTGTTGCTAGGTGAGAAATGAATGAGAGTTGATCTTGTATTTATATCCATTCCTTTGGAGTAATAACTTGCATTAAAGCACTTAGGCCGACCATTATGATACGTTTCATTTGCAAAATGGATGATTTTAGGGCATTGGACACTTGCGTTAGGATAGGATAGTAGCATCGACGCTACCATTTGTCCTAGATGTTAGTGTCCAGGGAATATGAAAGTAGGTACAAGTTTTGAACTTACAAAGATGGAAGATAAGTACATTTTAAGCATTTTGGGCAAGATAGAAGACCTGGGTCATCAACATAAGACTGGTCGAACTAAGAGATATAGGCCAAGGGGTACAAGATTGAGCAGGTGCGAGACATGTAGAAGTGGAAAAGATATAGAACTGAGAGGAACAACCAAGGTCTGAGTTGGCAAGTGTACAAGACTGAGGTGCTATATAATCATAAAATAGTGTCTACAACTATTGATCACTGTGTCATGCTTAGAAACCTAGTTGAAAAGGTTTGGGATAAAAAAGGGGATGCATATTGTTGCTTTGTAGACTTCAAAAAGGCATTTGACACAATATTAAGGAGCAAACTATGGAGCAAAATGGAAGAGCTAGGGGTCCTAGCACAGTACAGGGTAGCGATTCACAGATTGTATGAGCAAGTCAAGGTTAAAATCAAAACATAGGCAGGGTTGTTTGAATGTTTGAGAGTGATATAAGGATCAAAAAGGTTGCTCTCTATCCCCAAATTTATTTGGTCTATACATTGATAGGCTAGAATATTGGATAAACAAATTCAGAGGGTAGGGGGGCCACTTGGCCAATTATGTGGTGAAACTTTGGCTTTACGTTGATGACCTAATTCTAATGGCAGAAACAATCCGAGATTTAAGAGATCATCTCTGAAATCCAAAGCTCTTTTGTAAAGAAGTAGGGATGTAGATAAACATTGACAAAACCAAAATTATGATTTTCTCAGTGAAAAGGAAGGAACAACTTGATTTTTGGTTTGTAGAAGGGTCTCTTAAAGTGGTGTCAGAATACAAGTATCTCAATCTCGACTTTCACAACAAGCTCAAATGGGATACACTTTCACAGCAAGCTCAGATGGGATACTTGCAGGATGAAAAGAATAGAAGATGGTTGGAGAGCTTTCTATGCACTTTAAAATAGATGCAAGAATGCTGAGATATGGGACTGGAAGACTACCAAGATTTTATTTGGGTTACCTATCACACTAGTGGTATTATATGGTTGTGAGGTGTGGGCTAGTGGAACGAGTTTGAAATGAAGGCAAATAGAAAAGATTCAAAAGCGTTTATTCACAAACAATTTAAGAATTAAGGACTCGGTCCCAATGAAATCATTCTTTCTGAAATAAGTACTTTCCCTTTAGAGGCAACCGCTATGACCAGGTTATCATGTTACTTGAAAAAAATGGAAAACATGAAGATTGACAGGTGGCTTAGGGCTGCAAGAGAAGAAGAGCTACACATGAGGAAGAAAACTTGGATGAAGTAGAACCACAAGTGGATGAACATATGGGATATCAACTTAACCAAATGTCCAGACTCAAACAAAAATTTATGTGAATGAAAAATTCATAACGGTAATGTGGTGGAAGGGGACAAACAAGAAAAGATAACACCATTTTTTAGTGTTCATCCTGACTTATGAGCATAATGAAAAAACATATGCAAGGGTTGAAATTAAACGGAGGGAAAAGATCCTCATTTCTCAATTGAGAACTAGCTCTCATAGACTCCGATGTGAGACAAGCAAATGGACGACTCCTAAGGACCAATGAGGCGAGAGGGGTTGTGATTTTTGCACCATAGAGGCAGTCAAAATGGAGGAGCACTTCATCCTTGAATGTCCTCAGTACACGGACATACGAGCCAAATATGTTGAAACTTTTAAGAGTTGGTTCCATGGTAGATATATTTGAGGAAAAAAGAATAAAAAGGTTGGGGGAGATGCTAACCTAGATCATCAAAAGGAGGATCAGTCTTCTAAAAGATACCTTGGGTCTTGGGAATCTTTGAACGGTTTGAGCAATTGGTGTAATCGGTGGTCCTATGGACCGTTCAGTCTTGTGGATGTAATTAAAACCATTTGATTTCATTTCATTTCATTCATTGTTAAGCTTTAGAGGCTATTAAGTAACTGTCTTTATTGGAGTTTTAATATAAATAGAGCTTAAGATTGTCACATGCTTTTTAAAATTGCTTCTTGGTGCTATCTTTTTCCTTCTTTTTGTAGGTTGGGGTTTTCAACACTTGAGCAAGGTGAGGATGTAGATGCCGCAATGGAGGACTAGAGTGGTTCGATTGTGCTTTTTGAAGAATATGACCTTTGTTCAACTGCTGGGGAGTACAAAAAGGTTAGGTTTTTTAAGATGAAGCACTTGAAATAATAGATTTGCAGACAAGAATTGACACTTAGTTTGATCTTCCCTTATCATCAATCGTCATTCTATTTGAACTGGGAAATTTGTTTAGGTCCTTGGTCAAAGACGACTCTAAATTTTCAATTGCCCCTTTGTGGAGATTACCCTGAAATAACAAAAGATCCCTGCATGGATTTTAGTCTTTCATGAATTTATTGTTCTTCCTGTAGATGGTGCATGGACGCCCCTGCATCCTCCTCCCTAGGTTGGAAAAGTTGAGTGCCCTTGCTTAGGCCTACCAACATTTTGTATTCATGTTCTGAAATCATTATACTCGTCTTCTATTTTCCTTTTTATTTGATCAAATATTGTTTTAAACAATGCTTTCCAAGGCAAACCACTTTCACATTTAAGACTACTTAACTACTTCATCTTTTGTGTTCATATGCCCTGTCATCTCTGTAATAAGAATACAAATCAGAAATATTAAAAATTAAAGAAATGTAATCTTGCAAGGTCCAATATTTGTTATATTTTACTTAATATTACCTCCCTCTTGTTGATCAAGGTATTGGTCTGATGTAAGAGCTCGACTATTAACTGACGGCCTTTAGGCACTCCCCTAGTTATGTCTTATGCACTCGATTGCCTCTAGGATTGGGGTAAGGCTGTTAGGTTCTCCTCTTCAACCTAAAGGTTGAGAGCATAAAATCCCCCCTCTAAGACAGGAGAGGAGTGAGTGATAGCTAACCACTCAACATGTTGAGGATGGTCTTTAGGCTCTCGTTTGAGAGCACGAGGGGCAGGGCCTTTAGGCACTTGATCTATGAGAGAGGGAAGACCTCGATCTATTGGTCGAATGATGTTTACATGTACCTTTTTTGGGAGAGGAGAGTAGCAGTGGCTTTGTGCTTCCTTCCATTGGTCAAGTCCTCCTTCGTCAGGGGAGTGCTGCCCTGAAGGAGCTAAGAAGAAAGGTGTCGCTCTTCACTCCATGTTCCTTAAGCTTTAGAATGTTGAAACATTTGCTTCATCCCGAGAACCAAAGCTTAGATTCATTCCACTCCTCAACTCAAGCTTCATCTCAAGAACCAAAGCTTAGATTCATTCCGCTCCTCACCATAAGCTTCATCTCGAGAACCAAAGCTTAGATTCATTGTGCTCCTCACCTCAAGCTTTATTTTACTTGAGCTTTATTTTGTTGAATCCCCTTTTGTTTGAATGTCATGACCTTCCTATCAGCATCTACATTCCTCTTATATTTATAGCTACTCACTAATATTTTGATGAAGTTTATGCTTCTGTTTTGTAAAGGCCTCCACATCATCACTGGTTCTTTCTTCAATTGGAAAAATAGCAAGATGTGCAACTCCCCTAGGACCTTTCCATACACAATTTAAAATGGAGTATAACATGAAGCTTATGCTTCTGTTTGGTAAAGGCTTTTGCATCATCACTGCTTCTTTCTTCAATTGGCAAAGTAGCAATATGTGCAACTCCCCTAGGACTCTTTCCATACACAATATAAAATGGAGTATAACATGTACTTTTCACAAAAGTATTGTAGGCAAATTCAGCTTGAGGTAACACTAGATGCCATTGGTTTGGTTTATCCCCTGCTAGACACCACTGTAAATTTGCCAATACCTCCGTAAATTTGCTAATGACCCATTCACAACTATAATTTTTCCATTTGTTTAGGGTGATAAGCTGAACTATTTGCAATTTTGTGCCTAGCCTTTTCCACAATGTCTTCAAAAAATAAATAAATAAATTACTCTCTATCGGAAGTAGTTGTCCTTGGTAATCCATGCAACCTATCTCTTTGAAAAGGATTTCAGCCACCTTGCATTACTGGTTTTATATAGGGAATAAAATGGGTTGTCTTAGAAAGGTGGTTCACAATCACAAAAATAGAATCGAAACCTCTGAGTACGAAGCAATCCCAATACAAAGTCCATTGGTATGTCTTCAAATGGCCTATTTGAAGTAGGCAACGGAGTATGCAATTTCATATTTAGGCTGCCACACTTAGACACTCGACAAATTCTACACCTTTTTACAAACTTAACGAACATCATTCTTCAATGAAGACCAATAATACCTTTCCTCCACTATGGCATAAATTCCATCTCAGCCAACATGACCACCTAAACCTCCATTATGTACCTCCTTAATCAATCTATCCCGTAATGAAATTTTAGGAATACAAAGCTGCGCTTATCTTTGAATGAATAACCTTCTTGCAAGAAGTAATCCAGATGGAGTTTTTTCATTAACGAGACATCTGAGTACGAAGCAATCCCAATAGAAAGTCCATTGTTATGTCTTCCCATGGTCTATTTGAAGTAGGCAACGGAGTATGCAATTTATATTTAAGCTGCCACATTTAGACACTTGACAAATTCGACACCTTTTTACAAACTTAACGAACATCATTCTTCAATGAAGGCCAATAATACCTTTCCTCTGCTATGGCTTAAGTTCCATCTCAGCCAAAATGACGACCTAAACCTCCATTAGGTACCTCCTTAATCAAGCTATCCCTTAATGAAATTTTAGGAATACAAAGCTGCATCTATCTTTGAATGAATAACCTTCTTGCAAGAAGTAATCAAGATGGAGTTTTATCATCAACGAGAGGATTCTTGCAAACATGAAATGCTGCTGCAAATTTGTTTTTTTCATTGAACCTAATCACCTCATTGGCCACAATAGCGAGCAAAGTTATCCTCTTACTTGGCGCATCAACTGCTTGATTTGTTTTTCCAGATTTGTGTTTGAGCACAAATGTATACCCTTGAAGGTAATCCACCCACTTAGCATGCCTTTGATTAGCTTTGGTTGCGAGTTTATAAACTTCAAAGCTTTGTGGTTTTTATGCAATACAAATTTCCTTGGAAGAAGGTGACGTTTTCTAATGCTTTAGGGCTTGAATATTAGCATAGAAGTTTTGATCATAAACTTAATATTTCTTCCTTCATTGAGCTTCTTGCTGAAATATGCAATTGGTTCCCGATTGCCTCAAGACATCTCCAGTAACAACCTCACTGGTATTACACTCCACTTGAAATACATTGTTAAAATCTGGGGACACTAACACAGGGACCTTTGTAACTCTTTTCTTCAGCAACTTGAATCTTTTTTGGGCTATATGTGTCCTTTTGAACTCTTTTCCCTTCAAACAATTTGTCATGCCTACACTTCCCAACTAATTTTTTTGATAAATTTTCTATAGAAATTCACCAAACAATAGAAACTTCTCACCTCGGTGACATTATTTGCTACACTCTTAGCCTATTGGGGGTTTTGGGATATATGTGGCCGAAATAAGGCATACATGGCCTTTGACTTAGTCTTATGATAATTTCTCTATTTGTACATTGGTAGGAGTAGTCGGCTTATGGAGTCTCCATATCCTAATTAGGGTATACATAGGAGGCAATGTTTAGTATTGAATCACCATATATTCTGAATTTTGTTCTTGTTGTAAGGATTGTGGAGGTTGCCTTCTTGAAGTGGCTCAGTCCCATATTTCAATATTTTTCTCTTCATTTCAATTATATTGTATGGATTTGCTGTATTATAGTATTATTTGTGAGTAGTTGTTAATTAGTTTATGCACATTGTTGAATTGCTATTTATTGTTGCGAATATGCATTTTTGATATTGTAAGCCCGTTACAAGTGGAATTAGAGCTTTTGTCTGGGCAAAATTTTGTGGTGCATTAGGGCAATGGAGGGAAACGAAAAATAGTATTTTGGGTCAATCTGATATTTTTTCTTGCAATTTTTTTTTCTAATTTCCTAGATCTAGTTTTATTTGTTGTGAAATCTGCAATGCTTTGTTGTTTGGTTTTGAATATAGGTCAAAACTTGTACTTGACAATTACTTGGCAGGGCAAAATTTTGACTTGGACTCGAGACTTGAGAGCTTCTTGACAATTACTCAGCAACTTTATCGCTACTTTAAAAAACATATAAATTCATAAAATAAACTCAAATAACATGTAAAACATTGTTAAATGACATGAGAAATGAATGTAAAGAATGCCATACGTGTATTTTCTATTAATCTTTGACAAAAAAAAAGTACAAACTACAAAATATAAACAAACTACAATGCTTAGAGAGTCATATGAAATATAAAATATACGTATTACATTGCATCTCTAGTGCTTAAAATAAGTTTGTTGCGGCTGCCTTATGGAAGTGGAAGGTAAACATTCCTTCTATGCAATGCCAACATCGTTAGCAAAGATATCATCTGGCTCCTCACCAACCCATCTTGATGCTTTGTTGCCCCGGATGCTATTGCTTCTTTAGCCTCCCTTGCCAAATATGTGATCTCCTCTGCACTAAACATGGGCTTTGCATCATCAAGGATCCAGTTGACATAGGGATCGATCTCATCCAAGTTAATTGTATCATATTTCTCTAGCTCCTTCACTTGTCTCACGCGTAGATGAAGATTGTATTACACAAAGACAAGGTCATTGAGGCATTGTGTCATCAACTTGTTGTGCTTCTTTGTGTGAACAACTTCAAACATGCTCCAATTACGTTCACACCCAAAAGAGCTACAAGATTGACACAAAATGCAAAGGGCTAGCCTTTGAAGATTTGGTGTTTTTGCACCATAATTTTCCTACCACACATCTGCAAATAGGAGATTTATAGTTTTGTAAGTTAACTAGGCTTGAATAAATGAAAAAAGTCAACTACTAGTATCTATATACTACGAGTAACGAGACTAGAAAGAAAAACAAATGACTCAATTTGTTTTTACTTGGTTGAGAGGTGTTTCTTCTTTTAACATAGAGCCGAAGAAGAGTCTCCCTGTTGCATTCTTATAAATCTGTAGCTCAATAACTGCATCTCTATTCTCAACATCAACGATCATCCTCTCTAAGGCCATCCACAAGGTCATTGAGGCGTTTATTGTCAACTTGTTACACTTCTTTGTGTGACAAGCTTCAAACATGTTCCAATTACGTTCACATGTAGAAGAGCTACATCACTGACACAAAATGCGGATGGCTGCCTTTGAAGATTTAGTGTTCTTGTATCATAATCTGCCCACCACACATTTGCAAATAGGAGATTTATAATTTTGTAAGTCAACTAAGGCTTGAATAAATGAATTAAGTCTACTACTAGTTTCTATAAACTACGAGTAACAAGTGTTGGGTCAGTTGATCCAAGCTTAATTTATGTTTATGTTTTGTTAGTAATTACTTATGTTTTGTTAAATACATTTGTTAGTTCACGGGAATTAGTTGGATCCTGTAGGCTATAGCCACCTTGTGAAAAGCTTATAAAACTTTTCACCTTCTAATTATAATTCAAAAATAATACATTACTATATTTTTATGAAAACTATGTTCACAATGTAATTTCTTACCTTATTCCTCCTACTCATGGCGCTATCAATGGTATCAAAGCCTGGAAATTTGAAGAGTGATGAAATTATGAGAGTTTGGTTTATCCTAGTAATAGAGGATTAAAGACTTGGAAAGATATTTGGGAGTATGTTTTGGACAATGGTATGTTTTTGAAGCTTTCACATTTCAATTTTTTGTTTTTGTTTTTTTCCCTCTACATCCCCAAACTCCATTTGTACGGCCTCATTTATGCTTGAAACTCCATTTGTAGCTTGCACTTCCTTTTACTACTATAACATCCCAACTTCCAAATATCCACCTGTAAAGCCAAGATCATATTTTCTATGAATTGAAAGTACATTTGAAGCTATTTTATAAGCTCAAACAATTTATAATATTCATATTGTACGGCCCATTGCCTAAAAAATCAGTGATACTCAGTTTCAATGCTATTTAAATCCCTATAGAAACTTGTTGAATGCTCTTAACACTTAAATCTCTATCTAAAAGACCAAATCAAGTCGTACGGATTTTTCAAGTTGATAAATCGATGTTTAAGTATGGTATGGCCTTTTCAAACTTGAAAATAGTTTCCATGGTGTTTTGATAAATTATCGAGTGTTTTGATGAATTTCTAGACCATTTTATTGCTTACAAACTCATCCAGATTGACTTGCGAGCTTTTTGAAACCTTTGTTCGATTTGTATGGCTTGGAAATGCACTTGTACAACCTCCCCAACCTGTAATGGCATCCAATATGTTTCAGATTTGATATGTATGCTTTAATTTTTCATCTGGTAGCCTGAAACCTGCAAAAACTTCCACCTATACAGCGTTGTACGACCTTTTCCCGTTCTCTGTTAAAGTTGCATGGATTTTTGAAGAGTTTTGGAGTAGATCCAAGAAAAATGGCGTCCCTGGTTTGAGCATGGCATGAAGAGCAGCTGATTTTTTTTATCAAGTATGAAGTTTCATAATACTTTGGGAAAGATTTAGGGTTACATGGGGCCCACACAAATTTGAAGCAACATCACTTTTACTTAAAATTTTCACGGGTGATAAAATTTATTACATGCAAGTTATTTTTTTTTAGTTTCTCCACACAGAAAAATCAAGCTTAAATATCAAATCTTCTATTTATGACTTGTAAATGATTGTAGAGCAATTGGTGAAATCTATTTTTATAAAACCCTTGGCAAGTTGGAGAGGTCCAAGTTTTGAATCCCTTCAAAGCACGTTTTGATCACAATTCCTTTTGGTCAAAATTCTTGGTATGTGCTTTGTGGAATATTCTTTTTGGAGTTTTCTTTTGATACATACATTCTCTTTTGTCGCATTCATCATTGTAAACATTGTATTGTGACAATTTTTTTGACTAGTCACTATTTTGTGTAAAGGTGGTTGTGTTACTAATCGAACTATAGGTTTTTAGTCATTCTAGACACATCAGAATGGTAAATTATATGATTTGAAACTTATTTGTATGATTTTTGCAACAACTGTATTGAAAAAGATGTATAAAGGTCCATTTTCGGTATAAACCGACACCATCAAAATGCAAATTTTCATAATGTCACCTCATGCTTGTGTTATCAACGACATCTCATCTTTTACAGGTCCCTCAGGGTCCTTGTGACTGATAAAATGTGTCACACTGGACGCTGGAGGACTATTCCCCTTCTCCAGTTAGCTATTTGCTTGGAATTTGGGTTAAATGATTGAATGACAATTTTGATAGTGGTAGTATGCTTATTTCAATTTTAGTTTGGGTTCTCTTCACTTCATTGCTATTCATGATTAAGAGTAGACAGAGTAGTTTTGATTTGATTTTTCGTTGCAAGGGCTTTTCATCTCTCACCTAATAGGGGGAAGATACTACATGGCCTTCGATCAGTCATCGGTGATTGTACGAGTTGACAAAGGTTGCTAGCACCTTTAGTGTTGAGCAAAGGTCGTCAGCATTTGTTGGACATCAGGGAGATGTGCCATACATAATATTGAATAGTCATTTGGATGGGTTTTCGTATGAGACTTTATGTGGATTGATATGGTTGAACATGCTTTGATTGTGTTATACTACAGTACAGTACAATGATCATAGGGGATGAGCAGGACTTGATCATGTTCATCAACGTTTATGTCAAAACTCATAAGGTGGGTTTTTGTATGGAGCGACATCGATTTTGGTCAGTACTAGGGTGTACAACATGCTAGTTGTAGGTGCGACAAATACTTTGATGAAAAGGGGGTTTGTTGAGTTGATTGATCCAAGCTTAATTTATGTTTTGATAGTATTTACTTATGTTTTTTTAAAATAAATTTGTTGGTTTACAGGAATTAGTTGTATCCCATAACCACCTCGTGAAAAGCTTATAAAGCTTTTCACCTTTGTAAGTATAATCCAAAAATAATACATTACTATACTTTTATGAAAACTATGTTCGCAATGTAATTTCTTACCTTATTCCTCCTACTCCTACCGTTATCAATGAGACTTGAAAGAGAAAACAAATGATTCAATTTGTTTTTCCTTGGCTGAGAGGGGTTTCTTCTTTTAATGCACAGAACCAAAGAAAAGAGTGCATGTTACATTCGTATAAATTACAGCTCTTGATAATTGCATCTCTAGTCTCATCATCAGGGATCATCATTTCTATGCATGCATTGAGGCCATCCATAACCTCGTCATTGGCTTTAAATGAATCGAAATAGAAAAACTTGGGATTCAAGTAGTAGGCCGCTGCATGAATATGTTGGTGGAACGTCTTGTTCTATCTTTGATCAATTATACGCCATATCGGCTCATATTTTATTTGATTTTTCCCATTATATTTAGCTATGACCTCCTTGGCCATGTCCATGGCCTCATACAAATAACCCATTGGGTTTCTCTCCCTATTCACCAATTGTATAACTCAAATCATAGGCGTTGACACCTAAAACAAAATAATACACATTTAAAATCAAAATTAAGATATTTTTAAAACAAATAAATGATTAAAAAAAAAGTTAAAGGTTACTTTAATTATTTCTTCCATGTGCTTTGCAAACACAAACAAAAATAGTCTTCACGATTCTTTCCCCTTTGGCCTTTTTAGCATAGGAAGACTCCAACCACTGATGACTCACAAACATATGCTTAGGGGATGTTAGTGAGACTGCAATGCTCTGCAATGTAATGAAGTTTGTGGCGAATTGTGAGACCCCAATGTAATGTCTCCATTTTCGAATCACTTATGAGTAGAGAAATGTCGACTTGGGAGTTGAGCAAAGAAAATAAAAGATATCCTAAAAAGTCGGCAAGGAGAGTCATGAGGTATTTTGGCCTGCCGCCCGCGCCTCCCCCTCCCCTCAAGGTGGTTCGCTCCCCTTTAAAGGGTACAAATACAAGGTGGAGACCTCATTTGAAGATATGCAAAATTTGATATTGTGAATCTTCATGCTTGAAGAATGATTGGGATGTATTCCAATAATTGTTACCGCAGGTTTGGAGCTGATTTGTCAACAAAAAAGTGTCTTTTGACGCCACCTTGCAAAGGTTTATTTGGTGCTTGCCCTAGGAGTGGGGCGACTTGCTTTGAGAGGTCTTGGAGAGTGTTTTGAGGGCAATTTGATGTCCAATTGCTCAATTTAAACTGCTGGAATTTATAATTGAATTGCTAAAGTGTGGTGTTGGATTTCTATGAGTGGCAAGGTTTCCAAGGTAAATTGAGTGGAAAAATAAATAATAATTTCTGAATTATTTATTTATTTTATTTGATAGATGTTATGGTGGATTTGATTTCATGAATTGCTAATTTGAGGTTAATAAATATTGCATGATTTTTCTTAAGTGTGGCGACTTGGTTTGACATGTGTGGAAGGTCATTGAGGGTGCCAAAAACCCTAGTTGGTGAAGAACAATTAATTCTGATTTTATTGCAACCTTTTGATCTAGGGCGTTTACATTTAAGAGGTTGTTTGGCCGCTTTGAGTGCCCTAGAAGGATGCTGAAATTGTTTGGATATTTTTGGTAATTTATCTATTGATATTTGCAAGGATTTGAGTAGGATTTTGGTGAGTGAACAACTACTATTTTCTTGAATAAAATTAGATAATTTTCAACAATTTTAATTCAGAAATTCACCTACATTCATTCAAGGGGTGAAAAGGTACAATTTTTTTATTTTCAGTTGTTGCTCATATTTGCTCATATTGAGGTGGTTATTGATCCAAGTGATTGTTGGAAATTGCCTCTTTATTTCTTGCACCTTGGCGCCTAGGGTTTGGTAGTGATTTGCATGTATTTGGAACTTTTATTTCAACTAGGGTTTGCTGATTTTTCAATTTTCAAAATTCAAAAATTATTTAATTATTGTGGATTTTAAGGAAAACCTTTATTTGGTTTTCGGCCCAAAAAGAGGACATTACAATGGTATCAGAGTACTGATCTTGTCCATCGTGAGGTTTGGTGTTGCAGATTTAGTTGCAAGCAGATAAAAAGATTTAATGCTATCATAGAAGAGGAAGAAGCCATGGAAGAAATGGAGAAAGAAAGGCTCTACAATGTAGGAAGAAAGCTAGGGAACCTATGCCAATCGATGGGAGGTATAATCAACACCTTGAAAGAAGTAGAAATGAGGTTATCCAAGGTGAGTCAATTACAATATGAGTCCATGAAATGGGTGGTACAACCCTCAATGACTTACTTGGTTCAACATGAATTCTTGAGAGACATAGATGAGGTAAGGCTCTTGGTTACTAGTTGTATTAATGAGGTTTTAAGAATAACGGCTCCCAAAGTTCCCTACAATGATAAAATCATGAGGGAGATATTTTCATTGATTGTGGAGAGCTTCCAAGGTCTCAAAGAGGACAAATGACACTCCTTGGCTAGAAGGGTCAACATTTTGAAAACTATGGCTTCAACTAGGTCATGCATTTTGATGTTAGATATGGAGTGTGATGAATTTATTGTTAAGATGTTTCAACATTTCCTTACAATTGTTTGTAAGAATTCTAGCAAAAATGTTTTAGCTTCTATGCAGAGAATCTTGACCTTGACACTCAATGAGAGTGATGATCTTTCCGAGCCATTATTATCTATCTTGTTGACAGGTTTAAGGCTAGAAAATAATTTCTTTCCAATTGCACATATGATGTTTGAAAATGTTGAAATTAATTGTGAAGGAAAATTGAGGCCTTATTTGATAGTGGAGCATGTAGAGGAAGAAAAGATTGAACTACATGGGGAGTTGGAAGGAAAGAATGAAGGGACAACCCTTCATGAGGGTTCCTATGAAGGAGCCAAAGAAACAAAAAATTCAGATCTGAAGGAGGAAGGTGAGCTACAAAAAGATGACACTTTGGGGCATCCTAGAGGGAAATTGTGAGGACCAAAAATCTGAGTTTTTGGAGCAGCAAAGAGGTCTGCAAATGATGGATGAAAATGAGAAAATGCTAGGTGCTTTGAGGTAGCCAAGTACCCCAAACTTTGGTATTCGAAAAGATGATTTTGAAGAAGCCAAGGAAACCGAGATATTCATAGAAAGGTATGAGTTGACTAATGATTTTTGTTTGGTATCTAATAACTGTTCAAATTTGCTGCATGACTCTAAATTTGATGAAAGAGCTTGGAAGGAACAATTTTTAATCACAAATGTGAAATGGGTGCAAGCCTTGACAACGTTGGATGGCACAAGGGGCCTTTTTGATGGATCAATGCACAATGAGATAAGGGAATGTTTGAAGGAAAAGAACCCTATGATGGACTCGCATACAATTAAAATGGATATGGGAGAAGATCAAGATTCCAACTTGTTGTCGAAAGCAAAGGACAATCCACTGTTTGAAATGGATAAAGAAGAAAGACCAAGACCACAAGGAAGGATGTACCTCATGATCCCAGAAAGTGACAATTGGATAAAAAGGGTGTTATTAAACACCAATGTTTTTCCTAACTTGTTTATTTCATGTGTAGGATTAATTTTGAGATCCTTTGCAAAGGGCAATATAAGGAATAAGTTGGCCTCCATATATGGAAAACCTTTTGGAAGAGTTGAAAATGGAGACATGGATGAAGACTTGAGGACTACCATAATTTGGGCAAGAACTCAAATCACGAGCAGCCTTAGGAATGAGGTCATTTTGCATGGGTTGAGGGATAAGGGACCCCCTTCATCTTCATCCAATAGCATGGCAAGAGGTTACTTCATGAGCATAAGGAAAAGGCAAAGAGGAATTGAAAATAGAGCTGTCATAAGACATCATAATCAGTGCTTTGTTTCGAAGAAAGCATTTTCTACAAGGCCATTGATAAGTTTGGTTAAATCCGATTTTCATCATGTTTGTTTGGGAAGAAAAGACAAGGAATTTGTTTTCCAAGGAAAGCTCCAAAGTTGTCTTGGGCAGCACCCTATCTCACTTTGCAAAGGTAATAAGGAGGGTGTTATGAAGGGCATGAGGCCCCTATTGAGGTTGGAACAAGGCCAAGTTGTGAGCAGCTATTCACAAGTTACAAATTTCAATAAAAATTGGTCCGCTCCCTCACCAAAGAATTCTGTAAGTAAATTGGCATACTCACGATATTTTTTAGGCATAAAGGTCAATTCGTTTTGCATGTGGCAACCAAGGATAGGAGCTGGAAAAATTAGTTTAAAATCTACATTTTGTTGCTCAGAAATTTCTGAGACAACTAGGCAATTCCAACCACCAAATATAGTCATGATTTTGCACTTTCGGGGCATGTTTCAGTTAGCATTGGCAAGAGTTTATGTATGGGCAAATTCTGAAATTGTTTGCTCCAAAATTTTTGAGTTGGCATGGCAGGCACAACAATACGTTAAAGGGAAAAAAACTAATTTTTTTGAAGAATTGTAGCCACTAACAAATTTTGGAAATGTTTGTAAAATTGAGCACATCTTGCATGACAAACATTGGAAGGGTACACCAAAGGTACAACATCCTTTTGTGGATAAAGTTGAGTATATGTTGGGCTTATTTAGTGGTACATACATATTTGGGGAGGTTAACAAAAGACAACAAATGGAAGGATACCTATGTCACATAAGGGGATCCCTTCAAATTTGTTTACTTGATGACATGCGTTTGCAAGGTATATTTTTTAATTGGGTTAAGCTTGTTTTCTATTTGCAAATGGAAAGATTATATTTTCGAATTAAAGAAGGTTTGGTATGACATTCTTTATTCATTTGGGGAATGTCATGCTATGCTATTTGGCAAAAGATATTCTACTTAATAGGTACATGAGCAAAGCTTTTTGAGCACTACAACAGGTTTTACCACTTGGACATGGTAATTGGGCATATGAGTTTGCAATTGCTTGAGGGCAAACAATTTTGGGAAGGGAGAATTGTAATGTCCCCATTTCCTGATCACTTATGAGCAGAGAAATGTCGGCTTGGGAGTTGAGTAAAGAAAATAAAAGATATCTTAAAAAGTTGACAAGGAGAGTCATGAGGTATTTTATCTCCGCCAAGGTGGTTCGCGCCCCTTTAGAGGGTACAAATACAAGGTGGAGACCTCATTTGAAGATATGTTGAATTTGATATTGTGAATCTTCATGCTTGAAGAATGATTGGAATGTATGCCCAATAATTGTTACCGCAGGTTTGGAGCTGATTTGTCCACAAAAATGTGTCTTTTGATGCCACCTTGCAAAAGTTTATTTGGTGCTTGCCCTACGAGTGGGACGACTTGCTTTGAGAGGACTTGGAGAGTGTTTTGAGGGCAATTTGATGTCCAATTGCTCAATTTAAATTGTTGAAGTGTGGCGTTGGATTTCTATGAGTTGTGGCAAGGTTTCCAAGGGTAAATTGGGTGGAAAAATAAATAATTTTTGAATTATTTATTTATTTATTTATTTTATTTGATAGATTTTATGGTGGATTTGACTTCATGAATTGCTAATTTGAGACTAATAAATATTGCATGATTTTTCTTAAGTGTGACGACTTGGTTTGACATGTGTGGAACGTCATTGAGGGTGCCAAAAACCCTAGTTGGTGAAGAACAATTAATTTTGATTTTGTTGCAGCATTTTGATCTAGGGTGACTTCATTTGGGAGGTTGTTTGGCCACTTTGAGTGCCCTAGAAAGGTGCTGAAATTAAATGGATATTTTTGGTAATTTATCTATAATATTTGCAAGGGTTTGAGTGGGATTTTGGTGTGTGAACAGTTGTTTTATTGAATAAAATCAGATAATTTTCAGCAAGTTTAATTCAAAAATTCACCTACATTCAAGGGATGAAAAGGTACAATTTTTCTATTTTCAATTGTTGCTCATATTTGCTCACAATGAGGTGGTTATTGATCAAAAGTGATTGCGGGAAATTGCCACTTTATTTCTTGCACCTTGGCGCCTAGGCTTTGGTAGTGATTTGCATGTATTTGGAGCTTTTATTTCAGCTACGATTTGCTGATTTTTCAATTTTCAAAATTAAAAAATTATTCAAATATTGTGAATTTTAGGGAAAACCCTTATTTGGTCTTTTGGCCCAGAAAGGCGACATTACATTGCATAAGCTTCTTTCCATTGGTGTGTTATTTCATCAAGTTTAGCACCTAAGTATGATTGAGACAAACTTGATGATATTTATTGTCTTTTCAACCACATTCTTCACCCATGTCCTCGAGTAGGAGATCAATGCAATGGGTTACACAAGGGGTCCAAAAAAATATTGGGTGCCTTTTTTTAAAAAGTTTTCCTATTACATATGTTGCTGCATTGTTTGTCACAACTTGAACAACATTCTACATGCCCACTTTCATCAACACTTCATTCAACATGTCACACAAAGTGTTTGTATTTTTTACTTGATGGGAGGCATCAATTGACTTCAAGAAAACCAGTTGTCCACTTGAAGCCACTAGAAAGTTAATCAATGTGTGGTTTTTTTTATTTGCCCACCAATCAGACAAAATGGTGCATCATTTTTTTTGCCATTTTTTTTGGGTTTTTTACAATATCTTGCATATATTTGCAGAATCCTTCAACAACGGGCCACTCAAATCATGAGTAGGAGCCTTGAACCCATTCCCAACAAAAATCAATGCAGTAACCAAATTTTCCCAATATGGACTTTTTGCTACATTGAAAGGAATGTTGTAGTACCAAAAGTTTGTTGTAGCTATCCTTGCTTCATTGTGTAGTTCCTGGTTCCAAGCAGTACATTTGAGCGAAGGTTGTGAGCTAGGGCTACTTCGATGAACAAAAAAAGTAGTTGGACTATTTTCAGTGGATGAGCCTTGTCCTCGACCCCAACCTCTTGGAGTTTGGGCAATAAAAGAGCCTCAATGTCATAATCATCCTTCACTACCTTCCTGTTTACTAGGGCTGCAAGCGCATCTTCCTTCTTTTTTCCTCTTTTTTCTCTGCATAAGCTGCAAGGCAAGCAACCATCGTTCTTTGAGCCTCAATTGGTGCTTGTGCACAATGCCACATCATTCCATGACAATCATGCAATGTAATATTTCAGACAATAAACACCTCCACTCATCTTCATCCCACAATAATTGCATAAAACACAATTGTCTTTTGCTGCCACTTCACAATGTTTTCAAGAAGGTCATTGGACTTAGGCTTACGATGGGACACTGAACCAGATGCTGATGCCATTCTTAAACAAGCAACTTAAACTTTATAGCAAAAAAAGAAAGTTTTAGAATTTAATCATAACTGCTAATCAAATGAAGAAGTAGATATCAAATTTCATTGACCATGATTCATATTAGAAAGATAATGAAAAATAAAATAAATACTTGTGGTTGCTACTGTATGCTAGAGGCTGTGATGGTGTTTGATTGTGTTACTGCTTTCTTTCAGGCTTGAAAACAGAGTATGTACTTCAAAGTTCAACTTGAAACTCAAAGTTCAATGTTAATCACTATAATCTAGACTCAAAGTACACTGAACAATATGTAATATGCTTGAAAATTGCAGTTGAATATAGTTTTCATTCATTCATATGTAAACAGTAATATGTAAAGTTGTAAACAATAATATCAATTTTCAAACTTGACTATCTCATATCAATGGTTTTCAATGAATACCTCCTCTCATCTTCATCCCACAATAATTGCATAAAACAAAATTGTCCTCTGCTGCCACTTCACAATGTTTTCAAGAAGGTCATTGGACTTAGGCTTACGATGGGACACTAACCCAGATGCTGATGCCATTCTTAAACAAGCAACTTAAACTTTATAGCAAAAAAAAAAGTTTTAGAATTTAATCCTAACTACTAATCAAATGAAGAAGTAGATATCAAATTTCAATGATTGTGATTCATATTAGAAAGATAATGAAAAATAAAATAAATACTTGTGGTTGTTGTATGCTAGAGGTTGTGATGGTGTTTGATTGTGTTACTGTTTTCTTTGAGGCTTGAAAACAGAGTATGTACTTCAAAGTTCAACTTCAAACTCAAAGTTCAATGTTAATCACTATAATCTGGACTCAAGGTACACTGAACAATATGTAATATGCTTGAAAATTGCACTTGAATATGGTTTTCATTCATTCATTCATTCATATGTAAACAATAATATGTAAAGTTGTAAACAATAATATATGTATGACTATCTCAGACTTGACTATGAGTATGTATGACTGTATTAAAATTGAATACGGTTTTCATTCATTTATGTATGACTGTATCAGACTTGAGAGTCACTTGAAGCCTTGAAGTGAGTCGTGTTGTGAAGTTAAGGGCTTGAACTTGAAGCCTTGAAGTGATTGTATTGTGAGTTGGTAATATCAATTTATTAAATATGTATGGCAATATTAGTGACGTATAGATTCAAATCTCGCTATAATATGGTATACCCTAGCCAATGTTTCAAACTTTCATTGCTGAATCGTTGATATTCAGATGATAGATCTATGCCTTGATTCAAATCTCGTCGTAAATCCGCAGCTAGAAAAAACACAGAGGAAACCCGCAGAGAAATCACACAAAGAACTCAGAAAATGATAAAATCATTTTTTTTTTTTTAATATGGGCTTTTATTGTGATACTTGGCTAGTCACAACAAATTAATCTGATTTTTGCTGAGTAATCACTGTGATTACCTGCAAAAATTGCCGATTAATCGCAAAAAATCAAATTGTGATTTTTGAATTAATGTATTGTTTTGCCTCCTGATCACAATAAATCATTGATTTATGGTGAGATTTGAATCTATGGTTTTAAGTGTGGGTCAAAATTAAAAGCCTTTCATCTAGGGCAAGTTTAGGGTTCTTGTTTGCACCAAGCCTTCCAATGTTTAAAAAAAGCTCTGGAATTGGGGTTTCAGACCTCTGAGTAATATAGCAATCGTTGGATTCATCTTGGCGAGGCAATCACAATGGTATAGGTCTCCAACAACCCTAAATTTTGGCGGATTCTCGAGATTTTTTGGTTTTTCATTTTTTCACCCTTGCGCAATATAGTAGCCATTGGATTCATCTTGAAGAGGTGATCACAACAATATAAGCCTTAGGTAACCCTATTTTTGACCCTTAACCAAGCCGCATTGTGGTAGGTCCTACTTGCGACAAGGGGAAGAATACAATCACACTTGGAAAGACTTCTTCCAAGGTGGATATAGAGCCACAGGTAGACATGGGCCAATTTGCAGAAAATACTCTAACATGGGAATAGATTGAAGCAAGAATTTAGGAACTGATGAGCAAGGATCAACACCAAACGAATTTGCAAGATTTCAAGGCACACTTATGATCTACCATGGCCCTCAAGGAGGAATTGAAGGAGATGGCTACAAAAGCAAATATAGATCAGCTTCGAGCAAGCATGGAAACCACATCTGCAAGTTTGAATCAGCGGGGAGCATCTATCCATAGTTTGGTGGAATTTCAAAAGACGTTTTTGTAAGCCAAGACTCAAGAGACAACTGATTATACTGCTCCTAATGGATTGACAGATCCACACATTACTGACTCTAATAGAGCTCCGGTTCAGCAACTGCACAATTCTAATGTGTGGGAACTCGACATTTTATGTGATGGACATGCACAAATTTAATGGTAAGGCCCTGTTCAACTGTATTTGCTTAATGGAGCATTTTTTTGATATACACCAGGTCTCATGTGGGCAAAAGTTCACAATGGCATCTCTATATCTAGAACTAGGTCACTTTGTTTGGCATTGTTGGCTTTGTGCTGAAAAGAAGAAATGCGTTATTGTCACATGCTTTTCTTTTACAAAAGAGCTTACAACACATTACAATAGCATTCTATTGGATAACTACTTCAACTAATTTGCCAAGCTAAGACAAACGAGTATGGTCAATAATTATATCCATCAATTCTAGACCTTGTCTTTGAGAGTGGAGGATGTTATAGAGGAAAATTTGAAGGACCTATTGATTGGGGGACTAAATAACCACATTCAACATGAGGTACGCTTGTTTGATTTACCTTCTTTATCTGAATGTATTACTAGGGCAAGAAGGGTTGAGGAAAAGGCTTTGGCTATTAGGTGACTTGCATTCACTAGCATTAGCTATTATAGTAACCCGACATAGTCATTTCCTCAACCGATGAGATTAATGCCTCAATAAATTTAAGAAAAAAGGGTAAAAGGGTTATGTTTTCATTGTGATAGCAAATACAATTGAGGACATAAGTGTGCAAATAAGAAACTATTCTACATTGAAGGAGCAACCAAAGAAGAAGACGATGTGGTTGCAGAGGAACTTAAGAAAGCACCAAATGATCCACATCCGAGTATATCTTGCCATGCACTGAGGTATTAGTACCCCACAAACCCGCAAGGTAGTGGGATTTCTGAAGAAACATGGAGTGACAGTGCTATTTGTCTTAGGAATTACTCACAAAATTTTCAACAAAAAGTTGGTCACACATTTGAACTCTTTTGTTTTTCAGGCTTTAGAATTTTAGTTCATGATTGTTGATGGTGGTACATTTATTTGTTTAAGAAAATACCATAATATTAAACTCACCATTGGGACTACCTTTTGACTAGTCCTATGTTTGCCAGTCCCATGGGGTAAGTAGATATAGTTTTGGGAGTCCAATGGCTCACTATCATGGGCACGATAGAGATGAACTTCCAAGAGATGATTTTCATTATAATGGCAAGACATTCAAATTGAAAGAGTTGCAAGCAAAGGCATCACTGATGGTAAACTCTCATCAAATGTAAAAACTGCTAAAAAAGGTTTGGACTGGGTTTTTGGTAAAATGATTTTCACTAGAAGCTCAACACTCACGTGTCAACACCACTAGATTTTCAGTCTATCATCGACAAACATTCAATAGTTTTTGGTGATATGCTGAAAGGTCTTCCTCCCAAAAGAGATCAATGATCATGCCATTTAACTTGTACAAGGGAGCTAGCCACCCGACATCAAACCTTACAAGTACTTGTATGAGCAAAACAATGAGATTGAGAAGATAGTTTAGGAGAATTTGGAAGTAGATATTATTTGTCAAGGTATAGTGCATATTCTTCTGTAGTGATGGTGCATAAGAAGGATGACAATTAGCGCATGTGTCTAGATTGCAAAGAACTCAATAAATTCATCATCAAAGATAAGTTTCCTATTCCTATAATTGATGTTTTGCTAGATGAGTTAAATGGTGTTGTTTATTTTACAAAACTAGATCTTAAAAGAGGGTATCATCAAATCAAAATTAGAGAGAAGAATATTCCCAAAATAGCATTAAGAACACATGAGGGCCATTATGAGTTTTTGGTTATACTTTTTGGTCTTACAAATGCATGTTCTACATTTCAGAGTTTTATGGCTTCCATATTTAGGCCATTTTTGTGGAAGTTTGTCTTGGTCTTTTTTGATGATAAATTGATCTACAACAAAACATGGGAGGGCCATTTGCACCATGTTGATTAAGTTTTACAAACCCTCAAGCATTATCAATTTATGTGTAGACTTCTAAGTGCACTTTTGGAGTCAAGGATGTGGAGTACTTGGCTCACTTTGTCTCTCATAAAGGATTCAAGGTGGATTCTAACATGATCAAGGGCATGCTGCGGTGGCAACTACCTAAACCCTCAAGAACCTACGCAGATTCTTGAGACTTCAGGATACTATCATAGATTTGTCTTAAAATTATGGCATCATAGCAGCACCACTCACACCCCTATTGAAGAAGGATTCCTTCCATTGGAATGAGGCAACAACCAGGACATTTGAGAAGCTTAAGAAGGCCATGTGCACCACTCTAGTTCTGCGCACTACCAATTTTTTCAAAACTTTCATTGTGGAATGTAATGCTTCAGGGCATGGTATGGGTGCAGTCCTTATGCAAGAAGACAAACCCATTCTTTTTGAAAGTTTCCAACTCAAAGGTAAAAATTTGCTCAAGCCCTTTTACGAGAAGGAAATGTTGGCTATTATTCATGTGGTCAAGAGATGGAAGCCTTATTTGATGGGAAGACACTTTAAAGTGAAGACAAATCGCGACAATATGAAATACTTATTGGAACAAAGGCTATCATTAGAAGAGAAGCAAAAATGGGTCACTAAGATGTTGTGGTATGACTTTGAGATCATCAACAAGAAAGGGAAAAAGAATGTAGTTGCAGATGCACATTCTAGTAGGGATGAAAACATAAAGGCATTGTTGTTTGTTATGTTCATATTGTAGGCGGATCCGGTGAACGAGGCAAGATCAAATTGGCAGCATGACATAGATACACAAAATCTCATTCAACAAGATCCGAGCACTTTAGATAAATTTGTGTGGAAAAGGGACTCCTTGTGGTACAAGGATAGGCTATACCCTTGCAAAAATTTGAGCCTCAAGCATAAGGTTCTCGAGGAGCTCCATGCTTCTCGGAATGGTGGATATTCAATATTCTTGAAGACTTATCATAGGATCAAGCAAAATCTTTTTTGGGAGGGGCTCAAAGTAGATGTACGAAAAGTTGTGACAGAATGTCTGGTGTGTTAGCAAAACAAATGTGAGACCCCTTGTGGGGTTCCTTAAGGGGAGTGTTTTTCCATTTACCTTATATATTGTTCAACAAGATGTACAACCCTACCCCTCTTTGTTTTCAAGCATGTGACCTCTATGGAGTACACATGCTTTCACCATCAGGGCTACTCAGAATGTAATCATGTATATATGATGAATATCAATCTGACACATGTTCCCCTGATCATGCTAGAAGAGGCTTGGAGTGGATACAAGCCAATGGTAATTTATTTTCATATCTTTGCTAGTGTTGTATTTGTACGGGTTTGTAAACAATGGAGGCATAAATTGATTATAAAAACCAAAAAAAATGATTTTTTTGAAGGTTATTGTGAAGAGTCTAAAGTATATAGAAAGAAAAAAAGAAATTGTATTAATGTCTATGGATGATTTAAACAGGTCGATGGAACTCGAAAACATTAGTATAATAACGAGAAGGCAAAAATAAGCTCCAATAGAGGCTACAAGCTAAAATCTAAACTAAAAGTCCAAAAAGTAAAAGAGAGGTCCTAGTCCATGCAGGTTCCATGACAATATACACATTTGAACATTTGAGGAGGGGGCAGACATGCTCTACTGAAGGATGAGTTCCGTGTCCATGCATACCGGGGAATGTTCCCTGATGGTTATGTTGCTTGGATCTGCTGTGAAGGATCCTTATCCTGATCTTTAGGCATGGGATTTTTCTTCTCTTCGAGGACTTTGAGCTAAGGATTCGGGAAAAGACAAGTTTAGCAAAAGGTTTGTGTTTGCCTTTCTGGTTTTCTGTCCTTGGAGCAGATATGGGGTTGTCTGCTATAGATGTAAAGAGAAGCATGTCCTTGGATTGCTGGGATTGATTGTAGCACTCAGTTCTGGCATTGTTGACCACATTGAGGTGCCTATGATTGGATGCTCCTGGAAACTGTTGTTGCTGTGGATAGGGATGGAATGGACTTTCTCACTTGCCTTATGAGTTGAATCTTTCCTTGAGCGAATTAAAAGGATTTAAGAGCTGGAGAGAAGCATGTTGTAGATTTGTGGCCTTGTCCTTTCTTATGTCATCTTGGATTTATCATCCAATGGCTAAAGAGCAGGTTGTTTGATGGGTTGATTTAGCTTTGTATCTTGTTGTGATTTCCCTTTGTATAAGACCTCTGCTCTGCCTGAGCTGGCTTACCCAGCTTGCTGTTTAGGTGTCTCATAGCTTTCATTTGAGTGAATATTTTTAGGGTAGCTTCTAATGTGGGGGCATGAGAGTGGACAGATCCTTGCTAAACGTCCATGGTCATTGCATAGCCTGCATCATAAAGGAATGTTTCCATAGTCTAATGGCTGTTCCTATCATAGACTTCAAAGCCTTAGACAGATTCTATCTGGAAGGGTGTTTTCTAATTCAATAAATGGATATTTGCATAGTTAAGAATCCCTGGTTGCGGCATGATCTCTGAGGCTGTGATCAGATCTATTATGAACGGCAAAGTTAACAAAAATGGTAATTAAGAGAAGTGTTAATAACAATGACCATTTATGGGATAATAATCATTCACGTAAATATTTTTTATATTAATGAATAAGTTATCAGTACATTACAGAATAACAAGTTAGTTTAAAGAGAAAGGGCATCAATATTTTGTTGTCTTCTTATCAATTGATACAATTACCTACAATCAATACTAATGAAATACTTAATGTTGCACCCATCTTCTGTGTATACGCATCTGTTTTCCCCTCTCAAATTTTAAGTCCACTTAGCAAATTCAAGTTAAATAAAATATAATATTTTGAATTCCTATCTAATAGGAGACCTGGGGTAAATACTATTGCCTATATGGAGACTTTAAAGGCTCAGTATTTTCATTAGCATTGTATGATATCTTTTTTGTGGGAGATATTCCTTCTTAGGAAGGAACTCATGTATGTATGTACATCTCTAGTTTCAAAAACACAAAATATTTACATTACTTTTTAGACTCATCTTATTGGATATTGATTTTTTATTTTGAGCTGGTGAGGCTTGGTGATATAATGCACCCCTTCATTTATTAGACGTAATCACCCCTTCAAACACCACTGTACCCAACAACTCGTTGGACAATGCACAATGTCTCGTTGCCATTGTTTCCCAATCAGGACTCTCAATTTCCCAAAAACAAAAAACATCAAATTCAAGAAGCAAGAATAATTCTTATAACGCCTCATTGATTTTGATCTTGAATGGCAGCAGATCAAGAGAAATGTTTATAGATACATGCAAAGGGACTGCCCCAAGTGCAGACTGTATACAACACCACTTGCAAGTATGGGAAAGGATACTTTGAGGAATCCAGAAAAGGGGCATATCCTGACTTCTTTCAGGCCATAAATGAAACTACTGTTGTAAATATCTTGTAATATTTTTCTGTCGATCTCGTAGCTATGTGGGGAAAAAAAACCAATGGCTCAAACAAATTGATCACTCCTCGAATTGTTTCTAAGTTGAATGTTAATGATGGATCGTTGAAGCTTGAAAGGAAGAATTGGGGGAAGGGAAGATATTCCAAAACAATAAATGAAATCCCATGGTCTTCTATACTTTTTTTTTAATTGGTAAATTGGCATATTCTATTGGGGCCATCACCCCTAGGTAAATCCAAAAATAACAATGAGAGAGAGAGACCAATGGGAAGAGGGGAGAGAAGGAAGATGATAAGAGGGAAAGAGAGAACATGGAAGAAACAAAGAAGAACAATTTTAAAATCAACACGACAACAACCCAAATTCAGATCAGCTTAGATTATTCCATGGATCTCAACTTCATTTTGCAAGAGGAATTACCAGGAACCTTTCTCCTCTTAACTTCTGTCCAAGACTGTTCTGAAGAAAGTCTTCAAGAGAACTAGGCCATAGGGGGAACTTGAAGCTTGGTGAGCTCGACATTGAGACAGCCACTAGAGGAAAGGAGGAAGAAGTGGCTTCGTTCTTCAGAAGGAGGTGGAAAGAATTCACAACTTGGGGAGCAGGGGGATCCCCAATTACAAGCTTATGAGAGAGAAGAGGAGAGGTAGCAAAGCCGTTGGATATAGGGATATCAGTAAAAGGGGAAGCTGGATCTACACGAGGATGGGTAGAATGAGATTTGAAATTCCCAGAATCAGCCTCCACCATGGTGGAAGAAAGAGGAGCCCCCGGATGATGGTGCTCTTCAATACTGCACCACTAGGTGGCAAGTGCCTTCTTACTCTTCCTTTTCATGCCACCTGAACCAACTACTTTACCAGCAGGCCTCAAATGGCATTTTGTGGCAAGGTGTCCATGAAAAAAGCAAGCCTGCCCCTTGAAGGCCACATGCTTATAATCCAACTTTTACTTCCAAATCCTATCACCCATCTTGAGCATATCTCCTCTGGGAGACCATTTTCAAAGTCTACCTCCATGCAAAGCCTGGCAAAAGTGCTGAAATGCTTGTTGGCTGTTTCCGGAGAATATAAATGAAACATGCTGAGTGCATTCCCAATGGAAGACAAGGTGGAAGGAGACCGGAAGTGAAGAGGGAGATTTGGAAGCCTCACCCAAATAGGAGCAGGAGAAATAATGTCCTACGAAGGATTAAAAAAGGAGTACTGTGGCTTCATACAAAGACCAACTCTCTTCCAGTTTGAGGACCCAACTTGAGAATAGTGTTTCTGTTCTCCGCATCTTCTTACTCAATAATGAAGAAACCCCGTGCACAAGGATAAATGAAAATCTCATGAGAAATCAGGAGTTTCCAAGAAGAGGAGACGCACTGGTGAAGGTCGCCCAGTTGAAGCCATAGCCCACTGAACCTGCAGACAAGTCCATATTCCTTAAAATATTCTTCTTTATTCAAAAGTCTCATTTCCCAGATTAATTACCAGGGAGACTTCAGAAGCTTCCACACAGAAGCAACCATTATGAAGAGATTTTGGAGCAGAAGCAGGATGCACTAAGGCAGCTTTGAAAGATAGAGGAGGGCCCTGGATAGAGGAGAAAGGGGCCGAGCCAGAGCAGAACAAGACTGCTGAAGGAAAGGATTGAGATGGGTTGAGATGCTTAGGCAAGGTAAGTGAGACTGCAGTAGCGGCTGCAACAGGAGGGCCTGATGGATGCGGTGCACCAAGGAGACAGTGAACAACAGAGCTGGACAGAGGCGATGGACAGAAAGAGTGCAGAGGTGAGAGGAAAAAAAATGCCCGCTGGAAGGGCACGGAGCAGAAGCATTCTTCATTGCAGCTTGTGAAGTGTCAATGTGCATTATCTTCTATACTATTAGTATATTCCAGGGCACTAATAATGTGGTAGAAGCAGAAGCATTGACCAAACTACTATTGCTAAAAATAGCTATTGATTTAGGAATTTTGAATCTAATGGTACTGAGAAATTTTTCTATAATCACCAAAAGAAACGAGGACAAGAGGAAGCTCCAATTGGAAACTTGATTCCTTGTAGAAGAGAAAACTTGGAGAAATTTGATCAGGCTCATTTCCGTCATTGCCTTGTAGCTAATATAGAAGTTAGCCTAGAAAATAAATTTTGGAAATTAATCTACTATCCAAGGGCAAGACTTGAAAGCAGTTGAGAGCTTGGAAAATTTCATTCCACAAGAAAATTATAAGTTGATAAGAAACACCATAGATTTTTTTGAACAGTGTTTCAATTGTGATTTCCCTTCAAGCAAAATTAATAACGAATTACTACACAAAGGAAGGTGGTGGCAGAAAAACCAAGCACAATTATGCTTGAAATCTGCTCTGATTCTTCTCAGTAAGCAGACACAGCAGGTCAAAAGTTTATTTCAGCAGATTAGGGCCATGGAGATGCAGTGTATCAAAAAAGTCATGCCATTATCTCAGGCATAAGATAGCTTAAGGCTTCATCTGTCAAGCAAAAGCTCAAAGAGATGGGTCAGGAATCTGGTGTCAGGAGTGGAAGAGTTGTGCATAAGCAGCACTGGATAGGAAGGAATACCTGAAGGAGCTAAGATAGTGGCAAACCTTGAAGTTTGGAAAAAAAGAGAGTTACAAGTACAACATATAATTGAAATTGAAATTCAATTCACTACTGAGAGAGAAGATACAAAACTCTCAAATTCTATAATTGATAATGGATCCCATCACAATGGGGGATAAGGATGACTGCACTGCAACACTGGTTTATGTTTTGCCGTTTCAGAAAATTCTTGAGATAATTAGACATAAGGAAACAATTCTATTCTTGATCTCAATCAGTACATCAGACGGTATTCGATTTGTCTCAGATGAAAAATCAAACTAATAATAAAATGCATTCATATAAGTTGTAACAAATTTCAATTAAAAAATGACTGAAGTATACAGGGATGAAGAAGCTTACCTACACGAGCTTCATCTCTGTTCTCAAACAAATATTCATAGCCGATCATTTTCATGCAAAAACCAAAGTTTTTAGTATTGAAAATCACCAAATTTGGAACCGATTGCACTATTTTGTTAGACATGAATCCTCCATGACTCATAAGTATTAACAAAACTTACATTGTTGAAAACTGTGAATGGGACGGTTTACATGACAATTTGGTTATAGGTTATACCATGTAAGAAAGGACAGCTAAAGGAAGCAACTGATATTTTTTATGGTATCTGGGCAAGGACAAGCTTTGAAACCTACGCTTTTCTTGCGAAAGAATGTGCCGACAGAAAGTCTCTTATGGAGGTCAAGAGGGTTCATGATCATATGGTCAAGATTGGTTTTTAAGACCATGTTTTTTAAGGCATCAATATTGCGGATATGTATTTTAAATGTGGGATGCATACCAAGTATTTGAAAAAATGTGACAACGGACAGATGTATCATGGAGTGCAATAATTTTAGGTTATGTCCAACAGTTCCCTGAAAAGGAGGTGTTGAGACTATTTGTCCGAATGGTTTTGGAAGGGTCCAGGCCTAACTTGTTCACTCATTCTAGTATTGTGTGTGTGTGTGTTGGGCCTGCTGTTATGAAACAGGGAAGCAGGCTCATGGGTATTTTATAAAGACATGATTGGAAGTAAAGGTCATTGTGGGTGGTTCCCTTGTTGATATGTATGCTAAATGCGAGTGTGTAAAGAACCACACTCTGTGTTTAAAAAATGGCCGTGTTAGAGCTCTTTCTATGGATTGCAATGATTTTAGAATGTGTGTAGAATGATAACGGAAGGAGGCCTTGAAGCTTTTTAAAAAAATGTTGTTACCAGTCTATCGAGTGTATGTTGCAACATAGGAAGTCCAGATCAAGGCCAACACGCCTGGAAAAATGTTTGGGTGGAGGCATCTACCTTTGTGCAATCTGTGGACGAAGTTTCCAGCTGCATATGTTTGGAACAATTTGGATCACTGGCTGGTAGAACCAAAAAAAACATGGAAAAATATCTCTCGGTGGATCGGTAACTAATTTCTTCAACTAGAATTTGATATATATGATAGTACTAAAACAGCTGTAGTATTTACTTCAAATTTATGAACAAAAGTTTACATTTCAGTGACAATTTATCTTATTTTATTTTTCTAAGGTCGTACTTGAAGTGGGATTCCTTTTTATTGTACCAACACCAACAATTATTTTTTAAACGTTCACTTAGATACCCTATATGTTGACTTTGATCTCTTTTGGTTTTGATGCTACTTAACAATCCTTCATTTCTTGTTGAATTAATCACTCCTATTGTCAACTTAAATATTTTCACCATGTCGAACATTCAATGCATCATTTGTCATGACCCCCTTCTGGACATAAGAGTGAAAAAGGACCCTTACTCTTATTATTTGGTGTTTCCCTTAGGTCAAGGAAAAGGGGACTTAAAAAAGAAGCACTAACTCCTCTTCATTTAATAAAAATGCACATGGTGGTTAAGTTCTAATTTTAAATTGAGGGGGCTTTTTGAATCAGTGGGGCTCACATAGCCCTTAAGTAATTTAAAAAAAAAGTTAACCTTATAACATTTTGCACTTTCCGTCCAAATGGAGCACCCAACTTGAAGAGTAAGGTATATAAGGGGGACTGTGATTTGTTTGAAAGGGTTATGCATGATTTGATAATTGAAATTGTAAGCTTAAGCACGAAAATGCTTAACTTATCCATTGAGGACTAAACTCTTCAATGGAAGTTGGAGTAAGGACGAAAACCCTTACATTCAACTAGGGCATCCTTAGTCAGGGGTTGCAGTGAGCTTCATTAGATCTGATTTGGCAGCATTTCTATCTGTTCAGGGCAAAATATTCACCATTCTTGGCACGTGGCAGCAAGGGACTCATTCTCCAATGTTGGTGATTTGGTTTAGGGCTGAAAAAAGGGCAACAAACCTCAGTTAAGGGTGCAACGCAGGTTTGGAGGTTGAATACTGTGATTTCTAGGATTGTGGCTATGTGGGAGGATAGCGTTCTGCTCCTAGAGGAAGGGTGACCCCTTTTGGGTCTATATTGACCTACATGAGGGCTATTTATGCCTAGATTACAGATGTAAATATTTGATAATTTCCTGCTAATTTTAGCAGTATTTTTCCAGCTAAATATGCATCAAAAAAATCCATAAACAAAGTGTTTATTGTGGTAATATTATTCTTAATTTATGAGTGAAGATTTGAGGTTAAAATATTCTATTTGTTCCCTAATTTTTTAATTCCAGCATTCATCCTTTTGGCTAGGGTTTGAAATATCAATAATTAGAAATTCATATTTGTTTGGTTAGGCTTTGATATATTGCATGCGGTGTTAGGGTTTGTTGTTTTGTTGTTAGGGTTTGTTGGGAAACCCCTTTTATCTAATTTTAGCCCTAAAATGGACATTTTAGTGGTATCAGAGCCAATTTCTTGGCCAACTGTGGGGTCTGAGAGTTCCAAGTCAATCCGTGACATAGGAGATATGGACAATACAAGGTTTGAGAAATTCTCTCAAGCTCATGAAAGGAAGGAGTATCTTTCCATTCAGACAAATTTGATGGAGGTTTATGAGTATATGACATACCCACCCCCTTTTAGGAAGGATATGGACCTCGATGATTTTGTGTCATGGAAAGGAGGTAGGGGTTGTACTCGGGTTAGACAGGAGTTACATGATGCCTTGAGGAAGATTGCTCTTCCCACATTCGATAGTTCTACAAACATTTCAGCTAGGGTATGTATTGATAAGTTAGGTACATATTTTACACTTCATCCCATGGAGGTAGAGGAGGCCCTAAGATTCATCATAGTGCATCTAGAAGGGTCTGCCCATGATTGGTGGCACTAGGGGTTGATAACCCAAGGGCATCACTTCATAGACAACTATGAGGAATTCAACTAGAGGCTCATTGGGAGATTTGATAGGGCTGCAATTTCAAAAAACCAAAAATCAGTCACTTTGGGGCAGCAAAGTGTTGAATTTTCTTAGTTTCACAAATTAAAAAATTTGGGGAAGCAAAAGGGGATGTTTCAGCTAGATAAAGGGCTGCCAAATAATGAAAATTATGAGATACGAAATTTAGAAATTTTGGGGCAACAAGAAGTTGTCCAACAAGTTCATAAGTAACAAAAAGGGCAAAAAGGCTAAGACAAGAATGGAGGAGAATCAGAAAAATCAGAACTCTCCAAGGAAAAGAAAGAACAAGCTTTACATGAGGGTTGTCAAACATCCAAAGTTGAAGTTGTTCCAACCCTAGAATTAATGAACCCTCATGCAAAGATTGCAAAGTTTGAATCTACACATGTTGAGAGTAGTGTTAGGAGTCCTTCCATAGTAGTGGAGGAAGAAGGGAAATCGTGGGGCTGTCAAGGATGGATCGAGTTGAAGAAAATTCAGATTTGCCCAAGCTTAATGAAGAGGAATCCCAAGAAGGTCTTATTAGGAAGCATGCACGTGAGGGAGGGGCCTCACAAGCTTCGTATGATGATCTTCCACTTGCTGGAATTTTCAGACTAGCATATAAAGGTAAGAAATTTAATTATTTTCATGGCAAGAATTTGTTGTATCACCCCCCTACTATGCTCCTACAATATTTTGATCATTATGAGGGCCATGCTTACCATGAAGATAAGATGAAAGGGACCAAATGGAGAGAGGGTCTTGGTAAGCACCATAATTTACTTACTAAATTTCAAATGCTACATAGGGTGGTTTTTGACTAAGGGACGCATACAAGGCAAGGATGTACAACCCTTGGCCAAGGTTGAGATATGTACAGTTGATATTGACTCATTTCCAGCCCTTGCAAATCAGACTCCACACGGAAGAACATCCTTCAATAGCTATGGTATGAAGGAGGACACCTTGATTAATTTTGTATTTTTAAGGGTTGGCTTTGTGGGGTCACGAAGTACAATTTGTGCATTGTACATAGCGTTGTTTGGAAGGGGGAACCGAGCAATTAATGACTGTTACAGCCAATATACAACCCACTTCCACTCTATTTTATGTTGTTGGACAAGGAATAGAGTTTGGATAATCATGAAGATGGTGGTAAGCAATAGATATTATGATCTTAGGATCAATGGGAGGGCTGTTGTAACTTGATGATTGCTGTTTTTCACGTTTCCAGCTTGCTACCTCTAAGGTTAACTATCATTATGGTGAATATTGGCCCTAGGAAGATGTGCTTCCCACCTCTCAACACCGTGGAGGTGGTCCAAACATTTGCGAGTGGATTTCCAGCCACTATAAGGATGGGTTTGAAGAAGAAAATGACATGCTACAGCCATGATAAGGATGACATAAGCAAATCTTTTGGAATCCAGGTGAGGAGGAGTTGTAAGGGAAAAACAAGACATCGAAGAGGAGTTCATATCATAAGGCTTAATGAGGTGATCAGAAAAGTGTTGCTAAACACTCTTGTTTTCATTAACATGTTTGCTCTATGTGTAGAATCACAACTGGAGCCAGTTGCAATGGCAACAAGAAGTGCAAAGAAAACTGCGAATTTTGAGTGGAGACAGCCACTAAGGTGTCCTAAGAATCATCAATTTCCATGCTTGAAAAACATGGACAACTCGGGAGATGGCAAGTGAAGACAAGTCTTGGATTGAGCAAAGTCAAAAATTGTGGACAGCCTTAAGAAATCCAAATTTTTTGTTAAAAATAGGGCCCCAACACACTCAAAAAATTCTGAGTTTTTCATGCCAACTCAGCTGGTTGTACGTGCAGAAAATTTGTTGAAAAGTGTTGCAACTCAGCTGGGTACATGCACCATAGAGTCTGAAAATGATAGGGCAATAAATACTGGAAACATTGAAAAGACAAATAGGCAAACTCAGCTGATCATATACACAAGAAATTCTGAAAAATGGGGAAAGTTACAGCCCTCTGTAAGTTCGGAGTTTGCAAAGGAGATTCAGCCTTCCACTTATGAGGAAAGGTTGAAATTGGTAGAAGAGGAACAACACTTCCAAGGATAGCAAGGAGGTCAATTGAACATTCTATTGAGTTGGTTAAAACATGCAACAAGTGGGAAACTACAGAGATGTAAATTAAAGGTCAATAAGGTGGCTACCCAAGGACTTCAACCCATGAGGAAAGGGAGACATAAAAAGGGCAGCACTGTGAGGGAAGAACACCCTCAATCTCTATGCACCCATATCGAAGGCGGAAAGCTTGTTTGTAAAGGGGTGCAAAAGGAGAGGCAAGAGACACTCATGGGGGCACCATGGCAAGGTTGCTCAATTCTTCATGGTATGTACACACCAGGTATGTCTTCAAGATTGTCCAAAGTTATGGGTTTCATGCAAGTTGTTGAGCCACACCCTTGGCATAATGAAGAAACTTTAAGGCACATTGAGAGCCCTAAAGGGCATTGGGATACTTGCCAAGGAAGCACACACTCCAAGGTGCACATGCAAGACAAAATGATCATGATGGGTATCCATAAGATATTTTTCGGTAATGCTGTTCACAACTATTCCATTCCCTCTAAGGGAAGTTGTAAGCTCATGACACTTTCTTTGAGGGTGAAGTGTATGAAGGAACTCCCAAGGAATGAATGGGGACTAAATAGCTTCAAAATTTCTTTCAAATCCAGGGCTGTGAACTCCAATCACAGCCCCAAATATACCTTGTACAGAATTGTTGCTGGGGTATTTTTCTCCAAACTGGTACAACACATGAATATGAGAATGAAGGAATGGGTTATAGCCATGTTGATCAAGCTTTCAGCTCATAAAACGGCTAAATTGATGATCTTGAAGGGCAGTTTTAAAGGGACTAACAACTGTTATGTTTTCCATAATGAAAGCTACAGCAAGGGCAGCCACTTGTTTCTGAAAGGATTGAGCTTGGTGGCTATTTTAGAGAGTACTAACAGATGGCCCATGCCTAGCAATGGAAGGTATAGCCATGGTATTCTCTTTCACCATGCTATGCATGACAGTTCCAGCTCCCTTGTTGTGAGCTTGAGGGTTCCCAGATGCATGGGGAAGGCTGATTGCAGGATGTCACTTCAAAAGGGTGTTGGCAGGTGGACAATCAAGGCCCAGATTTCCAGCAATCACCTTGCTGGAACAAACTTTTCCAGCCCCTACATTGCTGCAATTTCGAGGAATTATTCTTCTTGTCATCTTGTTGGGAAGCCCAGGGTGCAACGCCTCAATGGAGGGAATAAGGAAGACAATGTGATGCTGTTGTATCATTTCCAGCATAAGTAGGTAGCCACAAATATTCAAGTACAGTAGGAAAAGATGTCAACAGGAGGCCTTCCTTCCATAAAATGAAGTGAGAGTTGAGCTTTGCATGGGGATAATTGTTGGGACAACTCTATGTATGTTATTTCTTGAGGACAAGCAATTTTGGGTGGGAAGAATTGTCATGTCCCCTTTCTGAACATAAGAGTGAAAAAGGACCCTTATCCTTATTCTTTGGTGTTTCCCTTAGGCTAACGAAAAGGGGACTTAAAAAGGAAATACTGACTCCTCTTCAAATTATAAAAAGGTACATTTTGGTTAAGTTCTAATTTTAAAGTTGAGGAGGGGGCTTTTTGAGTAAATGGGGCTCTCATGGGCCTTAAGTGATTTTAAAAGAAGGTTAACCTTATAGCACTTTGCACTTCCCCTCCAAATGGAGCGCCCAACTTGAAGAGTAAGGTATATAAGGGGGATTGTGATTTATTTGAAAGGGTTATGCATGATTTTGATGATTGAAATTGTAAGCTTAAGCACAAAAACACTTAATTTATCCATTGAGGATGAAACCCTTCAATGAAAGTTGGAGTAAGGACGGAAACCCTTACATTTAATCAGGGCATCCTCATTTAGGGGTTGCATTGAGCTTCATTAGATTTGATTTGGCAGCATTTCTATCTGTTCAGGGCAGAATATTCACCATTCTTAGCACGTGGCAGCAAGGGACTCATTATCCAAGGTTGGTGATTTGGTGTAGGGCTGCAAGAAGGGCAGCGAATCTCAGTTAAGGGTGCAATGCAGGTTTGAGGTTGAATATTGTGATTCCTAGGGCTGAAGCTGTGTGGGAGGCCAATGATCTGCTCTGAGAGGAAGGGTGACCCCCTTTGGGGTCTATATTGACCTACTTGAGGGCTATTTATGCCCAGATTACCACTGTAAATATTTGATAATTTTCTGCTAATTTTAGCAGTATTTTTCCGACTAAATATGCATCAGAAAAATTCATAAGCAAGGCGTTTACTGTGGTAATATTATTCAAAATTTATGAGTGAAGATTTGAGGTTAAAATATTCTATTTGTGCCCTAATTGTTCAATTCCAGCATTCATCCTTTTGGCTAGAGTTTGGAATATTAATAATCAGAAATTCATATTTGTTTGGCTAGGGTTTGATATATTTAGATCAAAATTTGCACATGTGGTGTTAGGGTTTGTTGTTTTGTTGTTAGGGTTTGTTGGGAAACCCCTTTTATCTAATTTCAGCCTTAAAAGGGATGTTTCATCATTTAAAGTGATTGTTTTCATTATTCATACTCTTAAAACCATTCATTACTATTATTAATAAATTCGACAAAATGCAAAAGGACTAAATGTCAATTTAAACAATACTTGAATATTTTCTGAACAATATACATAGTCACGGACTCGTCGTGGCTTCATGTGACCTATTTTATTGTAATTTTCGTTGTTATTGCTTTTGGATGAATGCCATTGTCTGTATATCAAAACAGATTCTAACTAGAGAAGAAGAAACAACAAAATGAATTGTATTACTGTTCACCAGTAAATAAAATAGGTCGATAGGATTCAGGAATATATTTAGTTATAATGAAAAAACAGCGTAGGTACCTAGGCATTCAAATAACTTTGTAGAGGTTTGAGAAAACATCAAAGGAAGGAGCACATAAAGGCCCCAACAAGAAAAAAATGTTAGGAACTTCACCGAGGAAAACGTAAAAATATCCATCATTCCACATTGTTATTTTGCACTCTGAATTTCACCAGTCAAACTTCATTCAATCCTGTAAAATCTGAAGTATGATTTTAGGAGTGGCTGAAAAAATTAAGCAGGCTGTAGATTGCATGGCTCCAGTATCTTTATAGTACCCATCTAAAAAGTAAATTTTTCTATAATTTCAAAGAAAGTTCTGCTCTGTTGAGATAACCTCATACAGGACCGAATCATGTTTAACAAATATAGTCATCCTGGTTTTTTAATGGGCAATTATTTATACAATGAAACATGCAACAATATTAAATCCTCTGTAAGTAGTAGTTGTTTAATGTTTCTATAATGTTTATGCAATTTTTTTTAGCTGGTCAGTTTTCTTTTTACGCAAATTTCTCCTCTTTGCAATGTACCTCAGGCTTAGACAGATAGGCAAGGCCATTTCCTCATGCTTTGTCAAATGGTCAACACAAAGTGGTACAAAATAGTATATATGGTAAAAGTGTAAAGTTGTCTCATACACTCGTGACGCATGCTGGCAGGCGGTGACCTAAAAAAATAACTTTATAGGTCGTTCTCATTTGATATATTACTTTAATATGCTATCTCTGTTGTCACGGGTGTTTCTCTGCTTTTGTTGAGTGTAAATGTGGAAAATATTGGTTTGTTTTTTAGAATTTTATAATGTTGCAGTAAATGATATATTGGATTTAGAATATTACTTTAATATGCTGTCTCTGTTGTCACGGGTGTTTCTCTGCTTTTGTTGAGTGTAAATGTGGAAAATATTGGTTTGTTTTTTAGAATTTTATAATGTTACAGTAGATGATATATTGGATTTAGAATCTCAGTTTTCAGTCTATATTTACTGTCATACATTTTGTTTATGGCAGTGAAGTAATGGAATTTGGAAGCCTACATCCATAAACTCAAAGTTTCAATTGGTTGGAGAATATATAGTTTCATTTAAACCATTGACTGCAGATACTGTACAAATCTTTCTTGTTCCACTAGTGATTTGCCAGAGAAATCCATATCGTGTAACAGTATCTATGTCTTCAATTAAGCTTAGTTTTTCTTTAGGAGCTTTTCAATCCCCCAAGTCAAGTGGAAGTGCCATTGGTAATGATGTAGAACTAGTTGGAGTAGCTCTCCCAAGACACTTTAAGCTAACAAGGCAAGGAATCAAAGACAGGCGACTGAAGAAGCTGTTATTGAGTAAGGCAACAGACTTATACACTGCCAACAGGAAAGAGTCCACATTTTCTATAGGCGGGAAATTTCAACTCGAAGATGTCATTGAAGCTCAACAGTTCAATAGGGAAATTTGAAGTGCAATTTTTGAGGTGGTGCAACACATGGAAAAATATGAGAAAGATCCAGCTGGAGGACAGACTTTGAGAGGTTACTTGATGGCTACATTGTTTTATGAGCCCTCAACAAGAATGTCATGTCCCCTTTTCAATTGACATGTTTTGAGTTCATGGTTAGCCTATTATGCGACCTTCGTAGGCTAATAAGATGGATAGAGGGTCATAATGGAGCTTGGCTCGACTTTGATTCACAGGATTTCTTCATTTGATTTTCATTCAGGGTATTTCAGACACATTTGGCCTGAGCTCCTACTTTTTAGGGATATTTGATATGCAGCGGAGCGCCTTTATTGTGGCATGGTTATGTGCGGAATCACTCCCTGATTCACTAGCTTCGATCGGTTCGTGGATCCGACATGTATTGAGGGAGATATTAATATTTGATTGATTTAATCAAATATTAATTATTTAGCCTAATTTTAATTAGAAACCCTAATTCTAATTTAAGAAACCCTAATTAGGGCAAGCATATCTTTTTGGAGGGTATAAGGGTTTCTCATGGAGGCCATTGAGGGGTATGCTATTGATTATTGATTTTGATATTGAAGAATTTCTTCTGTGAAGACTGAGCCTAGGGTTCCAGGATTCCATTTGCATTGGAGAACGTTCCCTCTTCAATGTGTGCAATTAAGAGGCTGTGGAATATCAGCTGATCTATTGCCAAAGTGAGAGATAGCTTCATCCAGAGGTTATCATAGAATTTCAGGTTTGAGAGATAACTTCACACAGAAGTTATCACAGATCTTCCAGGTATTTATTGCTTTATGTTTTGATTCAATAAATTATACAGCTAGAGATCTACTGTGCTAGAGACATATATTTCAGATCAGGGGTTGAAAACAGGGAAGTTGTGCTTAATTTGCGGCCGTACAGAATCCGTACAGGTTCGTACAGATCAGTGCAGGAACCGACCTCGGCAGACAGAGGGTTTTCAGTGACCGACATCGGTCGACTGAAGACTGACGTCGGCAGAAATCCGACCGACAGAGACCGACGTCGGCGAGATATCGACCGACGACGGCGACTGTGTGTCGACACAGAAGGGCCGAGACTTTCCAGAATTCAATTCGCACTTCCAGATTTGCAAAGCCAGGGTTTTCAAGACTGTATTTCATATTTATATGCATATTAGAGGACTGCAATTGTAATAATTTAGAAGGACAAGTGATACAATCTGTAATTTGTTATTAAGAGACTATATTATTGTGATCTTTCTGAATTTATTCAACAGCGATTATATCTTGGTTCAGATTTTTTGTGTTGCTATATTTCCTGTTTGGAGGGGATATTACAAAGAACTGGACTTTCAATTGAGTCTGCTATGAAACAGCTAGGTGGAGAAGTTTTGATGACCGAAAATGCTCGAGAATTTTCTTCTGTGGCATAAGGAGAGACTTTAGAAGGTATTCATTCTACATAAATGCATTACATATTAAAATGTGTAAGCTTTCTAACTTCTTATCTTTCAAGTATTTACACATGTTACTCTCTGGCAGATACAATAAGAACCATGGAAGGATACTCAGACATTATAGTTATGCGGCACTTTGAGAGTGGAGCTGCAAGGAAAGCTGCAACTGCTGCCAATATTCCTATCATGAATGCAGGGGATGGACCTGGTCAGCATCCGACACAGGTAATTTTCTCTTTGTATGCTCAGGAAAGTGTTGTATATCTTCTTTTGGTATTAGAATCGAGGATTGTCATCACTTTGAAAAATTTCAGTCAGACTGATCTTAGATCAACTTTTTCCCCTGCGGTGGTTTCTAAGAACTATATTTTTTGTGTTTCATTGAGATGTTATTATCTTATATTGGAGACACTTTTATTCTAACAGTATTTCCTAGGGCTTTTCTAAGTTATTGAGGTTAGCCTAAAATTCAGAGGTTAGCCTAAAATTCAGTAGGCACTTACAAGTTAATCTCATTGCTGCTAAAAAGGTAAACATAATTTGGTGATTCAAGATTTTTAGCATAGTGATAAGAATTTTTTTAGGATATTAATAAATTCTATAAATACAATTTTCATCATTGAACCTGATTTCTATTTTGTAATTTCTAAATATGTCTTTATAAGTTATTCATGGATATTGCTTCTCATTTTTATTATTAAGGTACTCATATGTCTGTGATATACAGGCATTGCTAGACGTAGATACAATTTAAAGAGAAATTGGACGTCTGGACAACATTAAAGTTGGTCTCGTTGGCGATTTTGCAAATGGTCAAACTGTGAGATCACTTGCATATTTGCTTGCCAAGTACAGCAATGTAAAGATTTATTTTGTAGCCCATATGTTGTGAAAATGAAGGTAGTTTCTCACCGTCAGTCAGTCAGTCACCCAAGTAAAGCTGAAGGTAGTCGGTCACCATCAGCTTCGGTATGCCTTCCTCCATTCTCACCCCTCATACACAGCCTTAAAATCATCCTATTGTTGCCTTCTCCGACGTAAGAAACGCCTTTTTATTTCTCAAAGGAGACGGATCTTACGGGCTTCCTACATTCACTCCCCCAAACTCTTTTGGCGTACCATCCTCCTACGATATTCTCCCCTCCCCACTGAGCTAAATCCCACATCCATGATTTCCCATACCTCCACCCTTTATGATATTCCTGGCCAAACACAAACCCATGTTGCTTCTCCACCATCTTCTCACTTTTTCACATACACGAATGTTAGAGAGGCGGTGAAGGTGATGAATAGTAGCAAGGCAGCGGATGAAGAAGGTTTTCAAGCCGAGATCTTCAAACATGGTAGTCAATGTACGATGAAGAGGTTTTCAATGTAAAAATTTATTTTCTAACCCAATTAAAGTTGAAAGTAGTCAGTCACCGTCAGCTTCGGTACACCTTCCTCCATTCTCACCCCTCATACACAACCTTAAAATCATCCTATCGTTGCCTTCTCCGACATAAGAAGCACCTTTGTATTTCTCAAAGGAGACAGATCTTACAGGTTTCCTACATTCACTCCCCCAAACTCTTTTGGCGTACCATTCTCCCACGACATTCTCCCCTCCCCACAGAGCTTAAGCCCACATCCATGATTTCCCATACCTCCACCCTTTATGATATTCCTGGCCAAATGCAAACCCATGTTGCTTCTCCACCATCTTCGTCTCACTTTTTCGCATACACAAATGTTAGAGAGGCAGTGAAGGTGATGAATAGTAGCAATGCAGCCGATAAAGAAGGTTTCCAAGCTGAGTTCTTCAAACATGGTTTTAGAGCTTTTGGAAGCTATTTGGTTGATCTTTTCAACCACGTGGTTTGTTCGGGTTTCCCACCCTCTTGGTCACATCACATCATTCACCCGATTCACAAATCAGGTTCTTGTTTAGATCCTAATAATTACAGGACGATCATGGTTGGACACATATTCTAGAAATTATATGCTACTGTATTACACATGTAGCTTTCGAGAGAACTGGAGCAGAGAGACCTCAGAGTTAGGGGACAGGCAGCGTTTAGACTAGCCCATCAGACCATTGATCATATTTTCACACTTCGGGCCATTATTGAGGAGGCACGTCATCTCTCATCCATAGTCTATTGTTGTTTTGTAGGCTTTAGGAAAGCGTTTGATTTTGTTTCGAGAAAGGCACTTTCCCAGAGACTTAGGAATATTGGCATTTCGGAGACCCTCTTGGCAGCCATTATGAGATTATACAAGAATGTTCTTGGTCGTCTCCGCACGGTTCATGGGATTTCAGACTTTATTAGTACCATTGGGGTCAAGCAGGGATGCCCTTTGTCCCCAACCTTATTTGGGATATACAATGATGAGTTAGAGACCTTTCTTCATGAACATACTCAGGTTAGTGATGGGTGTCTTCTTCACCAGGTAATGATTTCTATCCTCTTGTTTGCGGATGACGTGGTTCTCCTAGCCTCTTCCCCTGAGGGCTTATGGCAGCAGTTGGATGCTTTGGCTCTCTTTTGCGACCTCCGAAAATTGACTGTTAATTTGGGGAAAACCAAGGTCATGGTATTTAATGGCTTGAAGACCCCCCACCTCCATTTCTTTTTCAGAGGAAAGGAGGTTGATATTAACACTTCCTATACTTATCTGGGAGTGCAATTTTCTGGCCACGTTTCAGCTTGACGTAGGCACTCTAGCCTAGAATAAACAAAGGTTATGGTTCTTTAGCTCTCCTTGAATGACAATGTTTTCGGCATCACTTTCAAGGTATCAGACCCATAGTTCTCTATGGATATGTAGTTTGGGGGCCCTCTCTACATGCGTGTGATTGGGCTGCTGTTGGGAGGGTCTAGACACTTCTTCGCTGCATGATCAGATGTAAGCAAATAATTCCCCAACACATTATTGTTTTAGAGTTTGGAGCTTGGCCCTTTCGACTGGAGACTATATTTGATTTGATCACTTTCATACATCGCATACGGAGGTTTGCTGATTCTGCGAGTTGACGTGACAGATACCCATACTTAGCATACTATTCTTTAGAGAATCTTGCTCTCTTAGATCCTTCAACCCATGGACGTTGTTGGTATACAGGAGTTTCTGATCTATTGGAGTCATGGAAGTCAGGATGGACTGACTTCATCCATTTACGTACTCCTTGGACGCACTATCTCATCTTCTACCCACTAGACAAGAGTTGAACCCAATTATTAGGGATAATATTTACAGACAGTTTATCCATACTAGGGTAAACCCTCCTGGGGGGTTACTCCCTAAGATGACATTTTATGTAGAGCACTTCTTGGAGCTGAGTGACAGGCTTATCATTCGTCCATGGTATACATTCTCCCACTGGATGCACTCTCTTTGCATCTCATTAGGACAGTTTCGAGGGGGTCTTACCAGCTTAGGATTGAGACAGATCACTAGATAGATCGAGTAGACAGGATTTGTCAGTTATGCAGCATCCAAGAGACACAGTCCGAGGAGCACTTCATCTTTCATTGTCCCATTTACTATGAGATCAGAGGGAGGTTTTACTGCCTTTTTAGGAGGACACAAACTCTTTCTGACTTCTTCAAATATGAGGACCATAGATGTTTGGCTTTATATATATAAGAAGCTCTTAAGCTTCGCAATCATTTTATTTAGAGACCCAGTAGACTAGTCCCCACTCAGCGGATTACTTCCTTTTTCATGGTGCTACCTTCGAGGAGAGGCACTAAGCGACAGATTGACATCAGTGCAGCCCCCCATTCTAGATTAGTGAGGCCCAAAGACACTATTCACAGTTCCTCGAGTTTTCATCAGCATATTCACTTCAGACCCGCCATCAGGTGGCAGACTAGATCTACCAGATCTTCACAGATGACTTTTCCTTTTAGGCAGAGGATTGGAGGACAGACCATGCATCATACCTTCCCTTCTTCTAGTCAGACTTCTATTCGGAGCTTCTTCTCGTCGACCTTGGTGCTAGGAGAGTTGGATTGAACTCTTGATGGGTTTCCACCTGGGTCTTCTTTCTTAGGGATCATCCTCGTGCTCTCGATGTTTACAGATTCTTGGAGATTGCTCATTTCTTTTGCTCTCTTCTTTGGATCTGAACGTGGTTGGGTCCTTTGGTGGTTTGGCTCTGAGCAGGGTCACTCTTTGCCATGTTTTATACTGTTTATTTCAGCATTGTTTTTTTTTTCTTTCTTGTTTTATGAGACCTTTTTGGTTTCCCGTTTTTTCCTGACACATTTTTGTAATCTGCAGTCCCTTTGACCTACTTTTGTGGTCATTAGTTGGACATTAATATATTTATCTTATCTTATCTAAAGCATCTTTTACATAATAATTTTTCTTTAGTTCAAGCTTAATTCAAAACCTGCCCAAGGTTTCTAGCTTCTGTGTGCTATCTCTAAAACTAATGACCCCCTTTTAATTTCTAAGGCATATTTTTCATTTCATTGTTCTGGTTTATCCTGTTTATTTCCTTAACACAGAGGACTTAGTATTTGCATTTTTTTGAGCTTACTTGGATGGCATTAGTTTCATTGTTTTTTTATAGATAAACCAATAAAGGGATAATAGTGACCTCTTGATGCATGAGCATCCGGGTTCATGTGTAATCTTGCATCAACCAAAAACATGAGTAGTTAGCCAATAATAAATTGCAGTGAAGTCTTTTGCTGCTCTGATGTTTTGCGGTATGTTTACAAGCATCAAGCTTCTTATTTGAGTTACTGTATGTTCTATTTCTTTCCGCATTGGCTTAGGGGTAAATGGGCTTCAAAGGTTCTTTGCATGATTTGTTTTCCTACTACAAATGCTTTGCGGTAAGTCTTTCTCTAGTGTTAGCTTCAGTCAGTTGCGTAGCTTCAGCAGACTTGCGTAGCTTCAACAGGGTTATTTCTGGACCTTGGTTCTTGAGATTCTTCTTTCTCACCTCATAGAACTTAACTCCAGTCATTTGGACGCTTTGTGATGATAAGTGTAAGTTGTTTGTTTGGATAAGGCTTGTGATTATCTTGAGGATTGGTAAGGGGCCCATGATGTGTTATGGTGCATTGAGTAATGTTGTAATGCAACGCGTTATCTTTTGATGTATTAGCATTGGGACCTGTGTTCATTTAATTACTGTTAGTGGGTTGTTGATCATTAATGCAATTTAGGTGGATCGTGTATCTATATTAACACATCCTCATCATTTGAAAAGACATTCGTTTCCAGAGGGAAGAAAAAGTCTAAAGTGCAGTTGCAAAGAGTACTGCAAGCAATTCTGTGCGTAGATCTAAGGACTAGTGGAATTGAGTCATTTGGAACCACACTGTGGTGTTAGGTTGATGCTTGTAAGCCTACAGGCTGTGTTTGTGGTTGTGTGTTTGATCATTGTAAGGTTGTATCGTTGGTGATTGGTATCATAGTTTGCATACATGTACTCGATGAGTACTCGCCTAGCCCCCTAAATTTTTAATTGGCGAATACTTGGAAACGACTGGCCATTAATTGACAATACTCGGCAAATTAAAAAATACTTAAATTAAAAATGAATAAATAAATTTTATAAAGATTACAGTTGCCAAATGTATAAAACGAGTCTGTAAAATGTTGGGGAAGTGTTTTTATTAGATTTGAATACAAATAAAGTACAAAATCGCATAATCATGATTCATGCGAATACGATTGTCAACAACAAATTGATATTTATACAAGAATCTATAATTTTCTTGTCCCTACTTTCTAAAATACTAAAAGAGACTGAGAGTCTAGTCGTCCCACTCGGCTGCCCGTCCTCTCTCTGCTTAGAATGTTGCACCTATGGCTCCACCTTGGTACAAGATGGTTGTGACTCCTCTACCTGATCTTCGACATCTACAAGGATGTCATCCAATCCAATCTCTCTTTGAAATCAACATTCTCATCCTTTGTGAACAAGGGGTCTCCTTGTCCTGTATTGTCCAATCAATGTAGGGATCAATCTCATCTAGATTGATAGGCTCTTGTGATGTGTTCACCTTTTTGGTGGGAAGCCGAAGGTTGTATTGCACAAAACCCAGGTTATTGAGACATTGTTGATTCAACTTGTTGCGCTTCTTTGTGTGAATGGCATCAAACAAACTCCAACTGCACTTACATCTAGAAGCGCTAGAAGGTTGAGCTACAATGCGGAGGGCTAGCTTTTAAAGATTTGGGGTATTTCCACCCCAATCTTTCCACCATGAACCTGCAAACAAGACATTCAAAAGTTTATAAGTAATTGCATTAATAATAATTGTAAATTTGTAACTTGTAAGGTACAAATAAAGACTTCATTTTTATTACCTGGTGACTACATGGTTCTCCGTTGGATAGCTAGTGCTGAAGAAAAGAGCCTCCCCATAGCCTGCTTGTAGTTCTGCAACTCTGGAATAATAAGGTTCCTCACCTCAGCGTCAAGTGTCATACTCTCAATGCATGTTGAGAGGCCCTCCATAACCGGCCCATTAGCATCTGTGAAGCGATCGAAGTAGAAAAACATGGAGTCAAGGTAGTACCCCGTTGCATGGATGCGTTGGTGGAGTTGATTGTTCCATCTCCGATCAATCAACTCTCAAATGGGATCAAATTTGATAGTACCCCCCGCCCCCCATAATAGTTTTGGATGGCCTCTTTGGCCCTATCCATGGCCTCATAAATGTAACCCATTGGGTTTTGCCCCCCATCCATCAAACGCAAAACCCTCACCAAAAGCTCCAACACCTATAAAGTTACAAACAAATGAAAGTTACAAACTTACAATTAAACAAATGAAAGTTAGAAACTTACACATTTACTTTAAAAAATTGAAAATAGAAGAATCGATTTGAAATTTAAATTGAAATTTGAAGTTACCATGATGATCTCTGTAGCTCTCTTTGCAAAGGCCTCATCAAAAATTACCTTTGCGACCTTGACTCTGTCAGTTTTCTTTGAATATGTTGAGTCCAACCATGCTTGACTCTCAAATATTTGCTTCAAAGCTGTCAACAAACTGCAAATACTTTGCAACATAAGAAAGTTACAAAACTTGTGACCCCTGCTTGCACAAACTCTTTCCCCTTTGTGTGTTTTTTCATCAAGCTGAGAATCCAAAGGTGATTATAAATATATTTTGTGATGTTTTTGGCTTCTTCTACAACCAGTCCCACCCAATCAATTTTGCCTATGTCCTTCAAAAGAAGGTCAAGGCAATGGGTTGTGCAAGGGGTCCAAAAAAGTGATGAATGTTTGTCCTTGATAAGTCTCCCAACCGCCACATATGTTGCTGCGTTGTCAATGATAACTTGCACAACATTCTCGATGCCCACCTCTAAAACAACCACCTTGAGCATCATATTCAAAGTTTCTGCATTTTTTATTTTGTTAGAGGCATCAATTAACTTCAAAAAAACCAGCTCACCATTTGAAGCCACTAAAAACTTGATGAGGGTGCGGTTATTTCCATCCGTCCAAAGAATGGCGCATTTGAACTTTTGCCACAACCTCTTTTGATCTACAATTAACTTTGCATCTTCAACTGCATCCTAGGGCAACCTCCCACTTAAGTATTTTGGAGAGGGTGCCTTGTACCCTTTCCTTGCAACTATCAATGTCATCACCAAATATTTCTAGTATGGGCTTCTCGCCACATTGAAGGGAAGGTTGTTAAAGAACCAAAAATTTGGACATACCTTACCTACTTCCACATGCACCTCCTTGTTCCATGTTGTACCTTGCAATGAAGGTTGTGTCCTAGGTATGTTTCTATGCACCAAAAAATTGTGTATCTAGCTTTCGCTCGAACTTGATGTGGTGGATGTGCCTCACGTTAACCACGACTAGAGCCCACAATTTTTGTCATAGCTGACTCAGTTTTCTCTGTCGATGTGGGAGCAATGGCTATTGTTAAGGTTGCTTGCATCCTTGGCCTCTCTATTTTATTTTCATCTAACAATGCAAGCTCTGCAACCATATCGTTTTGCCTCTTCCTTTACATTGGGACAAGGCGTGATATCGCGACTAGGAATGCATGCAAGATGATACTTGAAGTGATTGATACCTCCAAAAACTTTCTTCGAGCAAAACATGCAAATCACAGTCATTTGGGACATTCCAACCTGTATGGCACACTTCTAAGAAACGTTGCGAGCATTAGGGGGAGCCGAATGGCTACTACTAACTGATTTTGACCTTGATGCAGTGCTAGATACCATTGTATGCTAACAGTAAACTTGCAGCATGTTCAAAACAACATTAAAAAAAATATAAATAAAAATGTTTAAAAAAAAACACAACTTAAAAAAAAAAACCTTATACCCTAAACTTGTAAATTCAAACACTAAACCCTAGGGCTTATGCATACGTTAAAATATTAAAAACATTTAAAACGACATCTACAATAAACACAAACCATAATTTTTACGTTAGTAGTTAAAAAACAATAATTCTATTAAAAAATTATGAAAACCATGCATACATTTTGAATAACAATTATAGAATTGAATGGAATGCATGTAAATTTGTCAAACATATCTACAAATAAATTGCAAAGAATCTACATGCTTGGAAAAAAAAATGAACCATCTGGAAATCGAGTTTGCTCAAATTTGCTCTCTCCAATTTGCTCCAAATGCTAAGTGATTCCAATGTGGGGGCGTGTATGCTTTTATAAGATAAAATTCTGTGTTTTTTCCATGTTTTCTCAGTTTTGGACATGTTATGTCAGTGGAAGCCAGTAACTGAGCCTCGACGAGTGCTGGCACAATACTTCCCGAGTACTGTGCCAGTACTCGCCAAGGCTTGGTTAAACAAAAAACCGCAATTATTTCAGGGGATTACTTGGATTGGATGATGCTTGGCGATTACTCGCCCACTTGTCGAGTATGCTAACTATGATCGGTATGATGTTGTGTAATCTCTATTTGAAGCAATAAATTTATGTTATTATTGTATGAATGTCTGTTGTACATTTGTGGGTTGCGTGATAGAAGACATCTTTGAATTGAGACCTCTAACTGCAGCTACATCATTTGGTATCAGAGCAAGGAAAAGAACTCAGGGGTTGAGAGATCGAGATTTATGTTCTCCATTTTGTGCGAATGTAGGTAGAGGACAAAGGATTGTGCAAGAGATATTTGTGTATGATTGTAAGTGGTGTAACAGTGGATCTTGAGGTGCAAAAGTGGTGCGATCTATGTAGGTTTGCAAGTGGTGCAACAATAGAGCTAGAGTGTTGTGTTCTCCATTTTATTGGGTGGGTCGAGAATCGAGAATTGAGAAAAGTGGATAACTTGCGTAGGGTTGCAAAAAGTGTAGCAATGGGTTCGAGGTGTGTGCAAGCCTGCAAGGATAGTGCACAAGAGATGGAAGAGGAGTGTGTAGCCCCATTGGCTTGGCTGAAGATTGTGTTCCAATCTGAGGTGGAAGTTGACGCGCAAGAGGAGAGAAAATGTGTGTGGATCACACACTGTGTTGCGAAGATGAAGAGGAAGGTTCCTTGGAACAAGCGAACCTTAGAACGGATTGAGGAAGTTCTAGCGGAGAAGAGAGCGACAATGTGTCTTTTGAAAGTCATGGAGATAGGTGTGCGAGTGAGCACACATAATGCAGATGTTGAGGAAGAGGAGTGTGTAGCCCCATTGGCTCGGCTGAAGATTGCTTTCCAATTTGAGGTGGGCGCTTACGCACAAGAGAGGAAATGTGTGTGGATCACACTATGTGTTGCAAAGATGAAGAGGAGGAAGGTTCCCTAGAACAAGCGAACCTTAGAATGGATTGAGGAAGTTCTAGTGGAGAAGAGAGCGGCAATGTGTCTTTTGAAAGATATGGACATAGAAGAGGTGCAAGTGAGCACACATAATGTGGATGTTGAGGAAGGATATCTTCCATTTGCGGAAGATGAGGTAGCTATGGAGAGTCAAGATGTAGTGGATATGATAGGCGCAGGTGAGGTGACTGCGAAGGTAGTTTATGGCGATCCCTGGTTTGATCAAGGAGAAGAGGAAAACCATCTCTTGATTGCAAAGGAGATGAAGGTGATTGAGTGGATGTTTGAGCTTTTTGATGCAAATAGCGGCTAGAGTGCAAAAGTGGATGTAGAAAGTGAAGAGGTGGGTGAACTTTTTGAAGTCATCATGCGGATTAGACTGACAAAACCAGAGGATATTACAGTGGAAGTGGTAGAGTTATTTGAGGTTGCAATGAGAGCGACAAAAGAGAATGACATGAGGAGCATTCTGGAATTGGTAGTGGAGAGGATGGGTAATGTTTGTGATTCCCATAGTTGTGGTGAAACCTTTGGCTTGCAAGCTAAACATGAAAGAGTTGAAGAGGAGGAAGTGGAAGTAGGAGATTGGCTCTTACTTAGGAAAGAAATGTGTATGATCGCGAAAATGTTGGAATGTGTTGTTGAGAGGTGCGTAGCAACAGAGGAATAGTTGGCGTAGAAAAGCATCAAGGGAGAGAAGAAAGAGAAGTGGCGTGAAGTCAAATTCCAGTGATGGATTGGAGGAAGAGAAAGAGATGTGGTTGGTGTAGGTGGACGAATTTTGCCTGGGCAATGTGCAAAGCGTAGATGAGCTGAGAGCAGTGTATAGAAGGCAAAGGAGAACCTTGCACAACAATGGTGGGATGAGCTTGCATAACAATGCAATTGTGTGAGAGATTGTGGCATAGACACAAGTGCACAAGAGGATGAGTAGTGGATATGTCAGTGAGAGGACAATGCGTGTAAATGTTGCACAAAAGAGGAACAAAGAGGATGCACACCAAAATCATTTTGTCATGCACAATAGCAAGGACCACTTGCAGGGGGTAGAGTGTGCGAAGACGCAGAATGGCACTGCGTAGATAAAAGGTGGTTATGCAAAGGTAACGAGTATTAACACGCAAAAGAAGGTAAATGAGAGTGCGAACCACAAACGTAGGAGTGTTTCAGTGGGTAGTGTCGCAGTGGGGGAGTGGGAGAGTGGATTGCACAACACATACAAAGGAGGTTGACCCAATTGAAGTGGGACTTGGCGCAATAGTAAAATGAAGGGTTTTTGGAGAAGGAGGCCAATTTTTGACCCGATTCATTAGCCAAGAGAATTGGAAGGCGAAAGTCATCACACATGGCACGAAGGTATGCCAAGACCTTTGGATGGGATTGAAAGGGGTTTCCCACTCAGTCTAAGTGTGTGAGTACCATGCTCACAGATTTGCTTACCCGAGGTGTATGATGCAGGAGCATCTGGGTTTACATGTAATCTTGCGTCAACTGAAAACATGTTTAGTTAGCTAATAATAAATTGCGGTGAAGTCTATTGTTGTTCTGATGTTCTATGGTATGTTTACAAGTATCATGCTTCTTATTTGAGTCACTACATGTTCTATTTATTTTCGCATTGGCTTAGGGGTAAATTTGCTTCAAGGGTTCTTTGCATGTATATTTTCTTACCTCAAATCCTTTGTGGTAATATGAAATAAGTCTTTCTTTGGTGTTAGTTTCAGTTAGTTGTGCAGCTTCAACAGACTTAATTCTGGACCTTGGTTCTTGAGATTCATCTTTTGCACCTCATAAAACTTAACGCTGGTCATTTGCACACTTTGCGACAATAATTGGAAAGTTGTTTGTTTGGATAAGGCTTGTAATTACCTTGAGGATTCGTGAAGGGGCCTGTGATGTGTTATAGCACATCGAGTAATGTTGTAATGCAACGTGTTATCTTGTGATGTATTACCATCGGGATTTGTGTTCATTTGATTATTGTTAGTGGGTTGTTGATCATTAATGCAATTTGGGTGGATCATGGATGTATATAAACACATCCTTTTCATTTAAAAAGCATTTGGTTCCAAAGAGAAGTAAAAGTCTAAGGTGCAGTTGCAAACAGTACTGCAAGCAGTTTTGTGCGCAGATCTGAGGAGGACTAGTGGAATTGAGTCATTTGGAACCACACTGCGGTGTTGGGTTGATGCTTGTAAGCTTGCGGGCTGTGTTTATAGTTGTGTTTGATCATTGTAAGGTTGTATTGTTGGCGATCGGTCTGATGTTGTGTAATCTCTTTTTGAAGCAATATATTTTTCTGTTATTATTGTGTGAATTTTTGCTGTACATTTATGGGCTGCGTGGTAGAAGACATCTCTTAATTGAGACCTCTAACCGCTGCTGCATCACCTGCTGTAGATTGAAAAATGTAAACCAGTGTACTCATGGCTTGCCAAACCTTGCAACCAAATTCATGAGAGACAAACTGCAACACTACAGGTTTATAAACAAGGTATTAACGAAAGCCATAAGCAATGAAAGCCACATCAATAAGATAAGGTAATAGAGCTGGAAATGAAAAAGTTTCGTTCATCTTGAAAAGCCTTATACATGGTCCAAACATCAGCTATTATCTTACCATTAGCACTCTATCCAACATTAACTAAAAGATAAGCTAAAAGCTACTCTTGTGGCACCATGGCCTGCAAAACATCCTGCAACAGTGAACAAGCCAGGTGAGTAGTATATTCCACATGATTTCTACCTTCATAGAGACTGTGCAACCAATTTAATATGTATGCACCGTATTGGATACTAACTTTATTGTGAATTGCTTGCACAGGGTTTTCTAAAGTTTGTGGGGATGCTTGAGCCACTGCCAGGAATGAACCAAACACATTGTTTCCAGTGATTGCACCATAGTAAGCCACCAAAGAACTCTCCTGGCTCTTCTAAATTTTGCAATTGATCATACCATTTGTGAATAACCTGTATTCCATTCTCCATTCCATTCACCCCCAAAACCTTCTGACCTATGTTTACCGTTGGAAGGTAAGCTTCACAAGCCATGACCAGATCCTGTTTTGGATGATTTTCAGGTAGGTATGCAATTTCTCCCATTGCATGTAGTGACATCATGGATAACAAGCCACTGCCTGATGTGGTGCCAAAATATGTAACCAAGAGCAGCCACAACAGAGTTTGTGATCCTGGCTGTAGGAAAAAATGTAATTTTTGAGGATGTCGTGTTCTGGAAGTAATTTTGTGCCCAGGATGCTTGACGTAAATCTTCTATCAAAAGGCATAATCAGGAGCTCCTATCCATGTTTATAACCCAACCAATAGAAATTACTATGAGTGGAAGTACTGAGAGTTGGGAAGACTGTCCTGAACATACCAAAAGTTCCCAACTCACTAACTTATGCTGGGGCTGGCCCCAAAAACTATTCCATAATGGCTGGAGTTTTCTGTATCGCCAAATGATCCTCGCCTAACTTGAGAAAGACCTATCAAAACCTCAAATTTGTCACAATTTTTCATAGGGCATCCCAATCTGCTGTTGAGAAATGCCTTGTTTAGAGTTTGTAATTGTTCCTCAGAGCAGATTTTTCGTGGAAGCTTTATAAGTCCCTCTTAATTTATATTTTGATAACCCACCTAGGGCTAAACAGTGTCTTATGAAGTTTTCCATTCACTGGGAACACATGGGGCTGTTCTCCTTCTATCTTCTTTATACAATTTCATGACATCATGGTCTTGATCCAATTGAATTGAATCCTTGGAGTTGACCCCACTGTTGCTCATTAACTCCACTCCCATATTAGCTAAGTTGTCCATAGGTTTGTTACCACTCCACCGAGCATGATGGAGCCTTGGATTGGGCATATTCTTTATAATGCTTGCAATATTTGTTGTTACGCTTTGCAAGTGGCAATTGGAGCATGTCATCTTCTTTAACGCTTATATAGTTATCTTCAAGTTCCCCTCTATAACTGATTCAGTCCAATTTTTATCCATAACAATCTTTAGTACAGCTAAGAGGCTTTACATTCGGCTAGGTTATTGGTGCACTTTCGATAGTCTTCGCTATAAGCGAGTAATGCTGAACCAGTACAATCCATTGATCTCTAAATGCACCTCCTCTACCTGCTTGGCCTAGGTTCCCTTTGGCTGTGCCATCAAAATTCAGGTTGATCTGGCCCTCTATTGGGGGCTCTCACATTGTGGTGGGTTTGAAACAACTTCATTTGCAGGGATGGCTTTCAGAACTGTCTCCCAATGAACAGCTGCATTTTTCCTTTTGGCTGCTGTTCCAATCCTTTGGTGGTCAAGTTCTTAAGAGTTCAGCAAATATGTTTACAATTTTGGCTATGACTGTCATGGTAGGAGCTTTGACCTATCTGATTTTTTTTCTAATGATAGATAACCTTGTCTTCGATATTCGAGCTAGGGGTTTAGATTTCAGATTGAGCTGCCAAGCTTCAACCCACCCTCATTGATGAAGGTGAAACCCATCTGAATTTAAGTTTCTGTAAATATCAGTTCTAAATTTGTCTAGAGGAAGGGCAATGTAATAGAAGATGGTAACTATTTTGGATTCTGATTGGCATAGCATATACAAGGAAGGGCCATTCCATCTACTCTTGGCAAGATTGTCATGAATTAGGATCCTATTTCTGAAAGCTAACGTTAAAAAGGCAGAAGCCTTGGGTGGTCCTTGAACGATAAAGAAGGAAATCCTCGCTTGTCTTGCATGGCGCACACTAATATTGTACCCTTATTTAACATTGTATTTAGTGTCCATTCCATCTTATATCATCTGCAGTATAAGTAACGTGATAAGAGTTAAGAAGCTCTTGTAGCTGCACGACCTCGTAGCTGATTTGTAAGTTTGCTTGTAACATGTTCTTCCAAGTCCCTGTATATAGTATATATAGTCCCTCGTCTTGTTTCCAATAGTTGTACTTAGGCACTTTTTCATTTCATTCTAATATTCCATTTGCTCCAAGAGCCTGTCTGCAAGCCATGTTTTTTCCCAGAAAATAACATTGGATTTTCCTATCTACCATCTGTAGAATGTTTCGATTAATTTGGTTTATGATAGTTATCAAATTCCAAATGCACAAGCCTCTACTGTATTGTTGAAATGCAAAAATCTGCTTGGGATCCATACTAGATTAGTATTTAGCTCTGAGGATTTTACTTGAAAGTTGATATTTATCTTAAACTATTCTCCAAAAGAGTTTAGCCCTAGGGCTTTCTTCGTCCAATTCCCTCCTTTAATCCCTGCACCACACCATTCTTTGGGCTTACAGACTTCGTCCCAACTGAGAAGTCAGATTTTCTTCATTTGAGCTCTGCCACACCTTAAGAAAATATCCTGAAAAGTTTCAAAAATTTTGGCTACTTTAGAGAGCATTTTTAATATTGGCATGGTTTTGCTAGACTTACAATACATGTCCAATAAACACAAGTAAAAATAGTCTATTTTTATCTTTATTTTTTCCACATTGCACTTAAATACGTAACCAAGTCACAAACCCAAAATTCTTTAAAATTCCACAAGATTTTCTATCTCCTTAGTAATTTCATCATGCATCTCACTTAATAGTTAAATTCACAAAATTAGACTGCCCTATGGAATCATGATTTGTTTACATAATCTAGTACTTGAATAATTAGTCATTATAGATGCATTAACAAGATACAACATAATTCGGATCCCTAGAGGTTTGGGGGACAACACTCAAATGAGGATCTGGATGTGTTATATGTGTATGTGGAAGCAATATTGAATAAAATGGAGAATAGAGAAACTAGTAGAACTGGAACAAAAAGTATAGTAATCTGTGCATTTTGCACATGGCATACTCTCGAGCGAGATGTATGGCTGCTTATCTTCTACTATTGGCTAGCTATCTAATGCTACACATAGCTTACAATGCCGTGAAGGCAAAAGAACCATTATGGAAGTTAAACCTTTTGGGCTTCCATGTGTGATTCTTCACCTTTTGACGGTTGTGTGGATTGACTGATAGGTGTATGGTATGTTGACAGATGTTCTAGCATAACACGAGCTCTAGAAGTGCCCCCTGGCATTGCACAACATGGTGCAAAGTGTCCACTTTGTCGATATGCAATCTAGGTGTTTTGCGTAGAGGCTGAGTTGTGTAGTTTGTCTGAGGGTGTTGCATTATGACTGCTGATGCGTAGATGTTGTGTGCATGGCATAGAGTGCAACAATGCTGTGTGGGTGGTGCAGAACACACTGATATATTGCTGTGTTGTGTGCCAAACAACATCAAGATTGAAGGTTGAAAAATTTGGTGGGAGGAGCGGCAGGGGGAGGGAGGGGTGGTGGAATTTGAACCGTTTGGGCTTCCATGTGTGATTCTTAAGCCTCTGACGGTTGTGTGGATTGACTGACAGGTGTGTGGTATGTTGACAAATATTCTAGCATAATGCGAGCTCCAGAAGTGCCCCCTGGCATCGCATGACATGGTGCAAAGTGTCCACTTTGTCGATGTGCAATCTGGGTGTTTTGCGTAGAGGCTGCGCTGATGATTGCTGATGTGCAGATGTTGCGTGCATGGCACGGAGTGGCACAGTGCTGTGTGGGTGGTGCAGAACACACTGATATATTTCTGTGTTGTGTGACGAACGACATGAAGATTGAAGGTCGAAAAATTTGGCGGGCAGGTGGGTAGGCGTGCGGGGCGGGGGGAGGGGGGGTAGCACTACCCCTCAATCTTGTAAGGGCTAAGCCCTTGACCATAGTTACCAAATCCCACCTGATCTGCACAAAATCTGACTGGATCCTCATTTTTTGGCTGGCCTAGATAAGTTCATCTTGTCAGCCCTTTTTTTTTCAAAAATTATTTTTTATTTTTTAGGTTTTCTGCAGAAAAAATTGCCCAGAAACCATAGATATTATATAATATTAACATTTTATATTACTTTATTAATGTTTTTCATTGTATTTGTCAATTTTGCATATTTATAAAACTATGCTCTCTCTCTCTCTCTCTGTCTCTCTCTCTTTCACACACACATATTGTGTGTGTGTATATTCCGGATCGGATTTTTTTGAACTTTTTCAAGAATTCTGGATTTTCAGATTTTTTTGCCCTTCCGAATGGATCTGGATTTCTGAACTTGGTAACTATGCCCTTGACACATTTTGGGGCTCTGCAACAGGCTGCCGTTGTCATCTCAAGGGCATAGTTTCCCATCATTTTTACATGCAACAACAGGCTGCTGTTTCATTTCTTGCAATAGGACTTCTTATATGCTTACTTTCTTCTATGTTGTTGCCGCTTACATGGTCCCATGTTTAAATTTTTCCAGGATGACATAAAGGACTATCTTACTTCAAAGGGAGTTGACTGGGAAGAATCTGCGGATTTGATGGAGGTGGCTTCAAAGTGCAATGTTGTTTATCAGACTACGATTCAGCGCAAACGTTTTGGTGAGAGAAGAGAGTTGTATAACGAGGCTCGTGGAAGTATATAGTCAATAAAAATATAATGGATGTATTACAGAAGCATGCTGTCATCATGCATCCTCTTCCGAGGCTTGATGAGGTGAGAGTTATTCTCTTGTACAAAAGCAATTTAAAAGCATTGAATCAGAAAGACAAAAAGGTCATACTGGCTTGTAAATTTCATATCCTCTACTTTATGATTCATAGATAATGTCTTATTATATTGAGTCTTGGAACAGTTTGAATGGTCTTTCTTTTGTTTTTATGCATTATTCTAATAAGGTCTTGTCTGCAGGTAACTGTTGACATTGATCCTTATCCAACAGCGGCATATTTTCGACAAGCCAAAAACGGGTTTTATATTCGAATGGCTTTTCGAAAGCTTTTGCTACTTGGGTGGCGATGCAATCATTTTTGTCTCAACATTTGGTTACCAAGGATTAAAATCTGCTACTACAGCTTATTTTCTACAGATTTGCTTTGGATCAAAGGAGCCAATGACTCTGCTGATGTTGTTCAGTCTTTATAGTCAACAAGTCGCAATGTGTTTAATTGCGTATTATGATTTCTAGAACACCTTAAAATATAGGTTAATGAGATTTGAAAATTTTGTAAATTTGTTTTTCTTGAAAGAGCAGGAAGTTGCCATGCAAAATAAAGCTTCCAAAAATGAGAAATAAGCGTTTAGTTATTCAAATTAAGTTTATGAAATAATTATTTTTCCTTTTGGCTGAGCATTCTCAAAAGCTGTACTGCAGTCTACTCAAGTGCTCAGATGGTGTTTTAGATAGGCTGGATGTTTCATCAACTATTGAGTGCTGTAAATTCTCTTGGAGATTATTTATCTTCCTTGATACTAATTGTCTTTGGAATTTTGTTCGCATGCATGCCTGACTCTTGCTAATAGCATTTGTTTTTGCATAACATTGTGAAGCTTGATTTTCATTGTTTACGCACTTTTAGGAATGCACTAATACTTAAGTGTTTTGTTAAGAAGCTTTCTTGAAACATGTGCTTCACATATTAAATGTTCTTGCCCTAATCTCATTGCTTATTGCATGCCAGTACACAATTTTTTCAAGGCTTGAAAGTCTGCCATGATGGTGGTAAGTCTGAGGTGGATGGAGTAAAGGATGACAGTGGTACTATTTTAGACAAATATTAAAATGCCCCTTGGGCTAACTACGTTTGGGTTTGAATTGGATGTGGTGAAAAAATTTGAAGGGCTGCTCTTCATTTTCATCTTGAAGGGGATTTTTTTTATTCATTCCTTCCAATATGCAAGGTTAAAAAAGAAAGAAAGAAATTATATTAATGTACCCAAGTCTCTCAGGTCAATGGGTCTAAAAAATATAGTTACAATAGAAAAGACTGTGTACAGAAAACCCTAATAGCAAATTGACCAAAAAAAAATCAATGAAGTAACCCAAAAAGGAGTACATTAAGATTATCAAGACTTGGTGGAAGCCCCCGTTTAGAGATCAATGCAATCAAACATCAGAATCAAATATTGGATCAGGGGGCTTGGCAGCATCATGTGGAGCAGAAGGGTTGGTAACATCATCACATGTTATTGTGAAAGGGCCGATGCATGATTTGATAATATGCTCATAGGGGAGTACCCAAGACTGAGAGGGCCTAGTTGGACAAACCCTAGGAGGGAGCAAGAAGCTTCCCTCACCACCTCTCCTAACATCTGACGCTAACTGATCAGAGATGGAAGGAAACTAGTGATCCCTGTATTTCCTCGTGGCCTGTGCTGCGGACAAAGAGAACTAGTTTGTGTTTGACACTGAGTAAAGGTAAATCTTCGCTTACGTAGGTGGATGTCGTCGAACAGACTTCATAACATCCCTCAGTGAACCAACTGCATTGAATGGGCACTTAATGCTGCCAACACTAGTAATAGGTTCAACCTAGTAGCCTTAGAGGCCCCCTAACGTGCTTCTTGTCTAAGAGTGACAACCTCTTGGAGGTAAAGAGGAAAGGGAACCTCTAGAATCTCTGTATAGGCAAATGGTACCAGCCTCAGATTTCATAATAGATTGGACATCTGAAAATAGAGTGCTCCTCATTTTCTACCTCTTGTAGAGAACATACTCAGCAACTCTGATTCGAAAACTGACCTTTTGCTTTTAGCAGGTTGTCTTCAATTTCAACAACCAAAGAATTAGCATCACTCAGGTTAGCCACTCGGTTCTTTGATAGAAAACCAACTTAAGGTAGTTGGGTGTTGATGAAGAAATATTTATGGTTGTCATTTGTGGGTTTGCTTGCAGCTGAAATTTTGTTCAACAATTTATTAAACTTAGCCACAAACTCCCTCATATGCTCATGAATCTCTTTCTTCATCTGTATTTAACTGTGCAAGAAGAGCATGTGTCTTCTACAGGTTTGAAACGGCTTCCAAAACATAGATTTCATCATATTCTGGTTTTGAATGGAACTAGAAGTGAGGTGGTAAAACCACTCAGCAGCTCCTTCGTGCAAAGTTTCAACAAACAATGTAATAGCTACATCCTCATGTTGAACACCAAGAATACTGCATGTACTAGTAAATGCAGAAAGATGTTCATCTAGGTGTTGTTTTCCATCACTTGTGAACTTAAGGAAATAGCGGCACCCCAAGAGCCAGTGGTTCTATAGTAGCACCCCAAGGTAATGCAGTCATAGTTATAAAGGTTATAGTTTGGGGAAAGATAGATCTGGAAAGGTCTAAAGCTTTGCTTGTAACAGTTTTGCCTTCTCATTCTGTATTGTGTGGACTGGAACGTGTGCTTGCAGATTTCTTGTTTGCAGTCTTTTTTGGACTAAGTTTAGAATTATTTTTTTGTGGTAATTTGAAGAATGGGTCTGATTTACCTTCTTTGCTTGCTCTAGTGAATTTCCTCTCAGCTAGGGTGAAAGAAAATTACTCTCTGGGAGCTGGTGGAGAGTGAAGGGCTCTTCGAACAACTCTTATCACAATTTGTCATAGTCGTCTTCATGCAACAAGGGTTGCAGCGCTTTGAGCAAGATCCACTCTATCTTCTTCTTCGTCCAAGACAACAACAAATATCTGATATTGGACAACACTTGTTCTATTATCCCACACAAAAGCCCGGAAGTCAGAAATATCTTCATTAGTAGCATGAACCCAATAAAAAATTGGTTGGTATATGAGTGCTCGGAGTCCAAACATGGTCATATGGGCAAAATGCTAGGTTTTGTGGGTAGAACTTTAAAAGACAGAAAACTTGCCCCTCGATGGCTGCCAAAAATTATTGGTGGAATATTTAGCACAAATGTAAAATGGATAAATTTTGTCAACAATGAAGGACGAGTCCCTCATCTATTATGAGGGCAGGTTCCCTTCATCCAAAACAAGAAAATACCTGGAAGAAAAATATATACATTATTTACATGTAAATTGTTTACGGGGGTTTTCGAAAGGAAAACTTAGAAGTGTAAAAAGAGAGAAGAAAGAAAATGGAGAAAATAAAAAAAAGCTTACATGCAAAACTAAGAAAAGTCAGATTTTACTTTGCATGCAATAATGGAACTCACAAGTGAACTGGGAGTTTAACGTTGTGTGATTTTGTATAAAGGAAGATAAGAAATGGCATGCATTAAATGAGAATAATACATAACTAGCATAATGATACAATGAGACACGAGGTTCTTGCAAAGTTATCTTTGTATTATCTTGGACATAAGAATTAAATCTCTTTTTGGACTCTCTTTTATAATTTTTTTTGTTGTGTCAAAAAGTATTGTTACAATGAATTTCACTTACTCATAACAAGAGGATGTAACTATTTTATAACTACCTTTTTGAGATAAATATTCTATTTCGACATCTACTTTTTCACTTTATCTGCATTAAAACTGAAAATATTAGAATTTGAAATAAAACGTAATTTAAAAAACCATAATGAAGAAATAGAAGAGAGAAACTAGATGGAGAGAGATTTTGCTAGGGTGGGAATCTTTCTGGGTTGTTACTGTAGATGAACGTTGATCTTCAGTTTAAGTTGACTTCAACCTATAAACCCTAAATTTCTACACAACTGCAAGAATTCCCTCTTGTTTTGGAATGATGATATTGGCTAATGGGATCAACCACGTGTTCCCAACCTTTGTTGTCTCATCAATTCCTTTGAAGAAGTTTGGGAGACTTTTGTTGAATTTGCCAAGGGCGCAATGAATGTCTCTCAATTTGTTCATGGATTCCATGTTGAAGGTGTCAACCCAAACAACTCTTCTTTTACCAGCTTCTAGGATTGTTCCTTTAGCTCTGCAATTGTGCATCAGTCAGATTCATCTTCTTTACATAATTCACAATGCACGACCCATATGTCTATGCGGAGCTCAAATTTCATATCATCACAACTTTTTTCTTGCACGTGCAAGTGTTCCAACGCATCCTTCAAGGCACTTATTGTCGATTTGATGCATTGTGACCATAAACACTTTTTCATTTGCATGGGCCATGTCTTTGGGGTCACTAACCAACATTTTCAATATTCCCAACTCTTTCTTCCCTATCCTTTTATCTTGAAGGCTACTTTATCTTGTTCAGTTATCCATAAGCCTTTCTACTCTCATCAATGACTTTCAGGGCATCAATCAAGAGTTTCTCAACACACGTCTTCATTACCTTGCCATGGTTGCCATAATTACACATGTTGGCAATGGCTTCTTTATTGATATCTTCCATTGGAGCAACTTCTAGGGTTGCGGCCAAGGGAGTGTCATTCAGACTTGGGAACGTTTTGATGTATGTGAAAAGCACATGTACTTGCTCTTCAATTTGTTCCTATGTTTGCTTCATTTTCTTTGTCCTCTTTATCTATCTTGCAGAAGACTCTTGAAAATTATGAATATCACCCTTGTGACTTGGCTCTCTAAGAGGGATTATACTCAAGTTATAATCCGCTAGAATCATATCTTCCTCATTCTTATCAGAGAATTTTTGGACAATCTCGATAAATTGCGCACCATAAGGATCAGAGAATAGCCTCAAATTGTCTTTACTTTTCTTTGGTGGAGGGCCTTGTAAGATATGACTACTACACTAAAATCAGGGGCAACATCGTTGACAATGGTTTTCTCTTTGCTTATATATTGTTAGCCACAAGTGAAAGAAACAACAAAAGAATCCACTAAAGGAGTATGTTGTTGATGAGGTGAAGAAGCAAGTGGAGGCAATGGTTGATGAACCCAAGATGGAAAATGAGGGAGAGATAAAAAACGAGGAGATGGGGCATGAGAAGTTGCAGAAGGCAAGTGTGTAGTGATAGGAATAGATGATGAAAACACAAACTAGCTAAGCAAAATATCAATATGCATAAAACTCATAAATTGCAAAGCAATCTTCTTTATTGATTCTCATTGAATGAATAAATAATTACATAAGAGTCTTTAAATAAAGCTCAACTTGATATTGGAGTTGACATGTATAATTGAATAAGCTAAATAAATCAAAAGCTAACTAAAGCTAATTGACTCATTCTATTTTTAGCAATGCTATTTTCAATAACTTTCGTCTTCTAATAACTTTTTCAACCATTATTTTTAGTAAGTTTTTCATGCAAGCTCGGATGGACCTAAAAATCTCCACATATCCTCTAAACACTAAAATTAACCTAATGGATGTATTTCAACTCACGTTCATGTCCAGTTACGAAATTATGTTATTTTTAGAAATATAAAATTCTCTAAAAATATGTTAAAATGCATTTGCGGACTTTCAGATGGTCATGTATGGTTTTTGAAAAATCCAAAAAGTCTCTAATCAGATAGAGCAACTTATGATTGAATTAAACTTTTCGAATCCTTTGTTTTGGTATGAACGAGAGCTCAAATGGACTTATAGATCAAAATTTATGGTCTCCGGAAGATAGACTCCGCATTATTATCCTCTGGTTGAAAACAACTCAACACCTACGAGTTACTTTGATTATACTCCTGCCATTTATTCATCTCAATTTTTTCCAGCGCCCATTCTGAAATCCAAGTGTTGTTTACTTTTTGTAGTCCTTCCCACTGTAACAAATCCTTGTTATAACTTCCTTATATTATGTTCACAATCTTCTTATCCAAAATGTGCACTATCTTTTCTTTCTTCTTCCTTGGTACTTGTTGCTTCTAATCCAGTTCTTTATCTTCTTCACTGTAATGTCCCCATTTGAAATTAATTAATATTATTACTAAAATAAAATGTATTTTTAAATACTTAAAATAAAGTAATAATAGTTTAATTTGATTTTCACTTAAGTTGGGACTTTTTGAGGGTTAAGGGCTTATTTAGCACTTAAGTGATTTTAAAAACAAATTATCCTTCTAATCCATTAACTCTTTTTTCATAACTAAAATTTGGATATATAAAGGGGATTTGTACTTCATTTCAGATTATGCTTATTTTGGATATTGAATCTTATGCTCAAATATGTCAAGTTTGAACAAGTGACTTGAGGACGAAACCCTTTAAGTGCACAAATGAGTTTGGAGACGAAAACCTCCATTCTTCCACATAAGGCAACTTTATCCAAGCGTTGTAATTATGCTTTAGATTTGCATGGTTGCATGCAATTAGACTACACCACCTTCGTTTGGATTGAAGTGAACCCCTAAAGAGCTGATTTTAGATAAATTACAAGTCTTGAAGGTTGGTGACTTGCATTGGGAGGTTGCTAGCATGTTTTGGAGCCATCCCCTTGGGTGGTGAGTTGATTTGGTCAAGAGGAAGATCCCTCTTGGAAGGGTTGCTCTACACGAAGACCCCTTTTGAGGGTTTGAAGATTTAATTGTGAAGTTTTCTAACTTGGGTGACTTGACCTAGGAGTGTTTGGGAGGTTAATTGGTGACCCTTTTGATCAATATAATATTCTGATTTTATTTGCAATATTTTTTGAGGTATGGTGTTGGATTTTGTGGGAAGATTGTGAGGGTTTTGAGATCCAATATACTTGAACGAAATAATAATTTTTGAATTATTATTGTTTTATTTCTAAATATTATACATGGTTTTTGGTCAAGTTTGACCCTTTATAGGGTAATAAATTTTTTGAATATTATTCAAGTGTGGCGAATTGAGTTGGCTAAGGTTTTGTCATGATAATACCCTAATTTGATGTGGAACATTGCTGGATATTTTATTCTGAATTTTCTCTAATCTTTGGAGGGATTTTACAAGGGTTTAGAGACAACCTGTAAAAGGTGGTTGTAAGCTCTCATAAAATTCAGACTTGAAAGTGCAGAGATAGGTGGGAATCTCACCTTATAAGTAATAGCTAAAAAGGTATTTTATTACAGTGTCATTGGGAGAAAATTGATATTAATTTGGCATGCTTATTAGAGAAAAATCTGATTTGAATAGTGGCTGGAAGTTAGCATTTAAACTTGGCATCTTGGCACCTAGAGTTTGTATTTTGATTTGGGAATTGGATAGTGGCATATTTCATATTGTATCAATACCAGGGTTTGTTGGTTTTTAGTGAATATTTCTAGGTTTGCTTGGGTTTACAATAAGTTTCTAGAATTAAGGAAATTGCCCTATTCGGAGACATTATTGTGGTATCAGAGCCAATGTCTTGCCCAGTTGTGGGGTGTGAGTGATTTCGATGGATTGACAACCTAAGATTTTGCCAAAAGAGGAATACAAAGATCCCATTCAAAAGGTAGGGATGAAGAAGAGAACAATGGATGAAGCCATGGATGAATTGTTGCAAGCCATGGAGAATTATCAAAGGGAACTAAAGGCACTAAGTCTCAAGGATGTGGCAAAGTCTATGGGGTTAAGCCCTAGATCCTAAAGGTCTCTCTTAGAAGAAGAGAAGAGTGAACTACAAGTGAATGATAAGCTTTAAAAATATGAATTTTTGGGGTAATAAGATGAGGATTTGAAATTTTTTAAGGAGCAACTAAAAGAGCTACAAGTTGAAGGTAACGACATGGATGAATCAAGAGAAGTAAGCTCTACATACACCATGGAAGAAGAATCAAGTGGGGCAGCCACTTGTAATAAGGAACAAGTCATGCAAGAAAAGGGAAAAGAGAGTGGAACAAACCCTCATAAGGGATCACATGAAGGATACTATGAAAATTCAAAGGTAAGCAAGCAATGTGTATCATCCATGAAGACATCCTCAATGTCAAGGACCCAAGAGAGGTGTCATGAGTGGATAAGGAGGGCAAAGAAGACAAAGATGATAGCCTTCCAAGCTAGGCAACTCAAGTAATTTCAAAAAGGAAGGTGAGTCCCTTAATCACCTACATAATCATGCCAAAGATAAAGGAAAACCAATATTGCACATTGATGAAGGGAAATCGGTGAACAAGGTCCACACCATAAAGGCTAATGATCACTATCAACTTGCTGTAATTCTGGAACAACAGATAAAGGTAAGCCATTTAATTATTTTTATGGCAAGTCATCAGTGCACAACCTTCCTACTATGCTCCTACATCACTTTAGAGTATATGAGGATCATGCCAAGGGTGAGGACAAGGTGAAGGGCATGCCAAATAACATGCAAACACATCACAAAATTGGTAAGCATCGCCATTTGTTTGATACATTTCATATGCTACATATAATTGTTGTGTTTAGAAGGAAAATGTAAGAGGAGGATATCCAACCAATGGCAAGGCTTGAGGTATGTATTGTTATTGGTAAATCAACTATAATATTACAATTCAGTTTTTAGGTGAAAGGATGCACTACATAAGAAATAATGCATTGTCCTATGATAGTGTGGTAAAATTTGCTATGTGGGATCACAAGGTGCAAATTATGCAAAATATATGTTATTGTTTGGGGTGGCGGGAGGGGTGGGCAGCGGCGAAACAAGCAATCTAGGGCTGTTATAGTCCTTATACAACGCTATTCTATTATGTTTTAAGTGGGATTACCAAGGGAGAAACTTGGCTAATCATGGGAGTGGTGTTAGGTGACAAGTGCTATGACCCATGGGTCATTACAAGGGCTGTTGGTAACTTCTTGATTGCTGATTTTTGCGATTTCAGTTTGTTTCCATTGAGAAATTTTGTTTACATGGTGTGCATGGTTCCTCAAAAATTGTGCTTCTCACATCCCAACGCTATGGGAATGATTAGAGTGTGTAGTAGCGGATTTCCAACCACTAGAAGGAGAAATTGGGAGGAGAAAAAGGCATACTATAGCTAGGATAAGATTAAGTTAAAACATAAAAAGGAGGCCCATATCATGCTTGTGAGGCATGATGACATAATTATAAAAGTGTTGCTAAACACTAATGTTTTTTCTAACATGTGTAGGTTCATTAATGACATCACTTGCCATGACCAAGAGCAATGCAAGGGGTGAAGTTGAGTGCATGAGACCCCTCATGGATCGGGCAAAGGCCTAAGTTATGAGAAACCGGTTACGAGGTATAATTTGGAAAGATTTCTGTCCTCTCATTCACTAGAAGAGTCTAAAATTTATTTGCAACATTCATGGCCATTGACCCACGCAAGGGAAAAATTGGTTACATAATACGGTCAACAAAGAGGTCTAAAAAATTTTTCAAAAAAATTTCCAAGTTGAGCGTTTTGTTACAGCCAGCTATCATGAGCAAAAAGATTGATTTTGGGGCCATCGTATTGCCCATACCAAAGGGAAATGTTGCACTATTTAATTCTGAGTTTTTTCAATTAGAAAATTCAGTTTTTGTGACACTTCTACAGCCCCTTCACATGGGCAATATGACTATTTTTGTTGCATACTCCCAGCTGCTCATAAATTATAAAAATGTCATTATTGGGGGGCACAGTTTGCATGAGAAAAAGGTGAAATTTGAAGGCATAGAACATCACTACATCTTGGTGAGTTTTGAGCATTTTTTTGACTACTACTTCACTTCATGCTTGCTCATGAGCAATACGAAGGGGCAGCCATGGATGGGATACACCATGCACAAGTTGAGGCCCCACCAAAGGGGATTGCAAAGTGGAAAAAAATATTCCCAAGGTGTGTTGTTCAAAGCATTTGATTTGGTCAATTGTTTGCAAGTTGGAAAAGATTTGCCATAGCATGTAGAGGCTACCAAAGAGTTATTGAAGGGTGGAAACCCTACTATGCACACAAGGGGTGAAGATCAAATGGGTCTTTCCATTTGGGGCACCAAGGTATCACTTTCAAAATTTTTTCCTTTTGGTAGCTATAGCTTTCCTTTCATTTTGTTGGAGTTCATATTGACATCCTTGAGGAATATGGACATGGAGGAGACATGGGAGGTCAACATGATAATGAATTGGTTGACTTGTATAATTAATGGCATGGTTATACATAACATAAACAACCCACATATCAACATGTACATTCTTTTTGGTAAGATGATTTTATCTTGGATGAAAGGACATGTGTCCATGGCTTCACAATGGAAGATTTTGACACTTGAGAGACCCGTTCTGAAGAGTTTGGGGAAAAAATTAAAACATATTGACAACTGTTTTGAGTTGTGTGGGGCAACATGTGTTTGGGGCAGCCATTGGTTTGAGAAAGGAATTGCCTAGGAATTGATTGGGAGCCTAATAGTGGATGTCATGATACTTTTAACACTTGGGGTCAACCTCCAAAACACAGGAACAACAAGGAACAAGTTCAGTTTGGAGCTTCTTTTCCATGGGAAGAAGTTACAATTAGACAATGCATAATAAGGTATGTTGGGACACCTCCGTGGATATTGCAATTGCTTGAGAATAAGCAATTTTGGGTGGGGAGGATTTTATTGTCCCCATTTAAAATTAAATAATATCATTAGTAAAATAAAAAGTATTTTTAAATACTTAAAATAAATTAATAATAGTCTAATTTGCTTTTCACTTAAGTTGAGACCTTTTGAGGGTCATGGGCTTATTTATCCCTTAAGTGATTTTAAAATCAAATAATCCTGCTGTTGGATGATGATGTCATCAACAATTTGTAAGAATGCTCTGTATAGAAGGATAACTTGGTGTTGAGGGGTTTTGGAGAGGTCTAAGTTACCTTGATACATTTTGGATAGATGCCTTCATGAACAGATATATTAATCACATCCTTAGTGTGAAGAAGTTGAGAAGGGGTGTTTAAAGAGTATATGAAAGGAGGAAGCCTATCAATAGAGATACCAATGGATTGGAGTAACAAACTAATCTCATAATGCTTCTACAAACATTGAGGCCCATAGAGACAATCCTCTTTGAGGAGCAAATTTGTAAATATGGGTATCCCAGGTAGAGGCTAAATCACCCATAAATCCAAGTTGGTGAAGATAAAAGGTAAGCCTAAAGACACACTTGAGACAAAGGATCTGAGCAACAAATTCGATCTGGACAGTACACCAAGGGATTGTCTATTTGCAATGGATTATACGCTGGAGCATTCCCAATCAAAGAAATAATTTTCTCTCAATTGCTAATATTAAAATAGTTCCACACTTACAAAAATTCGTAGAAGGTTGAAAATATACCAAATCATTAAATATTCACAATATACAAAATGTAGCTGAGGCTTTCACATTCCTCTAAAATTACAAACTGTCATTATCAAAAACATTGCATGATCGAGTTGGATTATTCTTATGTAAGGTTATAGATGGAAACAAAGTCTTTGAATAATTTCAAGTAGCTCTTTAGACACTTGAAAATGTAGTATTTGTAAATTGTAAACACTCAAACAATGGAGCTTTGCAACGGAGGAATCAGAAACACTTGCAGCAAGATAAAACATTCCATAGAAAAATGTTATTTCATTCATAAATTATCGGGTTAACATGCATTTAAAAAATTCAATACAATTTTTATATTCAATCAAGAGATCATTGGTTGAAATTGCTAGTACATAGAAACCACCAAAACTAAACATGGCACAATGTCAAAAAAATATAGAACATCTTGTACGTGTTCTTTAGATAAAAGTGGTTAAACATGAAAAATATCTCTGAAATATTAGTGTAGAGAATTTAGGGGGCCAAATTAATCAATGCCTTACTCCCTAATAGTGAAGTAATTCACAAAAATCATATAGAGACACGCGATCAAGACAAGAAGCACTTTATTCATCTAGAGAGACTAATGTTCAGGAAATACGGTGACATCAAATTCATAACAAGCCTAGAACTTTGCTTTGTTTCTCTAGTCTACTCCATGTTCTCTCTATTTTTCTGAACCCTTTCCCTCTTATGTTCTCTCTTTATTCTCCAAGTCCTAGGGGTTATAACTTCTTCACAACTATTTTTCCAATCTAGAGGCAGCTGAACCGTCGATGAAATAATTTCTTGAGTTTTCCTTGTGAACAATTACCTCCTCAAGAGGTTTTATGATTTGTGGCCACTTTCTGTTGAAAACTCTTCTTCCTAGCATTCCATCAAGACCAAAATCGATTCAAATGGTAGTCACATGTGAAAGTTATGATCACTTGAACTTTTTAGCACTATTTTCATTGTGGTTATATATTTGAAAATAATGATCACAGTGGTGATCATGCTACATGGCATGATCATGGGGCATCCCTATAATGGGCTCCAAATAGTTCCTACAACTTTTAGAGTCTCTGTAGACCCATGGGAACATTTTAACTCTATTTTATAATTTACAATGTTTGCACCAAAGTGGTCCCACCATTGACTTGAAACTTGCATAGGCCATGATTGTGACACTTGTCACAATCTTAGACTCTTAAGCTCACACAACCGCTTGGTTTCTATGTTGGAGAATCTTGAGACCATGGACCTTGTGATTGTGAGCTTTAATTTTGATGGTTGTCATCCCCTGTGAAACCATCATCTTGTGTGCAACTACTAAGGACCCCATGAACTCGAAGGTAATTTTGATGATTTCCAAAACATCACCTTGCAATCCCATGCACAAGTCCTCTTTGGGACCCTTTAGTGTTATAAAACACTTAAATAAATCATGGCTGTTGCAAATGTTTATAAATATATGTAAATGAAGCTTACATTCAACATAAGAGTTACTTGGTGATTTCCATGCAACGAATTGTGAACAATGATACAATGAAATGTTATCACAGTGACATTGCATGATGATAGTGCAACTCAATATTGCAAATGTTAATGTCAAACTTTGCAATGAAGAGGATAGTAGTATAAAAAGTGGTAAAGTTTCAACTGCAAGGCTGGGATTCCAAATTATTTTTACTACCAATATGCAAGCAACAAACAAGATCCCGCTTTGTTTACACTTGGTAGTAAAGAATGAACTATGAGACAACACATCAAAATTTGAGAGCCAAAAAATGTGTCATATGAAAGCTTTAATATTAACATTTATAATGCTATTTATTTTCAGCAATGCAATTGATTGGAGGATTGGACCATGGATGACGGCATAATGATATGACGTATGATTGCTCTAGATAGGCAATTTTAATCCTTGCTTTTGTTTTGGATTGTTTTTTAAAAATAATACTTCTAGGGCTGGTTTAAACCCCTTTGAAGGGTTGGGATCCGTGTTCTTTTAACCATTGGATGAATACCACGTCATGCTTTAACTTGACAAAGTCCGCTGATGCCATGTGCCCTTGGATCCCACCTTGATGAAAGCCTTTTAGAATATGTACCTTAATTGCCAAAATTGGAAAAGGGAAACCCCCCTTGGATGTGTCATTGTGTTTCTCTATTGACTCAATTTACCAATTGTAGGTTTTGTGATAGGTCGATTGTAGGAGCGTCAATTTATTTTGTTTGAGAGAATTAGATACAAAGGTAAGACTCACACCCATGTTGCCTCTATGAAACGACATCCTTGCATGGGCTAATGTTCATGCTCCAAAGGTTTATTTCTCTCTCTCTCTCTCTCTCTCTATATATATATATATATATATATATATATATATATAGAGAGAGAGAGAGAGAGAGAGAGAGAGAGAGGCCCAAAAATTTCATCTAAAAAACTCAAGAAAAATATGGTAATTTTTTTAATTAATTAATTTTATTATATTTAATTATTTATTATTACTTAACAACATAAGTCAAGGAATGTGTGACAAACAAAATCAATTAAGTGATTAATTAGTTTATTTATTTATTGAACATGTATCACAAAAGTCAAGATGGAAGTGATACAAAATTGAAGAACTAAAGTAATTTACAACTTTGTAACAAAAAGTATCGGATTCAATTAAACATATGAAATAATTGATCACCTAATCAAGTAGCATTACTTAAATTAATTTGTAAAGTCATTTAAAGTTTGTGTTCGATTCAATTTCATTGTCAAGTGCAATAAGATTGTATTATATATTATTTGTAAGTGGATGATTCAACACCAATACTTTTCTCATGTGAGTGATAACAGGTACAAGAAGACTCCATTGCAAAAGGTCTCTTTTAATTTAATTATTCTTTTCATTACTTTTAAGTGTGTGAAAGTAATATAACACTCTCCTAAGGTCATTCATTCAATAGTTGCATTTGGTATGCTAATAAATCATTATTAAACCTAGATTACAAGTCACAATCAAAAGAAAAACTTCACCATAAGAGAACACGTGATAGAAAAGGTACTACTCCACTACAACCAACACATAGTCTTAGCAACTATCATTTTGTAATAGCATAGAAGTAAGGTTGATAATACTTAGTACATAAATTTATACATAAATGTTTTATTTAATCCTTCTCTAGAGATCCTAACAAGAGTCTTAGCCTAACTTGAGGATTGGCGATAAGACAACCCTAACCTAGCCTAAGACATAGGACTCAATGCCCCACTTAATTTAGACAACGTATATATCTGCTCTTTGGAATCAATGTTAGATGTAGTTCTCTACTTGAAAGAGTTAAGTGCCTTATTCATGAGATGTCATCACCAAAGGGGTTAGCGATCTAAGCCAATACAAGGGATGCAACTATCATGACTTAGACAAGCTTCTGTAAGCTCTAGACATGAACACATAAACCATTGTTTATATTAAACGTAAACATTTAGTTTCATGTATACGTATTAATCAAAGAGTGATACAAGATAAATCCCACCTCCTAGTTCATTATGGTCTCACTAAAGTACCATCTCACAAATGATCATTTTGTTGTTAATCAAGTTAACAAGAAAGACTAAATTTTCTTAGAATTAATTAATTATGAAGTTCCAACAACTTGTACTCTTACATAATAGGAGTAACTTCTTCCAAGAGTTTTTACGTCATGGCATTGATCTACTTAGTGATATATGCCCAAGCCAAACCTAAATATTACAATGACTTAGGACAACACCTAAATAATTAATTAGGGCCACATATGTAGATTAGACTTCTGTCCTACATGGTTAGCAAGGTAGGGAAGTATGCTTAGCGCATAAGGTAAGCACCCTAAATGTTATTAATTAGTGCCCATGCTCAATTTATGAGTTGCCTACATATCTAGTTATTACCACTTTCACTGACATAATCAAGGCTAAATGTAGTTCACCTGTTACAAAAAAGAGTGTTAGTTCTTTAATTGTAAAGGCACTTGACCTTCACCACATAGCCACTCAAATTTCACTCTTATAGTTACCCCTAAGAGAAAATTTTATGGCCACTAACCCACATGTAGTTAGACCTTACCAAGAGTAAATAAGAGACATCTTTACATATGGAAATATATATTGTTTGGACTTCCCATGTCGGGCAAGGTGATACATGTTTTATTACAAGAGTACGCTATAACTTCACTTCTATCAATTATCTTCCTTAGACCTAACACAAATCAACTCCAATGCTATTAAATAAAATACGTTTAAGATGCTCAACTTGGACTAGGGTTTTACATGCATCTTGTAGGCTAGTAAGAGTGTTATATAGTCATCGATTAATTTTATTTAGGTCTGTATGCATGATAGGTATTGTAGGAGCTATATGCAAATAATTAACTCATGCAAGACATAGTGAAGCCATACATAGAGATATTTTGATCACACAATTATTATATTCATACATGAGTTTACACATTTATAGGAACATAATTCCTATATTCTCTCCATCATTCTCTCTCCCCAAAATCTATTTGATCATGCAAACTCTATATATGATATATTGTTATAACTCATAAAAATATATCTAAACAAAATTATATCTTAATATATTGTCGTAATATTGTTTTAATGATATTAAATTACTAATTATTACCAAATATAAACTAACAAGTATACTATTTACCTCTCGGTAAATACTAAATGTAAATGTTAATGTAAAAGCTAATCCCTAACATTCCCCCCCTTAGTTTTACATGGTGAAAAAACATTCACACTCTCACCTAAAGTATACTCACCACTTGTAGCATGCCCTATTTGGATTATGACCTTGATAAAAGAAAGGCTCACTCCTCCCATGGTTTTAATCAGGTTTACCACAAAGCTAATCCCTAACATTCCCCCCCTTAGTTTTACATGGTGCAAAAACATTCACACTCTCACCTAAAGTTTACTCACCACTTGTAGCATGCCCTATTTGGATTATGACCTTGATGAAAGAAAGGCTCACTCCTCCCATGGTTTTAATCAGGTTTACCACAAACCTTGACATGAACAAGAACACATCAACTATTTTCTTGTGGTTTTTTGGATTTCTACCGCAAACCCTTTCAAGATCCATGAACTGACTTACATTGGTGCTTTATGTCCTTTCACAATGTTTTCACATCAGGAAATTATGTTTGGAATTAAACACAAATTACAAATCTTGAACATGCATATTCTTCTATTCTTATTTTGAAAACACAATAGAAACTATAAAAACACACCACACAAAATGTCACCAAATCTTCTTGGGCCCCGTCATTGGTGACTGATGAGAGGCTCTATAACCTCCAACCTCCATTTCCTCCTTCCTCCAGTAAATGAAGATGCTCACTCAGCTGATGAAGAATTATTATTTAAGTGCCATATGTATTATCTTGTTGTCAAGCACCGACGTGTTGTTTGTCGAGCATTCTCAGGTTTGGTATCGGCCTCATATCCATCTTCAAGATTTTTTTAGATTTTTTTAACTTGGAATTGCATAAATTAGACGTTACGTTCAAGTAATACTGAGTCCTTATGCTTTTGAATATTTTTGACATTTTGACAATATTAACAAAATGATAAGGCTTAAATCGATACTTTTGATTTTTTAATTTGACTCTAATATTGATATTGGCAATATCAATTCCTATAAAAATTTGACATACAATAAAGACTCTTTTGAAATAAAAATACTATATGCTCTTTATAAAGATCATGAATAAAGGCTCAACTCTTAGAACCTTTCAAAATGACTTTCTTTGAATAGATGTATTGACCAAAAATTTGACTCTAGACTCTATATTGACTTTATTAAATAAAAGACACAAATACATATTATTGACACTATAGTGTCAATGACTATAAACAAAATTAAATTTGTAATAACAATTTAATTATAAATCTATTTATTTAAATCTATAGACCAAACTTAAAAAAGTCACTCGAATAACCCCAGACTCTAAAAATAACATTAACCTATAAACTATAGACAATATAATCTATTAACAAAATCTAAACTATCGACTTAATTTTAATTTCTAATATAGTTATAAGCTATAATTAGAAATTAAATGCAACATGACACTTATAAAATAATATACTAACCAAACCTCATGGCTAAGAAAAACTTGCATGCACGACTAAGTTTTGGTTGATTTATGCTGGAAATCTGATCTTAATTACAACCAAAAAGACATCGATGTCATGGATTTGATGACTTTGACACTTCCTAGTTTTGTATCAATAGAGAATTTAAGATGATGCCACTGTAGAACTAATAAGATATAAAAGATATTATAATGTTGTACAAATGAAATTGTGAATCTTTTCTGCTCTAGGTTCGTTGGGCGTGGAAGATGGTCCTTTTGTACATATTAGATACATGATCTTCTCATGGGTCAACATACTGTTACTGGCAAGGCAAATTCTTAGACAATCTGAGCTTTAATAGAAACATGTTGGATGCCATTGCCGAGCTAGCAAAATTTGATGTCAAAATCTCAAATATATTCAGAACTCAATATTTCACAATAGAAATTTGTAGATATAGTTTCGAGGTAACAAGGATAAAAAACAACATACAAAATGTGTACGCATGTAGGCAGAGTTTTCAGATAGGATTGCACATAGTTTTGATAGAAAAAATAAACTCAAACTCTTAGAATATTCAATGCATCAAAGATGTATCAGAATAATAATAACAAAGTGGATCCGTTGAGTCAAGGAAATATGAAGCGATTCCAAATCAGGCTGAAGAACTTGAGTGGCTCAAAAAAGAGTCGAATCAAAAACCAAAACACTAGGACTACAATGCATTCAATTAGAGACTCTCATCTTGAATTACACTGCTCTGATACCACTAATAGGTATTGCAGGAGCTATATGCAAATAATTAACTCATGTAAGACACAGTGAAGCCATTCATAGAGATATTTTGATTACACAATTATTATATTCATACGAGAGTTTACATATTTATAGGAACATAGTTTCTATATTCTCTCCATCATTCTCTCTCCCCAAAATCTCTCTGATTATGCAAATTCTATCTGCAATATATTGTTATAACTCATAATAATATATCTAAACATTATTATATCTTAATCTATTATCATAATATTGTTGTAACAATATTACATTACTAATTACTACCAAATATAAACTAACTCACAAGTATACTATTTACCTCTCGGTAAATACTGAATGTAATTGCTAATGTAAAAGCTAATCCCTAACAATGCATTTAAAAAATCACAAAATCAAATGACAATTTTCACCCTAATTCAAAGTTTATAACTTGGGTATGAAAACACCTTAAATTCATTCACTTAAAAAGTGATAAATTATTTTGATGGTTTAAGTATATTTTATAATCTAGAGAAAATATGATTTTAGGATTATAATTTTTTTATGTGGGATTCTATAGAAAATTCACTTAGCATTTTGAAATGGCTTTAACAAGCTAAAAGTGCATTAATAAAATTTACTTATAAAACTGATTTAAAATCTAGTCAATTTTAATTGTAATACCCAATAATAAATTTATTTGATTATGAAATTGATAATTCTTAGCTGTTAAAATAGGTGTTGTAATTATCATATTTGATAAATTTAGTTTTTGAATATTTATTTTACGTTAGTTTGAACTGACTTTTATGAGCTAGAAGAGTACTAATAAATTGCTTGTGAAAACAATTTTCAAAACCGACCCATTTTAGTTGTAATTGTTTGTAATAAAATTTATGCAACTATTGATCCAATATTTGTAATTTATTTGGAAGGTAGTTCAAATTCTAGATTTAGCAATTTTTGTTGTTACTTGTACAACACACCTAATTTCATTGAAATTATGGTACCTCTTTTATCTTTTGGTTCTGGTCTTGCTTGCAGCTACAGTTCAGTTGGTTTTTGCTTGCTTAGTTTTTGTTTTAGCATACTTTAGTTTACATGCAAAATTGACTCTCGAAAGCCTTTTCATTGAAGACCAAGTTTGTGTGATAAATTTCCATATATAACACTTAGAATAAAAATGGACTCTTGAACGATTTTTAGTCTCTTTGCTAATCAGGCTCCAAACTCCGATTACGTCTACCAGGGAGGGAGGGGGCAGGGGTGCAAGTTATTGGGAAATTTCAATGAAAATCAAACTAAAAAAGTTTGATTAGGTCTATGAGGGGGTGTCTTAGGTGTTTTAGTTGTAAGCCAGCTTCCAAACCCTGATTAGGTCTTTGAGAAGATCATTTGGTGTTCCTAGTTCTAATTGGGTCCAAAGGCCTGATTTGGTTTGCGAGGTCATTTGGACCCTCCCAGTGCTAGTCAATATTCCAAAACTTGATTTGGTATAAATTACAAAAACAAAATCTCATGCCCAGGCTAGAGAAAAACCCAATTAGGTCTGCTACACAAAACTTGACAAGTTGGTTTTTCAAGCATAACTTTTGACTCACTACTCCATTTTACATGCCATTTATGGCATTGAGAAGTTGGCTTTGTCCTCGTCAGCATGGTGCGAATATTATGTGGAAGAGATGCATGGTCTAAAACCTATCAACATTTTTGTATCATGACTTTAGTGATTTTATAAATTGTTTGTTTAATGCATTTAGCGCATTTTTATTTTTGTAAAGAAGTAATATGTTTTTTTTGGAAAGAAAAAGGAGGATGAGTGCACTATTCAAGAAGGATGTATCTCATTAATTATTACAACTAAATTTTGGAGGAAAATTTGATTTGGTCAATGGACTAAATTTCTATATAAGACAAACCAAATGGTTTTGAGAGGGTTGGTTCATTTTGTATTGAAAGAGACAATAAAGGACTAGACATTTATTTTTCTGTATTTCTTGCTTTCCTATTTATATTTTCATGTGGGAAATGCTATTTTGAAACATTTTATTTTATTTCAACTAATTACGATCGATTAAAACATTATTTTTCAAACACATATTTTATCAATTGAATGCTATGGATATTTTGTTCATTACATGTGCATGTTTATGGTGGTTTTAGTCTTCTTCTTCTTCGTAGTTGAGTTACCCTCAAAATCTTGCATCATCTTTGTTTATGGTTGTGTGCATATTGGTCAGACAAAGGATTGATTTTATGGGTTTCTAATCAAGCATCATATTTTTCTTCATTGCTAGACATACTCACTTCTTTCCTATTTGTCCTTATCTTTTGCTCTTTTTTAGCCATTTGTTAGCTTAGGATTGAAATATATTTGAATATGTAATCTGTCATATTTTATCTCGATTGCAAGGAATTAATCATTATTGTTTATTCAATGTTGAATGCATGTAATGCAATAAATATGTGTCGAATCAGTTGCCTTTTTTTATGTTAAATCTAAACTACCAATTTTATAGGAAATTTATCCATGCTTGTTATTATTTGTTGTGTACCTAAAACCCACATTGACAAATCAACAAACTCATGTCATATCCCTCATTTGTTGAAACTAGATTTATACTAGTAAGCCCCTTGAAATGAAATATTTTCACATCAACTAACTAAGTTATCTAGTATCCCATGACCTGGTGATATAGTTGGGGAGAATCCATCTCTTTTTAGGATAGGTTGGACATTTCATGTCCTGACTAAGTTGGTGTGCCAAACAACCTATCAATAGACTGGTGCTATAAGGAGTGCGTGAATTGAAATTTAAACTTTAAACTTTTTAGAGGTGTTGTCCAAACTGAGGTATTATAAATATCAAATTGAAAAATAAGAGAATGACCACAAGATCAAAGTCCATTAAGGGTGAATTTGACCTATTATACCTCAATGAACATAGAGAAACTAAAGTAGAGAAAGGAAAAACTAAAGTTAGACATATCCATTCAACCAATAGTTCACCTACAACTATCATTCCTTTTGTTAACCCTTTTGCTACCCCTCTAAACTCACCAATGGTTTTTTCTTGGCTTGGTGGAGGTAACTTCCTTGTAGACATTCCAAGGTTTTCCCATGATTTGCACAAAAATATCGAGAAATTCTGCCCTAGATATGTGCATGGTGGGATTAAAACCATAGAAGAGCACATTCAAGCTTTCAAAGATACTATTATTAGAACACAAATCCAATATGAAGATGTTACCTGTGGATGTTTCCCCTATACCTTGGACCAAATGGCTTATGGCTAGTACCTTGAATTGTTTGATGGTTCTATAACCTCTTATAATGACCTTTAAACCATGTTTGTCAATCATTTTTGAGTTGCTATTGATCCTGAAATCCTATATCATTAGTTTGCTTCTGCTTGAGAACCAAACAAGCCCATGAACATGTTTAACACTCGTTTTCATAATATATATAAGAGGTTGAAAGACCCTTATACACAAACAAAAGCTATCGCTATTCAAAATTATTTGAGGGATTTGGACCTAATGAATTATATGTTTGTTCGAAGGACTCCTACAGTACTCACATCTTTGTCTTTTTCATATCATGAATCCATTACTATTGAATAAAAAATGATGCCTTAAGGGTACAATGTTATTCCATTGACTTCATTGGGATAGCCTAGTGTGTACAACCAAACTCCAATGGTAAATCAAACACTCATGCAAAACACCCTGCTGACAAACCCCATCATAGGTGCCATGTATTCAAATCATAACCATATTTATAATCCAACACCTTTGAACTACATGCCTATGAATCATCTTCCCCCTTTAAATAAAATGTTGCCTCAAGTAAACAATCAAAAAATTGTTCATGTGGCCTATAATAACACTGTTGTTACACCTAACACAAGTGCTTATGATGATCCAAATAGCAATCCAGAGGCTAGTCCAACATTCTTAAATAATCAAATTCTTGCCAACATTATCCTTAACTAAATGATATATGTTGTCCCCTCATTTCTAAATGTGGAAACACTTTTAGTTAACACAATTCCACAAGCGAGAAATAATCAACATTCAAACACGAACCCTGAAATAGGAAATTTACAATAGATGGTTTAACTATTGAGCAATGACATGGTTGAATTATAGAGACAAGTACCTCAAAATTAGAATCACTCCATGAATAACCCTCATAATATAAATTTAAATTACAAAGGACCAATCGTTAATGGAATACTTGGCTAAATAATGAAGGTGTACATAGTTTTTTTGATAACATGAATCATACCCATAAAAATGTTGGAAACTCCATCAATTTCATTGATTTAACATTACTCATTTTGTATAGGTTACACAATACAATCGAACATGCCAAAACTGATTGTGGTTTCAAACATCTTTCAAAAGAAAATAGAAAATCTTGAGATAGTGCTTGCACCTGAGAATAATTCAAATCAAAATGGAGGGAATTCAAATACTGCCTTAGTTTTATAAACTATGAATTCCTATATGGAAGTGACAATGAAGTAGAGGACAACTTGGAGGAAGTTAAAACATTTAAATAAATTCAAAGGGGAAATATCTACACATTGAGGAGTAAATTAAAAACACCATTGAAAAATTCTACTCTTTCAAATAACACTCAAGTTGCACCTAATGAAAATACTAATAATAATCATTTTCCACCTAAAGTACCTAGTACATATTCACAACCAAATAATAATGTTGCACCCTCATAGCCTAACAAATCTTTAGATCAAAACAAACTTGGATATAACATTGGTGAAGATCTCAAGAAAACTAAAGCCAATATATCAATATCTAATCAAAATGAATTATTATCGATATATTTGGATAATCTTAAGGGAAATAAACCAATAGAGTAATTTATTCTCCTATTGTTATTTTATAAGGAAAATATTGAAACTCATCCTTTCCTACTAACAATCCAAATTTTTGGGAAAAACTTACACAATTGTTTGGTGGATTCAGTGCTTCAAGTAAGGTAATTTCATTCTCAGTTTATCAAAGGTTAGGAGTGATCCCCACTAAATAAAAAAAGATTGTGGTTCATCTAGAAAAATAAAAATCCAATGTGGTTGGTGAACTAAATCACATTCATGTAAAGTCAGCCTTAGATCCAAGGGTACAACAGTTTATCTCTCCCTCTTCTCCTCCCTCCTCCTATGATCCATAACCTACTATAATTGTTATGGTTATTGATCAATGAAGTGGTTGATATACCCGATGCCTATGGTATGTTGCTTAGTAAAGACTAGTCCAAAACATTGAATGAATATATGATGATCGATTTATCTCTTATGTGGATCCTATGGTGTGGTAAAACCAATCATATTAGGATTGAGAGAGATTTGAAAATTATACATTTAATCATTAAATACAACATGACTAATGAGTTCACATACGAAGAATCTAAGCTAGGGGTCTATACGATTAAAAGTAATATGTCAGATTGTGGGAACCTAAGTATAAATATGTTATCCATATAAGATATGATAAAAGTAAGAAATCATGATCATGGCAACTTGGGTGAAGAAAAAGAGTTAACAAGGTATATAGTTGAAAATAATGCCATACTAAATAACTTAGTGCATACTTCAACTACTGAAGATATAACCAAAAGGTCATTATAAAGTGAAAGATAAAACATATGAAGTCTTGTAGTTAGGAGAAATACAATGAAGGTGACATTTCTACAACACCCATATTTCAAAGCCCACAACAAAAAAATGAAGATTATTTATGGACCTTGAGATTTGATGATTCTAAATCTAAACAAGGTTATGGTGTAGGGATTGAACTCATTAATCTAAGGGCAAAATCCCATTTGGCTACATTTAGGTTACAATTTTATTGTGCATATAATGAAGCATTGGTCCATGGAATCTAGTTTTCTCTTAAGAAGATATTTAAGTACCTAAAAGTATTAGGTGACTCAAAAATGGTGTTCAGACAAGTCAAAGGCCAAGTTGCTTGCAATGACAAACACTAGTCAAGGTATCACAATAGATCATGGAATTTTATGGAATATTTTGATGCATTCAATATAAAAATGGTGCATCATAGAATAAATCACACATCATACACTATTGTAATTGCTGAAAGTACCTTGGAGCCAATTATAAACTCCAAGTTGAAGAGGTTTTTAGTAGAGTTGGTCTCTACTCCTTCCATACTAGATAATATTCGAAACTTCCAAGTGTTAAATGATGGTCAAAATATCATTGAATTCATCATAAATACAAATGTTTTTGAATCCCAAATTAAAGATGAGGCTGAAAGTACCTTGGAGCCAATTATAAACTCCAAGTTGAAGAGGTTTTTAGTAGAGTTGGTCTCTACTCCTTCCATACTAGATAATATTTGAAACTTCCAAGTGTTAAATGATGATCAAAATATCATTGAATTCATCATAAATACAAATGTTTTTGAATCCCAAATTAAAGATGAGGTTCATAGAGATGAGTTTGAGCTAAACAAGGATGGTGTGATAAACTTGAATAAAAATAACATACCGAAAGGCATGGTCTCGTTGGAAAGGTTTTTTGACATGGACTATTAAGGTGAGAAAGGAAAAATAACTCATTCCAAAGGTATATTTCATGACCATTATAATTTGGGTAGTGTAGGTGATTTAAAAAATGTGCTTTTAAACAAAACTTGTAGTGAGGTTGAGAAGCATGGAATTTCACAAGCCCTAAATGAATTTAGGAACATCATAGATTGGAGTTATAAAGACTTTAAGGTATTCAAAACTTCAATATTCACTCACTCTATTCATCTTAAAATAAGAGTTAAGCCTTTTCATCAAATATAGAGGCATGTAAAAAGAAGTGCATAAATTATTATCAATTAAGATTATTTTTCGACCAGGAACTGTATGTGGGTTGCAAATCTTATAAAAAATTAAAAAAAAGAATAAATATGGTTGTGTATGGACTTACAGAACCTAAATTAGGCTTTATAAAAATATAATTACCCATTACCATCACTAGATGAAGTATTTTAGACAATAAATGGTTCACAAATGATACCATTCTTATATGGGTATTATGGTTATAATCAAATGATGGTGGACTATGAAGATTGCATCAAGACAAAATTCACAACAAAATGGATAATTTTTTCATAAGATAATGCCATTTGGTTTACTCAATGCGAGTGCTATGTTTTAACATACTATGAATTTTTGCATTCAAGGATTTGATCGGTAAATGCATTGTTATTTACATGGATTATTTAACAGTATTTTACAAGAATTGATAAGACCATGTGAAAGACTTAAGGATGGTATTGAAAAGGTGTAGATAACATATCATTTTATTAAATATGAATAAATGCATATTTAGGGTTATAGAAGACACTTTTGGGCCAAGTCATTTATGAAAGAGGCATATCCATAGATCCAAACATAGTAGAGGCAATTTTGAAAGTTCCTTTGCTTGACAATAAAAATGAGCTAAAATAATTATTTGGTAAGATCAATTTCATGTGGAAATTTATTTTGGGTTTCACTAAAATAGCTAGAATGATAAATAATATGTTGAAGAAGGATACCAAAATTGAGTGGACTGCTGAAGCACATAATACTTTTTCAAAAATCAAGAAGTCAATTGTGAACACTCCACTAAGAATAAGTCCAAATTATATGCATCCTTTCTACATCTACTCCTTTACATCCAGTAATATCTAAAATTTAGAGTCTAAAAAACTAACAAATGATATCCATACAACTAAACCTTATATTGAACTAATACAATTAAATAGAGCTAAACATATAAATACTTACAAAACCATGTAGAATACATCATCACCTTCTCTATTATGACTTTTGATTTGATTTTAATTCTTAAAATGTGGATGCTCAATTCATTAATCAAATAAAGGTAAATTAGGTAGTATATGGGTATATAAGATTCATTTCCCAATGGATGTGTAGAATCAAATCGATAGCAATTCGATAGATTGGAGGTGGATGATGAAAATGGAGAATGATAATTCAATTTATAGATTTTTGGATGGGGAGATGAATGGTTGAAAAAAATTTGACTTTATTTGATAATGATAATTAACAATGGTTGGATTTGAGTCCTCATCTCAATGGATGATGACTAATTCCCATGTGTGTGTGAGAGAGGGGGAGAGTTAGTTGGTAGTTGAAGGACTCATCATGAGTGGGTCAATAAAGTGAGTGCTTCACCATGGTAGTTTAAATGTTTAATGGTGACTTAATAATTTATTGAAGAGGTTAAGGAATTGGTTGGATGATTCAACACTTAGTTGAGATAAATGTGGAAGATGTCTAGATGAGGTGAAAATTACAAATTTTAATTAATTTTTGGAGAATTATGTACATATTTAAATAATTAATATGGATTAATAAATTATTAAAAATAGGGAGGGAAATGATGTTATTGGAAAATTAGAATTTGGGATGGTGAATGATTTAGCGTTTCAATTTTAATCAAAGTTAATTACGAGACTAAATTGGTAAAATTTAGGTGTCTACACCTCCAAGCACTTAAGTGATGCTATTCGAAGTCAAAGAAAAGAAGTTGGAGATGAAACCCTAGTGTCATTCATGAATTCTTGACTCATAAATGCTAAACTCAGGTATTTTACCATCTATAAACAAGCTTTTGCATTGATCAAAGTAGTCAAAAAGTTTAGACATTATATCCAATGCAACAAAGTGTTTACCATTGTACCCAACTCTAATGTAAAGGCAATGCTAATTTAGAATGATCTAGGTTAATGTAGAGGTAAGTGGATGACCATCCTACAATAATTAAACCTAGAAATATAGCCAATGAAAATTATAAAAGTGAAGGGATTGAGTAAAATAATGGGCGAAGTTGATTCCCAAATAGTCTATCGATAATACACTATGCAATCCATCACCAATGATGAGTGGTATCAAGATATAGTTAACTACTTGGTAGATAATGACTACCCAAACTACTTGAACTCCACTCAAATATTAACTTTGTACCTAAAGAGCAATAAATTCATTATTGAATCATGAACGATAAATAGAAAGAACCATGAAGGCATTTACTTAAGGGCTAAAATACTCAAGGATTTTTACAAAAAATATCAAACTAGGAATGGTTCAGGAAGCACCATGGCTCACCAAATACTCCAGGTAGGTTATTATCGGCCCCATGTTTTCAAGGACACTCACTCACATGTGAGAATTTTCCACATATATCAAGTTACCACATAAAGAAAGAACAACCCTTCTATGCCATTACAACCTATTATTAAGGTTCAACCTTTTAAAAAATGGGGGATATACTTTGTTGGATCCATCAATGTTAATTTTTTTATAGGACACAAATTCATCTTGATGGAAATTTACTAGTGCACATGTTGGACTCAGGCATAAGTGTTTAAAAATTATAAAATTGAAGTTGTGATCAAATTTCTCAAGGAGCATATTGTCACCAAGTTTGGAATGATATTTACCCTAGTTTGTGACAATGGCCTTGAATTTTCATCTTTGAAATTTATTGAATGGGCGTATGGTAACAATGTAATTTTCAATTTCTATTCTAATTATTATCTGAAAGGTAATGGTGTTGTTGAATCAATGAATAAAAAATTATTATATGTGATTAAGAAGATCTTAGATAATAACCCTCATTATTGACATAGCATGCTAAAGTTTGCACTTTGGTATGATATAACTAGGATTAAGTCATTCCTAGGCACATCCCCATATGACTTGGTGTATGGTCAAGATCCTATTTTTCCTATAAATATGAGAATCCCTACCCTAAAATTCATGAGAGATCACCTTGAGATTGATGATAAGATTGAAGCTCAACCACTAAACTTAATATAGTTGGAAGAGAAACAAGATGTAACCTCATCACACTTTAATAAGCATCAAAGAGTATCAAATGGTGGTTTGAAAAATGAGCCAAAGTAAAAGCCTTTAGAATTTTTGATTTAATACTCCATTAAGACAAGACTCATGAGAAAAAAATGACATGGTAAGTTTTATGCCTTGTGGTTAGGTCCCTTTCAAATATCTAAAATCTTGGGCAAGAATGCATTTAAGCTCAAGAGTCTAACTAGAGAAGATGTTCCATTACATGTGAATGGGCAGTTCCTCAAACACTATTCCCAAGCATGATTTGGCATGGTGAGGATTTGTACATAGTTTTCATACTTTTGTTGTGTTTGATTTCTTATTTTGGTATGCTAATTTAGTTTAGGTTGCTAATTTCTTGATTTTTTCTATTGGTCCATCCTTAACTTTACCTTTTTTTGATCTGATCCTATTTGTATTTGATCTCGTGGGTACCTATAGGTCATAAAAAAAAGGGTTCGTTGGAAAGAAACATCAATAGTAATTTGTTGTTTGAAGCCTTTGGGTATTTTTAGATGCAATATTTTTTTTAAGCGTTTAGTTTCTAAGGTTTGAGACTGTCATGTATGTTATGAATTTATTTATGTTTGATGAGTTTGGGTAAACTATTTGAATTTCAAAGATATTGTATCAAAACCATGCATAAATATACACTTTAATGAATTATGGGTTTGCTTGGATGAAACTATTATGGTCAAGATCTAGAGTGAAAAATTTAAAATTCTACCTTCCGTTTGCCATGGTGGTCCCCAACCCATAATTAAGATTCTTAAAAGAAAATAAAGAAAGAAATTAAAAGAAAAAATATAATTAAAAAAAAATTTAATTATTGGGTGAGTCAAGTAACCATTATTGAGGCTATGAATGTTTAGCTAGTAGTAGAGCAAGGTATTGGCGGGATAAAAGAAATTTTTGTTAGGGCTATGTACACTTGGCTGGTAGTAAAATAATGTCTAAATAAGAGTTTCAAGGTATAATTAACACTAGCTTGATGATCTAGGTTGTAGTAACTAGTCTCTATGGATTCCAAAAAGGAAATGAAAGCATTTACACACATTGTGGTCAACGTGAATATCTAACTTTATCCTATGGACATTCCATTATTATCATGTTAGTAATTTTTCATGTGCCATGTGTTGTCTTAGCCAAATATTCTAGGTTTGTAGACATATTTATTTTATATTAGAGTCACGATTTGTTATTGCTTGCATAACACACCCTAATTTTATCAAAATCATGGTATCCTTTTTTATCTTTTGGTTCTGATCTTTCTTATGGTTGTAATCTAGTTGATTTTTGCTTATTTGGTTTTTGTTTTGGCATACCTTATTTTACGTGTAAAATAAACTCTTGAAAGCCTTCAATTTGTGTGATAATTTTTCATTTATAACACTTAGCAAACAATGGGATCTTGAGCGATTTTTAGTCCCTTTTTGCTAATCAGGCTCTAAACCCTGATTGGGTATGAGGGGGGCCTATTAGGTGATTTCAATGCAAAATGAACTAAATTTTTTGATTAGGTTTGAGGGGGCATCTTAGGAATTTTATTTGTAATTGGGAATCTAAACACCAATGAGGTGTTTGGGCAGTTTTTTGGTGTCCTTAGTTATAATCAAGCCTGAAGGCTTGATTTGATCTGCAAGATCTATTTGGACCCCACCCATTTCTAGTCATGCTTGAAGGCCTGAATGGGTCTATAGGGTCTTGTTGGACCCTAATGCATTCTAGTTTGTGTTTAAACCATAACTAAGTATGGAGGGTTTCATGCCCCCACTTTCCCCCATTGTTGTAATTAGGACTACAAACCCAATTAGGTCGGTAGGGGATGACAGGCCCCCACCCTTTGGTAATCACAATTTGTTCCTAATTATGTCGAGGGGGCAGTGAAGGGATAGGTGGGATCAAAGGCTAGACAAGGTCTATGGGGCCCGATAGGACCCCACCCCCTTGGTAATCTAATTTTTGAACTTGATTGGGTCTATGGACCCCTCTGACCACCTCTCTAGTTATAATTGGGGTTTAGAAATTTCAGTGTGGGAAATGTTGTTTTGAAGCATTTTATTGTGTTTCAAATGATTAAAATCAAACCAAACATTATTTTTCAAGCAAATATTTTATCAATCAAAAGTAGTGGATATTTTTTTCAATACCTGCACATGTTTATGGTGGTTTTGGTCTTCTTCTTCATAGCTGAGTTACCTTTAGATTCTTGCATCATATTTGTTCATGGTTGTGGACATACTATTCAAACAGATTGATTTTATGAGTTTTATATAATCAAATGAATCAAATTCATCTTCATTGTAAAACATGCCCACTTCTTTCATCTTTTCCCTTATCTTTTGCTCTTTTTATCATTTGTTATCTTAGGGTTAGAATATATTTAAATTTATAATATGAGTTTACATGTTTTATCCCAATTGCAAAGAGTTATTCATTTTTATTTATACATTGTTGAGTGTATGCAATGCAATGAATATGTATTAAATCAACTGCATTTTCTATGTTAAATACAAACTACTTATTTTCAAGGCAATTCATCCATGCTTATTGTTCTTCATTGTGTGCCTAAAACCCACATTGGTATATCAACAAACTTGCATCATATCCCTCATTTATTAAAGTTAAATTTTTACCAGTAGTCCCCTTGAAATGGAACAATTTCATATTCACCAACTAGGTTATCTAGTATGCCATGACTTGGTGATATAGATCTTGGGGACATTCCATCTCCTTTTAGGATAGGTTGGACTATTCCCATGTTTCCAAAATGGGTATGACAAATGACCTATCACATTTTTTTAATAGTGGATATTTATTTTATTAAATACCTTGGTTGTTTCCATTGTTTTGATTACAATTAATAATTACACTTATTTATTTCATTGTGACAGGAAAACTTGTTCAAATAACTTCCTAATTTTATAGGCTAAGGGAGGAGTGGTACTAAAACTCTAATTGTTCATTTGTTGGTGAGTTTAAAGTTTTCCATTTCATTTAGTTTAAATTTAACATGAAATACATTTTCAAAATAATTAAATTTAAATTAAACTATTTTTTTAAAATTTGAATCCTTACCACATGGGCTTCTTTCAAGTCTAGGATTGTTTTCTAGGTTTTTATGATTTTGTAATTCAGAATATGCATATGATAAATTTCATTAAGCCATTTCCAATTGAATTATTTTGGGGTTTTTTGTTTGAGTGTGACTAAAATGTTTAAAAAGAACTCTTTGGATAACTATATATATATATTTTTTTGGTACAAAAATGCATATCCAAATTTAGATTTTTCTCAAAACTCAAGTGTTACTTTAATAAAATTGTTAGGCATAATAGACTACAGGAAGTGGCCATTTATAAATTAATGCCAAAGGTGTTATAGAAGGAATATTATGATAATTTTTTAAGAATTTAATTTTATTGAGTCCAAGTTTACACATACCTAGATTATGTGTAATATTCATATCACTCTCTCTCTCTCTCTCTCACAAAAAAAAATTTAATAAAAAAAGATAAAATTTGGAGTGGGGAATGAAACCCTACCCTCACCAACCTGACCATGGGATACCAATGAGATTGTGTAAGTCCCATTGTTGTGACTGATGGAAAGACTACCCTAACCCCAATCACATATGCATTTATAGGTGCAATCAAGGGTGGCTCATTCCATCCCATTTACAATGTAACTAGCATAGTTGGGGTTGTGACATCCTGACATTGCCTTTGGTGACCACTGATAGGAGAGGGTTGGATAGGTTCAACCATATCAAACCCTAACTTGAAATCTCCCAAAATATTTAATATTTAACATTTTAACATTATTCATTATATACATTTTCTATTCAAACACAGACACACACATATTCTATTGGACAAAAAAATCAATTAACTTGTAAGGTATTTACATATATAATATCTATATTTAATTTTTATATTCAATAAAATAATAGATTAATTTGTAAGGTGTAGACACTTAAAATGTACCACATTAGTGTCAACACTAAATTTTCATCATCACTTCCCATACTAACCCTAATTCAACCATCATTTCATCCCTAATCCATTCATCTATGTTAAACCCTTATTTGTTGGGACCTTTTTCATGCTAAGTAGTGGATCCATGCCAACTCAACAAACACCTAGGTGCAAGGAAGTCATGGAGGATGATTATTGTTTTGTCTTCTAGTAGCACTAGTTGGTTGGTGGTTAACAACTCTAAGTAACATTGAGAAGTGGGTACATGAGACAATGACCGACCGTTAAAGACAAATGGCTCTTTTTGAATCAAGTAGCATCGAGAAGAGGGCATATTAGACAATGATTGTGCATTAAAGATAAGGCATAGTGGAGATGATGAGATGTGTACCTCTAATTATAACTCAGTGATCAACATGCTCCATTCCCCATGATCTTAGGATGCTTTGAATCCTATAAAAAGAAGCTAAGTTCAATTAAAGGGGAGAGGTGAACTAGAGTAGCGAAGCTCTAGCAAATTACTACTAGATAGTTATCATTAGCATTAAAACTTAGTTTGAGATGCTTTTTGATGCTCCCCTTTGTAATGCCTAAGCTCACATATGAGCTTGGGAATTTAGTAGTTTACATCAAGCATTTTATCATTTTATATTGATATACATGCAGTGTTGTTGAACTCTATTAATGAAGAACACTATTTTAATGTTTATTGATTGTATGTTTGGTTCTGTTGGATGTGTATTGAGTTCTCATAGGTTTCTAACTTGAATCATTCATGGTAGACTATAGTTGGCAATGAACCTTATGCCCATGATAGGAAATTTGTTAAGTATGGTTAAGACCTTGCACCCTAAATTGATACCTGTGCTTGAGCATAAGTTTATGCCTAAGTCCCTTAACTAGATACCTAGTTGACCATTAAGCACCTGAATGACTTTGAGCCCATGAAACCCAAGGCTTGAACCCATGAAAGCACAACCATCATTGTGCTAACCCAAGCCTTGAGAATAGAGTTATGCCATGTCATAACTAGCCCAACACAGACCCCAGTCCCTTCACTGCACTTTGGGTGAGAACATAAGGCTTGTGCCTTATGTATATTGATCACAGTGCAATCGAGTGCTGAATGTTGAGCTCCATAGGAATATTCAAGGCCTGCAACCCTCTAGAACAAGCCTAAATTAGACTTGGAAAACTAGGTAAGCATGTGACTAGGCCCATGACCAAAAAGCCTAATTTTATATAACATTTTGGTTCTATTGTTAGGACTATTATATACAACAAGCACCAAGAATAAAAGTACATTAATCACTAACTACTCCCCAACCCTAGATTTATTACAAGATGTCCATGCACCTTCTAGAGTATCATGGCGTGGAGAACACCATAAAGCATGTGCTCAAGTGTGAGTTATAATGGTGCACTTAGGGAATAACCTAGTATTAGTGTAAGGCAATCCAATTCATGATAAATTTGCTTGATCATGCCCATACTTGGTATAGGAAGTTTGATCCTAACCCAGATATGGTTGATTATGACACCCTAAAGGGAGCCTTCTTGAAAGAGTTTGATATACCTAAGTTTGAGTAGAAAAACATCACTATGATCAAAGAGATCAACCAAGGATTATCAAAAAGCATGCATTTGTATGATGATAGATTCAATATGCTCCTTTCCAAGCTCCCATATAAAATTCACCCCTCCAAACATGCAAATGGTTCATTAGAGGATTGATAGTGCCTTTCATAAGGGTGCTATCCATGAAAACATTCATAGACCCTCGAGAAGTGTTTAAAGCCACACTCAGGGATGAGGTGGTTAGGAACACTGATATAGGCATTAACCCATTCATAGAGGCACATATTATGTTTATGTACTCCTAATTATAGAAGTTGACCACTAGTTTGTCACAAGATTCTCAAAATAGGTTGTGGTGCACCGACTATGAGATGGAGGGTCATAATAAAAATAACTACCTTGGGAGGAATGTGCACACACTACTTCTCAACTGTGAATTTTTTCACAAAAATCATGATGTTCAAAACTGCCTCTTATTTCAACATGTTAGTCAGGTCAACATAATCATCTACTACAAGTTTTGTGATTCCTACATTGATAACACAACTGACTGCCAAGTGTATGCAATCAGAAATGCATTATATCTATAAATCAATCTTAGTTCAGAGAAGATAAAGCATACCTACACTTCTGATTGGGAATACATTTTTTAGGCAAAGGCATGATCAATATGGGGATATAATAGACCTGATTAGGGGATCACTTATCACAATACACCATATGAGGTAGGGTTGTAAAGCCTATAGTCTAAAACAATCATGAAATAACCCTAAAAGAGTTCTAGGTTTAATATTTAACCTATGCTAATAAAAATAAAGTAAATCTAATCTAGTGTACACAAAAGCTTGTGGCACAAAGTGGGGGTTAGAAACAAAATAAATAACTAAACTAAACATGCATAAAATACATATACTCATGTCAATGTATATGAAATCTTAATGCATGGGAAGAGAAGTACAACTGCATTATCTATCTACTCTTACAAAAGAGAAATAAAGTTAGGAACACTTACCTTGAAAACAAACTTGCCAAGCCTTAATCTCTCCTTTGGCTAAGGTGCTTCACAAGAGATTGTTATTGTATGTAAGGATAACAAAGATAAATCAGATCTAGGATACATAACCTATCTATGCATCTAAAAGACTTATCCACAAGAAAAGATCCATATCTCCAAAGAAAGTATGGAACCCCAAGATTTATTTCTCAAGTATAATGGTCAATAACTAGATGTTCATTTGTATTTATTTTACTTCACTTCTATTCTTACAAATGGTTGGAAATGAACTTATATATATAGGTGGATCTTTCCCTAAATTATCTTAGAAACATTGACTATATAGGCTCAGCCATGGTCGACCCTAGATGTTTTCAGGGATAATTCACTAGGTCTGAATAGAATTATCGATAGTCCAAAAGGGAATTAAGGAAAGAAAAGGAGGATGGAAAAAGGAAAATGATTGGAACGGGTAAGGTTGAGAAGAATAATCTTAGGGTTAATGTTTTTATGAGATGAGTGTGTAGATGACAAGTAGCAAAAGGGACAACAATCTTATGAAACATTGATGGTCTATCCACCCCTTTCTCAGTGCACCCCTTAAAGCATGAACTTAGAGAGAGTGAGACTCGATAGGTTCTTACAAGATACAAAGTGTCTGTAATTAATAAAAGTTTGAAAATATTATGTGTATACATATGCGCCACTCGAATCTCATCATGTGTCATGTAAGTGCAACACAGGATGGTGATTTAGAATAGAACATGATAACACACAATGCTGATGCTAAGTAAAGTATAGTAAAAAATAACTAATATAAAAGAAAGGATGGAATTAAAAAACACATACCTTTACTTATCTTAGTGCTGTAGATAAAAAATTTGACTGCAAGAGATGTGAAGAACAATAGGTGAACCTATAGAAGTTAACACAAAAAATAGCTAGAAATCAAGATTTTTTGAATATATGCATATTATAGTGGAAAAAAATATCCACATCATCACTAATCCAATTCATTTTATGGTTTTTAAAATGGATGATTAAAAACAAAGATATAGAGAAAAGAAGGAATTTGCAGGACAATAATTGAAGAATGTAAATTTTGAAAAAGTGTTTTTAAATAGGGGAAAAGACAAGTCATTTGTTATTTTGACTTGTGAAAGAGAGAAAGAAGAGCTATGGAGACCAACAAGCTAAGATGGTGAGGAGATGATAGGCTAGACAGGGAGAGGTTCTAGAGGCAGCAACGGGTGCACTACAGGTATGCAACTATGAATCTTAAGTCAGTTTTTGAAATTTGTATTGAATTAAGTCTATTTTAATTAATTTTGAATTTTAAGCATTTTTAGATGTTAGAATGAGATAAAATTAGATTATAGAGGTATAAAATAGTAAGATGACAAATGGGTTTAGAGGAATTAGGAAGACAGTAGGAAAAAATGCAAGGGGTTGACAGGGAAAATGAACTGGTCAATCCAATCGACCTAGTAGGCTGAAACTAGGCAAAATCCACAGTGCCAACCTAGTAGGTGTGGGTCAACACTATACATCATGTAGGATACCAAACTAATGTATTTTTCCAACTGATTTGCTAGTCCAAAATGATAATGTAGAATTAGGAAAGGGTAAATAAGAGGATTGACTAAGATTTTGGAGTCAACTAGGGCAAACATAGGAAAATTTTGGTCAAACTAAGTTGACTAAAGAACCAAAATAAGCACAAAAAACATGCAAAAGGATGAAAGAGGGCTAAAATAACCTAAAATGACCAAAGGAGGGCAAAAAATACTAAGTAGGCTAGAAATAAAGAAAAATAAATAAATTTAAAATCAACTAGGCTTATTTTTGATGTAAAAATGTAAAAAAAATGTATTTTGACTATACATGACATGAAATAACTGATACATCCTATGTTGTTTCTTGGTTTTGGAGATTGGTAGATGTGGTCTGGTTATCAGCATTATTAGAGCAATTATCCGATAGAGATAGGGATATACTAGTATCCATAGGTCTAGGAGGCATAACTGATATGTGTAGGATCCCCATGAGTGTTGATTTGTTAGTCATATTCCTTGATTACTGGGAATGATTGAATAACACCTTCAAATAAGAGGTGGATAGTGATGTGATAGATGTGGCCATCACACTAGAGGATGTCCATGCCATCCTTGAGCTGCCCATAATAAGAACACCAGTGACCATAGGGATACCATACAACATATAGGAGAGGAGAGCCTTAGCCATGTGGGCTATAAGCTTAGAGATGATTTTGGGAGGATGAAGAGTCAGTATGGATGATGATTATACATAATAGATTTTAAATATTTAAAAATCTATGATAGAAATTGTGACACAGAGGGTGCTATGTCACAATTTAAATGACAAGGTAATGTTACGCCTATTTTTTACACCTCCCTTAAATTTTTTAAAATATATACTTGCTGTCATAGAGATGACCTTATCATAAAGCCTAAAACTTTGTTGAGGACCTTATTGATTTATAGTATTATAGATACACCTTTGATTATGAAGTAGTAATTATTGATTGGTAAAATTTTATTTATTTATTAAGTGGTTTCGAAAAACATGATGGATTAATGAATAAAATATACATATATAGTTATAGATGTGATCAGTTGTTTTATTATTTAGATTCAGTGCACTTTTGACAGTTTCAGTTGATACATGAACTTTCAGTTTTTAATATTTTTAGTTGATTTATAATGATGTTTTGATCTTCATAAGTGAATTTGATTCATTATGAAGTTTTTGTTAAAAGTACACCTCTAAATTGAAATAGTAGGTTTAATTTGAAAATAGACATTGAAGTTAAAGTATTTTGACTTTTTTTATGTGAATTTTATTTAAGATTTCATAAATTATCAAAAAAATTATGAAATCAATGTTGGTGATTTATTCAATTCAGATGGAAGCAATCATTTGTTGTTGAAACTATGAGAGATTTAGAACACTCCTAGATATATTGAAATTTCATTTAGGTGTTCTAAAATGAAATTATAAGGGTACAATGATGTTTGAGTGTTCAGTACAGATTTTGATTCAAATAGTTTGATAAAATTTAGATGCAGTTTCAAATACAATATGATATATTTTAGTCATAATACAACTTCAATTGGATTTTAACAGTTTATAGTTTTGTCAGTTTAGACACTTATTTTTTTTAATCTTAGATTTGATTGTTATTTTTTAGATTATCTATTATGTCAGGGTGGGACTAGCCAACAGGAAGTAATGATGATAGAATATGGGGGATATAATCCTAATAGAGCTATTAGTCAGTCAAATTTTAATAGAGGTTTTCATAGGGGTGGATTTTGTGCAAAATATTTTGGACCTAAATTTCATAGAGGGACAATAATGTCCTTTCATTTTGATGCCTATGATCTTGAGTTTTGTGATATTCTAAATAATCTGATTGTTAATCTAGCCAATAGAGGATATAGAGGTTATAAGGATTTTTATGGCCATATGTTTGGAACTTGTGCACATTTCTAAATTAGTTCATCTCACCATCTAAAACATGATCCTCCACATTTGCCTATTCAAACCCCTAATTTTAGAGGTGAACTAATTGATGATCCTTTGCTTGCTAATCAGTCCACATAGATTGAATTAGAAATAACCCATGCTAAATATCTTATAAAGATGGCTATTCCTTCTGATGCACCTTCCCCTTCTCATGTAGATCTTGATGGAAAATGTAGAAAGTTGAATCTATCTGGTGTTAATAGTGAGCCCTTTTTGAGGTCTGAAAGATTGAATTTGGGGAGTCATAGTTATGTTAACAAAAGGAAAACCATAGATTTTTTGCCTCAGACTATTGAAAAAAAGATTACTAAAAAGAGGACTGCTAGTCAAATTGAACTTGAAACACCAAGGGGAGTTAGATTACTGAAAAGAATTAAGCTAGAGGTTGATGAAAATATGACAGATTTAAGAACTAAGTTATTACCATTTCTTGCTACTGAGATGGAATACAATGCTTATCTTCATGAACACGATAAACAAGTAATTGAAGCATTTTCAGATTCAGATGACTATTGATCATCCAAAAGATAATTTATTTTAGTGTTGAACTTACATGGTAGAACTTGATATTTTAGTTTGACACTTTGATTTTCAAATTTTGATAATTTTGGTAAATACAACAATTTTAGAGTTTGATATAATTACATATGTTTAAGTTAATTAAATATGTGTTATGATTTAAATATGAATAGAATTTATCAATTTTTGACTTATTTATTTTATGATTGATATTTATTCTATTATATTATTAATTAATACAGGTCCCCACCCATTAAAATTAGTACTTCAGGTCTATTATTTTTAAATATCTTAATCAATTAAGAGTTTTAAGTCTTAATTAAAATTTGTCCTTAACCAATTTTAGTTTATAATTAAATGACTTTGTTAAAAGTTAATCAGTTAACATTAACTAATAACTAAATAAAATTAGTTATAACTTATTTCATAACTAATTTGAAGGTATAAGAAGAGATCAAGGACCCATTTGAAGATAAAAGCACAATAGATATTGAAGACTTAAGTATTTTTTGAAGTTAATCATTTATCTCTTCTTTCTATGCAACTTCTTTGAGATAGTACAACTTTTATAAATATATTCAATGGTACTTTATCTGATGATTGAGAAATTACTTATACAATACATGTATATCCAATTTTATTTATCATCTATTAATGATTATCTAAAGTTTTCTAAGCTTAATATCTTTTGATGATTGCTATTTTTTAGTTCTATGTGCATATTCTAAGTATTCAACTTGAATAATTATGATTATTTCATTATTCCATAATATTTTATTGATATATTTTGATTGCAAAGTTGTTCAAGTTTTTATAGAGAAAATATGTTAGTTTTCTCAATAAGCTTATCTCTTTTTGCTAGGACGACTCTCTTTTTGAGACTCGCACATCTTTTATAATTATTTGGCTCTAACTTTAATATAAAGAGATCTTTTAGATTTATTTTAAATATAATTTTTATTTCTATTTTGGTTATCTTAAATATAATTCTAATCTATAGTAATTTATGTTTTAATTATTTTATTTTAGTTTGTTTCTTTTCTTATTAGTTTAGTTTAGGTTTGTTCTTTTCTCTATTTTAAATAATTATAATTTTTTTTAAAGTTATTTCCTCTGGTTTGCTACAGGGTGATATATTTAAATATTTAGATCTATATTCATTTTAGTTTGTCATTAGTTTAATAATATTTATATCTTTAAAGTTAATCATTTGATATTTGTCTCATAATTTAAGTCCTTTAGTTTTCTTGTTTTATATTTAATATAAATAGGCTTTAATTTGTTTTAATTCTTAGATTAATTTCTTTTGTTTCATAATTGCCTCTTAATTATTTTTACTTTTTAGATTTTGTTTTGTTCTTTAGACTTTATTTATCTTTTGTTTGCTATCTTTTTCTAACTTATCCCTCTTTTCTATAACATTAGTTGTTTGTCTTTATTAATATCTTTTCTTAATAGGTTTGTTGTTAGTTTTCTTGCTATTTTGTTTATGTGTTTGTATTTTTCTTTTTCTTTGATCTTTTTCTTCTATTTCTAATTTTTTTAAGAGTTAACTTGGAAAACATTGCAAGTAAAAATCAAGATACTATCTGAATACATATATATTATAGAATCAGATTTCTATTCTTCAAGAGACTATCTAACTCATAGGTTTTCTTTATTAGATAGAATAGATTATATATTTTTATCTTAATTGATTCATAATTTGATAAATAGATTTTTGATTGCTTTAATAGAATAAGTTATCTTGATAACTTGTTGATTATTTCACAAAATTTATAATAAATACCCCCTTTCATATTTAAAATCTTAGATGAACATTTAGAATCTTCATGATTATACTGGTAAGATTCAAATTTGACCTTCATGATAGGTGAAAGGGTTGATTCATTGACGATATAATTTTCATCATCAACAAATTTAGTGACACCACTGGAAAAAATAATTTAAAAATCTAAATTAATTTGAGTTTTTTTTAATTCTTGCTAATGGTTATTGGAGGTCAATAACCTCCTATTATTGAACCTTTAATAGCTTTAAAATATGATCAAGTTGATGTTACTTTCAATCTAATGCATTATGGATGGTATAATCATCTTGAAAAACTTTATCAAGTTATTGAAGTTATAAATCAAGAAGAGATTGCTGAATTCAAAATTGATTGGTATTCAAATTTTATATGTGAGACTCAATGTGATGTTTTGAACTTGAATAGGAGAATTCAAGAAGATAGAGATAGAGTTTTAGCTACTAATCTTAGGCTTAAAACTCATTTTCTTTTTGATTCATTTCTATTTGATCATTTTATTGTGCCTACTAAAATTGCTTTGATAAATCTGTAATTAGGTCAAGAAAATTAGGTTCAATATAACCACTCTTTTTAGGTAAAATTTACTAAAGTTTTTAATGAGAGATTAGTTAGTGAGAAATCAATCGATGGAAAATCAACTAGTAGAAAATTAGCTAGTGGAAGAACCACCAGTATTAGAATAGAGATTAGAGGATCTATTTCACATATTACAGAATAATAGAGAATAAAAAGAACTCACTGAAGGTGAAGATGAAGAATAATCTTAGGGAAAGCATCAAATAGATATAGAACCATGGATTTCTGTTAATCTAATCATTGTTAGAAATCATCCTAATAAGTTACCTTCTCTTAAGGGATTGAATATACCAAATTTTTTTGATGCTACTAGAGAATATTGGGAAGATCATTTAAAAGCTTTTAGATTAGTTTGTGTTACTCTTAAAATTACTAGTGAAAATATTTGTTTATGAGTTTTTGCTCAAATATTAGAAGAAAAATCTTATCAAGCATTTGTTACTCTATCTGCTAAAGTTATTGATAATTGGAGAGATGTCAAAGATGATTAGGATTGTTTTTTGGCAAGGTCAAAGAGTATTTTGATTTAGTTAATGACCTTTCAAATATTTATTTGGATCCTGGTGAGACTATGTATCATTTTATTTATAGATTCATCAAGCTACATAAAATGATTCCAGGTGATCTTAGACCTTCAAAAAAATTATCAAGATTTTATTTTTGCAATGTTTTATCTTTGAAATACAAGATGGATTTAGAAGATAAATATATTATAGAGTATGATGAACCATAAGATTTTGTATTGATTATGAAAATAGACTAAAGTATATTGGTTTCAAAGATAGGTCTACTACAGGTTTAAATTTAGATAATGCAAATATATTAAAAGTAATACAAAGTTTAGGCAATGAGCTGATCACTGTTAAAAGATAGTTAAATGATAAACTTTCTTATTCATATAAAGTCATGAAAGATGAAGATATTGCTTACTATTACAATGTGTATGAATTTGATCATAATCCTGAAACATGTCAAGCTGTTATAAAATTAAAAAAATATTTTCTTCAAAGAAAAGATGAAATAACTGAAGATTTAGCTTATAACATAAATACTCTTGATGATCCTTTGAAAAATGAGAATGTTTATGCTATAAATATTAGTAATAAAAATTATAATCCTCCACAAAATAATAAAATAATAAATGATAAACCTTTTTCTGATGATAAAGATAAATCAGTCTAGAATAATGTTAATAATTCTAACGATAATGCTACTCATAATATTTTTGTAACTAAATATACTAATAGTTAGTATCATCATTATAAATCAAAGAATTTTAGGTAAACCGATGCTAAAACATATAACATAATTGATGATTTATCAATAATTAAAGCTAGATTTTCTCTACTGTAGGTTGCTAGTCTTTCAAGACATTTAGACAAGATTAATGAAGCAGTAAAAAATATAAGAGATGATGTAAATATGTAAGAGAAAAATAATTTTGAACATATATATGTTCAATATTTTTACCCCCTGCTGATTATATTATCCCTTTCTATGTCACAGTCAAAGTTAGAAATAAAATAGTTCATAATTGCATTTTAGATATAGGTGTTTCAAAGAATATCATGCCTAAATACATTGCAGATCAACTGGATATATCTTATGAAATAGATAGTAAAAAATTTATTAGTTTTGGTGGTAGACAAACTAAAAGTTGTGGTAAGTTTTGTGACAGTTATTAAAATTGTGAAAGATAAATGTATTAGATGTATGACTAATATTCAAGTGTTAGATATTCCTAATAATTATGCAATGCTATCAGGAAGAGATTGGTCTAAGACAACTGGAGATTTTATTAATAAAAATATAACTTGAGTTCTTGTTAATATTGAAATTGCATTTATTAAGAAGGAACATTTTTCTGGTACCCTAATTAAATCACTTTCTTCATCTAACATTTATTACATTGAAACTGGTATTAAAACTTATGAATTACTGAATGTAGATGAACCAGAAAATCAATATGAAGAAATATTTAAAAATAACATTTTATGGTCTCTTTACTTTGATGGAGCCTACTCTCAACAAGATAGTGGTATTGGAATTTGCCTGATATCTTTTGATGGTAAAATATTTTGTTATGCTTTCAAATTGTTTTTTGAAAACACTAATAATAAAAAAAATTTGAAGCATTATGTTTAGGATTAAAAAAAGTCATAGAGTTGAATGTTAAACATTTAAAAGTTTTTAAAGATTCATAGCTAGTAATAAGGCAAGTTTGCAAGATTTATAAGATCAATCAATGCATCATGATACATAAAAATTTTGGTCATTACTTGAACATTTCTAAGCTTTCAATATCACACATATTTTTAGGGAATTTAATGGTAGAGATGATAAGCTTGTAGTTTATGCTCCTAATCTAACTTTGAGTGAAATTGAGCCCACTATTGATTTTATTTTACTTGAGATTTTATATCATAAAATGCTTGATTTAATTGATAGTTGGCTTGTATTTAGTTGTGATGAATATATAGGTTCATTTCTTAAAGGTAATTACTTTGATCATGATGACTATGAACTTAATTATGGAGATTATTTGTAGCTAAGTACTAACAAATTACTTATTAGTTTGGTAAGCTTAAAATCTATATTTTTATTCAATGACCAACCAAAAATCTATAAAATAAAAAAGACATAAAAAAGAATGATAGGAGAAACCACTCCCATAAGCGTAGGCATTGAATAAGATCCTAAGTATGTTTATTTAGAAATTCAAGTGATTGAAAATGAAATGGCTAAGTTCATTAAATTGTTTAAGGAGTTTATTGATATCTTTTCATGATCATACAAGGACCTTAAAGGTTATGATACTAATAATATTAAACATGACATTCCAATTAAACATGGTATAAAATATACCAGGCAAAAAATATGAAAAATCAACCCCTTATTAGAAGACACCATTAACAAAGAGATGGATAAGATGATTGATGCTGGTGTTATTTTTTTTGAAACATATTCAGAATGGGTAGCTAATCTAGTTCTGATTATAAATAAAAATGATGATATTAGATCTTGTGTTGAATTTAGAGATTTAAACAAAGTAAGTGTAAAAGATAATTTTTCTCTACCTAGTATAGATTAGATTTTACAACAGGTTATAGAATCTAAAATGAAGTATTTATTAGATATATTTTAAGGTTATAATTAGATTTTTATGAATCTTTATGTTAGACATAAAACTAATTTTACCATCCATAGAAGTACTTTTGCTTACAATAGAATATATTTTGGTTTGATGAATGTAGGAGCTACTTTTTAAAGAGCTATGCATGCCGTTTTTGATGATTTGATAGGAATTATTATTCAAATTTATTTAGGTTATCTCACCATTCATTCTAAAGAGAGAAAAATATTTAGATCATATTCGTGAAGTATTCAAAAGATGTAGAAAGTTTGACATTTCTTTAAATCCAAAAAAATTTATTTTTGGTGTGACTGAGGATAAGTTGTTAGGACACATAATTTCTAAAGAATGTATTTATATTGATCTTGAATGTGTAAAATCTATAAAGGAACTATCTATTGGGGTTATAAATTACACCCTAGCTAAGCAACGGGATTGTTTAGGTCCTCTGCGCAAATCTAGACCAACATGGAACTATTCTTAGACTATGGGTATCCTAATAATAGATTAAACCTCTGGAGAAGGTCAAATTCCCTCTGGATTTATCACATACATTAAAACTAACTAGAAAAAGGGAGAGATAAATGGGTAACAAAGCATGAAAATATGTAAAGGAGGCGATGCACTAATAATGTGATTATTCATCCACTCTATCTAAACTTTTAACAAACACTAATGAGATCAGAACTGTAATTCTAAATAGATGTTTATGCATTAGTATTTCATGCAAAAATTTACCAAATGATCAAAACCTAAGGAAATTGATGGGGAGGCCTAATTCAAATCACTAACCAGTTAACGTATCTACTTGCTAGCTTTAATCAAATGATATTTGACACTAAACATGACCTACAAAATAATATAATCTAGTATCTAGGTGAGATCAAGATTTGACAAGGGAGATATTTATACCACATATACAAATCAATCTGGCATTTACATAATATATCAGAATAATAAAATCTAAAAAGAGTTCTTTATTCATTTCAAAAGGTTACAAAGATCAAATATGGGCAAGAGTCTAGTCATGCCCAAGAGAGGGATTATCAAGCTATTTTCAAAGCTTAGAAGCCTGAATTTATAAAAAAAATGTGAGGGAACTATGTTGAAAAAGGCCCAAGTGCTTTTAATGAATTATAACTAATTCAAGGATGTGGTTGAGTCAAGATCTTATCAAGAAGACACAATTTCAAAGGCCTTTGCAAAAGAATTTAATGATCCATTGATCCTTATTTGGCCACTAAGTCATCATCTCAGGACTCCTTGCTACTTCCACTTGATCTATTGATGAGGATCATGTCTTAGAATTGGTAAAAATGTGCCACATCTATATTAGGTGGCCATCTAAACCTAAAAATGTGAACCATGATGAGGTGAGATATAGGTCCACTATATGCAAAAACCAATCTTAGACCATTGGTTTTCACACAGTCACTAGTTTATCCTTGACTTCTATATTAGAATTAATGAATCTATTTCACATATATGGAGCTTTGATGATGATGCTTGGTTTCTAAACTATGACTCTGGTTCACCTTCGAGCTTGAATCTTCTACATTTACTTTTGCTGGGTCCAAAATAACTTCTTTGACTTTCATCAAAAATATTTCAAGCTTGTTCTTGCTTATTGGTTATCAAATGCTAATTTGAACCCTTAAATTTTCTAACTCTTATTAATTCTATTGATCTACCTATGCATGGATTCTCATGAGTCATCAATTTTTTTTCTAACTAAACATGCTTATGCCACTTGTCCTTGTCTCATTAGCTCCTTGGATTCACTAACTAGTTTGACTTTGCCTCGCTCTATCTGATCTTGATGAGTGATTAAGTGCGATCCCTTGATTTAGCTTTGAATCATCAAATCTATCCCCATTGGCGCCATTTCATAATCTTGCATTGATTCTTAAGATATGCTATTAGTCTATCATTTTACGTGCTTACACCATGTGGTGGCCTCTCAAGCTCTTTTATTGTTTGACCCATCTCACTCTGTTAGATCAAGATGTAAGATTGAATAAGGACCATTAGATCTGCTTTGGTTTGAAAACTAATGGCTATTTATTAGGCCTTAAAATTGACATTCATGTGACCATTATTTTATATCTGCATGGATGTATTTGAAATTCGGTAGACCATAAAATTTAGATTCAAATGGATTTTTGTAGTGGATTTATTTTGACGTTAGCATGAACATCTTATTGTATAGGTCCATTTTTAAAGATTTATGTATTGAACCAAAAAGCTCATGTAGGTTTGAATTTTTTTAAGGTTGATCTTGACATGTAAATCTACAATTACACTTAATATAATGGTCATGCAAGGATTTTTAAGTGAGATACTAAATGCACAAGTTGGCCATTCCACTTGCTCTTACATGATGTCCTAGTGACGATTGAGCTCAAATGACTAAGTATGGAAAACCTAGTAGAAATGCCTAGGATCCCAACTTTGCACATGTATAATTCTATTTGCACTTTTGTGGAGGACCTCAAACTTGGTGCATATGTTCTTGGGACCAAAACAAGTGAACCCATGTGATTACTTTCTTCAAAGCATCAATAAAAGGCCTACTTGAAATTTATACCACTAGACTCAAATGTCAGGATGGACTCAATTATGAATTGGATGAACTCTATGCACTTCCATATCTATTTCAATCACTCTTAACACCTCATGGGGGCTCTAAAACGTCTGGATCTATCCTCAAAAATTGACAAATTACACTTTAAGTGGACATACAGTGTTTCAAAAGGTTTACAAACAAAATGATCTTCCTCTTTTATCATTGGGTCCTTCTCTCAATCAAGAACATTATTCATTCCTTGAAAACTCTGTATGTAGGCAAAAAATGGCCAACACTACCTCTTCCCAAAGATCAATCAAGTTTAAGATCTTTCTTCGTAAGATTAATTTTTTTAAAGAATTTATTTTTGATTTTGCTAAAAAATCTAATTCTTTACAATTGCTACTTAAGAAAGATAAAATATATATTTAAGATGAAAATACTGATTTAGCTTTTAATTTTGTTAAAAATGCATTTACAAGTGCTTCTGTCCTCACTAAATTTGATTTAAAGAAAACATTTATTCTCTATGTTAATGCTACTAAAAAGGTTATAGGAGCTAAAATAACTCAATAATTTAAAAATAATGAAGAGAAACATATCAGTTATATGAGCCAAGTCTTAAAATATGTAGAAACTAGGTATCCCTTTATTGAGAAATTCATTTTCTCACTTGTTTCTTTTTTGATTAAATTTAAGTATTTATTAATAGAAAATAAAATTTTTGTCTAATTTAATGTACCTATTTTATCATATCTTTTAAAATATCTAGCTATTCAAGGAAGGCTTGCCAAGTGGATCTTATGCTTTCAAAAATTTGATCTTGAATTTGAAACTTCTAAAACTATTAAAGGTAATGAATTAGTAAATCACTTAATTGAAAATACTATCTCAGATATTAATGTCTTAGTTTTATTAGTTGATAAAAAATTAAATGCAAAACCACAATTAAAAACTATGCAAGTTGCTAAATTTTCTAAATTTTTTAAGTTTGGTCTTGAAATGAATAAATGGGATTGTTTATTGGTTGAAGATGACTAGTATCATGATTTAGTTTATTATTTTTAGAATCAACCTTGTCCTAATAAATTAAATAAGAAAGAAAGATATTTATTAAAGTTAAGAGTATTAAATTTTTATTTATTATAATTTTTTTTGTTTTATCATAATTATGATGGAGTATTATTAAGATATATTACACATAATCAAACTCAAAAAGTTCTTAGGGGCTGCCATGAAGGAAACTATGGTACAAATTACAATGCAAAAATAACAACTTATAATATTTTGAGGGTTGGTTATTATTGACCTACTTTGTTTCGAGATGCTTATAAGTTAGTCCGATCTTATATACCTTGTCAACTATTTATTGGAAGAGACAAACTCCCTGTAATGCCTTTAAATCTGGTTATTCCTGAAAAATATTTTAATAAATAGGGCATTAACTTTATTTTAAATATTCATTCACAATCTGTAGGTCATAAATACATTTTGACAGTCAGATTATTTTACCAGGTGGTCTGAAGCCAAAGCACTTAGAAATTCAGTAACAGGTGAAGTAATTTATTTTAAAAAAAATCAAATTTTCTCTAGATTCAAAGTTTCATATGAGATTATTTTAGAAAATGGACCTCAATTAATTTCAAATGAGTTCTTAGAGTTCCTATAAAAATATTCTACTATTTTTAGTCATTCATATAAATATTCTCTGCAATAAAATGGACAGGCTGAGTCCACTAATAAAAATCTAATTTTTATTATAAAAAAACTAGTTTATGATAACAAAAAGAATTAGCATCTTGAGATTTTTGAAGCCTCATAGGATGATAGGACTATTGTTAAGTTAGAAATTGGCTATTTGCCTTTCATGTTAGTATATTGGTTTGAAGCTACTTTACCAATAAAACTTTAGATTTTTTTAGCTAAAATTGATTTATAATATGTAGCTGAAGATACAAATTTAATCAAACAAAAGTTGCATGATTTGGTAGCTCTTGATGAATCCAAGGAAAAAAGAAGGCTAAACAAAAGTTAAAATATTTTTTTTGATAAAAAGGTTTTTAATAAAAAGTTTAATGGGGGTGACTTAGTTTTATATTAGGACAAAGCCCATGAAGACCCTCCAAAACAACATAAATTTGATACAAAATGGCTTAGACCTTATAGAATTACCACAGTTCTTGAAAATAATGCATTTCATCTTAAATATCTTGAAGGAAATTAGTTGTATTATTCAGTAAAAGGCCATTGGTTAAAATTATTTCATGATTAGTTATCTATTTGTTGTTCTTTTGCTTTTGTTTTCTACTTTTTTTTTGGTTCATTTTTCCTTTCATTTGTTTTATTATTTTGTTGCTGTTCTATTTCATATCATGTTTGTTTTGATGTACTTTGCTTTCAAAAGGACAATGAAAGATTGTGAAATGATAAATATCATAGTATAAAGGCAGAATGTATGAAAGATGCAAAAGTGTTATAAGTATCATTCATTTTCAGAGATTACTCTTATAAATTCAATTTTTTGGTAATGAATGCGCAATATGTCTGACTTATATTTGGTTGTATAAGTATTAATTTATCTCTAGATTTTATGTTTAAGGTATTTGTAATTGATTTTACATCCAACCCAAACTTATTTGTTATTCATTTCCTTTTCTTCATGCCACACTAGCCAAACAATCCATTTCTTGCATGAATTCATTATTTAAGGGGTTCTTAGTTACTTGAGAAATTATTTCTGGGATCACACTCTCAAGATAAGATTTATTTTATATGATAGTCACTTTGTTTCTACTCAAATTAATTTCACAAAATTGACTAGCAAGATCGCTAGTGTTATGCCTATTTTTTACATCTCCTTAAATTTTTCAAAATCTATACTTGTCATAGAGATGACCCTGTCATAAAGCCTAAAACTATGTTGGGGACCCTATTAATTGATAGTATTATGGATACATCTTTGATTATGAAGTAATAATTATTGATTGGTAAAATTTTATTTATGTTTTAATTGGTTTCAAAAACTATAGTGGATTAATGAATAAAATATGCATATATAGTTATAGATGCGATCATTTGTTCTACTATTCAGATTCAGTGCACTTTTGATAATTTTAGTTGATACATAGAATTTCAGTTTTCAATATTTTTAGTTGATCTATAATGATGTTTTTATCTTCATAAGTGGATTTGATTCATGGTTCATGATAAATAATGGTGAGATGACATCTTGCAAAACATTGTATTTAAAATTGATACATTCGAAAGCTATTCTGAAGATGTAAGATATCATGTGTGGTTTAGTTTCATTCATTACTATTGGTTTAGTAATATTTTCATTGCTATTTCATATATCATGAAACCTTATTCCTTTTCTGATTATCTAGTGGATATTCTAAGTCTTAGTTGTCTTAATTTTTAAATAAGTATTCAAGATTGGTGAATATTATATCAAGCCTTATACACCATTTCTTCATATTTCATTAGACATGGACTTATAAGTTGGATATCTACCTTAGGATTATGAATGAAACAAAATAATAATGTTAAGGATCTATTTGATCTTTTTAAAAATTTGCATTCACATTAAAATTGCTGAAGTCTAAAAGGACCTATCCTAGCATTCATGACATAATTTAAATTTATGATGCTAGGTCATATTTGTTTACATTATGTAAAGTTTTTCGTGAGACTAGCTTAACACCTAAGTATCGAGGATCCTTTTGGTTGATCAAGAAGCATATTCAATATGATTTAACTTGGTTAACTAGTATTTGATCTGTTGTGGCATATGAGTTGGCATGGGTATTAAATGCTAAAGCATAATCTCGATGCTTTAAGATCACCCAGAGATTTGATGGCAAGGGAGTTAGTTTAAATGATCTATTCCTAAAAAAATGGTAATTGGCTAATGATATATTATGAAGGGATAATCATAGATACTTTAATTGATGATGATAAAAATTTGGTAGGATTATTAAACATGAAATTAGTTAATGCAAACCAATCTGATTTGGACACATCGTAAGTCAGTTACGAAACAAGGTTGGCAAATATAAGTTTTAGTTTTTCTTGATCTTTGATCATTTTACAAGCTCTTCTATGAGAGCGAAGCTCTAGCTCTTTGGGATTGTGTGGAGATTTTGGAAGTTGACAATTAGGAGGTTTTTGGGAAAGTGATACCAGGTATGGTTTTATAAGTTTTGATTAGCTTCTTTTGAAGTATTGACGTATTTGGGAGGAAATTACAAGTGTAATGAAAGAATGGTTATATCTGTGTATTTTGAAAGCTCTTAGTATTTTTTATATGGTTTTAATGGTGAAATGTGAATAACAATGTGGAAAATATGCAAGTTTATCTACATGTAAGCTTTTTGAAAGGTTAAAATGGTTTCTTTGAATTTTTTGACTATGCATGAAATAATATGATTTTGTGCATGGAAATATGAAGCCTTTCTGAGTAATAAATGAAAGATGACCTCTAGTTTAGTTGAATGTTGAAATACAGGGCCTAAATTTTGTATATTTTTGAGTGATTCTTTCAAAAAATTGTTTCAAAGAAGATTTAGTCATGATAGTGGTATATGTTTATCAGTCTCAGTCTAAAAGGTCACTCACATATTTTGGCTAAACTCTTTAGCATGTAGATGTTTTAAAGGTCCTATTAGCTTTCTTGATTTTATGAATATTTACCTTCCACAGGTTGAAGTGATGACAATATTACACAAATTTGTAAAAATATTGGAAAATTTTCAAATCTTTTTCAGTTTTCACCATGTATAAATTATTTGTTTTGGTTTTTGAAGTATTGTTAGAGAAATGGGTATGCAAATTTCTTCTTGTTGAAACTAATATCAAACTTAGAATTTATATTTGTGATGAATACTTCCTGAACAAAGAGATGAATGAGTTAGTATGTTATGTATGTTTACATACACAAAATGGCTTACATTAAAATAACACAAGCTTTTGGTACATCAAAAATTGATGACATATTGTGAGATTTTGAATCATAAGTTTGTGGTGAAAAATGGTCAATTTATACATATTTGATCTATGTGCATGAAAATAATGAGCTACAAGATGCAATATTGTTTGGTTTTTGATGAAGTACGACTTAGGATTTGTCTCTAAAATATGCATGTATATAATATTCTCCATCAATCACATTTTTTAGTTGCATATATTTTGAAGTAGATGATTTTGGTTTCATATATATATGCTGTTGGGTATAGAGAGATTCACATGCATGAAATGAGTTGCATTAAATAAATTATAGTCAGCTTATGCATTAAAATCATGACTCATGCGTATTCATGCCTTATGAATACTTGAATTGAGAAATTATAAATTTTAGTTTGGGTGATGAGGATTGGATCATTATGAAGTTTTCACTAAAAGTACACCTCTAAATTGAAATAGTAGGTTTAATTTTGAAAATGGACATTGAATTTAAAGTCTTGACTTTTATCATGTGAATTTTATTTAAGATTTCATAAAATATCAAAGAATTTTTGAAATAAATGTTGGTGATTTATTCAATTTATATGGAAGCGGTCATTTGTTGTTGAAGCTATGAAAGATTTAGAACACTCCTAGATATATTAAAATTTCATTTAGGTGTTCTAAAATGAAATTATAGGGTTACGATGATGTTTGAGTGTTCAATACAGATTTAGATTCAAACAGTTTGATAAGAATTAGATGCAAATTCAAATATAATATGATATATTTCAATCATAATACAACATCAGATAGATTTTTATAGTTTATAGTTTTGTCTCTTTAGACACTTATTTTTCCCAATCTTAGATTTGATTGTTATCTTTTAGATTGTCCATTATGTTTCGGTGAGACTAGCCAATATGAATTAATGATGATAGAAGATGGGGACATATTCTTAATAGAGGTGTTAATCAATCAAATTTTAATAGAGGTTTTCATAGGGGTGGATTTCATGTAGGACATTTTAGACCTAGATTTCATAGAGGGATAAGAATGTCCATTCATTTTGATGCCTATGATCCTAAGTTTTGAGATATTTTGAGTAATCTACCTATTAATCAAACTAATAGAGGATATAGAGGTTATAAGGGTTTTTATAGCCATAGGTTTGGAATCCATACACATTCCCAAAGCATTTCATCTCACCATCTGAAACATGATCTTCAACATTTTCCTATCCAACCCCCTAATTTTAGAGGTGAACTAATTGATGATCCTTTGCCTATTAATTAGTCTATGTAGCTTGAGTAGAAACAACCCATGCCAAAGATCTTAGGAAGATGGCTATTCCTTCTGATGCACCTTCTCCTTCTCATATAGATCTTGCTAGAAAATGTAAAAAGTTGAATCTATCTGGTGCTCATAGTGAGCCCCTTTTGAGATCCGAGAAATTTAATTTGGGGGGTCATGGTTATGCTGGTAGAAATAAAATCATAGATTTTCTACCTTAGACTATTGAAAAGAAGACTACTGAAAAGAGGATTGCTAGTCAAACTGAACCTGAAACACCAAGATAAGTCAGATTGTTGAAAAGAATTAAGTTGGAGGTTGATGACAACATGACCGATTTAGGAACTAAGTTGGTAGCATTTTTTACTACTGAGATGGAATACAATGTTTGTCTTCATGAATATGACAAATAAGTAATTGAAGTGTTGTCAGATTCAGGTGACTTTGGTCATCTATAAGATAATTTTTTTTAATGTTGAACTTACATGGTAGAACTTGATATTTTAGTTTGACAATTGATTTTCAGACTTTGGTAATTTTGGTAAATACAACAATTTTAGAGTTTGATATAATTATATATGCTTAAATTAATTAAATCTACACTATGACTTAAATATGAATAAAATTTATTAATTTATGACTTATTTATTTTATGATTGATATGTATTCTATTCTATTATTAATTAATATGGGTGCACATATGTTAAGATTAGTACCCCAGGTCTATTATTTTTAAATATTTTGATCAATTAAGACTTTTAAGTTTTAATTAAAATTTATCCTTAACCAATTTTAGTTTATAATTAATTGACTTTGTTAAAAGTCAATTAGTTAACATTAACTAATAACTAACTAAAGTTAGTTATAAGTTATTTTATAACTAAGTTGAAGGCATAAGAAGAGATCAATGACTCATTTGAAGATAAAATCACAAGAGATATTGAAAATTTAAGTATTTTTTGAAGTCAATCATTTATCTCTTCTTTCTATGTAACTTCTCTAAGATAGTACAACTTTTGCAGATAGACACAATGATACTTTATTTGATGGTTGAGTAATTACTTATGCAACACAGGTATATCTAGTTTTATTTATCATCTATTACTGATTATCTAAAGTTTGCTAATATTAATATTTTTTGATAATTGCTATTTTCTAGTCCTATGCATAGATTCCAAGTATTCAACTTAAATAATGATGATCATTTTGCTATTCCAAAATATTTCATTGATCTATTTTGATTGAAAAGTTGTTCAAGTTTTTGTAGAGAAAGGATGTTGATTTTCTCAATAAAATTATCTCTTTCTACTAAGACAACTATCCTTTTGAGACTTGCACATCTTTTGTAATTATTTAACTCTAATTTTAATATAAATAGCTATTTCAAATTTCTTTTAAATCTGATTTTTATTTTTATTTTGGTTATCTTAGATATAGTTCTAATATATAATCATTTACATTTTAATTATTTTAGTTTAGTTTGTTTCTTTTCTTATTAGTTTAGTTTAGGTTTGTTCTTTTCTCTATTTTAGATAATTATAGATTTTTCTTAAGTTATTTCCTTTGGTTTGCTACAGGTTAATATTTTTCAATATTTAGATCTATATTCATTTCAATTTGTCATTAGTTTAATAATCTTTATATCTTCTAAGTTAATCATTTGATATTTACCTCGTAGTTTAAGTTCTTTAGTTTTCTTATTTTATAATTAATTTAAATACGCTTTAGATCTATTTTAATCTTTAGATTAATTTCTTTTATTTCATAATTGCCTCATAATTATTATTATTTCTTTAAACTTTGTTTATCTTTTGTTTAGCTTTGTTTAGAATAATTATCTTTATTAAGTTTTAGTCTAGATTACTTTCTATTTAGGCTCTTTCCTTAGTTTGCTATCTTTTTCTAATTTATGCCTCTTTTCTGTAGGATTAGTTGTTTGTCTTTATTAATATCTTTTCTTAATAGGTTTGTTGTTAGTTTTATTGATATTTTGGTTACGTGTTTGTCTATTTTTTTTTTTGATATTTCTCTTCTATTTCTAGTTTTATTTAGAGTTAACTTGGAGAACATTACAAGTAAGAAGCAAGATACTATCTAAATACATATATTTTACACAATCAAATTTTTATTCTTTAAGAGACTATTTCTATTCTTCAAGAGATTATCTAACTTAGATTTTCTATGTCAGATAGAATAGATTATAGATTTTTGTTTTAACTGATTCATGATTTGATAAATAGATTTTTGATTATTTTAATGGAATAAGTTATCTTGATAACTTATTGATTATTTTCTAGAATTTATAATAAAAACCCCATAGCATATTTAAGATCTTAGATGAACCCTTAGAACCCCCATGATTAGATTAATATGATTCCAATTTGACCTTCACGATAGGTGAAAGGGTTGATTCATTGATGGTATAATTTATATCATTAACAAGTACCCTTATTTGTGATAGCCTTGAGCAGGATGATGATAAAAGAGAAAGTTTTATATGATCTAAGATCTATGATCTGGGTCTAGTTTATACATGATTTATATGAGATGCTGGTTAGAGGGTAGAAGACCATAATATTGATTATATCTCTGACAACCTAGATATTTGAGAGGTTTCCTATATATCGACCGGCTAGGTTACCCCATGTGATCGATGATAGGCCACCTCAACTATGAAGATGGAGAGATGACCAAGTAGTGTGGTTATACCCTATATGCTAGTGCTGTAGTTAGTGATATGTATAAACATTATGTGATAGCCATATGGAGACATAATGACTACATGGGCAAGCTGGCACATAGTTACACTAGTGACAAAGAGGACAAAGGTTTTTAGACACTACACATGGTGGAGAGAGCCACATCCACTAGTATATGTGCTAGGATAAATGGGCCTACCTCATCCATCAACCCTAATACTGATGCCCAAGTAGTGGGCTCGACATGTGAGGGAACCATGGGGGAGGAGAGGACTAGGACCATAGATAGTGAGACCAATACTCAAACCACATTGTGAATGAGTATAGATTGGTCAAGAATGATAGGAAGTAGAGTAGTAGGATAGGGAGGTGAAGGAAAAGATACCAAGTGTAACATTATTAGTTCTATAATAGGAGGAGATATGACCATCGAGGACACGAGGGTGATAGAGGTAATAGGAGATAATAGATATCGATGTCATCCCTGATGAGCCAATAAAGGAGCCAAAAGAGGGATGGATGATAAAGAGACTACTCAGGTGCAGGCTGAGGTGGATGCAAGCTATGATAGAAGGATTTGAGCTAAGGAGGTAGCCTATAAAGGAGGTACGAGGAGGCCATACAAATGGGGAGACTATGATAGGCAGTGGTGTAGATGGTAAGACCATAGTAACTTAGATACAAATAGGTAAGAAAATATGGTTGAATTATTGCTTTAAGTTTTTATTTGGAAGTAGAGATAGATTGACATTTTAGGATATAACAATGATCTAATATCCATCTAGTGTGATTTTGTAGATTTAGTTGAGGATGTAGAGGAGAGATGGGGGTCACTGGTGAGGGGAGCACTCCATGACATCCTAGATGAGACTCTGCAACCATATGATCCTATTACATTGGAGGACTCTAATGTACCATATGCCCTAGCTTAGGTGAGCTAGTTTAGCCTAGCTGAAGAGTTAATGAGATAGATACATGTATAGAGAGAGAGGATGTAACCACTAACAAAGATGGGTGTAGGCAAGATATAGGAATGGTAAGCCTTGGATGAGGAGAGAGATATACATCTAGCCATAGTGGTACAAATGATAGAGATTCAGACCCAAATGATGTAGTCATAATTATAAGTAGCACACCTATAGGGATAGGTAGAGGGATTGAGATCCTGAATGACCTCCTTATAACATACTATTTGGAGGAGTTAGATCGAGGCCTTAGTAGGCAGTGTGTCTAGGCCATGAGATAGACATGATAGGACCCAACCCCAGAGCTGGAACATTGTATATGGTTGTATTTGTTGTATCAAATTCATGACATATATGTATGTATGTATATGTATATATATATATATATATATATATATATATGTATGTATGTATTTACATATATATAAGTATGTATGTGTATATATATATATATATCATTTTGGCATATTATTGTTGGTTATATATATTGTCATTATGGTTGAGGCTGTGGATGCTTTGGATATATTTCTTTCTAGCACATGTATTTAGCTTTGTAGTATATGTTATAGGAAATATATGAGATGTGGTTTCTTTTATAACACTATGAAAAACACATGTATAGTTAAAAATAAATAGGTAAAAAAGACATGAAAAATATAATCAATCAATAAAATGTACTACATACTATTTCAAGTTGAGAAATGTGTAATAAAAAAAATGACTAAGTATAAAGAACCAAGAAATGATAAAACAAGATGGTAGAAAGGGATTTATTTTTAAATCAAAGTGAAAGGATTTTGCACCAAATTAAAACAAGTAAAATCATACTAATTCACTTTGGGAAATATGATAACAATGTTATAAAATGGAAGGTATGTAAAAGGGCGTAAATGGTATAAAAATAAATCAATTAAGTAAATAAATTATACTAAATCATACTGGGAAGTATAAGAAAAAAACAAAATTGGTAAAACATTGGTCATAAATTAATCACACTAATTCATGTTGGGAAGTATGAAAAATTCAAGAAATGGTTGTATTCTTACATGCACTCAGAAAATAAAAAGATAAAAAGGTGAAAGAGAAATCAAGTAAACATAAAACACACTAAATCAAGCTAAGAATCATGTCAATAATGTGTAACTTCATAATCAATCAAATCTTATTTCATATTTGACACATGTAATTTTATTTGTGACTTGGGTATTGAAATTTTTTGTGAGGAATGCTGAGTCTTATCCATAGTCTTACACTGCAACTCAAAAAGAGGACACTACTAGGGTGGAATAAATAAGAAAAATTAGGTAATCAAGAATTTGGGTAATAAGAAGGAAAACATGGTAATTTATGAAGATGGTTGGGTCCTATCTACAGTCTTACAATGCAAATCACAAATAAAATCTCAAGGGGAGTGATTAGTAGAAAAAAGAATATTTCTCAAGAGGAAATATGAGGGATATAGGGAATAAAAAAAAGGACTGTAAAAATTAAGACTTAAGTTTCATATGAGAAGACCTTAGGATATAAGAGACAGACTAAAGGCATGATAAGACACTAAGTGATTAGTGGTCATCTATGTATAAAGGAAACCTATTCACTACAGACACAAAACTTTGTAGGCAAAAAGGCATGCTAATAAGATAAACTTATGAAGGTAGATTGGTACAATAAAAATAAATTGGACCTATATTCTCATGATGTGTTCCCCATTCTTCAGGTCCCCTTACAGAGTCATCAATCTAATATAAAGATTAGGTTCTTACATGAGAAAGTAGGTAGCACTATTTTTTTTTTTTAATTCTCTTCTTCTAATCTACTAGCCTACCACACCCCAAAGGACCTTGGCTCTACTTTGAGGCCAACTATAGAGTTTGAGCTTCAACTAGGAAGAGATGTGCTTTGAATCATATCTTTTAGTGTGAATGGAATTTTAAGAATAATTTTTCCTTTTGTATCATTGCTTTTTGTTTAAATCTTTTGACTTTTAAATTTTTATGACTTTTTAAGATTCCTCCTCCATACAGACTTAGAATGACCAATCATGAGAGATGTAGTGATACACACAAATTAGATGTAGGCTAAGTCTAAAAGAAGATAAGTAACCAAAGATAAAGACTGACTAAGACATTTAGGCTTAACAATGAACTATCATGCAATCTCAAGTCTCAACCGTGTATATGCTTAGTTTGTAAAAAGGGAAAAAGGGAAAAAGGAGACCCAAAAAATAGACTGGTGTAAGGAGATATTAATGAGTAGGATTTTTTTGCTAACTGATCACATGACAAAAAGGGAGATAATAACCAAAGGGACTAGGGTTTGTAAAACCAAGTCACAATGATAATTAACTAGAAAAAATAGAGATAAGAAAACAAATAATCATGATGAGGATAGAAATGAGTTTTGAGAAAAACTCAAGAAAAAGAGAAAAACAATGATAAATAAAGATAATCATATGTGAAATATAAATGATAATATAAGAAAAATATATTACAAGAAGTAAGATCACCATAAATGATAAGGAAAAATTTGACATAGTGTTAAATGATATTTTAGATAGATAAAGATAAGATTTGAGAACATGACCAACCCAAATGAAAATGTGAAAGCACCATGCATGTGCTCATAAATACTAATAAATCTATCCACACACATCATCCAAGACATTAGATAAATATTTATGAAGCTAGAGATGAACTAATACTAATGTTTTGTCAAATTTTAATGAATATTGGCCAAATACTTCTTTTCTAATCTCCTCTATAGAAAAAGTAGGAATGCTCGAAGGATGATACTCAGGAGGGAAATTAGGCAAGGGATGGTAAGGAGAATGCATGGGATTAGGCTCTATGGGAGATGCAGGAATCACTGATGGAAAATGATCCATGGGTGAGGAAAGGTCCATAGGTGAAGGAATCACAGGTGAAGGCATAAAAGGTGGTGAAGGGACCACATGAGGCAATGAAACCATAGAAGGTGGATCCATGGGAGAATAAGCAAGAACATTCTTGTAGGAATGACCTATGGGAGGGGTGGTAGAAGGTTTGGAAGTAAATACAAGGTGATCCTTAAGATGTTATTGAAAGATGCGATAATAATCGATATGATGGGTGCCACATAGATGCTATAGATAATATACCTCACCATACTTGGGTAGATATTCAATAAGTAAATTTGAGAGAGGTATGGATTTATTTGATGATAGGGAAGAAGGATGTAAGGTATAAATATGTTATTGTAACTTATGAAAATGAGTGGAAGAATGATTATCTGTCTCATGGAAGAAATAGATACATTTGTGAGTGATTTTAGTAGAAACACTCACAGAAGGAGGTGTAATAGGAGTGGAAGAAGCCAAAGAACACTCTTTGGTCCATTTGGTGGCTAGAGGAGCCATCTTAGGTAATGAAATAAATCCATCACCAAGGGAGGGTGATGATGAGGAAGGAATGGAACTAAGCTCAATGAAAGGAGCAATGGAATCAGAAACAGGGGGAGGCTCAACAATAGTAAGATTAGAAATAGGCTCAACTATAGTAGGCATAAGAATGGGATCAACTATAGTGGGAATAGGAGTGGAATCTCATAAGGGCTCTACTAAGGGAGGGGTGGGATCTATAGAAGGTCTAAGGAAAGTTTCACTAACCTTAGGGGTAAACTAGCTACGAGGGTTAGGGACCTAGCAAAATGATAAGGCTCGATCATAGCACAATATATGAGAATAGTCCTATGTGGCTCCTCAAAAACTAGAGGTGTCAGTACCATCTCTACCCTATGATAAATGGATAAAATACACAAATTAGGTACTATAAGTGAAGGAAAATGATGAGATGCATGAAAAGACTCAAGTAAAGAACTATAAAAAATAATCTCAACATCATAAGCCTATATAAGACTGCCTAATAACAAATCATTTAAGGAATAACCATCATCATAATCCAAGGTGTGAAGGTCAATGAGGTAAGTAGGGATGACCTTATCATCTGAGGAAGTATGGTGAATAGAATACCTAGTCTTGGTCAAGAGTATGCAAATGTTATTACAAGGAGGCTTGCAAGAGACAAGTTGCAAGGAAGCAAGAAGCTACGAGATGAGATGAGGTGAGAGATCAGAAGTTTTGATCTTTAAGTTAATCTCATCTAGTTTATCACCATTAGAATCTAAGAGGTTTGAAGGATTGTTACCAATGAGCTCAAGATGCCCATTATAACCTCAGGTTGAATTAATGAGAAAGTTGAGATGTTGAGTCTCATGAAATGGAATGCTAGGCAAAAGCTCAAGAGTAAGAATCTTGAAGACACCATGATCTTGGAATTATTCAAAATTTTAAGGGTTAGTATCACCTTGAATCTTGTAAATGGTTTCATTATGAGGTAATTGAATGCATTGGTAGGTGGAAGAAGTAATAACTCTCATGCAGTGAGTCCAAGGCCTACCAAGTAAGATGTTATAAGAAAGGGGAAAGTTAAAGATCATCACCTTCACATGAATGATGATAGGTGGGATAGTAATGGGAAGCCACACATAACCTAGACAAGGCATTTGCCTTATATTGTATCTTTGGCATGTATTGCATGTATAATTAAAATTGCATTTTGAATATCCAAAAGTCTTAATGAAATCAAGAGAAGAAACGCAAGTGCCAGAACCCTCATTAATAAATTCACTCTTAACTTGGATATCACCTATGTATATGGTAGTGAATAAGGGAGTATCATCCACATGAAGCAAAATCTCATCGAGAATCATAGAAGCTATGGGAAATTTTAAGGAAAGAGAAATGTCTATAGTTTTGTCAATGTTGATAGACATCTCTTCACATTGTTATAATATACTAACTTTAAAACTAGATAAAGTTGCCTCCCATCCTACTAGATGAGGATGAGGGACATTCATCTTGAGTAATAGTTGTATAAGATAGTTTATATGATGGGGAAAAGTCCTCATGGGATCAAGGAAAAAAATTTGGGATGAGAGATTAGTGAGCTCCATAATGGGATCCCATTCATCATAACCCATAAGAAGGTTGTTAGATATAGGTTCATAATGATTAAAAATGTTATCAAAAGGAGGAGACAAATTACATTTGAATTTTTGTTGATAATAATGATAAGAATATTTGGAATAAGGTTGTAAATCATGTGCTTTATTTCCATTTTAATATTCACCTGATTTATTTCCATTTCGTAATCAGTTTAACCCTTGCCTATCTCCCAAAATCCATCTTTTTGATCCCATCCTTCAATAATTTATCAACCCAAAAATTATAAAGTAAATACTGATGGTTGACTCAACCACCAAAAATTGACTCAACCACCAATGATATGCTCAACTATCGATGGTTTGCTCAATCGTTGATGGTCAAACCAACTATTGACGGTCACCTTAACCATCGATAGTCATCCCAACTGCCAATAGTCACCTGTGACAATAAAAACTAGAAAGCTATTTTTACCCATCTACCCCCAACCAAATCTAAGTTTCTATGTTCTTAAGCATTCATAGACCCCTTTTATATTTTTTGAAGTATACCCCAACTGTCTAGCACTATTATTAATTAGTTTATCACTAATTTGATCATTTATAGCAAGCATTCTTGTGTTCAATTTTAGTACCTTTTAATTATTGATGAAAGTACCTTATTTTTATTTTTGTGAAATTTATTGTTTAAAATATGTGGATTGATATCTCTTAAAGAAGCTCTCACTTTCAGGGTTTAACTATCACTAGGCAATCCACCCAACTATCTATCTAACCAACAAGTTTGCTTTAGTTATTTTTTATCTGTAGGTTTTCATTTCAAGCCAAAGATGATATCTCAAAATTATTTGGATTCAATACATGCACAAACAAATAATTTTTTCAACCACACCCGTATTGAGTTTCTTTTCTCTCTTCCCTAGAACTTAAAGTGAACATTTACATGAAACTTTTGGCTTGCCTGATAGGACCTAGAGTCTTTACTCACATTTTATTTGCTTTTGTATGCTCTTATATCTATCTATGCTCATAATTAAAACTAAAATTTATTTTGAGCTTAAAATAAACTGCATCCATTGCTTGATTTTTACATTAGTTCACTTTGAATTAAAGCACAATAATCTTATCATAACACTCATTTTATTGCACACACTAGCCAAACTACTTTCATGAATCAAACATCAAAACAATTTAAGACAAGGTCTAATTAGTATTTCATCACCTAGAGGTCACCTTACCCACTCCCAGTGATCCTACTTGGAGGTCATTACCAAGGGGAGAACCAACTTAGCTCTCTGGTTGGGTATAAACTCTAGATATCAATATATATTGACTAAGCACCCAACCCTCTTATTGTTGTGGATCGTGAAGTGAGGGGGTAGGACCCAATACCAAGCCACATATTCATTCCAATATAGATTATTTTTAGGCACCTAAACAACCCAAAACCAACCATATATTACTTTTATAGTACCTAATCTACAAGCCAACTTCTATCACACATTCTCATAAACTATGGCATAAGCCAAAAACAAGATTAAAACTAACCTCTAGGCTTAACATATTTTGTAGCGTGTGTTTTGATTACCTTTATAATTTTATTGTATTCTTCTTGTTTTAATTGTGATTTTATTCTTGTCTTCTCTTCCCCTTTCTTGTATGGTCCTCACTCATCGATAACAAAGAGACCTAGTAGAGCAGAACCCATCACTCAAATCTACCTCTTCTACCTCCTCATCTATGGAGTACATCTCCAAGGTAGAAGACTCACCCCATCCATTGGGAAGTCCTACCTTTCCTTAGGTACTTTCCCAAGGAGACATGGAATTTACCACTTTTTTGGACAATATTCTAGTTTCCCTTCAACACTACCTTAACACTTCCCCTCAGCATGCCTCTGTTCCAACTCTACCTCAAGATTCTCCTTATGGCATGCCATCTCACCTTATGAGGGGTATCCCTATAGATATATTCACAACCAAACATTCAACTACCCAAGCATATTCATATACTAACCCCTCTAATACCACAACTAAAAACCAACCTATCCAATCAATCGCTACCCTTGTACCTTATGCCCCTACCAATGACTTCGCCACCTTAGGAACAACCCTACCATTAACCCATTATACTCCACTTATTTATGGATCACCCATAATCAACACTACTAAAATTCCATCTATTAAACCCAACCCATTAGTTAATAACCCTTTACCAATCTTTGGGGTATCTATCCCTTTGCTTCAGCACCTACTAGCATGAAGGTCACTACTTCCCCTCTTGTTACAAACCTAACTATTGTTCATGCCCAATCTATAGGAATCCCTTAATAGGTAGTTTTTTCAACCAATATGGGATACATCCCTAACCCCAAAGGGTATGTACCCACTACCCAATCATCATCATCCACCTACCCTACCCAAACCCTAGCATCCACATTCCAATATGTGGTAACCTCTCAACCACCAAACAATTACCAGTATGTTACCCAATCTCAACCATAGTATCCGCCTTACAATCCTTTTGGTGCACCACCTCAAAATGACTTAATGAAGATGTTCATAGACAAAATGACAAACCTTGGGTCATTTATTTCAAGGGCACATAACATCCTATGCTATGATCAGATTTTTAATGAATTTATTCATCATTTTATCCCCATCAGACCTTACCCTCATCAATGAGAGATTCCAAAATTTACTAAATTTCAAAGCAAGGAAGAACCCCATCAACACCTTAGGGATTTCAAACATGCATGTTACATAATTGCCTACGATGATGCCCTTCTCCTTCAAACCTTCCCCATGTCCCTATTCAGCGTGACACTTGATTGGTATAGTTCCATCACCAAGCATTCCATATTTTATTTCACCTGACTAACCCAGGTATTCTTAGATCAATTTTCCATTAACATTTCCAAAAATGTCTCTATAACTGACCTCTATTACATTAGGCAATTCGATGATGAGTCCATTACTAATTTTTTCACCTATTAGAGAAGATTGATTAATCATATTTCGTTTTCCTTGCCTCAACCCAAACTTATAAATATTTTTGCTTAAGCCTACACCAAACATATATCTTCTACACGACATGTCCAAAGCTTTAGAACTTTTGATGAAGCTTTTACCATGGCACATAAGCTAGAAAATGGGCCATAAATGAGGGAAAATTGAAGTTAAAAAACAAGAACTCTACCTTTAAGACCAATAAAATATCTTCCTCCAAGCCAAGAAACCAAACCAATACCATAACCAAGAGCAAGGGAATAATGAATGCCATTGTCCTCAAAACTGCTCCTCCACCCAATGTCAACCGACAAAGCTCTTACATTATCTCCAATCAAAACACAAGGATCCCAAACTAAATTAACCAAAAATAGTTCACTCTACTTAGAGAATTTTATACCTCATTTATGGAGAAGCTACTAAAAGCTAACCTTATACAGCTTTCACCCATCAAACCTCCCTAGAATTTTGATTCCTCTCATCTAGCACCTACTTGGTATAATAAGAATGACCTTTATACTTTTCATTAGGTAATTGGACATTATGTTATTTGATGTAACACTTTCAAGAATATTGTTCAGAGTCTTATTGACAAGGGGGAACTCATGTTAGATAATCCTAATGCACCTTAAAATTAATCTCTTGACATCTTCAAGAAACCTTTTCCCAACCATGCCCCTACCAAAACCAAGGACACACAAGCTGAATATTATCATGATGCCCACATGCTCAACATGGTCCTTGACATGCTTGTCAATGGGGAATCATCATCCAACCTACTTGTTTCTCTCTCACTTCACTTGTCGAAGTGGTGGAGTCACCTTCCCTTCCTTCAAAAACACAAACCAATGAGGTTCCTTTTTCCTTGGCTGCACTCATAGAGGCTTTGGAATCATCAAACACCCCTTTGAATAGCCTACTCGAACAAACAACCATTCCTAACCTACCATCTCCCATAACCATGGATCAAACCATAGCTATGGACATCATGCTTAGGGAAGCAACTTTTTCACAAGCACCCCTCATAGAGTAGCCACCCAACCCAAAATTACCTCCATTTCTTGAGGAAACAGATGAGGCTATCAACCCTCTTCCTCAACCCATAGGTGTATCCTCAACACCTGCTACCCAGGGGCCCAGACTAGTATACAAACCTTTTTCCAAACCCATTCAAAAGCTAGGCATGGTCACAAAGCTAGACATGGATCAAGCCACTTTTTGACAACACCTAGGGCTCCCTTACATCTATAAGCTTGAACCTTCTAGCATGACTATAACCAACTAATCCATCATTTTTACACCACCTCTCAAACCAATTAAAACTTCTTCCAGTCCCTCACCTTCTCAATCAACCAAAAGAACCACCTCTCCAACCACCACATCACCAACCAAATATTTCAAAACTCTTGGTGCCTTCCTTACTCAAGGTTTGGTTCACCCATCCTTGAAAGTGAAATTGACCTTACCCAAGCCTATACCTAGTTCTCAACCGAAACCAAACAAGGGGATGAAACTATTGAATAGCCACATGACTAAGATTCTTCCTCCCTCTACCTTGCCCTCTATATTAAGGCTTCACCCTTCCACTTTGACTAAAAAACAACCTCCTCTTAACATATGTTGCTCATTGCCATTGGTTACACTAGACCACTTATTATATAATACATTGGTCCTTCTTGGATTACCAATAGCTAGGACATCAAACTTGGACACCTCAACCACCAGCATACCCAGACCACAACCATCAACCAAAATCACCACCTTACCCAAACCATCTCTCACTAGACCTATTATGACCAATGCACCCATCTTACCAACCAAAACCACAATCCCTAAACCTTTTTTACCTCTAGTATAATATTATATGACCATTCTTCATAGATTATTGTAGACCTCCTGCCTCACATTACCTCCTATCAGACCTTTTGATCCTCTTGGTTTGAAGCTAACCTAGTACAACAACCATCAAATCTACTCCTATCATAAGACATCTAAGCATGACATGGAGAATTAAAAATCTCTCCAAGTCATTATCTACCAACTCTATAATGAGGGTGACCTTTTACTAGATAAAACTCCATCCATTCCTCTACTAATGCACCCACCAAGCATTCATCAACACATTCCTAATCCTACACTGTCACCTTAGAGTGACAAAGAATCTACCCAACCTCCCATCACACCTTTCCCCTCTATAAATATAATTAATATGGTCATGAAATCATAAAAAAGGATAAAGGGAAGAGAAAAGTTTCCATTCCATGGACATACCCACCAACTCATCCTAAACCAAACTAGATCTAAACCTCTTATCTTTATCTAAGCCAAAAGTTACCATCTTTGGCACCTTTGAGGCTAACCCCTCTAAATCCATTAGAAGGGTCATCCTTAAGAAACTTTACCAAATTATATCTAAGATGAGCCTCTACAAGCTCATTTTCACCTCACCTTACCATCACCAAGCCATGATCAAGGCTATGTAAGCAATTGAGGTCAAACCAGGTGACTCCCCACCTATAAAGGCCTTTGTAGGTACCCTCTAACTCTCCACCCTTGTTACATTTAAATACTTGAAGATACCCTCTATCCAACTTGAAGATCTAGATCCTCCTCTCTTCATTACTACCCACATCAACCAAACCTACATCAAATAGGTTATGATTGATCAGGGAGCCAACATCAACATCATGTCCTCCCATGCCTATGATCAACTCAAATTACTAGACAATATCATGTCCCAAAATTCAACTATGCTTTTCTCCTTTAATGACACCATGACCACTACCTTGGGAATAGTTGTCCTCCACATTCAACTTGGACCATGCATGCTCCCTAAAATTTTCTATGTGGTTGAAGGTGAATTCTAGTATAATGTTATATTAGGGATACCTTGGATCTGAGCTATGGGTTGCATGCCTTTTACCCTCCACCATTGTGTGAATTTTGAACATGAAGGTTAGGTTATTACCATACAAGTTGACTTGATCCCTTTTGTAGCATGCAACATGACCTATTAACTTAATGATGTCCTCCTACCACAAACCACACCACCCCAAGCATCTATCACCAAACCCTCAACCATGGAAAATGAAGCCATTACTTCTCCTTCTACAAAGGCATCTACTAGTTCATCTATTCCCATGGATAAAATACCCACAACTAATCCCTTAGAATCTACCTTCCAATTCCTTACCCTTGGAGAATATCATCTCCTTACCCTTGATGCTTTCCCTACTCCCCAAGAGTACAAAAAACTCAACCATCAGTCAGGTTATGATCCCAACATTGGAACCATTACCCCCTTGGGGCCTCTAAGCTATCAAACCCATTATATATATGGGGGAATCAACAAACCCCTTAGCACTACTGCCATCCCCTCTTCACCTCAACTATTCACCTCTACATTCTCTTACTTGGACAACTTGGACTTCACCAAAGTATACCTCCGCAGGTGTGCTTGGAAAGGATTCATCTTAGAGAGATATTAGAATGGACCACACACATTGATCTCGATTGAGACCCAAAATCCTCACAAGAAGCATGGATTTGGATTCATTCTACCCAATAAAAAGAAATCCAAATAAACTACTACTACCATTGTTGAAGAAGAGGCCCCTTCCACACCAACACACCCTCTAACTAAGCTTGAGGATGAGAACATCATCCCACCTAACATTTTTTTGGTAAACATGATTACCCTTACCTCCCAAGCTTATCAAAAGGATAGGGCACCCTTATCCATCCCTTTGAGCCATCCTACACTAGTGGGAAAGGACTCTCCTACCATTAACACAGTTTAGTGCCAGGTTGATGATTCTATTCTTACCTACCTTGGTGTACCTAATTCTTCTATTCACAATTCATTACCTCTTAAAACCTCAACCATGCTAAATGAATCAACTATAAATATTAACATAGGCACTTTGGGTAACCCTCATATCATCAAATCGGGCTAATCTCTCACTCTTAAGGAACTGTAGCACTTCTTTGCCTTCCTCTAGGACTATAACATTGCATTCACCTGGTCATATGCCAACATGATTTCTATTGATCTAGCCATTTACACCCATAACATTTTAACCAATCATGATGACAAACATGTCAGACAAAAACTTTGATAAATGCATCCTCACATAGCCCTTCTTGTCAAAGAAGAGCTTCAATGCCTCCTCTCTATCAACTTCATTCAACCCATTGATTATCCCCAACGGGTTTAAAACATCATGCCTGTGAAAAAAAACATAGAGGGCCTATGTATCTCTATGTAATTTCATGAACTCAACCTCACTTATCCAAAAGATGACTTTTCTTTACCTAGCATTGACCAACTTGTTGATCTTATAGCAAGCCATGAGATGCTATCTCTCATGGACAGTTTCTTGAGTTATAATCAAATTTTGATTACCCCTGAGGATCAACAAAAAACTACCTTTATCACCCTATGGGGGACTTTATATTATAGGGTCATGCCCTTGGTCTTAAGAACATTGGTGAAACCTACCAACATGTTATGACCTATATCTTCTATGATCTTATGAACATAATCATCAAGGATTACATGGATGACTTCTTTGTAAGGATCACTTAGCCATTCTCAAGATTATCTTTGAGAGACTTATCCATTACCATGTTTGCCTCAATCCCAAGAAATGTATTTTTGGGGTCTTATCAGAAAAAATCCTTGGATTTATTGTTTCCCTTCAAAGAATCAAGGTTGATCTAGCCAAAATCAAAGCCATCCTCAAGATGCTCCCCCTAATCAATCTTAAGTAACTCTATAGTTTGTAGGGGAAGCTCGAATCCATTCATTGCTTCATTTCTTAGCTCTCAGATCGATGTCAACACTTCCATCACCTCTTGAAAAAGGACATCTCTTTCAAGTGGAATGTCGATTGTTAAAAGGCATTTAATGCACTCAAAGAGTACCTTCTATCTCCACTTATCCTCACACCTCTTAAGGATGACCAACCTTTCTACCTATATATCTTTTCCACTAACCATTCCCTAAGGGTAATGCTTACCCATCAGGATGAAAAAAACAAAGAGTAAGCCATCTATTACATAAGTCGTACCCTTGCAAACTATGAAACTTGGTATACACATACTGAGAAACTTTGCATGGCCCTAGTCTTTGTGGCCACCAACCTTTACCACTATCTCCCTAACCACAAAACCTTTGTCATAACCAATACCAACCTACCCAAGTACATACACTCTAAGCCATACCAAAAATAGCGTATGGCCGAGTGGATCATTCTTTTAGCTAAGTTTGACCTTGAATTCTTACAATAAGAGTCAATTAAGGGGCAATTCATTACTGATCAGTTGGCTGATGCACCCCTACCAAGTAACCAACTTCCTCCTCTTGAATTTCTAGATGAATCCATCACAAACCTATCCCAAGCAGATTTCACCAATCATGTAACCATGTTCTTCGATGGTTCCAAATGTTAGCATGGTAGGGGAGCTGATGTCATCCTTATCCCCCTTATTGGTGAACCATTTCCTTTATATTTTAAACTTGACTTTGAATGTACCAACAATGTGGCTAAATATGAAGCCCTCATAATAGGTCTCCAATCTGCATTAGCCTTGGGAGTTAGAACAATCAACATCTTTGGTGAATCCCAACTTATGGTCAATCAAGCGAATAACATCTACCAATGTAAGAATGAGATTTTGCAACTATAAAGAGAATTAGTCATAGAACTCTTGACATCATTTAAACACTATCACATTCAAACTACCATGTGATCTACCAACAAGTTTTTTGACACCATGGCTTCTCTTGCTTCTCAGATCCCATCAACACCATTAAAATCTAAGTTATTAGTCATTATCCATCACCTCACCAAACCTTCTTATGTCAAGTCAGACACTCTAACCATTTTTAATGTGGAGGAGATCCTACTTGACCTTTGGTATCAAAAAACCTTCGATTACCTTCACCAGCCTCTCTAAGAATGTTGATCATGTGTTTATTTAGATTGCATGCCATTATATCATTATGGGAGGAATCCTCTATAAATGCGGTCTTGATGGCCTCTTCTTTTATTGCCTTTATAGCCCAAAAGCCTCTCATGCTATCAAAGAAACACATGATGGTATCTATGGGGGACACTTTAGTAGACTCGTGGCTAAGTGCATCCTCTACCTAAGCTATCACTGGCCTACCCTTAACCAAGACTACTGTGATTATGTGAAAAAGTGTGTTAAGTGCCAACAACATGCTAATTTACGTCATGCACCTAGTAATAGTCTCTATATTTTTATGGACTTTTAGCCCTTCTCACAAAGGGGTCTAGACCTTATTGGTGAGATTAACCCTCACTCTTCCTAGTGACATCAGTCTACCATGACCATGATTCAATATTTTACCAAATGGGTAGAGGCCATTCTCTTATCTCAACAAAAGTTGAAAATATTGTCCAATTTATCACCCATCACATCATCTACCGCTTTGGTGTTTTGCACAAGATCATCACTGATAATGGAAAATCCTTCAAAAACAAACAAGTTTAAGGCCTTTGTGATGTATTTGGTATTAAACTTAGATTTTCATCCCCTTATCACCCACAAGTAAATGGATAAGCAAATGCCTCTAACAAAACCTTTAACAAGATGCTTACCAAAATGGTCAATGCCTTAGGTAAATATTGGCACTTGCACATCCCTTTTGACTTATGGGCATATTTTACTAACATCCAAACCCTTAAATATGCTACACCTTTTTATTTTTTATTTGGAGCCAAGGTTGTATTACCTCTTGAAATCCAAATACCTTCTCTTTGCATATCTTTGCATGACCTTATTATGGAAGATGATTATCATCGAGAATGTTTAGTCTAACTTAAGATACATGATGAGCATCATTTGGCCACTCTTTCCCATCTTTGTGTCTATCAAGATTGAATCACACATGCTTATAATAAACACCTGAAAGTTTAAGAATTAATATTGGAGATCTTGTTCTCAAGGAAAATCAATATGTAACTAATATGGAGAAAACCAAAAGGGGGAAATTTGATTTCAATTGGCTTGGACGCTATATCATAACCCATAAGTATGGATCAAGAGATTATCATTTATCCTCTTTAAAAGGAAAATCAGAGCCTGAGCCTCTTAATACTTCACATCTGTGTCTCTTGTATTATTAAATAGGGATCACACTCATCATTTGTCTAACTTAAGATCATCCCCTACACCCACATTCATCTCCCTATTTTTAGGGTAAACTGAATACAATTGAATCATGTGATTATCCATCACATTCATAGTCTAATATTGAACTATGGGTATCACAACTCTACCCATGGCATGATTCTCATGGTACTTTCTATTCCTCTTCAGGATAGATTCCCATGGTCATTATCACCTAAACCTCTTTTCACCTATTGAACCTTCTTATACCCTTAGATTTGCCTCCATAAAGGTAACCCCTTGAGCATGTATAATCAAGTATATGTCAAGAAAAAATCAAACAAATGCGAAATCAATATCAAAATAGTCAAAATCACATCATGGGTCATTTATAACATGCATAGACTACTCCATTGAAGGATAACTATGGAAAACTCAACCAAAATTATATAACATAAATGGACTATTCCTTTGAAGGTAAACTATCAAAAGCATTTGGACTACACATATAAACTCATACCACTCCCTCAAAGGATGGTTGAGTGAGGCATTTGTCAAAGCTAGTAATTTCTTGGAAGCTTCCCGTATCAATCAACTTCCCCAACCCTAAAGAAAATTCTAAAATAGCAATGACCCCTACGTAAAAGTAAAAGTAATGAGAAAGCTACATTCGGCTCTCATAAAAGCAATAATCTTGGAAGGCCACAATCGGCTCTCCTCGGTAGACTTCTTGCATCAATCAATCTACACTTTATATATGAGCATAGAATTGTTTGTACTACCTCTTTGGAATCCTAGAGAAGAGGAATGCTAGTCTCACAAAAGGTTCTAATTCACCCATTCTCCCCCTACATATCATATGCACAGGACTATGAGCTTACTTGACACAATGCGATCAAGATACTTGTTTATTAACCTAAGCATGCTAATGCAAAGCATTTTAAAGGTTTATTTTCACTAAGCCATTCCAATTTTGTGTTTTTTTTGGTCTTTATCAATGAAAAGGCATCGTGTTCCTTTTCTTATCTTTTGTTAGTTGATGTAGACATACCTCTCATGATTCTTACCACTTTCCTAAACATTTAGTTTGTTATCCACTTACTTTATGTATTTTCATTACACCTATTCACATACTCATATTTTAGCTCCATGATCATCAATAACATTCATCACATTCAAAGCGTAAAAATCATGAACGATGTCCACAAACTACACCATCTCTCTACCTATGGTCAAAACATAATGAAAACATATCACAACATATCATCAGAATCATCCTATTTATCAACCATCATAACATCGCATGAGCATATATCATGTCATAAAAAAAATTAATTAAACTAGTCACCATCATAAACACAAACCAAATCAATGAGCAAACCATAATGAACCATAGCATATACTAGTCTATCCATCTACCATAACATTAGCACAACTCATATTATAACATCAATTCATGCCAAAAACATCACATAACCATAGACAAATCCATTACATTATTATATGACATACATCCATCAATAACATATCCTATGACATCCATGAACAAAATCAGAGCATCATAATTATTTTTCTAGCATCACATGCCTAAGATCCTAGGTTAAACATCTCATGAAGCATATGCAAGAGGTCACTGATCATGAACCATAAAATATGAACATCATGAAACATAAGAATACATCATATATAACATCATAATACATAAACCATATACATCAGGTCATCATAAATAATACATATAATAATGTATCAGTTCTTTCTCAAAAACATATACATCTCACTACATCTTCACACAAGCCGATATCAAAATAATATACATCTATCAAAGCATATCTAGACATGGTCATGGGGCACCACTACCACTATCCCTATCTATACCTATACTTAAAATTATACCTAGTGGTGGTCCCCTTGGGACCCTGTTCTGACCAACTATAGCAGCCCATTATCCTAGAGTGGCTATTGATGACCCATTGGCAAAACTAGCTCTATACTCTACATATCACATAGCTTGGGGAAAATAATCTAACACCATCACCTCATAATATCAAAGATCCTCCATAGTGGTTAGGTAGCATACCCATGAAACTATCTCTAGTGGCTCACTTGCTACCATTGTGACTACTCCAGTCCTCTATCTTAGTAGGTCCCTCTCTTATGTGACTATCCTAAGGGATGCCTATGCATAATCCCTCTCACCTATAAAATTGGTAAGTTGAACCTATAATATGACAATCTAACCCTATAACATGGCCGCCTATCCCTATAATACTTGTACCTATATTTGGGCTGCATCTAATGCTGCCCCTACCTATCCATCATGACCAGCTAGATCTATAGCCATCAACATCATGCCCCCATCATCCCCACCAACATTTGCATCTACATATATCAACTGGTACCAAGCCATGTAACCATTTACATGCCCAACATCATCTATCGGGGCCCTAATAAGAAGCTCCTCAAAACCACCATCCAAAACTATTGGAGTAGGCTGGGGTACTAACAACTGACCCTCTAAATCCTACCTCCTATATTAGGGAAATAAACTTGAGACACCCTGTATCAATCCAAACTACCGAAATACCCCATCAAATGGAATCAATTCAACCTCACCCTCTTGTCTACTCACTATCCACCTATAACTCTGAAGGGTAAGGGTTTGCCTTATTTAACCTAGCCATATCAAAAAAAGTATATATGGCTTCCAGATGATGTCTCCAACTACTAATACACCTAGTGTACCCATAAAATACTCAACATCATGGGAACCACCTCCTACACCTAATTCAACCACATCATTCCTCCATCTCATAAAACTAGTGGGAAACTCGATGTATGTATACCCTACCCATAACAATCCCAAGGGTCTCAAAACCCAAATATGCTCATAAGCCCAATAATGAATAAATATGCCAACACTGATGTCATACCTCTTATGGTGCCTAAACCCCCACTAATTCCTATAGATCTGTATAAGTAAAACTAAGACCCAACCAAACATAGTCCTACCAAGTAGTAACTCCACCAATACACCTAATAACACATAAGGAAACCTCTCATTACTCAAATTTGGGATCCCAAAGCCTATAAATAAAATCATGAGCATCATCATGAGTCTCCTATCCTCTAGATGTCTCTCATATAATGTTGATTAGATAAATCCCCCACCCATCAACCCACCCACCTCATCAACTCATCGTTGGTCTATTTTTTCCCATCTGACATGTAATGTTGTGATGCTTTTTTCTTGGTCCTTTGACCATAATGACAACATTACCATGTTGACCCTTTTTTCATCACCTCATGCATACCTGACCCATTTGTGTCTCACTAGGATCACTTCTTACCTCGAATACCCATGACACATGACCCATTTGTGTTTTCCACGAGAGCATTTCCTACCTTAAATACCCACCAAAAATATAGAAATCACTTAAGATACTTTTGTTTATGAGTGTTCCCAATCTCCACACCTATAGGAAATCATGTGATTCACTTGTCACTTGTCCTTCCTAAGCACCGAGCCTTAGTTTTACCAATGTTGGTAATTTTAGTCTCTACGTGATCTTGGCTATCACACTTTTTGGTCACATTTTATGCGTAAGTTTGTGTTTCAAATGCCTAACTTCATGTCACCACCTCATGACTAATAATACACCACTTATCAAACCCATACCTATTTTAGTTTCACCTCATCAATTCTTAGTTTGAGGGGGAACACCTCCTCCTACTCTTAGGGCAATCAGACCCTTGACCCATACTCTATTTTTATTTTGTAGCTCATTCATGCAAGATGTACAATAAAAAGGGGTAAAATGTAGACACCAAAAATACACACACCTATGATTTTGAATGTCAAAAATTCCCCTAGACCTATCAAGGACCCTCTTGAGTTTAATCTATACCAACCTAGGCTAACTAGGTTCATCCATAGTCAGTTTCATAAACTGACTCAGCCTGGCCTTCAGGACCTATTTCCTTTGGAACCTAATCATTGATGGTTAGGGTGACCATCAATGGTCACCATGGGAAACCCTAACCATTAATTATTAGGGTCTACCTCCTTAACAAAGAACATGTAACCACCCACTTTGATTTTCTAAAAATAGCTTGTCTAATTCTGGTTGTGAGGCTTTGCATAGATGAGTTATATTTAGATGGCCTACTTACACCTTCACTTCCACCTCTTACTTGTGCCTATAAGAGAGATAGGCCTAAGAGGTCAAATCCATCTAAAATAACTATTAAGAGCTCAAGGATTCAATAGTTTTATTTTGTATATCAATCAAAATCATCAACATTATCAAGCATTATTAGCCATCTTATTGAGAGGTAACTTATCATCACCTCTCAACCAAGCTCTTAGGTACTGTTACTCTATCAGAATCAATCTAGATTCCACCAATAGACTAACTACTTCAACCACTCACCTAATCAACTTCTGATAAGATAAGTACTTATTTATCAATATTCATGTGCTTTATTTCCTTTTTGTAATTAGTTTAGGGCTTGCCCATCTCTTGGAATCCATCTTTTAGATCCTATCATTCAATAATTTTTCAGCCTGAAACTTACACAGTAACCACCAATGGTTGACTTAATCACTGATGGTCTACTTAGTCACTGATAGTCAAACCAACCACTTATAGTCACCTTAACCACTGACGGTCATCCTAATCATTGATGGTCACCTATGGTAGTAAAAACCAACAAGTTATTTTTACCCATCTACCCCCACCCAAACTTGATTTTTTATGTTCTTGACCATTCACATATCCCTTTTAGATTTTTTGAAGTATACCCTAACCCTCTAGCACTAGTATTAATTAGTTTATCACTAATTTGATCATTTTTATCAAGCATTCTTATGTTCAATTTTAATAATTTTTAATTATTGATGCAAGTACCTTCTTTCCAATTTTGTGAACTTGATTGTTTAAAATGTGTGGATTGACAACCCCTAAAGAAGCTCTCACTTCTAGGATCTAGCTATCACTAGACAATCCACCCAACTTTCTTTCTAATAAACAAATTTTCTCTAGTGATTTCTTATCTATAGGTCTTCTTCCCAATCCAAAGAGGATATCTCACAATTGTTTGGATTTAATGTACACAAACAAATAGGTTTTTTAACCACACTTGTATTGAGTTTCTTTTCTCTCTTCCTTAGAATTTAAAGTGAAAATTTACATGAAATAAGAAGATGATGGAAGAGTGGCAGAAATAGAATGGTAAGTGTTATCCAAGGGAGCATCATAAATTGGATTATCAAAGGTAATAAGGTCATCTTTCCCTAACTCATTTAAATGAGTTGGAGAATAATCTTGGATAACATGATATGTTTGAGATGGAGGAGTGTAGATAGGTTATAAATCAATGAAATCAACCACCCTTTACATATTAGTCATGTTAACCACATTCTCTTTATAAGTGGGGTTAACAAGACTTTCTACATTATTGGTGGAAGGGGTGGGCTTGTCTTGGGTGTCTTGAATCGATTCGTGATTAGGGAGAGGGTCTTTATAGATAGATAAATGAGCATTTACTTGATTCAAGGATTGAGTTTTGTCATGTGTTTTATAATACTTAAAATCAATTTCATAAGCTTAATGGTACTTACAAATGATGGAATCATGATCAAAATTAAGAACAAAAATAAAATAAATACCTAAATTATGAAGTTGTCTACAGATCTCATGACGATGACCCCAACTAGCATGAAACCAATAAAACTTATTAGGATCATACCAATATTTCATAGGATGAGTAAGGTCAAGCTCTCATGGAAGAGGCTTGGGTAGATGCTTAATCAATTTAGCTAAGAATCGAGGTTTTTAAACATTAATGTTATTTCGTGAAGAGAAATGAGGCTTGGTATATTATCTTGAAGGGGGAGATAGTTCTGATGAAGGTGTAGGAATGACAAATTGAACATTATGAATGGTGTCATAAGAATCTATAACACCATCATTGGTAACATTATTATTTTTATTCTTTAGTAATAGATGAGGACCCATAGAAGGTTGGGGTGGCTCAAATTGACACATTAGGAAATATTGATGTTTAACTTGGTCAATAGCCTCCTCCAATGTACATGGAGAGAGAGTGTGGACTTGATATTGTAATTTAGGAAAGAAGGCATTGGTAAAGAGATGTAAAATATTGTCATCAGCCATGTTATGTTCAAATTTATTTGACAAAGTTTTACATATTTTAATAAAGGCTTGAGAAGTTTCATTTTCATTTTGTTTACAATTTATGAAATGGGCCAAAGTGTTTTCAAGAAGATCACTAGTTTGAAATTCTTACACTAAAGCATTCACTATATCCTTCAAACTAGTAATGGAATATGGTCTAAGTTGATTGTACCAATCCAAAGGAATCACCTGTGAGAGTTTTGGAAAGGATCTTGGTAGCAAAAAAGGTGTTTAATTTAACCTAATCCTTATAAATATTTCCAAATGTCTTAAGATGAAGGGTGGGATCGATTGATCCATTATAATAAATTATAGGTGTTATACCTCCTATATCAATATTAGAAATTTGAGTAGTGAGAGATTAATTTTGTAGATGCTTGATGGTTTTGTTGATTAAAGGAGGTTGAGGAATAAGATTGCCTTGAGAATATCAAAGAGGAGGAGGGGGAAAATTCTGGTTATGTGTGCCCCAAGCCATTGGTTGAGGATGAGATTGAAGGTGGTTTTGTATTTTCATCATTTGATTTGTGTTATAAGCTTCAAAGGTATTCATTTGATTAAAATTTTGAAACAAAAGTTCATTTATTTGATTAGAATTATTAGAATCATTAATGTTGGTATTAGTGTTAGTATTAATGGCTTGAGTACCACTATTGGTGTTGATAGGAGCTTGAGAAGAATTATGAGAGTGTGATGCACTAGTGGTAAAATTTGCTTGAGTATAAAATATAGAATTGTGAATGGTTTAGAGGAAGAAGCACTAGAAGCATGATTTCCATGTGTATCAAACAAATCACTAGTAGATGGATTAAGGATAGTGGATTTTAAGAGAGGCCCACTAGATTTAGAACCTGCCATGTTAGTTGAGATACTAGGCATGGAGGTGGAAGAAGTTAGAGAAGAAGAGTTCATGGTGTGATAAGGGGTCATAATCGAAGGAAGAGGTTGAGAATCAAAGAAATGGGTACCCCCAAATTTAGTTGAGAAAGTAGGAGTAGGTGAATGAGGCTCTTTAACTAGACCACTAATCATAAGATTGTAAATGGTAGAAGGATCTTTTCCTTGATGTTGAGGAAATTCAAAGATAAAGAAGAGCATTTCAAGAGTATACTCTAACCTAGGTTGATATTCTAATGAGAAAAGATGATTATGTTATGAAGAGGTATTAAGAGGGGTCCCATAGTTCATTGTTCAAGTAGCATTATGAACATTACTAGCATCTAAGAGAGGATCCCTTTTTTGTCTATGGGAGACCCTATGAGGGTTGGTAAGATTCATCATGTCTATTGATTGAAATTCAGTGTCACTATCAAACATAAAGTTCATGATGAAAGGAAATGTATAAAGATGAGAAATCAAAGAATCAAGAAGTGATTGAAATAGTATAGGGTCAACTGGGTCGACCTAGCACAAAAAAAAGGGTTGTAAAATAATATAGGGTCGACTGGGTCAATTTAGTATAGTGCATAGAGAATGTAAAAGAGGTTATAAATAATATAGGGTCAATTGGGTTGATCTTGTATAATGCACAGGGGTTGGAAAAAAGGTACAGGGTTGACTATGTCAACCTAGTATAGAAGATAGGATAGAAAAGATAGTTGATAGCAAGTTGTGAACTAAAATAAGACAATTTTGTAGTTAATCTAGGAAAGTAAGAACTAAAGGGAAATAAATAGTCAATTAGATCAATTCTGGCCAATTTAATTTAAGCACACAATACAAAACCTTGCACTAAGACTGGCTAATGTAAGTTTTTACACACAAAATTGAGCAAGGAGTAAGCAATCAACTTGGAAAGTAAAGATCTAACTAATTGGTAAACCTAAATTTTTTATTAGATTATTCATAAATGATTTTAAATTTGATGGGAAGTTGGTTGTAAAGCAAGGAACTAGATAGCAATCTAAGGATGGTTTTAGGTAGTTTGGGATGAAAGGGATAGTAGTGGCAATGGTACAAGATTGGTATTGGGGTTTACCCCCTCACTTCAAACACCTTAAAATATGCTTGAAAATATTGCTAACTAGGTCAACTAGGTTGATCAAGCTTTATAAAAACTTGATATTGAGTGCTTGAAATATACAAGGTCAACCAAGGTTGACTTAGTAGCTAAATCTAGATGCCTAAAAGTATACAGGGTTGATTGGGTCAGCGTGGTTGTTTAAATTTGAAGTCTAAAAACATATACTTGGTTGTTTGAGTCAATCCAATTACTTGTTCTTGAAAACCTACACATAGAGATCAGAACTGGGTCGACAGAGTTGATCCAATATGACAAATATATGATAAAATTAATGCTAAAAGGAATGAAAGAAAGTGAAATAAATCTTGCAAGGGTTAGTTTCACGTCAGGTTCACTAGAATATATGCAATCAGAAATGCATCATGTCTGTAAATCAATCTTGGATCAGAGAAGATAGAGCATACCTACACTTCTGATTTGGAATACATTTGTTAAGCAGGAGCATGACCAATATGGGGATTTTCTAGGTCTGATTAGGGGATCAATTGTTATAATACACCATGTGAGGTGGGGTTCCAAAGCCTATAGTCTAACACAATTATGAAACAACCCTAAAAGAGTCCTAGGTTTAATATTTCACCTATTCTAATAACAAGAAAGTAAATATAATCTAGTGCACACCAAAGCTTGTGGCGTAAAGTGGGCTTTATAAACAAAACAAATAACTAAACTAAACATGAATATAAGACATATACTCACATCAATGTATATAGAATCTTAATGCATGGGAAGAGAAGCACAACTGCATTATCTATCTACACTTATAAAGGAGAAATAAAGTTAGGAATATTTACCTTGAATATTGGCCAGGGTGCTTCACAAGAGATTGTTTTGGTATGTAAGGATAACAAAGATAAATAAACTCTAGGCTACATAACCTATATATGCATCCAAAATACTTCTCCACAAGATAAGATCTGTATCTCTAACGAAAGTATGGAACCTAAGATTTATTCCTCAAGTAGAATGGTCAATAAGTAGATGTTCATTCACACTTATTCTTTTTCGCTTATCTTATTATAAATGGTTGGAAATGAAATTGTATATATAGGTGAATCTTACCCTAAATCATCTCAAAAATGTTGAATATACAAGGTCAACCATGGTTGACCCTATATGTTTTCAAGGATAATTCACTAAGTCTAAGCCAAGTCGATTTAAAGGCTAACAAACCCAACAAGTGAGATATACCCCTAAACTGTACAAGGTCGATTGAGTACAACTGAAAGTCCCAAAGGGAAGTAAGGTAAGGAAAGGAGGATGAAAAGAAGAAAATGATTGGAATGGGTAAGGCTGAGAAGAATGAGCTTAGGGTTAATTTTTTTAGGAGATGAGTGTGTAGATAACAAGTGGCAAAAGGGATAATATTCTTATAAATCACTAATGGTCCGCCCATCCCTTTCTTGGTACACCCCTTAAGTCATACACTTAGAGAGATTAAGACTCGATAGGTTCTTGCAAGATACAAAGTGTCAGTAATCAATAAAAGTTTGACAATATTATACATATACATTGAAAAATTAATGAAATGTGCCAAAATGTGGAGAAAGGTTCATGATAGGTAATTATAATAGATGTAAGGTAGATGAACCAAAGAAACAAGGGTTATGGCTAATAGAATACCAGTTATGAAAACTAAAGAGGTGTTAGAGGGTGAGGTGGAGGAATATTCCCACCATAATCATGTTATAAGTGCAGGTCGACTGAGCACTATCAATATGACTGCCCGATGCATCTAATGTGTGGGTATTGTTAAAGACCACATGTGGTCTAAGAGTTCCCCAAATTATACAAAAATATAACCTAAGGGAAAATGGGAATCGATAGGGGTGCAAGGATGATTAGGCATAAACATAAAGATATGAAATGGGTTTTAAAGGCCCAACCAACATGTACAGAGCCAATCAAGGTGTAGGCAAACACATGGAGTGGGTTCACCACTCAACCACCAACTATGCCAACACAAGTGCTATGCCTAGAATATGGTGAACCAAGATATACTGAGTGTATAATGTGGCTTGAGCCAAAATTTTTACCCTACCCTAACCCTACGCATTAAAGGGACATCCTAAAATAATCCATGAGCATAATACAAAATTTGCATGGAGAACTCTAACTGGATAGAGATCTAGAAGCATAGGCTACAACCTTGTGCAAAAATCAAGATAGCTATAAAGATGAAGTATAGGAGATAACAAAGATTCTACACATCCAACAAATAGATGGGATGCTTCCTTTTATAAAAAAAATTCTCTTAGAGCATGTAAGGATAAATCCAAGTGAAGTTGATGATCCCCATGCAATTGAAGTTTTGTGCTACATATGAAGTGGGAGTGTGAAGTAAGGAATACTCAGAACATATAGTATGCCCAATATCTTTTAGTAAATACCACCATTGATGGTTGGTCCATCTACAAGTGCTGATCAATATTGACACATAGGTCAATATCCTGACCAAGAACACATGGGAGAAGATGGGTAGGCCAACCTTGAGGCCTTCTCCCCATGTACTTTTCATGGCTAGCAAGACCTAAGAATAGTAGATCAGAATCCTATAGGGAACCATTGTAGATATTATGGGTACTGAATTCCATGCTAACTTTGAGGTTATCGAGTTGGCCAAACATGATAACTACCTAGTGCTTCTAGGAAGGCCTTCGTGCTATGCCAAAAATGTAGACATGTGCTTTAATAAGTGATACATGACCTTCAAAAATGGAAAGGAAAGGGTAGTGATCCCCCTTTCAAGTGACCAAATACCCCTTATGTGGAGAGTGTTGATTTAGAGGATGAGATCAACCATATATATAACATCACAATGCAAGGTGTTGAGAATCTCCATCCCTCTAACCAAGGAGTGCTCTCATGGGATGATGGGTAGTTAACCTCGACACCATAGATGTCACTTGTGACCAATGGGTTGAAGAGGAATATGATGCCAATGGACATAGATTCTACTTGGTGTGTTCAAAGGCACCAAAGCCTATGAGGATGGGTTGGGTATAGATTGACCATGTTATAAAATGATGGGTCCCATACTAGGAGAATAAAGGAAAGAGGGTACTCTACTTGAGCAAAGGAAAAATTGCATCACTCCCAAAATTTTAAGGGATAAACCCAATTGAAAGGTATGTTAATGAACTCTAAGCATGCATCCCCAAAGAGATAAATAGAATGGGTACATTTGTGTACACCTTGAGAAGCATTGCCATGCATTGGTGGATAGTGCAAAGGTCTAACTTACTGACTTAGCCATAGGTAAAGGCAATCATGTGCACTAGGTTTTTGGAAGAGTAATGACAACTTGGATATCTTGGTATACTCTAGTGACTTTGATCCCATGGTGCATGTGTACCTATGAGAAGAGACATAGATGGATTGTGGTGTGATTACCCCAAAGAACTTATGGGTGCACACCTTTTATAGGGCTCTAAAGACATGGGAATGAGCATGGTATGTGGTCAATAAGACATACCAAGAGATATCCAATTAGGAGGCCCTTAAGGAGACATTTGTGTATACCTTCTCCTTTCCCTCATAGAACTTGGAATTGGTCGAACCATTATAAAGAATTTCAAGGGCAGTGTTTGAGGACACCATAATCCTTGAAGAGCAATTAAAATAAATGTTCAAGGAAAAGGGGATGGTGATCTCAAATTTATTTAAATAATATATGATTAATAGTGACTCAAGTGAAGAGGATGATGAAACTTGGAAGGAGTGCTACTGGAAAATGCTAACTACCAGAAGAAAGCTCATGTGCCAAGTAGATGACAACACTCCTAATGTAGAAGACCCCACTCATCTAAATGTAAAGATGATAGAAAAAAATATACAAGTTAAGGAATCTCACTAGGAGAATAATAAGCCATACCATGCACCACTACAGACCATTAAGGTGGACATTAGTGTAAAAAGAGAGCCAAAGATGGCTACTCTAGGTGCCTATTGGTCTGACATAGAGTTGGCATGCATCATAGACCTCCTAAAGGAATTACAAGACTTAAACCCTAGGAATTATAAAGATATTAAAGGCAAACACCCATGCCTTGGGATGATGAGCATAAAGCTAATTGATAGTGCAAGACCGGTCAAAAAACACCCTTATAGGATGAATCCCAACCTCCATGCCATGGTCAAAATAAATATCAATGCAATACTTGCTATAGGGGTCATTTACCCTATGTAGGAGTCTGATTGGGTGAGCTCAATGGTAATAAGCATCAATAAGGATGGTGAATTTACATTTATATTGATTATAAAGTGTTGAATTCCACCTACATCAATGATCCCTTCTAGACTCCATTCACTAATGAAGTCCTAGAAGACATTGTAGGCTACAATATCTACACCTTCACTGATGGGTTTTATGTCTACCACCAAGTCTAAATTAAGGAGGAGGATAAGCCCAAAATAAACTTTATGACTGAATGAGTTTGTTTTGATTAAAACATGATGTCCTTTGGACTCAAGAATGCACCAGTCATGTTCTTTAAAGTGGTGATCACTGTGTTCAAAGATTTCATCTAATGATTCCTCCAAGTTTATCTAGATGACTGGATGGTGTATGGCTACATCAAGGACCATTATGACAACTTATTCCTAATGTTTGAGAGGTGCAAGTAGCTTCAAATATCCCTAAACCTAAAAAAGTGTGTCTTTACAATACTATTTGGAACTCTACTTGGGCACATCATCTGTAAGTATGGTTTGCTCATTGATCTAGTAAAGATTAACATCATCATTCAATTACAAACTCCTTCCACACAAAAGGACATTCACACCTTTCTTTGCCATTATGGATATTACACAAATTTTATAAGGAGTTATACAAAGATTACAGTGCCACTACAAGATGTTTTATGCAAGGATGGACCTTTCTACTAGGGCAAAGCACAAGAGGATGCCTTTGAGACTTTAAAGCTTAGATTAGCTAGCACACCTATGCTATAGTTCCTAAATTAGACAACATTTTTCATGTCCATGTCAATGCTTCTAGCTCTACAGTTAGCACCATTTTGGTGAAACCTAATGAAGGTAAGATGGATCATCCCATCTCCTTCACCAATAGAAAGTTGACCTTAGTAGAGTAGAATCACATGATGATAGAGTGTGAGGTACTCGCCATGATCTATGCCTTTTAAAAATTTAGATAATATTTGTTGGCAACCCTATTCTTATTTTTTATTGATCATTAGGCACTCAAGTACCTTGTGAACAAGCCTATTTACATGGGTGCATATGTAGGTAGATAATTATATTCAAAGAGTTCCAGTTCTTGGTTGCTATTAAGCCTAGAATGTATAAATTGGGGTCAAACCATTTATCCCACATCAATTCAATTGATGTAGTGGTACCTATTGAGGATGACATGCTAAAAATGAAAATGTAGAAAGTCTATCACATCCTTAAGGATTTAGTGAAGATCACTACCTTTATAACATCTAGAGTTATGCCCCAGATTATGACAAATAAAGAGAAGAAACAACTAGCAGTTCATGCCATCCCCTTTGAGCTCATTAATGAAGAACTATATAAACTAAGTAGAGATGAAGTGCTGTATTGATGTATCATGGAAAATGAAAGGGAATCCATCCTTCATGAGGTGCATGAGGGGATAACAAGAGGCCATTACAAAGGAGATGCAACATCATGAAAAGTGCTACAATTAGGATTATGGTGGCCAAGCTTATTTTAATATGTAAAGAATTACACCAAGGCATGTGATATATACCAACACATAGAGAAGCCAAACCATTTAGATGAGATTCCCCTCATCCCCATTCTTTCTTAGGAACCATTAAACAAATCAACCATTGATTTTGTTGGGCTGATAACTCCTACAACATGATGCACAAGTGAGAGGTATATTCTAACAACCATAAATTATTTCACCAAGTGAACTAAGGCTACACTGATAAAAGATTACACAAACACCATAACCATGTGCTTAATTTAGGGAAACATAATAAGATGATACATGTGCCCACTCAGTCTTACCAGTAATAAGGGGAACTCAATCAATGAAATGGTGTGCATACTATTGACTGAGTATATGGTAGTGCACCACAAAATGACCCATTATCATCCACAAGAAAATTCCATAACTATGACATTCAAAAGGATACTAGGAAAATACCTCAAAAATATATGCAACATGGGTTGAAAGGATTTGGATGATCGAGTGTCAATAGTGCTATGGGCATATCACATAACCTACAAGCGACTGAACAAGGCTACACCATTTCAACTATGTTTGGCACTGAGGTGATCTTGTTGATGGAATTATTTATACCATCATTTCACATCATGCACATTGGTATATTAGATGAATATGAGTTAATAAACAAAAGGATAAAATAATTGGAATGCTTAGATGAGATGCAAACCCAAGCCAATTAGAGTCAGTAGATAGAAAAGGTGCACCATAAGCTCTGACACAACAAGCATTTAAAGAATAAGGTGCTAAAAGGAGCATTCATTTTGGTCTATGAATCCAAGTATTTCAAGCACCTAGGTAAACTGTAGATAAGATGGATGGGTCCCTATATCATCCACCACATATTAGAGATAGATGTATGTAAGTTATATATGTTGATTGGCAAAATCCTCCCTAGGAATTTCAATGGCAATAGGCTAAAGCCATTCAGTAATAGGATAGTGATTATGCCATGAGGACACCAATTTTTTGGTCACTAGTTAGTTTGAGTTAAGATGACCAAAATAACATTTGGCATAATCCCAATAGTTTTTTTTTGTTTTGTTTTATGTGTACCAAAATTTTGATTTAAACAATATTATCAAAATGACAATAACATCCAAAACCTTGATAAACACTAATAAGAATGGATAGAGAAGATAAATTAGAGAAAATATAATGTTATTACCATCCTCTTTACCTTTTCATAGCTCCATTCTAGGATTGGAATTTGTGTGATTAAACTTGAAAATCTTGATTATTGGATTGTTTATGATATTCTTAACAATGGCTTCCAAAAGGATATGGGGTGTGGTTAATGGCTTTGATGGATGTCTGAAGGCTAGTATGGATGATTGAAAAGTGAACTTAATAGCTTGCTAGTGGATTTTTCATTATTTTGAGGGTGGAGGGAAGGTTTATTTTTATAGGCAAATGGAGGGAGATCTATGGTCCAAATTCAAATTTGGGCCATTAAGATCTATGGTTAATGAATTTCCATAGAATTTTTAATTCCATGAAAATATTTATAATAGGAAAATTCTAGAGGAAGGGGCTAAGTTTGGGAAGATTTATAGAATCCTCCAATTCTAGAAATCTCCCCATAGGGTTAGTGTTTTAGAAAAGGCTAGTGTAGGGTGGTGGGTGGGTAGTTGGAATATTTTTGATTTTTAAATTTGCTAGTGGGTTTAGGGGGTAGATTAATAGGTAATAAAGCTTATTAGGGATTTATTAAGGAAATTAACTAGTTTTAGAATGGGATAAAGGTTATGTGGGATATAGGAATGGGGTATGGGTATTAGGCCAATGGTTAATATAGATAGGAAATATTAGAATTAGGCTAAATTAGTGGAAATTAATAAGATTAATAGGGTGACCATATTTTAATGAATACATTTTACTCCTCTTTAAAAGGGTGTTATGAGTGGAAAGAGTAATGGTATTTAAAAAAATCATAATGTGGATGATTTTAGATGTTAGTAGGATACGATGCCCCCTCGAGGGATCATGCAAGGAGAAAATATGACCCAGAAGGTCAATCGATTAGAAATCTTGGGTTGTGATAATATGAGAATCTTGATAAGGGTTATGATGCCCCTAAGTTGATCGAATGGATGCCCTAGTATTGATGATAAAGTGGCTCAAGTGATGGGTCTAGACAAGTGATAATTTGTCTAGAAGGTGATTAATTGATAAGGTAAAATAAGATGAGTTCGAGTTGATGATGGGTCTGAAAGCAAGGAGACATGTTATGGGAAGCTAGAAAAGGGATAAAAAGGGGATTGACTAACATTTGATGATAAAAATCAACTTTTTATAAAGTTTGGGGTTTGAAAAGGATTAATGATGAATATATCATCGAGATGGTGATAAGGGATAAATGATTGTTGAGGTATTCCTGGGTATCGATAGTAGATCTAGGTGGTATGTAGGGAGTCCAAAGAGGGCTTGCACTGATAGAGTTTAAGACATGAGATAATAAGTATTTTAATGATGGTGGGCATGCCATGCCCCTAGATGTTAGTAAGAGATTTGTAATATTGATGGAAGTGGTTTCTATGGGGAAAATGGATAGGGAGGGGGTCATACATGATAAAAGGTCTAGGTTGGGGTTCATTTACACTCTTGGATATTAAAGATCAGAGCTTTATAGAGAAAAGATGGACCAGATTCCTCAAGCATCCCATCATGGTGAGAGGGTTTGAGAGTACTAGAGGGATGCTGAGGCTAGATCTATGATGAGTAACTAGTCCCTAGCTTTGTATTTTTCATGATTTTGATTAATTTATGTAAATTTTAGACTAGGTTTTATAGAAAAGATGTCATCTACCATGGTTTGACAATCTCATTAATAGGAATTATGCCCATAGTCACAAGGTTGTCGACATGAATGGTAGGATCATTAGGGCAAGTGGTAGGATTATAATCTTATAATGAGGGAATGGCATGATTACAATCCTAATAATGGGAAATCATGGGATTTCAATCTTATAGGTGAGGAATGGTAGGATCACAATCCCATAAGTAAGGAGTGGAAAAATTATAATCCTTTGAGATGCAAATAGTAGGATTGTGGTTTAGTGGAAAAAATGCTAAGTTGGGGATTGGTTTGGGTTAAATTATGGAGTTAATAGGATAGGGAAAGGGTAAGGGATTGGATGAGAGGATTAGGGAGGGTTTAGTTAGTCAAGGATAGTGGATTTGTGGGTTAGTTAGTTGAGGGTTAAGTGAGGGGGCTAGTTAGAAGTTTTGGGGATAAGGACATAGACTTAGGATGGAGGGGATAGTGAGGGTTGAGACAGGATTGTTTAGACTAGTTAGATGCATGGGTGTGAGGAATGGTAGTGGGAATAGAGTGTTTGGCTGATGGGGATAATGATAGATAGTTGGTATGCTTGGTACAAGAGGACTTAGGTATATTAGAGTCATGATCATGACATCCATATATTTTACATGATATGTGGCATGTGACACTGACAGAGTATGGTGTAATAGAGTTGGTGGGCCTTCATGATGTGGACATGATGCCACTGATCCAAATTGATCAAGCCTTGATTACAACACTAGTAGAGAGGTGACACTCAAAGATGAGTACCTTCCATTTTGTGACTAGGGAGATGATAGTGACCCTTGAGGATGTCTATAAGATCTTCATTATACTAATGTAGGGCATTGGATATACTTGAGATCTTGAACATTGATGCAAACATTAAAATGATTGGTCAATATTTTATAGATAGGATTATGGGATGGCTACTTGGATTTATATTTATGTCGATAGGAGGGGAATTTAGATAGGTTGACATTGGTGATGATGGCTCTTGTGTCCATCATTCTATTTCTAAAAAAGAGTGGGAAATGGTTCTATTTGGGTTTGGGAGATGTGTTACAGACATGGTACATGACCATTAGGTATTTTATTAGGGGCCCATGGTTTTAACACACCTATAGAGATAGTTACTTTTGGGAGCATATAGGAGGGAATAGAGATTTGGCCCATCACTACTTTTTTAGATATGGATTTGGGAGTACAACATGATCCAGTGACCATTGGGAACTTTCATAGGATTGGAGCCAAGATAGCCTATGGTTTTTAGATGGCATGTAGTTTTGGGTGTATTATTAGGTCATGCAGGGGGCATGGGTTATTACAGAGAGGCATTTGATAGCTTGTGGCTTGAGCACATTATATGGATGCCCTATAGAGGGATTAGATATGGTTGGGATAATGAGGCCTAGACATAGTTTATGTTGACACCTTGCTATGTGATAGGTTGAAAAGATTACATTATTGAGAGATATCGACAAAACTAGGTGTAGTGATAGTTTAGATTTATCTAAGATGTGCTAGCCCTAGAGCATTTATTTTCTCATAGTGAGTGAGAAATATATCATTGGGGGAGACTAGTGGATATACTCGATGCCATGTTTGATTTTGAGTAAGTGACACCTATATAGTGGGATTTATATACACTGATTCTAGATCTTGGTGTTACAAGAACATATGCAACATGGTGGCAGCTATGATTCCTTATCCACTTGACTCAAAATCATTTGGTGATCAAGAGGGGTGTGGTGAGATGGGTGCTTTAGGATTGATAAAGGATTCAAAGGTGAGATAGATGGAGGAGATAGAGGCCAATATAGAGGGTGCAAGATGTAGGAGGGGTGAGGATATAAAGGATGTAGATGGTGTCAATCAGGTTATGGTGGTAGTTTTGGGGCTACAATTTTAGGTACTGATGGAGTTTCAAGGTTAGGGATCATAGATATAGGTAGCATAGGTGGGATCCTAGGCATATGGATCATAGGTATAGGTTACATAGATCTAGGTAGGTAGTAGTGGTGATGTAGGTCCTTCTCATCCACGTAGGTCAATAGAGGATGAGGCCCTAGTAGCATGCTTATAAATAGAGATCTTAGCATAGTTATCAAAGATTTCTAAGATCACTAATGAAAGGGATCAGATATAGGCCCGTATATAGAGCTTAAATACTTAAGGCATAGTCATTTAGGTTAGGTACAGGGGGAAAGTGTAGTATTAAAGGCCCAAATTATATAGAGGGATATGGAGGTGATACAACTATAATCACAATTTTCTACTCTACAAGCATAGGTGAAATAGTGAGATACCTATATTATGACCTTGAAATCATAGGTGATATAGAGGGATGCATAATTAGGACATACATAGATGCAGATTGTAGCAATACAAAGCTAGGTTAATGGATTATTGAGTTAGATTGTGCAACTATAGTCTCACATCTAGACATTGATGGGATAGTTGGTAGTGTCAGAGAGAGCCAAGGATATAGTGGATGAGGGGTTGAGAGGGTAGGGGATGATGGGTATAATTGAACAGATCATGCTTCTTACTCACAAGGCTCAATACTATAGGACACTCTATGAAGCTATAGTGCATGTGGGTTAGCATGTATGATCTTTTTGTGCTAGATAATCATTTGTTTGATAGCCATTGAGAGGTGGTGGTGGGGCACTGAGGCCACCACCAAGACTATAGCCATGATTTTGGACATTCTATTGTATATGTATAAGGGATTTTTTTATTATAGCTCATTCTTTCCCCATGGGCTCATGTAAGTGTATTATAGTTTTTCACATGAATCCCATGTGGAGATTGTATCTTGGACACTTTGATTATTATATATATGATGATTCATGATGTTGGATATAGATGTGATTTATTGCTTTATGGATATGAAGCTATAGTGCATGTGGGTTAACATGTATGATATTTTTGTGCTAGATAATCATTTGTTTGATAGCCATTGAGAGGTGGTGGTGGGGCATTGAGGCCACCACCTAGACTATAGCCATGATTTTGGACATTCTATTGTATATGTATAAAGGATTTTTTTTATTATAGCTCATTCTTTCCCCATGGGCTCATGTAAGTGTATTATAGTTTTTCACATGAATCCCATGTGGAGATTGTATCTTGGACACTTTGATTATTATATATATGATGATTCATGATGTTGGATATAGATGTGATTTATTGCTCTATGGATATGAGATATATTTATTTGTTTATGTTATTTAATGATATTGACATGTGATGATTAGTTTTAGATGTTATGGATTTTGGTTACATGGATGTTATGATACTTATTAGTGATGCATATGTTAAATGGACTTTAATATGTTTATTAGTGATGTGATGATGGATATATTGTGTTTTTATGTTACTATGAGTGATGCTCATGGGATGTTGTGATTATATGATGAGATGGGTGTCCAAGATTAGATTTTTATCTATGTTATTTTATTCACATTCTTATGAGTAGAGATGAATTAATCCCTTGTTTGGATCATTTAGTGCCTAGAATAAGAATCCTCCTGCACCATGGAGGTAGGGTGGCTAGTTGGATGGGTTAAATGCTAGTGTAGGATAAGGGTAGATATGGAAGGGATTGGTTTAGGATGGGACTGGAACTTTTGGAAGGTAATCAAGGTATGAGTTCATGTAATCCTATTTAGTATTGTACTTTTATGTAATGTGCCAAGGTCATGACAGGGCCTTGGCATTATTATAAAGATGCATGGGGGAACTCTGTTTTAAGAGATGACCCTTTTGGAAATGAACTTCCAAGAGTAATACAATCCATCCTCACTCCCATAAGAAGCTATCAAGATGTAAAAAAGTACACATGTATACAAATCTAAGGAAAACATCATACATATGTATCATACACATATGAAAATACACAATCATATGAAATATATGACACTGATAATGATGATGACAATGAATGGGAATGGGATAGGATAGATAGATGATGGGATAAGATGATAGAGATAGTGGTTGAGATATCCTTGGGTATGGAAACATGGCCAAGTGCTACCTACATAGTCTGAAAAGACCTAAAGCAAATGAAGTTCTGATTATGTGATGATGGTGAGAATGATGATTAGTGATTAGGAAGTGATGATGATATGATCAAGGTTGAGTATGTACCAAGAGTTAAATGATGTGGGAATTATATACAAGATATGTAACACCCAAGAGATTGTCTATGGTGAAATATCTAACCAAATTACAATGATAGGGGTCATGATGATCCTTCATGAATCGGTAACACATTAAGTGTTAAAAACATTGGATAAATAAATTTTAAGTTATTATGACCCTCTATGATGATGATGGATAGTGGGAAGGGGTGGACCCATGACTTGATATCAAAGGAATGGAAAAGTGTGTTATGAAATTGCTGAGGCTATAAGGAGACATGTCTATCAAGGAAGACTTGTGGAGGTATGATGGGGATGATGTAGATAGTGATAGGTCTTGGGGATATATATACTACAAGCATAGATAAATGAATTAAAGAGATCCATCCAACAACTGGCTTTTGTCTGGCCCTGTCTTCTCTACTTGCTGAAGCAATGATATTACCTTGCTATTCATAAGCTTATTGATAGATTCCAAATATTGAGACAAGGGTCAAGGTGATTTTACCATGATGCCAGAAATTGGTTTTCATCATGGTACTTGCCCAAGGTGCCAACAAGCTAGTTTTCACCATTGGAGGGATTTTTTTTGGACTGATTGAGAGGGGTGATGAATGGATGGAATGGATGGAGGATGTACTATAGATGACTAATGATGTTACCATGACTAGGTGTTTTAGTGATTGAGATGCATGATGTTCATGGGATCATCCAATTCTTCTCCCTCAAGCATGTTCCATTTATATGCTCTAGATCTAAACCTGGTTATAATGACATAGTGGCCTAACCAATTGGCTTCAAAGTTCATATTCTTGTCTCATTCTAAATTAGAGTTCTTTTGATTCTCTTTGAGGACTAAATCACCCACTTTGATTTGCCTGGTCTGAATCTTCTTATAATATTAATTCTTGAGTTTACTCTGATATGCTCGAAGGTGATTCAAGTATTTTTTTATCTTTTCATCTAGGAGTTCCAATTCTTGGAGTCATTCTTTCTTGAGATTATGATCAGTGATGGTTCATCTTAATGAGAGTCAAAGAAAAGGGAGTTATAATTCTACTGGTAATATGGATTTATCACTGTAGACCAAGGCATATAGAGTAGCCCTTATAGGTGTGTGAACACTAGTCTGATAAGACCATAATGTTAGATATAGTTGAGTGTGCAAATTGCATCTATCTTGATTGATAGTCTTATTCAAAATCTTGACAAGAGTCTTGTTAGTTACTTCTACCTATCTATTGCCTTGGGGATAATATGGGGAAGAGAAATGCTATGTGATGTGATATTTCTGACATAAGGTCTCAACTTCTTAATTATTGAATGACTTTCCATTATCAACAATTATGTTAACAGGGATACTAAAAAAACAAATGATCTGATTAAGGATGAATTTTTATATTTGGAGGCCTATGGTATAAGTTAGTGACATTGCTTCTACCCACTTGGTGAAGTACTTCGTAGTGATGATTATAAAATTATGACCATTAGATAAAGTAGGATTAATTTTACCAATCAAATCAAGGCCCTATATGGAGAAAGGCCATGGACTCATGATGGGTTGTAATTCTTGTGCTAATATATGGATAATATTCCCATGTTTTTGGTAGGCCACACATTTGTACACATATTGACAAGCGTCTTATTCCATGGTTGGCTAGTAATATCCTATTCGAAGGATATTTTTATCTAGGGCCATTCCACTAATGTTCCCTCCATAGACACCATCATGAACCTCTTTGATTGTTCAGGTTACCTCCTTCAATGTTAGACACCTCAATAGGGTACCATCATAGTCGCATCAATAAAGGGTACTACCAAGAAGGGTATATCAAAAAGTGTGATAGATGAAGGATTTATGTTGATGGAATTTAAGGTTGAGGGGAAGGATATTGTCATGAAGGTACCTATAAATATTATGGTACCAGGGTAGATTGGGATCATTTTTTACATAGAATATAAGTGGAGCCAATAACTGATAGGCCAGGATGATTAGATGCTCAATAAATAAATTGCCTTTTAGGACATCTTGAAGAAGATTAATAAGTGAGCCAATAGTGTTCATAGAATCAACTACCTTGTTACTTCCTCATGGAACTTGTTTAAAGGTGATGGGCTGAAAATTAGTCTTTAATTGGTCCACTAATTATTTATAAGGAAGTAAATTTTCATCCTTCATTTGGAAGTTGCCATTAACCTATTTGATAATTAATTATGAGTCTCAAATACTTGTGATTACTAGATATTCCATTGAATAGCTAGCTAGAGTCCATCTATTAAAGCTTCATATTCTAAAATATTGTTAGTATAGGGGAAGGTAAGGCAAAATGCTTTTGGAATGAGATCACCCTAAGGGGTGACAAAGAGGATGCCTGCCCTAGATCCATGAGTAGTAAATGAGCCATCAAATTATAACTTCCAAATTTATTCTTATGAGGTATTCAAGATGGACTCATCCAAGAAGTTTATTACAATGGGCTCAATCACTTTTAAAGGTGCCTCTGCTACTTGATCTACAATAACTTATCCTTTTATAGCTTTTTGATTTGTATACTCATTGTCAAACTCATTGAGTAACATGATCCATTTGGTTACTCAACCTATAAGTGCTGTTTTAGATAGTAAATACTTTAAGGGATCAATTTTTGTAATGAGCTATACATGATTAGTCAGCATGTAATGTCAAAGCTTCTACAATGCAAAAACTATAACTAAACATGCTTTCTCAATATGAGTATAATTTAGCTCATATGAGATTAATGTGTGATTGAGGTAATAAATGGATTTATACTTGCCTTGATCATTTTCTATGTGAGGAGAGCACCGATGACACATGGCATTGCTGAAATATAAAGGAGTAAGGGCTTTTTTGGAGTTGATGGCGATAAAATAGGTGGATTTTCTAAGTATTGTTTTAATCTATTAAAATCTTCTTGGTATTCTTAATTATAATAAAAGATTGTCCCCTTCTTTAATAGATGAGTGAAGGGGTGACACTTATCAGCTAGCTAAGAGATAAAATGCTTTATATCCTGAAGCTTTCCTTGAAGACTACATAGCTACTAGAGATTATGTGGTGGGGGAATTTATATGATTGCTTTAACTTTAGCTAGATCCATATCAATGTCCATTCTTGAGATGATAAATCTTAATAATTTTACTAAAGTTACTCTAAAGACACACTTTTTGGGGTTTAGCCTTAATTTATATTCTTGTAATCTCTCAAAGATTCTCTTGAGGACCACATGGTGCTCTGACCTTAGATGAAACTTCCCTAGAATGTCATTGACATAATATTCTACAATGTCATACATCATATCATGAAAGATAATAGTGATTAACCTTTGATAAGTGGTGCTGACATTCTTAAGGCCAAATGGCATCACATGATAGTAAAACATCCCCTAGGGAGTAATAAATATAGTTTTATGTTGATCTTTAGGGGCTATTTTGATCTGATTATACCTTGAAAAGCCATTCATGAGGGAAATCATCTCATACTTGGCTGTTGAATCTATAATTAGATCAATATTAGGGAGAGTGAAATCATCCTTAGGACATGACTTGTTTATATCCCGAAAATTAGTATAGATATAGATTCTACCTTATGGTTTTGTCATGGGGATAATATTGGAGATATAATCTAAATAATTGATGGGGTAGATGAATTTAACTTCCAAGAATTTATGTAATTCCTCCTTGACTAGTAGCATCACCTTAGGATGCATTTTGCATAATTTTTATTTAACAGGTTTTAAATATGATGTACAACTAGGTAGTGTACCATTAGAGAAGGATCTAATCCTGATATGTCAGAGTAGCTCCATGTGAACACGTCAATAAACTCCTTAAGTAGCTCAATAAAATCTTCACATTCCTTTGTTATAAGAGATGCCCCCAATTTCACTATCTTGGGATGCTTGTCAGTTCCAATATTAACTTCAATCACCTCCTCAATAAGAGAGGGTGATTGATATTATGAATAAGGGGGAAACAAGACTTTTGGATTATCAGAAGCAAAACATTCAGGTAGTTCAGTATCAATTTCAAAATAGTCTTTTGGAATGGAGTTATATGGAAATTTGTTTGATTCTTTGGTAGATTCTCCTTCTTCATCAGAATATTCCTCCTCACTTTTAATGTGGGATGTTTGTTGTTCTCTAAAATATGCTGATTGACAAAGATTAATAGATCTCCAAATGACATAGAATCTTGAGCTCCCATGAATTCTAAAATGGCCTCATCATTTTTAAAGGTATCAAAGGTGGGATCCTACTTTGATTCCTAGTATATGAGGGAAGGATAATGGAGGGAGATATTGATGGTAAAAATAGTGGTATTAGGGAAATGGTTTGTGGTAGCAAGCTACTCAAAACAACTATACATAGGTTCTATTTCAATGTCTTCATCAGGGAGAGATTACTCATTAGTTAAAAGAGAATTAACAATGATATTAGTTAGATCATCATCATATAGTTTGTACCCTAACCCAAATTTTGATGAACTATATCAAACTGTGATAGGTTCTAATGGGCCTTGTTCCTATTTTCCCAGTCCTCTTCCTTTGTAGTTCATAGTTTCCATCATTCGCTAAACTTTGCGATAGTTTTGCTTGGGAAAGATGAAGACCTCAGTATTTATTATGGGCCAAGAATCATCCCAATATTTAAATTTTTCATTGAACAAAAACCCTATGCTTTCAAAAGCTGTTGGCCCAAATTAATATTTTATGGGATTGTTCTTCTTCATACCTGGGGACCCATAGCTACGTGGGGACAAGGGGAGATCATTAATGAAAAATGTTTTATATTCATATGCTATGTAGCTAGTGGATGTGATTTTTATCTTGGTAAGATTAGGTGTTGGAGTATATGTGGATTCCAATTAGTTGGGAGAGATATATTTGGTAGCCATTAGAGTAAGGATAGAATTTTTAATGCTGAGATATGGTGATGGGGATATGGATTGATCCATTTGGTAGCTATGATGGTCAATGACTCCAGGAATGGTGACCTTCTTTCCTAAATGAGTGAAATTTAAGCACTGATGGAGGGTGGAAGGTATGGCTTACATCTCATGATTCTATGGCCTATTGAGCAACATGTTATATGGTAAGTCTAAATTTGCAACAGGTACTAAGGTTATATGAATTATGGGTCCTATAGCAATAGGAAGATTGATAGTCTTGATTGATGGTCTTTAGTTATCATCATATGCCTTTATCATTATTATGTTGGGCCCAAGTGATGATTTAGAATATCCCAATTTCTTTAGGAAGTCCAATTTACAAAAAATAAGTGCAGATCTTTTGTCTATTAGGATGCGAGAGACATGGTGATGAGCGATGGTGACTTCAATATACAATGGATAGTTGTGATGTGGGTTAGCCAGAGGTAGATCTTGAGTGCTGAAAATAATTTGTTGAGAGGGGGATAGATATGCCTTAAGTGCTTGAAACTAATTTTTATCTAGGTCACTAGGCACTTTTAAATCATTGAGTACTTGATTTAATATTTCCCTATGTAAGGTAGAAATTTTAAGAAGTTCCATTAGGGAAATTTGTGCATGAGTCTTTTCTAATTGTTGAATGATATTGTAGGATTTATTTGAATTTCTTGATGGATTTTTAGAACTATTCCCCTTATAGGTAGTAGATGAAGTGGAAGGATATTGAAGGGGTGATACTAGAATGAAAATATTATTACATTGAGTGGTGATGATGTAATTAGTTGTAGCCCTATTTATTTTTAGGATGAGAGATGGAGGTGAAGTGGGATCTTAGATTTTTTAGATTTTTATGGTATTAATGTAATGATAGGGAACATTATGATAATTAGTGCAATTAGAAGATGATGCCTATCCTTGGTCTCATTGGGGTCTTTGGTTCTTTTGCTCATGCTTTGGGAAAGGATCTTTATAGATGCTAAGGTGCTAATTTGTTGACTAATTTGATGGCACTTATTTAATCTCAATATCACCTCTTTCTATTAGGTCTTGGATATAGTGATTTAATTTCATACACTACTCAGTATCATGTCCATTTAATCAATAATATTTGTAAAAATCATCTTCATGGTACCAATAAATTTTAGGTTGATGATTATCCACTGATCTAATTTTAGGTAGAGTAATCATGTTGGTAGCAACTAATTATTCCAAGACCATCTCTAGTGGAACTCCCAAACTTGTTAATGGTCTTTTGCCTATGTGGGGCTTAGACTTGCCTCACAGGACTTTTATGGTAGAGATATTTGGGCATTATGTGGGGCCCTTCCTTTGGATTGTTTGCACATGTTGTGTCTTGGAATTTGTTACTCCATCACCCACAACATTTTTATTCTTATTAAAACCCTTGGGTTTTCCTAAAAAAGAATTCTCTTGACTTGAAATGTGATCATTATGGGAAAATAGTTTGATGGTTACCTTTTTGATAAGGGCCTTTTTGATTTGCATCCCCTTTTCTATGATCTTGTTTAAATTTTTAGCACATTGTAATTTCAATTGGTATTTTAGTTCTATGTTGACGTTGTCCACAAAGATTTTGGCTAATTATTTTTTAGGTACACTATACCTCAATCAGCTTGCCAAGCCATGGCATCATTATAAAAAGTACACCAAGATTTCCCCACTCCATTATTTAGCATTATAAAGGTCAATGATAGAAATGTCATGCTCGATATTGAAAGAGAAATGTCTAACAAATTACTCTATTAATTCTCCAAATCTTGAGATTGACCCTTTGGGCAGATACATAAACCACTCCAAGGTTGGCCCTATTATATTTTTGGGGAATAGCCTCAATAGATAATCATCCTCATAGGATACTTCATGGAAATTTACATATAACTGCTATACATGGTCTCTTGGATCTCCCTTTCCCCAATATTTATTGAATTTAGGCACCTCAAAATGTGAGGGAAAGGTGATTTATAGAATTCTAATGTCCAATGGAGATGAGTATAAATCTTTGTATCTATATTTGAGGGCTTGGTATTTTGGATCCATCTGTTGTAGGGTTTCTTTCATCATATTCCACTCTTGGGCAAAAGTGGGATCCCTAAGAGGATTGGTAGTCTAATTTTTACTACCCTAAGGGATATGAGTGTGGTGGATATTTTTATCAATGTTGTTAATATGGGTAAAGTTGTTTGTGTTATTGGAATTATTGAAATTATTTTCATTATTGGTGATATTAATATTATTTGGATTATTCTATCTTGGTGATGGTGGGCATTGATTGTAAAGTAGGAGGTTAATCTATTGTGTGAGTTGATCTAAGAAATCTTCGATGGTAACTTGTCTCCTATTAGCCTCAGTATGGTTGTTAATAAGGGGTGGTTGGTGTTCCTCTTCATCCATGAATCCATGGTCCACATCTATTTATTCTCAAGGATTATGATGAGCATGTTGGCAAGGTGAGTCTAGTCTTTATGGGTGGATTATGTTATTTAAGAGGGTGTAGTCAAAGGTAGATGGTAAGGTGCCCCTATTTCTATGGCTCATGCTAGAACTTGATCATGATTTTCATATAAATACTGGTCGATGAGATTTTGAACATCATCATTATGGAGGGTATTATATTTCTCATTTTTTGCATGAGGTATATGCATGTCACTATGGTTCTCATCATATTCCTGATTAGGATTCATCATTTATCCCATGGTATTATTATTTTGACTAGAGCCTTATCCAAGGTGGAGTTGAGATCAAGTGTGGATAACCATGGTGAAAGACTAAGAGTATGAAATGTGATAGATGAGGTTGGAAGTTTTCAAATACTTGCTTCGATCTAAAAGTTAGACTAGTAGTGGTCAAAGATTATGATGTAGATAGATGAGATGGCCAAAAATTACCATAAAACAAAGTTTTTAAAGAAACCAATCTAATAAAGATGAGGAAAGAAAGATGAGATCAAATATCTTTGTCAAATAGCAAATGGACAAGTTGATGGGTGCTAGAGGACAAAGATACCAAATAGAGATAAGGATATTGATGGGTGCTAGATTGAGATCTTATAAGGTTATGTATAATGATAATTTCAAGTCAAGGGAGGATATTTAATTATTTGAGAAGGATGAGTGACCACCAAAAGTTTAGATTTTTAGACAAAAAATAGTATTTGGAAGAATATGGGCGAAGTGAATGATGAGGATGTGTGATATGTATTACGTGTGATGTGAGGGATTGGACAAGAACAACCACTCAAGGTAACCTAATGGGAGATGTGGAGATGGATGGAAATAGTTTACAAATGGGGATGGGAAAAGATAAAATGGATGAGAGGTGATTATGGATGATTTATAAAAGGATGAATATACACAAGTGATGAGAAAGGAATGTATATGGATGAGGAATGGAGAATAGATGGGATAGATATGAAAGGTTCAAAAGATTAGAATGAAAATGATATGGGATTGGTTAAGAAATGTAATAATATATACTCAAGCTGATTTATTGAATGTGGATAGATTTTAGGAGGATATTTATGGAAGGATTATGGATTGATAATTAAATTAGGGTATGGGATGGGATGATACTTAAATTAATAAGGATGGAGTGACAAAAAGATATTAAGGGTAGTATGTATAATAGATGTGTATAATAAGTTATGTGGATAAAATAATTAAATGGGAGGGGGGATATTAAAGATGTAATATATGGATTGTGTGGATTATGATATAAGGATAAGAAGGGTGAAAGATAGACTATGAAAGATGGGTTAATATGAGATTAAAATGGATGAAATATGGACTATGAGGTATGATTATACAAGGATAAAGTAAGTGAATTTCATGGGTACGTTAGGTGGTTTGATGTGAATAATATATAATATATAGATAATGTGAGTGATAGGTATGGAAGGTGGCCTTATAGATGGGGTGATATGGGTAATTGATATGAAATATGGATTAGGAGGATTAGACTAGAGGATAGGATGAAGAGAAGACAAAATAGGTGGGTGAATGGATGATTTTTTGGGAAAGATAGACTATGCAGATAAAGTAATTATGAAAGGATAGGATGATATAAGAATATAGGTGGAATAAATAGCTAGACGTGGGGGATGGAAAGATATAATGATAAGATAGGTGATTTGGTAATAAATGTAAATGTGGGATTATTAGGATGATCTGGATGGAGTTTGGATAGGTGGATGATGTAAAGATAAGATGGGATGGAATAATATATGTGAGGAATATATTACAACAAAATGTGATGCTATAAGGATAAAATAGTAAATTATCAAATAATGGATGATTTATGAGGATAAACTAAGTGAGGGGATAAGATGATGTAGATATAAGATGGATAAATAAGTGGATGATTGGTGTAAAATATGGATTATGGGGATAAAATAATTATAATGAGATGTGATGATGTAGGGATAGAAAAAATAAAAAAATGGGTGAAAGATGTGAAGGATGATAAGTATATGATATTATGGATATGGATAGATACTAGGGGCAATATGATGGGTATGGGTAGTGAGGTGGGTATAGATATGAGATGAAAATATAAATGAAATGGATGATGAAGGAAATGGATAATTGGATAAATACTATATGTGGAATGCTATAAAATATAAATAGGATGGTCAATATAGGATAAATGGGGAAGGAATGTGTTATTAAATGAATAAGATGTGGTCAAATATGTAAGGATATGAAATGGATGTGGATATTAAATATTATGGAGTGGATATGGATGAGATAAATGCTTATAATATAGATGGAAGTATGATAAGGATTTAACTAAAATACAAAGAAGGATGTGAAAAGATGATGGGGCTAAGTGAAGTGGATCATATAGGGTGTGATTAGGATGAGAAAGTGAAAATGTTATTATGGATAAAAGGATATGGGAAAGTGTGTGGTGAAAAGGGATATGAAAAAAGGTAGGGGATACTAAGTGTTATGGGATAAGTATAGACACAAGTGACACTATTAACTAAGTGTAGGATGATAAAATGATACTAGTGTGATCATTGGGGGAATATAATGGTCAAATATTGGTCAAAATATATAAAATTATTAAAGGAGAAGGATGATATAAGGATGGATGTGGAAAGTGATAGAAAGTGAAAAATATATAGCCTAAGAGAGATGATGTAATATGGATAGCCAATATGGAATGAGATGAAGAAATAATCATGGGAAAATGGAAATGATTGCTATAGGTTTTCTAAGGTATGCATACAAAAAGTATGTGTGTGGTTGACTCGGCTAAAAAATAAAACAAGTATAGGCATAACACAAAAACAACACACATAATTACAATCCTAAATTAGTAAAATTTATGGGAATGTAACATAATGCCCACACCATCTAATGGCTACACAAGTGAGGCTATAGGTCGGTGACACATTACAGAATCAACTAAACCCTCTCGACCTTACTTGCACTTGATGGCTACTTCAGTGCTGGTATTGATGCTTGTAGTGGAACACCTATTATAGCTGAAGTCCCCTACTCTAAGGTTTACAAAAATATCTAGGGGAGTCCCTAATATACATGATGGTACATTGGGGCCCAAGTCTATGTAGGAGGCTATATGACTGCCCTAGGTATATGGGATTGATCACCCCTCACTCTATGAAAACATTTATGGGGAATTAAACTTAGGCCATAATGACAAATCTCCTTATGTTTATACTCCATATGATCATGGAGTTTAGTTATAATGTTGTGGTGAAATCCATGACACTAACCCCTATGTGCTAAGCTGTGTGCATGGTGATAAAATCAATGTCATGTGTTATATATATATATATATATAAACAATTTTTTAAAATAAGAAAATATAAAGAAAAAAATGATAAAATTGCACCCCTTATTGCAATCACAAAGGTTAGATATCTGATTGGGGTGCCAAAATCCTCAAGGAACATGTAAGAAAATGGTTAACAACTCAAGTTTCTAAAATTCCATGAGTCCCTGAAATCCCTGAGTACAGAGGGCAATCCTGTGACTGAGAGATCAATACCAAAAGTAGCTAATGGTGGGTTTGAAAAATGATGACTAACTGCTATGGTTATCTACAAGATTGCTACTATTAGAAAATATTGCTACTCTAATCAATAAAGCTGCTATTGATAGAAAAATATAAATAGTGATATTATATTCCTAAAGCAAAATAGCCTATATATGTCTTAAACAAATAAAAGTCCACCATATTAAAATAATTACAAGGCTTTGTTTTAAATATAATTATTTATGATGAAAATACTATTAAAGTCTAACACTAGCCCTAACTATGCTAAACTACAAAGCCACAACTTAGGATGATAATGTTGCTATTTGCAGGTCAAACCTATGATTGAGAGAGTCACATTTTTTTAATATGAGACAAAAACAACCTATAGGATGAATCTCTAGACAATCTTCTTGCTCTTATTTTTTACCAAAACCCTACAAGATAGAGAACACCCCTTATAAGTAGATTGTTTTCATATATAAAATGAGGTTAAGTTATCTATATAGAGGAATGCCTAAACTAAATTTACTACCAAAAAGGGAATGCTTTCAAATTTTAAACTTACAGGCCTTCACCTCCCTACTATCAAAACTTGATAGCCTTACAATTGATAATATAAAGGAAACAAGGGTAGTGTTTTACCAATTTTTGATGAATACGTAAAATCACTATTGAGAATAATAACCTATCTATTACTAAGTTGATACTACCACTGAGGGACTCATGGATTTATTAAATAGGTGAAAAATACTTCCTCTTATTACCACAACTTTAAAATAAGACCAACAAAGGACCAAAAATATAGGAACTAACTCTTACCTAGAATTAGAAATGATAAAATATCCCCTTAATTATGAATTTTGACAATACCACTAGTAAAATCTTGATATCATTATTACCAGATCAACCTCTTTAATTATGGAGTTACAGGATTGTCAAAGACATCTAAATAGAATAAATTCTAAGGAATCACTTCATGTCCTACACATAGATAAACAACACACCTAAAGGAAACAATGTCAGGGATATATGAAACACTGGAAGCACACAATTGATTACCAAACCAAGCAACTTAATATGCGGAAATTAACCAGAATCACAAGTAACTAAAATTCAGAATAACACATAATATGAGAGACAATACACAACTTGTATTAAAACTCTTGAAGAAAAGAATACAATAAAGAAGATGCCACTTCTTCTCCACCACCTCTTCAGAGGCTTCCCACACCTCAAGTGAACAGTAATTCTCTCCTCAAAGCTCTCTCTCATAGGTTCCAACACCCAACTCAAACGCAGAGTTGGTGTTCACCTCCAGTGCTCCACGCACTCCACAAGTACACAAACGTACTCCAAGTAGATCTCCCCTAAATCTGCAACAACCTGCACCTCAATAGACCTTACTTATGGAAGGAACTCCCTTGCCTTCCTCTTTGCTCTATCTGAGTACACACCTATACTCCAAGTAGATCTTGCCTGATTCTGCTCCCTGTTGTGTTGCTATCCTATCTGATCTTGCACACCTGCAAATCACCCTGGTTCTGCACACCTGTGAACCTTGACCTTGCACACACATACACTTGCATATCAACGATCTTACTTACCATGCAGATCTCCTATAAAGGCCATGCTCACTTGATGACCAAGATCATACATACATGAAGAACTCTGCTGATTCTCCACTCTAGCACCCACACACCTAGTACTGTGGCACTAGGAGGAATGCACCATTGCTCTACCTCTCTCTGAAGGAGCTGTTTGCTCTCTTACTCCCTAGCACTAGCTTACAATACAACCATGAGTCTATTATATAGATCTCATCCAAACAATAATTAGACATCTAATTACAATAATTAGACATCTAATTACAATAATTAGATCTGCAACTCTTAGTCTAAAATTAGCTCTCATCATGCAAACACTTGGTTCATCAACTGACTTACCATAATATACTCGCAGTCAAACCACACAGGTGATCGATGTCGATCCCTGTCCACCTGGGGGTCGCCGACGCTGACCGATCTCTGATCGACGTCGATTGCTTCCTATCTCCTTATCCTGCCGATGTCGGTTAGCCTGACCGACACCAGCGTCTGTGAGACTCCACAACTCTTTTGCAACCTCCTCCATGTCTGCATCAGTGAAGCTTTTAGCTCCACAACCTAATAATCTCCCACGTGGAGATAAACAGCTGCACTATACCTGTACCTGTACCCCATCTAATCTATTTCTTAGTTTGTATCCCTCTTCAAGCTCAATCCTAAAGACAACCCACCACACATCCCGTGGTGTACCTCCTGTCATCCGAGTACCCTGCCACATCCAAACCTACAAACCCATGTAGTGAAGTCCTAACCCTGCATAGCATGAATCCCTACTGCTGGTCCCTCTCAAATACCTGAGAACCCACTTCCCCGAATTGGCTCCTAACTCTCTGACAGCTCCCATTGCATGGGAATACTCAGGTCTATACCAGACCTCATGTGATTTTAGACATTGTACTTGTCTAGCCCTTAGTGTGCTCTAGCTCTGCATCCTAAACCTTGCCAACACCTGATTCACATCAGCTCTCACTGGAGACAAAATCAACCTGTGATCTCCATGTCTCCCATGTCAAAGAATTTCGCTGCTCCAAACTCCTCATGACATGCCACTGAACTAACCTTACCCTTAGCTCAGCAAAACCCTATATGTCTAAACCTATACCAAGTTCATCCTCCACATACAGCAACAAGATAATGTTGTGACCATCATCCACCTGGTAAGACAAACACAATGGTTATACTGACATTGACTAAAGCCCTACTTTGTCATCCACCTGGTACCACCTGTCAGTCCTGTCCCACTATCCTACAACTCCCTCAAGACCATATGCCTGGTCTTCCGTCTCACATGTCCGTTCACTCTATTCTTCAACTAAGGAATCCATTCGTCTCTGTGCTTTCGCACCGGCTGGCAACCCTACCAAAACTCCCGTTTGGTTCTGCATCATATCCCTGCCATGCTCCCACCTATTTCCTGGATCCTTCCTGCTCTACAATCAGCAACGAGTATAAAGAAGAGGAATAATGAATTTGAGGGCCTACTTACATCTTCAATCCTCTGTATGGGTGTTTGAGACTCCTTGACAGCATGTTATCCACCTAAAATCTGTTACAGTGACCGACCTCGGTCACTCCATAGTCTACATCTGACCGACGTCGGTTCCCATGCGTCTGTCCCTGACTACCGACCCTGCCGACATCGGTGTCCCTATTTCCGATGTCGATCCTCCTGACCGACATTGGTCTTACCTACTACCGACGTCGGTCCTCCTGACTGATGTCGGTCTTACCCTACCCGACATCACCGGCTTCGGTCTGCACATGACCAACATCGGCACCTGTATGTTCGATGCCGATTCCTCCTGACCGACGCCGGTACCTGTGTTTGCTTGTGAGTGATGACTCTTTACCCGCGAGCTCCTTTGAATCAAAACCCATGTCCAAACTGCTCTGATCAGAAGTATCTAGCACCATCCACTGGTTTTTGTCTGCCATCTCCTCCATAAACACCAAGGCTTTCTAGTTCTTAAGCCTGTCAAATATATCTGTCTTCCACTTAAGAACATGCATCTCCTTCCTACTCATGTGACCAAGCCTACGAAGCCACATCTCTGCAATAGAAGAAGAATCAGTAATATAAACAAGTAGATAAAGAGTACCTATTTTCTTACCACCAGCTAATTCAAGTGCATCTGCTATGAGAGTTCTTGTGCATCTCTCATCACCCAATCTTTCTAAAGAAATTAGCCATATCTCCAAACCTGGGACCTGCATGACCTTCATCAACACCTGTGTGTTGGCCACCTATAATTTTAGCTTCACTTCCCCTTTGCCAATTCTTTGGCAAGGCTCACCAGCTCCTCTACCTGGGGCTGCATGGAAAGAGGCAACCGAATCTTTTATCCTAGATTCAACTTTATCCAAGAAACCTCCCAGAGCATCCTGTGCCACATAACCTGCAACATCTGCTTCTTTAGTTTTTTCATGCTGATCTTCCACAAACCAAAAATATTCTTTTACCTGCTCTTTCTTTCCATGGGACCGAAAGTGACCATCTGTGCTTTTCAACTCCTCCATTCTTAGCTTACTTTCATCTACCATTGCTTTACTCCCACTCAATCAAAAACCCCTAAGAGTGACCTTTAACCAAACACAAAACCTGCTTCCTGCAACCTTAGCTCTGATACCACTTGTCAGGGATATATGAAACACTGGAAGCACACAATTGATTACCAAACCAAGCAACTTAATATGCAGAAATTAACCAGAATCACAAGTAACTAGAATTCAGAATAACACAGAATATGAGAGACAATACACAACTTGTATTAAAACTCTTGAAGAAAAGAATACAATAAAGAAGATGCCACTTCTTCTCCACCACCTCTTCAGAGGCTTCCCACACCTCAAGTGAATAGTAATTCTCTCCTCAAAGCTCTCTCTCTTAGGTCCCAACACCCAACTCAAACACAGAGTTGGTGTTCACCTCCAGTGCTCCACGCACTCCACAAGTACACAAACGTACTCCAAGTAGATCTCCCCTGAATCTGCAACAACCTACACCTCAATAGACCTTACTTATGGAAGGAACTCCCTTGCCTTCCTCTTTGCTCTATCTGAGTACACACCTGTACTCCAAGTAGATCCTGCCTGATTCTGCTCCCTGTTGTGTTGCTATCCTATCTGATCTTGCACACCTGCAAATCACCCTGGTTCTGCACACCTGTGAACCTTGACCTTGGACACACATACACTTGCAAATCAATGATCTTACTTACCATGTAAATCTCCTATAAAGGCCATGCTCACCTGATGACCAAGATCATACATACATGAAGAACTCTGCTAATTCTCCACTCCAACACCCACACACCTAGTACTGTGGCACTAGGAGGAACGCACCATTGCTCTACCTCTCTCTGAAGGAGCTATTTGCTCTCTTACTCCTTAGCACTAGCTTATAATACAACCATGAGTCTATTATATAGATCTCATCCAAACAATAATTAGACATCTAATTACAATAATTAGATCCACAGCTCTCAGTCTAAAATTAGCTCTCATCATGCAAACACTTGGTTCGTCAACTAACTGCCCGTAATATACTCACAGTCAAACCACACAGGCGACTGACATTGGTCCCTGTCTGCCTAGGGGTCACCGACGCCGGCCGATCTTTGACCGACGTCGGTTGCTTCCTGTCTCCTTATCCTGCCGATGTCGGTTGTCCTGACCGATGCCGGCATCTGTGACACTCCACAACTCTTCTGCAACCTCTTCCATGTCTGCATCAGTGAAGCTTTTAGCTCCACAACCTAACAAACAAAAAGTTAGTACAAGTAGCCTTAAAATCTAAGGTTTACTATGAGAAAGCTCAATATCCCCATTGGAAAAAATGATATTACAAATAACAGGGCAATCCCATGACTATGGGAGTCACAATATTGTCAAAGATCCAAAACCCTACTAGACCCCTAACCATTAATGACTTATCTAATAATATCACTATTTAGACTAATGATGTTGTGATTGCAATATGACCACTAATAGTGCAATCCTGCTACTTACCTGGAATCCATCAAAAAGTGAAAATTTGGCCTTGTATCGATGTAAAGATGGTCCTGCAATCACTTAAAATGATTTTAACAAGAGTGTTAGCCTAAATAAGGCAGGTTGGTCCCATTGTGGTCACCAAATGTGTACCAAAATTTTGATTTAAACAATATTATCAAAATGACAATAACATCCAAAACCTTGATAAACACCAATAAGAATGGATAGAGAAGGTAAATCAGAGCAAATATAATGTTCTTACTATCCTCTTTACCTTTTCATAATTCCATTCCAGGATTGCAATTTGTGTGATTGAACTTGAAAATCTTATATTTTGGATTGCTTGTCATATTCTTGACAATGGCTTCCAAAAGGATATGGGATGTGGATAATAGCTTGGATGGATGTTTGAAGGATAGTATGGATGCTTGAAAAGTAATCTTAATGGCTTGCTAGTGGATTTTTCATTAGTTTGAGGGTGGAGGGAAGGTTTATTTTTATAGGCAAATGGAGGGAGATCTATGGTCCAAATTCAAATTTGGGCCATTAAGATCTATGGTTAGGGAATTTCCATGGAATTTTTAATTCCATAAAAATCTCTAGAATAGGGAAATTATAGAGGAAGGGGATAAGTTGGGGAAGATTTATAGAATCATCCAATTTTATAAATCTCCCCATAGGGTTTAAGGTTTTAGGAAATGCTAGTATAGGGTGGTGGGTGGGTATTTGGAATATTTTTGATTTTTAAATTGGCTAGTGGGTTTAGGGGGTAGGTTAATAGGTAAAAGAGCCTATTAGAGGTTTAATAAGGAAATTAATTGGTTTTAGAATGGGATAAAGGTTATGTGGGATATAGGAATGGGGTATGTATATTAGGCCAATGGTTAATATAGCTAGAAATACCATAATTTTTTTGAATTAACATAAATTAATAAGATTAATAGGGTGAGCATATTTTAATGCATACATTTGTTTCTTTAGGAAGTAGTATAAAGAGTGTATAAATGGCACTTTAAGGATTACTATGAAAATCTACTGACACTTCACTCATAATTCCAGTTGGGTGAGTTGAACACTTATGCTTTCTAAGTGCTTAAGGCTAGACACCTAAGTTCTAGGTGAGTAAGAATTACCGATATTAGACCAGGGAAGCACACCATACCACCATATGTTGGATCCCAGATACAGGGTGCTTTCAAGCCCCTAGGTAGACATTAATTTGGATTTTCATGCATAAATCCAACCAGGTGATTCAATCTCTTGTTCTTTTTAAAACACTTGAGGCCAGACATCTAAGTGGTGGGCACGTATAACTCACCAAACTCAAGAGGAAGATGCATAAAACCTAGGTGCGCAAGAGATATATTATAGGGCCTTAGAGGTCCAAATAAGAACTACTTTGATGTTTTCATGCATAATACCCATTAGGTGAGTCAAACCCATTTTATTTCTTGTCATCTAGGGCCAAACACCTAAGTTTTTGGGTGGAAGTTGCTAGACTTAGATGAAATAAGATCCAAGTAAAGATGCATAACATGATCATGCATATGAGATAAAGTGAAGATGCATAATATAATCATGCACAAAAGAATACAAAAAGGAGAATCAAGTACTGAAAGGCTGTCATAAAATATTTGTATGGGGTAGGATAGGCCAAGGCAAGATGAAGTGAAAGAAACTAACCAAGATAAATAATCACGCTTGAAATAAAAGTGCAACAAGAAGATAAGATGGAACTAAAGAGGCTAAATTATGCACATGTGAGGCATTGTACCTAGGTTACAATATTGAAGGTGAAGGTCATGCTAAGAGAATAAAGTGTAGAAGGGGAACCATCATAGATAGCTAGCATCCACCTAGATTTGAGTGGGAAGTGAACATTTGAACCATAAATCACTTCACTAAAATACCATTAGAAGCATTGAATGAGGTGACAGTGGAGGCATAAAGATACACATTAAATGAGTTGGTGATAGAGGAGTTTTGTGGATTTCATGGAATTTTATAGAGTTTAATAAATATATATGTCACCAAACCATTAACTTACCTACATTAAAGATGGTAGATGTAAGTAGGGTATAAAATGTCACATGATAGATTGGTTTTGGTTACAAACTTTGTGTGAACTTGAGACATTGAGAAAACTAGAGTGAACCATTAAACTAGAGAGCTGAATCAGATAAACCCTACTAGAGTGAGAATTTTAGCACCCTCAGGCACCTAAAGTGAATGATTATGAAGTAGGAGAAATTTCACTCACATCGAGTTAGTGTAGAGAGGTATGGGAAGAGATTTCTATAGGAACCAGTTGGAAGAAATGTGAGTTACCACTAAGGCCACCATTAATAGCCCACAAAGCTAAAATATGAAGGTACAATCATAGATCTTGTAACTATGAAGTGCCATTAACAATTTGAGGTTTTAGTAGACCTAACTTACCTAATTTCAACACTAGTAAGCTCAATATGGGTAATAAGTGGAAGGGATCAGGTCCACAACAATAAGATCTAAAGAAAGAATGCGTAGTGGTAGAAGTGGCCCTTATAATAACATTAGCACCATTAGTAGGAGTCAACATCATACAATTCAACATCGAGGTGATAATAAAGATGTCCAATCAAGTGATGCAATTTCCCCTAGAAGTCTTAGTAAGGGCAATTATCATTTTTTGTTGCACACCTACTAACTAAAAGAGTAAAACCATCATACCTATAGCCATGAATAAGACCTAGCATTAGATTGGATGGTTGATATAGGGAACAAGATGAAGTAAGGTGAAACATTATTTGATGTCTCTATTCAAGACAGGTTGATGACTGATAGCACAACTTAGCTTTATGATTTTCCATGCTTTAGAAATCTAGAATAACTTATTCAATTCCTTCTTTCATGAGTCCATGGAGATCATATATAATTTATAGGGAGGAACATAAGGATATCAGTGCACCTCATAGGAAGGATAACTAAGCTCCCATACATTGGAAAAAATATCCATGAAATGATAAGTGATGATGAAGAGGTGGAGCACATGGTGAAGCTCTTGAGTTATTACAAGGGGGATTCTCATTCCCCATCAAATATTGTAAGGAACCCAACATGAGGGTGGCATCATACCTCAAAACTTTTCCCCTGTGGTCAATGGATCAATTTTACAAAAACTTACCTCTACATCACCTACTATATGGCACATGACATGAAGTTTAATCTTGAAAAATTTATTATGGAGGAGATTTTAAACAATGTGATAGAGTACCACTTGAAAAAAGGGACCTTTAGGTGGGGGTCCATTCTAATTTTGATGGTCATGGAGGAAATTAGGATACCAAATGGGGATGAGGACAATCTCTAGATTTTTCCAAAATATAATTACTCCCCAATGTAGAAATACAAGGACTTCACTTGCCTCAATTATTTCAACACAAAGTATAAAAATCAAGTGTTAGGGTGGTGCAAGAAGTATATATATGTATTTAGGATAGAGTGGTGAATCCTCTATGAGATCTCCAAGAGCATGTATGTGATGACAACCTTGACCATTATGTAGCATTTTTTCATAGTCTGCTTGGCACTGTTTGATGGTAACACATTTAGCTAGTTGAGGCTCCCATATAGTTTCTCAACCAAGTATTTTAGGGACATGCTCAGAAGGATCCCTAATGTGAAACAATTGGATATTTTGGTGAGGAAAATAAACATGAAAAGGAATAAGTTATGGCACCAATTTATGCACCTAGATGGAAAAGTAGTAAAGGATAAAGAGGATGATTCAGATCATAATGATAGATACCCCTTCAAGAAGTAACCATAATCAGGAACATCTATATGTTATACTATGAGATGGAGATAAGGAATAAGGGCCATAGAATTGAGTAGACCAATGACCCCCCCATCAAGATAGACAATGAAGGAATGCCATTGCTAGCTAAAAATAAAAAGGATCCTAAGAAGAAGAAAGGGGAAACACTTGAGGAGATAGAGGAGTGCATTAAGTTTAAAATCACCTCAGGCAATGAAGCCTCTCTATTAGCCCCAATAAATAAGAATGTGAAGTTCATGTCAAAGAATTATGCTATCTCAAAGGAGAAGAAAATAAGCCAAAATTTCCATCTACGATGCCCAACATCACCCTGGTAGACATAGAGGTGTAAGAAGAGATGGAAAATAAGGTAGAGTTGGGGAGGGGTGTGTACATTGTGCCCAAACAAGATGACTCCTTATCTAGCGAGGAAACTCCCCCACCACCCTAAAGTGAAGTGACAAGGTAGGAATGAGTATGGAGGAATCTTGGCCTTAGTGACACAGATATTTGAAAGGCATAGGATATGCAGAAGAGAAAAGAATAAATGAGAAAGGTTATCATGATAGAGGAAGGGATTGAGATAATTGAGGCTAAAGAAAAGAGCAAGGTAGAATGAGAAATAGAGGGAAATCCTAGCATAATGAAAATACATGAGGCTCACCAAGGTGGCACTACTGCCATGCTCAGAGAAGCAAGACCATCAAGCACATCAATGAAAAAAACTAAAATGAAATATCTACAAGACAAAGAGGAGTTGAGGCACAAATGGGAAAATATGGGACTTGATCAAGATCATATTGATTTAGTGCTAGAGTTACACCAAAAATAAAGGCCATGAGGGCCAAGGGCATGACCCAATCATAAATTGACAAGATTGAGGCTGAAGAGATAAGGGTCAAGGAGGAAAGAACCACTATGATAGTGAAAAAGAGTAAGGAAAAAATAAAGAATGCCAAAGATGATAAGGGCAAGAAAGTGAGAGAAGAGAATAGGGTTATCGTAAGTGCGAAACCCATAAAAGATAAATTAGTATAGGTACCCACTACCCACAATATCCTAGCAAAGGAAGTTGTAGAACATGCATGCCCTAGTATAAAAGGGGTTTTTGGGGATAAAGAAGGTGATGCTAGTGACTTAAAGGAAAAAAAAAAAAAGATAAAGAAAAAATAAGTTGGTGTCAAGAAGGAACCTAAGGAGGTTTGCACCAAAGAGCCATAGGAAGAAGAAGCAGATGAAGTGGAAAAGTTCAAAGAAGAACCCCTATAGAAAAGAGAAGAAGAAAAAGGCACTGAAGAATGCAAAAATACTAGTGAATAAGATAAGTAGATGAAGTTAGTCATCAAAAAAGAGGAATTTGAGCTAAGATACTAGGAAAAGGCATAAAAGGGGTATAGCCAAGATGATGATTTATATATGTTGGAGTATATGTCCTCGAAAACTACAATAATTTTGAAGTGCCATAAATTTTCCTTTTTACTTGATTTCTATATGGATTAGCCTCACTTCGAAGTGCCAATGAAATCATCCAAAACATTGAAAAACTAGAGGGGCATGACTACCAACTTGTCAATCCCTGGGATATGACCTAGTAAGGTTAGTTAATAGCCTACTTAAAATAACCTCTGAGGTAGTGTGAAAGAACATTTTTAGTGATGTTTACACCAAAAAATAGAAGGATATAATGCTTAAGGTAGAGGAAGAACTTAATGCCATAAAGCTCAAGCTCCAGTAGTTGATCGAGCACATTTAAAAAGTAGAGCCATCCATTTTGGATGGTGTTGACACTTTTAATTTTTTAAATCTTGATAAGGTGTGATTACTAATAGAATAAATTCTCCCTCAAATGAAGCTGATGCTAGAAGAGGAAGAAGACCCTTATGAAGCCATCAAGAAAGAGCTCAAAAAAAAGCTCAATTAGGTAAAAGACCTCTTTTCAAGACTGGAAGAGCACATAGATGATGCCAATTTTATCTTCTATAACTTATCCACCCAATAATTATTTATCAATGCATTCCTCTAAAAGGCAAAATAAGAGAAGGATGTATTGATGAAACAAACATTTACTATCAACAAGGCTGAGTGCATGCAAATTATGTCATAGGTCAACACTTTGAGTTCCTAGTTGAAGACATAAGAGTAAGACCTGGAAGAACTCTTTCATGCCTTTTAGACAAAGGCAAGCAAGCAAGGAGCCATCCTAGATGGTAAGGTTCAAAAAGCAAAGGCTAGAAAAAAAGAAAAAACTAGATAGCACTGATGTGCTCATACTCAAGGTTGCCTCTATGGAGATCGATGCTGCTATTGATGAAATCAAGCTCTCAATCTAGGGATTTAATTATTTCAGGGTAGAGTTGTAATAGAGTATGCCCAAATTTTACATAACTAAGGCATTAATAGGATAGTCTAAGGGTAGACTAATGGTTTTTTATGGGTGATGTTGTGCTCTTTTTCATGTTAAGTAGTGGATCGACACCAACTCAATAAATACCTAAGCACAAGTAAATCATGGAGGATGATTGCTATTTTGTCTTTTAGTTTACCAGATAGATGGTGGCTAGCAACTCTAATTAGCATCAAGAAGTGGATGCATGGGACAATAATCGACCATTAAATATAAATGGCTCCTTTTGAATTAAGTAGTATTGAGAAGTAGGCACACATGATAGTGACTATGCATTAAAGACAAAGTATAGTTGAGATGATAGGATGTGTACCTCTATCTCTAGCTCAATGATTGGTGTGCCCCATTCCCCATTATCCTAGGATGCTCCAAATCCTATAAAAATAAGCTAAGTTCAATTGAAGGGGTGAGGCAAATTGGAGTAGCAAAGCTCTAGAGAATTGCTATTGGATAGTTTCCATTATCATTAAAACTTAGTTTAGGATGTTTTTTGATGTTCCCCTTTCTAACACTCAAGCTCACCTATGAGCTTGGGCCTTTAGAAGTTTATGTCAAGCATTTGATCACTTTATATTGATATACATGCATTATTTTTAAACTCTATCAATGAAGAACACTATATGAATGTTTATTGATTACATGATTGGTTCTATCAGATGTGTTTGATTTCTCACAAGTTTCCAACTTGACTCATTCATGGTAGACCTATAACTAGAAATGAAACCTGTGCCTATGATAATAAATGTGTTAAGTATGGTTAAGACCTTGCACCCTAAATTGATACCCATGCCTGATTACAAGTCTATGCTTAAGTCCTTTAACCAAATACCCAATTGACCTTCAATAAACTAAATAAATTTGAGTCCATGAAACCTAAGTCTTGTTCCCATGAATGCACAACCATCATTATGCTAACCCAAGCCTTAAGAATAGAGTTGTACCATGGCACAACTAGCCCAACATAGACCCTAGTCCCTTCTCCATTATGATTTAGATGAGAACATAAATCTTTCACCTTATGTATATTGATGCCCATATAGTCAAGTGATAAATTTTGAGCTCCATAGGAATCATTAGGGCTTGCACCCCTATATAATAAGCCTAAATTTGACTTGGACAACTAGGTAAGCACATGATTAGGCCCATGACTGAAAAGCCTAATTTTATACAACATAATTTTAACTTCCTTATAAAACCATAATCATCCCTAATCATTCATATTTCATCTTGTATCATCCCTAATCATTCATATTCCATCCCTAATTCATTCATAGGTAACCCTAATTCCATCAGCAACATCCCTAATCAACCCATCACTATTCATCACCCCCAATCAATTAATCTTATTGCATTTGAACCTTGCCAAACCCACATGAATCAAATTGGATTAATTAACTATCTAATAATATTAGTAAGTTGATTAGTTTAATCATAAAATCTATAGAATGATAAATTTAATAATATCTAAAATCCATAAATCAAATATTATTACATCAATTTTCCATTTCAAATCAATTAAATCATCTTCCACTTGCCAAATATCATCAAATCCAAGGTAAGGTGAAAAAATATGACATGCCCAACCCTCATCAATGTAAGGCTATGCCTTTTTTAGCCATTCACTTTGACTAAAATCTGAACCTTTATTTCAATTAAAATTTATCCATCTATTCCATCTTGGAAAATGTATAAATTGGAGGTCCCTCCTCCATTTATAACTAGCATAGGTTTCATAATGAGACTCTTTTTGATGACCAAAAAAATATCCCAATCAAGCATCATTTCATCAAGCCATTAAGTCATATGCAAGGGGACATGCTCTGAGAGTTCTTGTGAAAGCTTCATTGAGCACCCAAAATTGATAAAATTTGAGTGAAATCCATATATCAAAGGGATAATATTCATTGGTAAGTGAAGGTATGCACATTTATCTCTTTTTCTCATCGAATGTACATTTAATTTGTTAAAGTAGGGATCTTACATCATGTTTTGATTTCTAACTTTTATTTATTTCTCTAACATTTGTGCATGCATACATTTGGCATGCTTGATGGGACATTTTTTCATAATCCTTAATTAATTTTAGTTGCTAGGTAGTCTTTGTTTTACTAATCACCCTTTAGAGAATAATTAGGTAAAAATTGGGTCAATTTTTCCCATTTTAGCTTAAATTTATGTGCAATTTGTTTGTTATGAGAAATGACATCTCTACCTTTGATATCAATGTCTGCATAGAATATAATAGTGTGTGTTATATTAACATTTGTTCTATCTATTTTGACATCTAAAAAACATCATAGTGTCTGCATCAATTTTGTGACATTTACATATTATAGAGTGGTGTTTGTGTCAAACTAGTAGCATTTATTTCAATATTGTGGCATTTACGTGATTATTTCATCATCTACATTTATTCTTGGTCTATTTTGACAATTTAACGTCTAAAAAAATGTCACTACATATGCATATTGAAAACATCATTTCTATACTAAATAGTGACATTTATGCACTATGTTTTGACACTTTGGTATCTATGGAGATGTCGTAGTGTCTATGTACTAAAGAATGGCATTTCAATGCTAAAGTGTGGATTTTTTTCACTGCATGCCTATTTTTTGAAGGCCATAAATTTTGACTTGAGTATTTAGTCGAACTCTCATTTGTGTAAAAATTAATATATTAGAAATATGCATGCAACCATGAAAAAATATTACATTTTAGGGTTAATTCTAATAATAGTGGTGTTTTCATCTTTTAAGGCTTATTTTGTAAGCTAAACATACATAGTCTTTAATTTGTGACTTGCAAGACTGATATTTGGTGTTTTTCATGCTCCTAATCCTCTTGTGTAATTGATATCACTTTTCAAAGGCTCAATTTTGATCAAATTACTAACATTATGGCCTTTCAAGTTCTCTTGTCTAAGATCGTATAATAAAAAAAATACATGTCAATCTAATCAGTCTAATTATTCGTTTAATCAATCAATCAATCTTGCATGTTATTTTTTTCATCTTGTTTATGTGTGTGTATGATATTTACATCATGTATGTTCTTCCTTCACACTTTAAGGAAAATTATGAAATTAAAATTGAACTACATCAATTGTGTCATCCCCAAGACATGTTACATATGATTTTTGCTCATGCCACAAGACAATCTTGGGAATATATTAAGCTTTGGTGACTTGGATTTCATAACCCAATGTTTAGACAAAGTTCATTTTCTAGTGGGCTATATAAACTCCTTAATGTGGATGTTGTCATTGGATAAGCAATTTCATTTTTTAATGGCATTATGAAGTGAAGTGGTTTCATCCACCAATACTCAAGCCTTTAAAGACACATTTATCTCATGGATTTGGGCCTCAATGTATCAAATTTTTTATAAAAGATGCTCTTAATTAGCATTGTTCATCCTAGTTTTAAATCCTATTTGTCATAGACAAATAGTAGTGTCAAGAACATAACATTCCCCAATAAGACCCACCACATATTTTTTGAGGAATTATCAGTGGGAAACTAGTTGTATGTAATCCTACTTGCTTAACTAGGTTATTTTTACATGTGTGTATTGATTGCATCCCCATTTTTATGTAATTAGTTTATAGTCAATCCCATTGACATCTCAAATAAATAACAAAAATCCTTTTAATTTACATCCATTCTATTTTAATGATACTAATTGATTTGTGGACCAAGCAAGTATCCCATCCACTAGTTATAATCCCCATCATGATATCCCCCATTTCCACTACAATGGGAAATCTATTATGACACCCTTAATTTAAATTTAAACCATACTTGATCACATATAACAACTAATCCAATAGTTAATGACTCTAGCATCCCACATCCATCCTTCAACATCAAGACATTCATTATCTATTCAATCCTATGACAATCCACCCCATCCAAATCTTGACACCAATCAAGCCCTTGATCCCCACAATCTCTAATTTACTAAACCATATGACAAACTTGAAAACTAATCATAACACCATAAACCATCTCATACTAATCTAGATCATAATCCACACAAATTATTATTTTATTAATGTTGGAAGAAATGGGATGAAAAATAAATCCTAAAGAAACAAGCCTGCAAATGACAATCTCATAGTTAATCATCCTACAATGGATAATTTCATAATCAACCATCACCAAATTGGTACCCAACTAATTAGGCCCTTGATCCATCATTATCAAGTTGTATCCTATCATTACCAATCCAAGGAACACCATTTACCTAAGAACTAAGTGCACCCACATCCAAGAATCAAAAAATGAGGATATGCCAAGAACCCTTTACTAAGCATAATAAAACTCTTCCATAGAGAAATCAAGGTTAAGACATTTAATAATCTACATTTAATGAACCTATCTTCAACCAATCATCCATTCTAGAACGAACCACCATTAGCCTACCTATATTTGATAAGCCTCTCATTGAAGGACCTATATTTGATCAATAGTGAACCTTGACCGACAACCTATATTTGATCAACCACCTACCTTTGATGGACCACCTATATTTTATAGGGTTGTCTTTTATGAACTACCCATATTTGACATCTTTGATGAACCATCCACTGTTGACTACAAGCCCATATATGACCCATCACCCCATGTTCCCTCCCACATCAAAGCCTCCATCACTAAACCTCATGTGAATAACATAATTATAGATAAAATAATCCAAATAGACATTCATGAGGTTTTTACTAAAAACTATGACATGCCTCATGTAAATAATAAATGAGAATCAACATCTTATCAGGTTAGTTCTACATTGTTTGTCAAATCTAGTATTCTCGTAGTTGAAAAAATCAAAGAACTTAGTGAATCCTTGAAATTAGATGATAACCTAGCCTCATGTTTGCAAATCAAGAAGCACTCCATCACAAACTAAATATATTAAATCATGATTTATAAAGGCAAATAACTTGGCCATCATGAACAAGGAATATTGGAGCAAATCAAAGATCTCATAGATTTAGTTATAAACCTCTTACTAATTAAAAAAGAGCATCAATGACACTTCTGTGATTCTTGAGGAATATTCTACCATCATCAAAACAAGTTTCACTTATGATCTATATGAGGATCTTGATGCTACCAATCCCTTCAAGAAAATCACCCACCATACCATCCATTTTGATTACCAATATCCTAAATTAATTAGGTGGGACCAACATAATCACACATCATTGAATCTTTTTGAGAATGGCCAAGCAATAAAATAATTCATTAAAATTAAATATGGTTCTCATCTAGAAAATTTCAAATAAGGAGTCAAAATCAATCTTGATAAATCAAGATATCTCAAGGAGTATGGAGTGTTCCTCCATCAAAATCAATCACACATTTAAAATAATTCAAAATCAGTGTTCGTTAGTGAAAACCCCTTTGTGGCATTATCAAAAAATCAAAATCAAGATCAATATGGATCCACATTGCTTGACGATGACATCATTGATATCAATATTAGAATGGTTGATAATATGACAAGTGTTCAACTTATAACAAGTCTCAATCCCAAGGAGAAAAAAATTATTGTTACCCGCTTGAGAGGATTTTAAAATATCTTTGATCCCATAACATCCAACATTGTGCCATATGAAGCACTTATTTAGAACTCAAGATTTAAAAGGGTAAGTGACATTGTTTGTTCTAATCCCTCTTTGCCTCATTAATTTTCCATTTATCTCCATGACAACATCATCCACTTGAATATTTCACACAATCCAATAATATCATCCATCTAACACACATCCCACTTTTTCCAATTTGGAAGAACCCTCTATCATATGGGCTATGGTGACACCTCATTGAGATGTTCAGATAAAGCTAACTCAATAGTCAATGAATTTCACAACAACATCAATGTAACACATAATTGGGGAATAGTTTAAACAAGATATTGGTCTACCAAATTATGAATCAAATGGTTCCTTATTTGAGGGTTAATATTCCACATCAAAAATTAAAATAAAAAATAAAAAAATCCAAAAAAAAAAAAAAAATCAAGAGAGAAAAATAATCGTCCATAGGTGAAAACCATTTTTATAGTGCCTTGGGAAAGTACCATGATGAAAACTAGTTTCTAGTATCATGTGTAAATCCATTATCTACAAGTACTATACAAACAAGGGTATAAATCCACTTCACCCATCCATTGGTATCCTATCCATCCCCTTATCTAGCCTACCATGGCCATCTTTTCCCCCATTTTGAACTTGACAAGGAAGTGGAAGAAGTCTTGGGACATGTTTGAGAAACATATTGGTACATCCTTTGAATGTTACCATGATGGATGGACACTACATTCTTATGTAAATTTATCCTTCAACATCATTTGGATTTTCATCTTATATATCTAGATCATCTGTATCCATCCCTAATCAACTCTAATCACCCCTCATCATCTCTGAACATCATCTTGGCTACCTTCCAACCATTTGTCCATCCCATACCCCTTCCATCCCCACTGCTAGAACCAATTTTAATTTTATTAGTGGACTTTGTATATACATTAAAAGATACTAAAAATCAAGAAATATAGAAATTCCCAAAAATAATATAAAATCCACAAAACTCAAAAGTAGAGTTAGTTGTCCAATCCTTAGTCAGGGTCACATCCACAATCAAATATTTGCACAAATCACTATAAATTTCATCAAGATAAATCATTCCCAATCCAACCCCATCACATATATCATTAGTTGGGGGAACCATCTAGATATTAGTATCATCAAGCATCATCACATGGATTTTGGACTTAATTTATGACAAGATGCTTTTTGTTTCATTTGTTTAATTTATGACAAGATGCTTTTTGTTTCATTTGTTTTCAAGTCTTTATTTGTTTTGTTTGATTATTTCTATGTTTTTATCATTTATATGTGTTTGTGTTAGTCCTATGGCATATGGAAATAATTAAATCTTGGTTTTAAATATAATGGTGAATATTTTTGTATGTTATATCAAAATTAATGTTACTTAAACAATTATGATTTGTTCAAGATTAACAACAGGTTCCCATCACCGCATCAACTCCCTTTTCTAAATACACATTTCTTCTAACTAAAAATACATATATAACAACCGAACCTTTTTGCCTACATGTGAAGACATCACAAGAGCTCCATATCTAATCTAATCTAATCTAATCTCATCTAATCCTCATCCAATATCATCTAATCTAATCTAATCCAATTTGATTATAACAAGAATATCAATCCCTTACTGTTGGGTCATCCTTGTGTGCCTATTTTTTTAGCTTCTTAATTCTTAAAAAAATCATTACTCATCTGTTTCTATTCAAGATTTTGCTTTTTTCAGATTTAAGAGAAAGAAGAAACTAAAGAAGTAATGGACAAGGCTTGTGAAGTACCTGGATAAAGACTACGCACCGTAAATCCAGACGCTGTGAATACTCCTCTTTGGCTGTGAAGGAATAACACCTGAAAGAGATAAACACTAAAAACACAAAGAATGTTAGTCGATAAGAGAGTGGATTGCCAAGCAAAAGCTTGGTCCTAGAAGTGCTAAGGCTTCTTCAAGGATGACAATCCACTGTTTAGACAGAATATGATAAAAATAGAAAAGAGAAATAATGAAAGATGTGAAAAGAAAAGACTAAAAACAAATGCGTACCTGAAAATCTGTAATCTGGTAAACACAGTCGCCGACGTCGGTGGTATTGCCGTCGTCGGTCAGAAGGTTGCTGACGTTGGTTGGGGAAGTGACCGGCGTCGGTCGGGGCAATAGTCAAGCGCTGGGTTACAGGATTGGTTTCAGGGCTATAGGATAGTCTATGGTCTTGTCTGGGGTCTGGGGTCTGTGAGGGTCTGTTTGAGGTCTAAGGGACAGAGAATATTGTCTGGGAATAAAATGGGTAAGTGACAGAGGCGAAAGACGGAGAAAGGCAGATGGACAGGAGAGAGAGCTTTTCAGCGTCTCCGGGAGGAACAGAGAAGATTTTGGTGAAGGATATTGGAATAGACAGAAGACAGAGTATTTGATATAAATAAAATGATATAGAAATAAAGACAACACAAATACTTAGCTGTGTTGAATAGTTGATGAAGATAGCATGCAGTCCTGGTACAAAACGTTGGATACAAGATCTCAGTGCCTGAGAGAAGTTGTCAAGTATACTGATTCCTGCAAGAAAACAAGATGCTAGAACACCAGAAAGCAAGAGCACCAGATCTTTGTTTCACCGGAAGAGAGAGTTATGCCTGTTAGATCCCCTGAGATTCGAAAAACTCTGATTTTGATTGTCCTTACCCGGAAAGAGGAGGAGAAGTCTGTTAAGTATAACCGACGTCGGCGACTCCGCCGGCGTCGGCCGATAGGTGGCCGACGTCGGCGGGGTTAAAACGGGCAGAACAAGCCACCATGCCCATTTTTCATCCGCCAAGTGTTCTTATGCATTGGAGAATGCTGAGAGTTGTGCTAAATACGCACGGGAGTTTGTTAGGAGGTTAGAAGAATTAGGGAGAGATCTTGAGTGAGTCATAGGGAGAGAATTAGTCTAAGGTGAGGTGTCTAGGCGAGGTGTCCTTGGCGAGGTGTCAAAGGAGGGAGGGGTTAAAGGGGCCTTATTTAATTAAAAATAGATGTTTAATTTCAATTAATAAGACTTAGGTGGGTTAGGGACCAAGGAGGACTAGGAGGGAGAAAGGACCAAGGGTTAGACACTTTTTCGGTGTCTACATTTGCCCCTTTTTGTCTTGTTGGTTGTTCTGGACGAACTGCAAGACAAAAATAGGAGTTGTTTGCCCCAGGTAAGGGATGATGTGGATTGCCCCGAAGTATGGACGAGGTATTCCCCCTCAAAGCGGGAGTTGAGGGAAGGGAACCTGGAATCGGGTGCTGATTTGACAAAAGGTGGATGAGAAGGATGAAGAGTGAGTGAAAACGCTGCAAAAGTCATGATTGCGCGCATGCCACTGCACGAGATGGTCAGGTCAATTGTCACAGGTCAAGGGTCGAGGAGTGCCAAAATTAAAATAATCGGGCCCCAGCATTAGTCGTAGCTGATCGGGTTATTCAATCGAGGCTGAAGCTCCAAATGGTCGTCGTGTTTCAGGTATCCCGGGCTTAGGAAGTGCTCCTGAAAACACGAAAAAGTCACAAGTAGGGCGGATCAACTGGCATGTGATCCTATACTTGTGAGGGTCCAAAAATAGTCTGCGAACAATTCTGCTAACCAGCCGTGGAATAGCATACACGCAAAAAACAACCAAGGCAACATTGGCTCGGAAGTGGTCGAAGTCGAAGGAGATAGGCATGATCGCCAATGGTCATTGGTCAAGAGGATGGATGGACGAAAGGATGCGGCCGAGCTAACCCCAGAAGACCCCATGTCAACTGAGTGCTGCCTACATAGCCCTGGTGATAGGGCCTCAGGCCGATGTAGTTCTCCCTAAAAGGGAGGGAGGGTCAAAGGGATTGATTGGTCTTGGTCAAAGTCGATGAGTGGTCGTGGTCAAAGGTCTTGGTCAAAAGGTTTTGGTCGAAGGTCACGAAGTTGGGTGTGATAAGAGTCAAAGAAGAGAAGGTTTGCCCATCAAAGAGATGAACAAATGGGGGTGGTCGAGCTAACCTCAGAAGATGTGGTATCTGAGTGCTACCTACATAGCCCTGGTCATAGGGCCTCAGACCAATGTAGTTCGGACTGCGAGGGTCAAAATGGTCGATGATGAGTTTGGTTGAGTGTCGAAATGATGAGGGGAAAGAGATGTTATAGCCTTTTCCAAATGGTGTATTCTGTAACATTGGTCGAGAGTCTTTCATCCCTAGCAAGTTTCCATAGTCGTGATGGATGTATGCTAAAAATGAATGGAGGTTTATTTATGCTTCAGCAAGTATTGGTTTATGCTTAACATAAATTGGGTTGGGTCGGTAGTTTCCATGTGTATTGGTGTCCATAGAAACTATGTGAAATGGACGAGGATGATGCTTGAGGATAGCTTGGTTTGAGTCGACAATTGATGTGACCAAAGTGTAGAGAAGTGAAAGGCGAATCGCTCTTTCATTGACAAGGACCAAGAAGTCAGTATAGATAGGGGTTATTAGAACCAAGAACCCCATTATGCGTTGCGTCGTTGACCATAAGTTATGCTATAATGGTGACCGAATCACTTTGACACTAAAGTGAGCTCGAAGTCCCTTGAGCAGGTTATAGGAAAGGAGGATAGGACAACCCATTTTAAGAGCAGAGATAACTTCGCCGCTTTTTATAGGAGACCCTGAGACAACATAAGCCAAGTCCATGACTTTTTTTTTTTTTTGAGGCTGATCAATACAGGAAGCCTGTATAGTGATGTCATTGTGCTTGATGGTCAGTTATGAAGCTGATCGATGCGAGAAGCTTCTAAGATAGTGCTGTTTATTGCCAGATTTAGTCATAGCCATCCTTCAAGGGAGTGGTCTAGATCTTTGCTTAATAAGAGGGCTTTTGAATAGCTGTCCTTCGAGGGAGCAGTCTATTAGTTACAGCAATGATAGTACAGCTGTCCTTCAAGGGAGCAGTCTGCTTTTTAATTTGATTTTGTGACCTTGGTTATTTTGACATCTTGATTGATTGTTGATAGAAATTTGAGTCATGGACCAGACTTATAAAAGTTCAAGGCTCCCTTTTATTAGGACAAAGTATCCATACTATATAAAAGGGGTTTTAGAGGATTTATTAAAAGAATTAGGGTTGAAAAATAATAGGATTAGCTGGATGAGGGATTGCTCAAGGGACGAGCTCAAGTTAAATGTTAAGTAAACGAGTACTCAACTAGCAATAAAATGGTCGTAGATGCAACGCATTAAGGGGTTCAGGTTCTGGTCGGCCTTCAAGAGAAGACAGACGATAAGTCCCTGATCCGTACTTGTGCGTGATAATGTAAGCTCCGAGCCAATTAGGAGCGAATTTGCCTCGCTTACTTCGTTCCATATTAGTCACATGTTGATTCTCTTTGAGGACGAGGTCTTCGATATTAAAATCTCGTTCTCTCAGAGTTTTGTTATAGGCTCGTCTGATTCGACTTTGATAGACATGGAGATGATTAAGGGCAGCAAGACGACGCTCATCAAGTAACTCTAATTGAGCTAAACGATCTTGACGAAAGTCATCATTAGAAAGAATGTCACGTAGAGAAATGCGAAGAGACGGGATCTGTACTTCGAGAGGTAGGACAGCCTCTGATCCATACACTAGAGAAAAAGGGGTAGCGCCCGTAGAGGTTCGGATGCTAGTGCGGTAAGCCCACAAAGCGAAGGGAATTTGAATGTGCCAGTCCCTTCCAGTGTCGTTGACCACCTTCATGAGAATTTTAGTCAAAATTTTGTTGGAAGCCTCTGCCTGCCCATTTGCTTGTGGGTAGTAAGGCGAAGAGAAACTGAGCTTGATGCCAAATGAATCGCATAGCTTTTGGACAGTTTTATTTTTGAAGGACTTGCCGTTGTCGGTGATGATTTTATGAGGGACACCGAAGTGACAGATGATGTGGTTATTGATGAAGTCGACAATTTTGTCGGCTTTTGTAGAGACAAGAGGAATAGCTTCCACCCACTTAGTGAAATACTCAGTGGCGGTGATGATGGACTGATGACGAAGAGACGAATGAGGATTTATCTCACCGATGAGATCTAAACCCCATTGTGAAAAAGGCCAGAAATCTTGAGCAACTTGTAAGGCGTGACTGGGGAGATGAAACAAGTTAGCATGCTGTTGGCACTTGACGCATCGCCGAGCATAATCGCTACAGTCTTGATGAAGAGTGGGCCAATAATAGCCCAGGCGAAGGATGCGTTTGGCCACTGAATTTCCATTGAAGTGTCCACCACAAATCCCGTCATGGGCTTGTTTAATGGCATGAGAGGCTTCAGTGGAGGTGAGACAACGAAGAAGGAGGCCGTCGAAACCTCGCTTATAAAGAAGACCGCCTAGCATGGTATAGCGAACGGTGCGTTTGATGAAAGCTCGCCGCGCATTGCTAGTGAGGTTGGGAGGAATGAGAGAATGAGTCAAGTAATCCTCAAGTTGTTTATACCAAACATCTTGTGAACTATAGTCTATGGTGTGGACGAGATTGATGTCAGTGGAAATGTATGAAGGCAATGGCACACGATGTACCATGACATAAATTCTTGATGAGGATGATGATGATGAAGGATTATGAGAGGCAAGTGAAGCCATGGTGTCAGCAAACTTATTCGTCGATCGAGGAACAGTCTGCAATAAGTGATGGTCAAAAGATGCAAGGAGAATGTCAACACGGTTTTTGTACCTTTGTAAAATTTCATTTTTGCAGAGGTATGAACCGTTAACCTGATTGACGATGAGCTGCGAGTCACCGAAGATGTTGATGGTCTTGATGTCTAAAGAAAGGGCGGTTTGAAGTCCCAAAATTAAGGCTTCGTATTTGGCCATATTATTGGTACATTCAAAGTCAAGTTTAAAAGACAGAGGCATGGGCTCCCCTTCGAGAGGGATGAGAATGACCCCGGCACCTCCACCAAGTTGACATTTAGAGCCGTCGAAGAACATGGTCATTTGATAGGTGGCGTCATCGGTGGAAAGAGTGGCAATGGACTCGTCAGGAAACTCACAGTGAGAAGGTTGATTGTCGGGAAGTGGGGCATCAGCTAATTGATCAGTGATTGCTTGCCCCTTTATAGATTTTTGTTGGAGAAATTTGAGGTCGAGCTCAGCAAGCAACATGAGCCACCGAGCCATACGTTGATTCTGATAAGGCTTGGAGTGCATATACTTGAGAGGGTCGGTGTGAGTGATGACGAAGGTTTTGTGGTTAAGAAGATAATGGCAGAGCTTAGTAGCAGCAAAGACTAACGCCAAACAAAGTTTCTCGGTATGGGTGTACCGAGTTTCATAGTCGACTAATGTTCGACTGATGTAGTAAACTGCTTGCTCGCGGTGTTGCTCGTCTCGATGCGCGATCATGGCACCTAACGAATGATTGGTTGCAGAGATATAAAGGTAAAAGGGTTTATCATCTTGAGGTGGAATAAGGACAGGTGGAGAGATCAAATAGCGTTTAAGGGCTTCAAAAGCCTCTTGACAATCCTTATCCCATGTAAAAGAGATGTCCTTTTTAAGAAGATGATGAAAAGGTTGGCAGCGATCAGAAAGTTGCGAGATAAAACGTCGAATGGACTGGAGTTTCCCTTGCAAACTGCAAAGCTGCTTGAGATTAAATGGGGGTGGCATTTCGAGGATAGCACGGATCTTGGCGGGATCTATCTCGATGCCACGGAAGGAAACAATGAAGCCTAGAAGCTTACCAGAGAGGACCCCAAAAACACATTTCTTGGGGTTAAGGCGAACATTGTATTGAAGAAGTCGAGAGAAGATGATTTTGAGAATAGTCAGATGGTCACGACGAAATTTAGACTTGCCTAATATGTCATCCACATAGTCTTCCATGATTTTATGGAGGAGATCGTGAAAGATGTAGGTCATAGCACGCTGATAAGTGGCGCCTGCGTTCTTTAAGCCGAAAGGCATGACTCGATAGCAGAAAGTCCCCCATGGGGTTATGAAAGTGGTCTTGTGTTGATCTTCTGGTGCAACCAGGATTTGATTATATCCTGAAAACCCATCCATAAGAGATAACATCTCATGACCGGCCGTGAGATCAACAAGTTGGTCAATGTTTGGAAGAGGAAAGTCGTCCTTGGGACAAGCCAAGTTAAGGTCACGATAGTCTGTACAGATTCGGATCCCCCCAGTTACTTTGGTAATAGGAACGATGTTAGAGACCCACTGTGGATAATCGATGGGTTGGATGAAAGAGACTGAAAGAAGACGCTGAAGCTCTTCTTTAACAAGAAGTGCAACACGAGGGTGCATTTAGCGAAGCTTTTGCCTAACAGGCTTAGCCTCTAGATTTGTGACGATGTTATGGGTAGTGATGGTGGGGTCAATGCCAGGCATATCGCTATAAGTCCAAGCAAAGGCCTTGCTATGGTCAGAAAGGAACTGGGTATAGTCAAGCTGCTCCTGAGTGTCTAAAGATTGACCAATCTTTAAAACATGAGGAACATCGGAGGATGGAAGGTTAATGTTAATGGTCGATTCATTTAACATAACCTGCGTTTCAGAAGGAAGAGAGCGCTGAATAAAAGAATCATCAGCACCCATATATGTAAGAATGGCATCGTCGTCTACGCAGTGGATTGTGTTGATGGTTGATGAATCATCGTCTATCATGCTAGAATAAACGAGAGGAAGAGATTTGGGAACCCCGTTGAGTTGATAGGTTAGAGGTTCCAAGCGGATGGTGTTTATGGAAAAAAAAAAACTAGGAGGGATGGAAACCACCGACTCCGAAGGTGAGGATGGAAAAATTGGTGAGTCTAGAAGAAATTGGTCAATGTCTAGTTCAGGGGAGAGGTTTGTGGAGGCCTCAGTGGGTTCCTGGAAACCCAGTCCATACCGTTTCTTCGCATTATCGTCATTGGGTGTTTCGACAGGCTGATGAGAACCTTGTTCGTAACATCCAAAGCCGAAACCCTTCCATGCACACCTATAAAGATAGGTATGTGCAAAGGTGGGGTTGCTAAGAAAAGAGAAATCGGATGTGAAGGTTTGAGGCGAGGAAGAAGGATTTGATTCAGTAGGGGCTTGATCAAGCCCCCCATAGACAAGATTAGTGCGAAGGCTAGGAGGACCATAAGGAATGACCATCCCGATCCGACAGTCATAGTTTGGGTGTTGATGAAGTTGTCCATACTCTTGAGGAGTTTGGAACATATCTAGAGAAAGGAGACGATATTCTCCTAGTGAAAGTCTTTGGAAGACGTCGTCCATAGGGTCCTTGATTGGTAATTGAGAAGAGGATGTGGTGGCGACCGCTGTTTGCGTACTAGTTGACGCTTCTGCGAATGGGGATGATGTTTGGGTTGATGATTTGAGTGGTATAAGAACGTCGTTGGGGCTATAGGTTGTGTTACAGGTTTTAAATGGAGATGGATCGGCGGGAATAGTATGGATTTGTTTGTCATGTTCAAATTTAACACAACGGTGGAGGGTTGAAGGGACACAAGCCATGGCACAGATCCAAGGTCGCCCTAAGAGGATGTTGTATTGGAACTCTCCTTCGATGATGTAGAAGAGCTCCGGGATTGTGCGTGGCCCAACGCGGATGTGAAGGACAACAGTGCCGATAGTGTTAGCAGTTGTGTCATTAAATGATCTAAGGATTGCGTCAATTTTTGATACGCAATTCTTTGGAAGGGCCAATTGGTCAAAGGCATGGGAGGAAATGATATTGATGCTAGCGCCCCCATCGATCATAACTCGTTTAATACGAGTTCGATCAACGTAGGCTGTGATGAAAAGGGCGGCGTCCTGATCTTCCTCGGTAGAGGTAGGAATCTCAGAATTATTGAAAGTGATGGATGCGATGGGGGATAAAGAATGGACTAAGGCAGCAAGTGGTTGAGGGTCTTTAGGTTGAACCTCAGCTGCCTGTAGGGCTTTGATTAAAGCCTGGCGATGTTGGGGGGAGCTTTGAATAAGGTCATAGAGGGTCATCTTCACAGGCGTTTGGTGAAGTTGTTTTATCATGGATTCTGTGATTGCCTGTGAAGAAATGGGTTGGGACGCACCTAAGATAGAAATCTTAGGTTTTGGTGGTTGAGGTGCTTGGATGAAAGGATAGGTCCAAGGGATAGCGGCTTTTTCTTTCGCTTTGTCCTTCTGTGACCTAGTGGTTACATGAATGGCGTTGATTTCGAAGATAGTTGGTGAAGAAGGGTTTATGGTCTGTTGGATAGATGATGATGCGGTTGATGAGGCTGGATGAGAAGGTGACGAGGGTTGGTTGAGAGTGTCCTCAAGTAAAAGGGTGTCTTTCTCCATAAAATGGCGAATGACGGCCTTGAGGGCACAGTAGGTCTCAGTATCATGTCCTGGTGTGCGATGATATAAATAGATCTTTGTATCATCGAACCAAGACGGTTTTGAACCGAGAGGTTGGAATGGCTTGATGGGAGGAAGGGTAATGCTAGGGGTTTGCAAAATTTGACGTAATATTAAAGCGTATGAACCTTCTAAGGGGTCCACGCTTGTTGATACATGACGTGCTGGTGACTTCTGCTTAGGGGATGATGAAGAAGGTTTTCGTACCACCTTTTGGGTTGGTGGTGCGGTAATAGGGGAAGACGGCACTTTCTTTGTGAGAGGTGCCGACTTTTTGAGAGGTTGACTTGTGATTGGTGAAGGAAGTAAGGGAGGTGATTTGTATTGGTTAAGAGATGGAGTAGGAAGTATGCCAAGTAAAGTAGAAGGATGAGGACCCAAGATGGAGGGCAAAGTTGACGATGGAGGAGGGGTTTGCCTTTGTGGTTTGGCAGTTTTCTTGGATTTGGTTGGAAGATTATTTTTGGGCGAGGTTTGGTTTAAGTCCACCTTCACTTGCGGGTGAGTGAGGGCAGAGAGAGGGCGAATGCCAAATGGTTTGATTGGTTTGGGTTGGGTAGATGGAGATTTGGAAGCGGCGGTTTGGTCTTTGTTTGGAGTCTTGGATGATTCTACCTTGGGAAGATTGGCAGCATGAGATGAAGTGGCATGAGAATGTTGAAGAACTTTAAGATGTTCCCACAATCCCCGATGCTCCTCTTTCCTTGAAGGGAGAAGTTCTAATTTCTCCGCTAGTCGGGAAAATGGTTGGGAGGACATTGGATGAAGTTCAGATTTTGGAGAAGATGTGCTAGGTGTGGCAGTAATGTTGGACCCAAAGTGTATGGGAGTTATCACTGGATTGTTGTTGGTTGAAGAAGATGGCGAATCAAGTTCTTCTCTAGGTGGAGAAGGAACTGGAGAGTGTGACTCCTCAAGTGGGTAAAGGGCAGGAATTATGGTGCCTTCCACTTGTGGACAAGGAGTAGGTAAGGTCAGGTCCTCCATAGGAAGAAGAAAAGAGGATGGTGAGATTGGTTGCACTGGTAAAGTTAAGGCATCCTCCAGGATGAGAGGGGTTGATGGAGAATTGACCGGGGAAAGAGGTTCGTCCATACGTGATGAACTGGTAGATGAGTTAACCTCTTGAGGTTGGTTGGAGATGAAAGGTGAGACCGTATTAATAGTTCGAATATCATGTTCATGCGTGTTGTCAATTAAGGTCTGGACATTATTGTTTTGGGTTGGTGCATGATTGGGAAATGGCTATTTGAATATGTCGATGCCCTGGTTTGGAGGTGCATTAGGATTATCTAGAATGAGCTCCCCCTTTTCAAGCATATCCTGGACTATGTTTTTAAAAGTTTTACAGTTTCCTGTGTCATGTCCCTTGACACGATGGAAATTGCAGAAGTCCGTTTCCCTGTACCACGCAGGGATGGCGCGTGAGGGATCGAATTGAGGTGGTGGTCGAATTTGGGGGAGGTTGATAATCCCCTGTTTGACAAGTTTTTCCAGTATAGATGCGTAAGATTCTCCAAGAGGAGTATATTGTCTTTGCACGTATCTTTGCTGGAATTGACGGGTGGCGCTCTGAGATGTGGAGGGTTCGGCTTGATTGGATGAAGAAGATGAGGGTCTAACGGCCACAGCATTAGCTGCAACTTTAGACTTAGAATTTGACGATGAAGGTTTAGATGAAGAAGAGTCATTAGTCTTGGAATTGGGGTTCTTGCTCTGCAATTTGATTTTGTTCTCCTTGATGGCACGTAATTCAAGTTTACGGGCCATCATGAAGGCTTCGTCAAAAGTACGGAAGGTTTGAACCCTCAAAGTAGAAGAAATGTGTTTGGCACAAGCGCGGGCGAAGAGTTCAATGAGCTCAGTTTGTGGTAAGGAAAAGGAGAGTTGGTTGATAAGGCCTCTCCAACGAGCAACGAAATCAGCGACTGATTCGTCCTCAAATTGACGGATGGTGTAAAGGTCTGTGATTGAAACCTTTTTAGTGATATTAATGGAGAAATGGTCAAGAAAAAGCTGGGCCAATTGTGTAAATGAAAAGAGGGAATGTGTGGCAATGGAGCTGTACCAGTCGAGTGCAGCACCAGAAAGGGACATAGGAAATGTACGCAAGAGTAATGCGTCATCATGGGCGATAAGGTAGCAGGCATGTCTAAATGCCCGTAAATGTTGCTATGGGTCTTCCTTGCTTTGAAAGCGTGAAAACTTGGGAAGCTCCCACTGGCTGGGGTATGGTCGAATCGGAACGGACGGATGAATAGGCTCATTGAAAATTTGCTCGTAGGATAGAGCATTGCGTGAGCTGGAAACAGATGTCTCTAAACTAGACATTTTATCCATCAGCATTTTGATAATGTCTGCTGACGGATTCATGGGTGGAGCGCCCCCTAGATTATAAGGCGCTTGAAATATATTTGGAGGGGCGTATGATGTGGATGGTTGCATAGACACGACATATGGATAAGTGGTTATGGGAGCAAAAGTTGGGGCCAATGGCACTTGTGTCATGGGGTTGGTTGGCACAAGTTGGATAGGAGCCGTCAAGGATGGTTGAGGCGTGGCTACACTTGTTGATGGGTAGACGGTTACTCTTGTATTTATTGGTGCAAGAGTAGGGGGAATAGAGACTAGAAGGTTTTGGAATGGTGTGGGGTTTTGTTGGGTGACTTGAGGTTGAGGGAGTATTGGAACCCCCATAGAGGTAGGTTTAGAAGAAGTTATGTTCTGAAGGTAAGATACAGTTGGGTTACTAGTGGAGGTGTTGTCTAATGGTTGAATGGTAGGGGTGGTTGATGTGATTAAAGAAGTTGGCATCCCATAAATTGGGTTGCCTAGGGAGTCTCACGTTTGGCTATTGGCGAGATAATGTTGCAAAGCTTTAACGTTAAGGTCTAAAAACCGTGCAAAGTCTTGGTCCCCTTCTGGGACGATAGGAGTTTGAGGCGGGGTTAGACGAATGGGAGTTCTTTCAGTTTCTGAGTTGAACTCCATTATTGGACTGGTTGTAGGTGGTGAAGGAGGAAGCGGTTGTTGACTAGCGTGGTCAAGAAGGGCCTTGGTTTGACTGCGTGTCAAAACCATTCAAGGCTAGAAAGAGGCAGGTTTCAGAAAACTGTGTCTTGTCAGTTTCAGAAAACCAGAATGGATGATTTAGACAGGCAGAAAGTTGGTTTTTATGCTTGCTATTTTTTTTGGGAAAAAGAAAAATGACAGAGACCGACGTCGGTAGAAGAACCGATGTCGGTTAAAAGGACTGCCGATGCCGGTCAGATGACCGATGTCGGTTAATAAAAGTTGCTGACGTCGGTTATAGGACCGATGTCGGTTACTGTGTTTTCCAGAAACTCAGAAAAAAGTTTTTGGAAATGAGGGAAACGTCCTTACCAGCTCAAAAAGACAGATAAAAAATAGAATAGATGATGGTGACAGACAGAGCCTAGCGTTAAATCCCTATAAATTTTTTTTATTAGGATCGTATGGCTTATGCCTTAACAAGATGTTTGAGGAGGTTGGCTATAAGAGGGGTCCTAGAATAGGCAATCTAAGGATGGTTTCAGGTAGTTAAGGTGCTCAAAAATCTGTGTTAGGGTCTGGTACGTGGCTTGGTGCTAAGGAGCAAGCTCCCCTCACTTCACGATTCCAGTGGTTAGCTGGTCTCGCTTAGCCAAAATATACCTCGCCTATAGTTTATACTCTGCCAGAGAACAGAGTTGGCTTTCCCCTTGGTGGTGAAATCCAAGTAGGATTGCCGGGTAGGGGTAAGGTTGTCCGCTGGGTGATGAAATCCCAGACGGGCCTTGTCTCAAGTGTGTTTGATGTTTTATTGAGTGCTTGTGGTCTGGTAGTGTAACATCATGTGATCTACGGTTTATTCAATATGCGTTTAAGTTACTAGATGTGGACTAGGAAGATGCAAGAAGGCAAGAAATGAAATGCAACAAGTTTTAAAGTCCCAAATCGAAATATGATATTGGAATGAAAACAATTGGAGAAAGGGTTTGAAGAGAATGACTTTTCTTTCTAGTCTAGAAAATGCAAGAGAAAGTAAGAAAGAATTCTTTTTAATTTTCCTGCTTATGATTTTTTTTTAGAAAAGAAGGAGAGGTGAAGTTTAAGAAGCCTAATGCAACTAAATGAATACAGAAGAAAGGGAACCCACGGAAGGCCCTAAAGGGGTCCCACCGGGCGTGCCAGAATGTTTCTATTCAAGATTTTGCTTTTTTCAGATTTAAGAGAAAGAAGAAACTAAAGAAGTAATGGACAAGGCTTGTGAAGTACCTGGATAAAGACTGCGCACCGTAAATCCAGACGCTGTGAATACTCCTCTTTGGCTGTGAAGGAATAACACCTGAAAGAGATAAACACTAAAAACACAAAGAATGTTAGTCGATAAGAGAGTGGATTGCCAAGCAAAAGCTTGGTCCTAGAAGTGCTAAGGCTTCTTCAAGGATGACAATCCACTGTTTAGACAGAATATGATAAAAACAGAAAAGAGAAATAATGAAAGATGTGAAAAGAAAAGACTAAAAACAAATGCGTACCTGAAAATCTGTAATCTGGTAAACACAGTCGCCGACGTCGGTGGTATTGCCGTCGTCGGTCAGAAGGTTGCTGACGTCGGTTGGGGAAGTGACCGGCGTCGGTCGGGGCAATAGTCAAGCGCTGGGTTACAGGATTGGTTTCAGGGCTATAGGATAGTCTATGGTCTTGTCTGGGGTCTGGGGTCTGTGAGGGTCTGTTTGAGGTCTAAGGGACAGAGAATATTGTCTGGGAATAAAATGGGTAAGTGACAGAGGCAAAAGACGGAGAAAGGCAGATGGACAGGAGAGAGAGCTTTTCAGCGTCTCCGGGAGGAACAGAGAAGATTTTGGTGAAGGATATTGGAATAGACAGAAGACAGAGTATTTGATATAAATAAAATGATATAGAAATAAAGACAACACAAATACTTAGCTGTGTTGAATAGTTGATGAAGATAGCATGCAGTCCCGGTATAAAACGTTGGATACAAGATCTCAGTGCCTGAGAGAAGTTGTCAAGTATACTGATTCCTGCAAGAAAACAAGATGCTAGAACACCAGAAAGCAAGAGCACCAGAGCTTTGTTTCACCGGAAGAGAGAGTTACGCCTGTTAGATCCCCCGAGATTCAAAAAACTCTGATTTTGATTGTCCTTACCCGAAAAGAGGAGGAGAAGTCTGTTAAGTATAACCGACGTCGGCGACTCCGCCGGCGTCGGCCGATAGGTGGCCGACGTCGGCGGGGTTAAAACGGGCAGAACAAGCCACCATGCCCATTTTTCATCTGCCAAGTGTTCTTATGCGTTGGAGAATGCCGAGAGTTGTCCTAAATACGCACGGGAGTTTGTTAGGAGGTTAGAAGAATTAGGGAGAGATCTTGAGTGAGTCATAGGGAGAGAATTAGTCTAAGGTGAGGTGTCTAGGCGAGGTGTCCTTGGCGAGGTGTCAAAGGAGGGAGGGGTTAAAGGGGCCTTATTTAATTAAAAATAGATGTTTAATTTCAATTAATAAGACTTAGGTGGGTTAGGGACCAAGGAGGACTAGGAGGGAGAAAGGACCAAGGGTTAGACACTTTTTCGGTGTCTACATCATCCATGAAATAATTCATCAACATGATCATAATATCATAAATCCATGAAATTGGTAAAATTTGTGAGTTATGTTTGCATACCCTAAATAATCAATCAAAAATCCATCAATCACATCAAAATATGTAACTTCATTGGGATATATCATTCACAAATCTGATCCTTGCATATGTTGTTACTTGGGGAAATCATTCTCAATAATATTACATGAACAAACACAATCATTATTTTATTGATGTTATTCATTTTATTTTAGACAACATGGGCAAACATGCATAATCATGGCAGTGGGTACCTGAATATTGATGTTATTCATTTTATTTTATCTTCATTATCTTATATATAATGTAAATTGCTTATTTTATCAAGTGTGTATTTCCTATACTTCTAATTCTATTGAATTATATAATATAGATCTAAGCCCCTACTATTTTCTATGTAAAAAAATCACCTGCTCTCATTAGAATATAATATGATTGTGCATACTTCCTTAAAAATATTTTGGATCTTGTTTGTGAAGCCCTTGAATTTATTATTGATAATGAAACTTGATATATGGGTTGTTTCTTACCTTTTACAGTTTATTTTCTTTGTTGTGTTTATTTCCCTTCCTCATTCTAATAACACTGTTTACATAGATAGGAAATCCCCCCATTTCTTTTTGGTGTATCACCATTTTATTTTATATTTATCTCTATATTTTTCCATCAAAATTTACCCTTTATGTACTTTATCTTAGGTACATAATCATTATTTAAGGAAACAAAACTAACTAGCTTTGTAAGTTCTCTACAAGAAGTAGTCACACACTGAGTAGAGATCCCATGTTATAGCTGATATGTGAGAAAATTTAAATAAGGCATTTTAGACCATTAAAAATGAACCAATAGTAAAAAATCAATACTTTTCACTTCTCAATATGTATCAAAATGTTTCATCATTTCATAAATAACTAACAAATTTATTTGTATACAATATATGATAGAGTTTGAAATTAAGGTGTCTTAATGGTGTAATTTCAAAAGTTACAAAATAATATTTTACCATAGTGACTTAGAGAAGTTACCTTCATATCCGATAAGAGTTACAAAACCCACAAGAAATTATGAGAGGATAGTGTAATTCCTCCTTAAGCATTAATAGAATCTATGACATGTGCAATTATTACATCATTATTTATAAAAAAATGTTACACTAATAATTAACACCACTTGTAGAAACTTAATAATATACCATGAATGTAATAAAAAAAACATAAGAGACCAATTATATTTATGGCACAAGGTGGTGTACATTACAATGATTTATATATAAAGGAATTGTGACATCTATACCCTTACCCTAATATTTCACTTAATATTTATAAGACCAAATAGTTGTTAGTTTAATTGTTGACTCAACTATTTAATAAATAAAAAAATATTAATACACTACTAAAGATGATAATACCATAATTAATAACATAACTAAGTTATATAAAAAGATTTATTTTATTAATACAATATTTAAACTTAATCATAAAATAATTGGTTATATTATCCCTTGTTTAAAACAAGTAGTAGTCCCTTCTGACATAATGCAAATATAAGATCACAAATAATGAGATGGAGGATGGGACAAAGAAGATGTCCCTATAGGTGTATTACTTTATAACACATCATGATATCGAATAATATGCCTAACTTGACTTCAAATGCTTGAATTTTGATGAGTTTAGAAGCCTCCTTAATGTACTTCTTTAAATTTTGCTTTACTTGAGTGTGTCTCCCTTGAAGTTGATTTATTTCACCTTCCACTATCTCAAGTTTTACTAGTTGAGCCCTCAATTTTACTACCAAAATTTTGTCATAATCAAAAAAATTAGTTTGGTTCTAAATAAGTTAAGCTTGTTGGTGAATATGTTCTTGTGATTGTGCATGTTTCTCCTCTATTTGACCACATAAGGCCTCATTTTTCTTTCATGTTTGTAGCCTCTACATTATGAAGTGAACTATAAAATTAAGTACTAATATTGAATTTTTTTTCAATGAATGGAGTGATTCAAATACCCCTTGCTAGGTACAATGAACCATACAAGTCCTTACTATTTGGTCAAGGTAGATGTATTAGAATAAAAGGGACCTAAGTTTCACTTGGCATTGCTTGTGAAGAATTTGCATAAGAAGAGGCTAGCCTTTCTTCCTTCCTCATTTAAGTGTCTTCCTCTGATATTCCATTAGTAACATAAAAAATATAAACCATATTATTTTGATCTTTTGGCTTGACATGACTAATTAGAGAGTTTGGAAAATTTAGAATTACTGGTGTCACCAATTGATTCAACCGGTCTTCTATTTTTAATGCATCATCTCTAGCTAGCACTGGATTAACATAAATTGATTTGATTATCATCATACTTGGAATAGAGGGTAAATATATATTTGTGGTGAAAAAATCACATCTACTCTAGATAAAAATGTTTCCCTACTACATTTGATCAAAATAGTAACATTTCCTTATGACATTTCTATAATTTCAGAGGAAAAGTGGCACGTAGAGAGTCCAATGTGCCATTTAAATGTCATAATTGACCCATTTTTTTATGTGAATAATATGTGGTGCTTAGAGTCCAAATTTTCCATTTATAATTCATAATTTACCCTTTTTGGGCTCATAATCATCATAACTTTTGATGTTTACTTGAAGTCACTTTTAGTGATGCTTGATAAATGCCACTAGTAGTGATGTTACCAAGAAGTTAAAATTAAAAAAATATTTGGAGGGCTCATTTTACCTCTTTCATGTGTTATTTATAGACAATAAAATTTCAACATCAACCTAAACCCTAGTGCAATAAAAATATACATGCCAACAAACATCCACAATAACATGCGAGCCTACATTGGTTGCTAAAAATAAGTTGTAAGAAAATGCTTTTTACTTTATTTTATTTTATTGTCTAAATATTTTTCTTATACCTTGTTAAAACCATAAACCATGCAAGTACCCTTAAAATACTCATTATATGTTTATTTAATAGTTTTATTTGTATGCCATTACACCTAACCTATGTCAACTTAGAGTATGGATATCCATCCAAGTATTATAAAATCTAGGATTTTACCCTGATAACTATGTATGAATTTTGATTGGAGATTTGAGGGTAAATGGAGTATTTTTTCACATGTATTAGTTGAATATTCTTTTTTATACATGTATAAAAACTCTAGAGGCTTACAAATAGCTCAAAAACTATTTGACTAAATGTCTTAAGAAAATTGCTTAAAAACTATTAATGTTTTGATGAAATATAACATAACAGGGGTGATAATTTTTGTAATGATAAATGATCAAACCAAATTTAAACATATATACTAATGATTACAATAATTTAAATCACACCTTATAACACTATTGAAAATCCTTATAATATGAACACCAAAATTCCCTAGTGATGAGACACAGCCACACGGGATAGTATCACACTAGTGCATTTTATTAAATATAGTCACATGGGCTAGTGTACTTTATTAAATGTTTTAATTATCACATAGGCTTATTGTATATTCTTAAATGTTTTACACATCTTTGTACATATTTATTCTTCCAAAATATTTCTTGTATTATTTCATTTCCCTAAAGTTTCCTTTCTCTTTCATTTAGAAGCTTTATTTTATCTAGATGCTTTCATGTAATCTATAAATACATAATACAATAGAGTGTACAACATATGTAAAATTGTAATTATTTCAATTGTGCTCATATCAATTGATATCAGATCATTTCATTGTAATCTTGTGATATGGTCCTCCTAAAATTCAATCCTTTAACCCTTAGTATATCTTACACTAAAGTGCCTCCTTGATTATGCCATCTAAATCCAATCACATCAAGGGTTATATATTATATCACATCTTTCAGAATCAACACATGTTGATCATGGCCTTTAGATTTAATCCTTTCAAAGGTTTCTATATTTTAACCTTACTAGATCTAATAGCCTTAGGCCTCTCCTAATCAAGGAAATATATCTAGTCTCCTTGAACGTTGTTACCTCTTACCATCCACTAGATCTATTCTCTCCAAGAACCTTCAAATTAAGTCACTTTAACATTAAATTTCTACTCATTTTTTTATTTTTTTCAAAAAAACATCTCAAATTATATTTAGATATCTCTTGGAAAAAACATCCAGTTAGAATAAATCTTGTACCATTAGAAAGCTCTTAGTATGGACATTTTGAAGTATGGTCATATTAATATTTTCAAGTGATTTAAAGGTATATACAACATTAAAAATATGGATTATTATAACAAAATATCATAAAACTACTTCAGTTAGTTAATAAAGTTATGACAAACATGTACTATTAAAGATTATATTAATCAATTTTAGAATCTATCCTTATGCATGGATTACATCAATGAGAAAAACATGACTAACCTATTCTTGGGGGCTCAAGGATAACATAAAAATTGAGGTTTACATGTTTAATCTAGTGTCTATTTATAAAGCCATACCATTTGCATGGCAGGCATAGGAAAATGATTTGGTCAAAAGGAGGGATTTCACTCATGGCCACAAATGTAGTTTCAAAGCACCATCATTTTTTCAACCTAAAATATTTAATCCTAAAAAAATTAAAGATAAGCATGCTAGAGGGTTATGTTTTATCTATGACATCAAGTAGATCAAAAGACATAAATATGCTAAAAAGAAGTTTTTTTACATTGAAGGAGCCAATGAAGATGAAGAGGCCTCAAGAGAGGGTATGGAAGAGCCAAAGGATGAATCTAAATATTTTCACCCTACTATATTCTATCATGCCCTTTCAGCTGTAATTACTCCTCAAAATATTAAGGTGGTAGGCTTCTTCCATAAATATAAGGTGATAATGTTGATTGACTTAAGTACACATGATTTCATCACTAGTAAATTTGATACTCATTTGAACTATTTTATTTATCCAACTCTAGAATTTCAAGTCATGATTATAGATGGTGGCACAATCAACTATTCTAGAAAATGACATAGTATTAATATTCCCATGGGGGAGTACCTACTTAATTATCCTATGTTTTTTATTCACATGGGTGGGGCCGACATTATTTTTGGAGTACAATGGCTCACAACTTTGATCATAATAGATATGAATTTATAAGAACTATTCATGCACTTTCATTATGAAGGTAAGACATTTGAAATATAAGGATTATGGGAAAATTATCCCTAGTTGGTTAATTCACATTAGATGATGAAGATTATTAAAAAAGGTATGGATGAATTTGTAGCATGATTATTTTCCATAGAATTTCAACCAACAAATGTGTCTACACATCCCAATTTACAACTAATTCTTGATGACCACCCAATATTTTTTGGAGAAATTCCAAAAGGCCTACCACCAAGAAAAGAACATGACCATGCCATAAAATTGATTCCATGTGGTAATATATTGAACATCAGTCCATACATGTATCCATATGCCCAAAAAAGTGAAATTGAAAATATGGTATAAGTGATGTTGAAGAGAATTATTATCTGACATAGCCAAAGTGAATATTCATCCCCATTGGTCATGGTGTAGAATAAGGATGAAACTTGGAGGATGTTCCCCAACTACAAAAAAATAAATAAGTAAACCATCAAAGATAATTTCCCTATTCTAATAATTGATGATTTATTAGATGAATTACATGGTGCTGTTTATTTTACAAAACTAGATCATCATTCTGGGTATCATCAAATTTGGATCAGAGATGAGGATATCTATAAAATAACTTTCAAAACTCATGAAGGTCATAATGAGTTTATGGTCATGCATTTTTGTCTCATAAATACATCATCTACATTTTAGAGTTTGATAAATATTATTTTTAGGCATTTTTTTAGGAAGTTTGTGTTGGTGTTTTTTGATGACAACCTAATCTACAACAAAACTTGGGAAGAACATTTAAAGCATATGAAATAGGTATTGTTAGTTATGAAACAACATCAAATATATGAAAAACATTCAAAATGTGATTTTAGAGTCTATGAGGTGGAATACTTAAGACATATTATTTCACATGAAAGATTCAAAGTCAACCCTAATAAGATCTAAGCTATGATGGATTAGAAAGTGATAAAGACCCTAAAAAAAATCTGAGTATTTTTAGGGCTAACAGGTTACTATCACAAATTTGTCAAAAATTATGGTAGCATAGTAGCTATACTCATAGCCTTGTTGAATAAATTTTCCTTCCATTTGACTGAACTAGCTACCAAGGAATTTGAGGAGCTAAAAGAGGCTATGTGTACCACTCCAATTTCGATGACCCCTATTTTTCTAAAACATTTTTTGTTGAATGTGATGCAACAAGATATGACATGTGGGTAGTACTCATGTAAGAAGGAAGACCCTTTACATTCAAGTGTCATCAAATCAATGGAAAAAAATTTCAAGCCAATATATGAGAAAGATATGATGGTTATTATTCATGTAGTAAAGTAATAGGAACTTTATTTGATGGGTAGAAACTTCTAGGTAAATACTGATCATGATAATCTAAAATAATTTTTAAAACACTAATTATCATCATAAAAACAACAAAAATGGGTAACAAAAACATTGGAATATGAATTTAAAATAGTCTACAAGAAATAAAAAGAGAATGTGGTAGCACATGCACTTTCCAAGAGGCATGAGTTAGTTCAGGCATTATTATACACAATGACAATTAGAAAATTGATTGGTTATAAGAAGATAGATTAGAATGGGAGAATGGAAAGGATACATAGGTCATGATTCATAATATTCAGGTGTTTCTAAAAAAATTTAGTGGAAAGGGAACACATTATGGTATTAAGATAGATTATACATATGTAAGGATTTTATCCTCAAACACAAGATAATCTAGGAGATTCATGCATCTACAATAGGGGAACTTAGGATTTTTAAATACACATAATTGAATAAGGAAATATTTGTTTTGGTAAGGACTCTAGGGGTATATACAAAATTTGGTGGCAGAATTCATGACTTGTCAATAAAACAAAGGATAAATAATTAAGACATTAGGTCTTTTGCAACCATTATCCATTCCTATCCAGTAGTGGGAGGAGGTTCCATGGATTTAATTACAAGGTTATAAAGGTTTGAAGCTAAAAATGTCATCATTGTATTTTTGGATAGGCTCATAAAATATGCTCATTTATTCCTCTTATCATATCCATTTGTACCTATTATAGTAGCTGCTACTTTTATCAATATAATTTAAAAGTTACATGGCACCCCCAAAATCATTGTAAGTGATCTTGATCCTAGATTCACTACTAAATTTTAGATTGATTTATTTGCATGTTTGGGTACTAAATTGAATCATAGTTCATCTTATAATCCTTAATATGATGGGAAAATAGAGGTTATCAAAAAATTCTTATAATGGTATCTCCATTGTTTTGCATAAGATAAATAAGAATGTTGGGTCCATTGGATGCCACTAGTAGATTAGTGGTATAAAAATTAATTTCATACATGTTATATAATATATCCATTTATGTCACTTTATGGCTATCATCCCCCATCCATCACTTCATATTTTAAGGTGAAATCCAAGGTTCGTTGAGGAACACATTCAACATCAATAGAAGGTAATAACTAGTTTAAGAGTGAATTTAGTAATGACAGACATTAGAATGAAGCAATAAGTTGATCAACACTTTAGCGAGATGAATTTTGATATCAATGATTAGTTATTTGTACCACTTCATCCATATATGTATATGTATTTGAAGAAATATAAAAATGATAACGAACTTTCTTCTAAGTATTATGGCCCTTATTAGATCCCGTAGAAAATTGGTAGTGTGGCATTAAAGTTAGAGCTACCCCAATCCACTTGCATGCATCCTATATTTCATGTATCTTACCTAAATAATGTCATTGGATAGATATTTTCTACTTAGACTGAGTGACCTAAAATAGATGAAGAAGGAAAGTCATTTTATAACTTGAGGAGATCCTTCACACCATAAAAAAGGCTACAAACAAGAGAGCTTAAGGAGTATTTGATAAAGTGGAAGAGTTTGAATCATGAAGATGTAATGTGGGAGGATGAATATTTCATGAAACATCATCTATATTTGATTCAATATTGAGATAATTTTGTTTTGAAGGGAAGGGCACATTATGCCCTTAACTTATAGTGCATCTCAGGTTATGTGTGGGCGAATTTTAGATTTCATACCTTTCATATTATCTTATTTAATTTCTCAATGATATTATATGGTTGACCTATGGAATAACCATGAATAATTATATTATAAGGAGGTATTGGTTAGTATTTTATCATCATATCATTAATTTTGATCTCATTTCATTATTGTGGAGGTTACCCCCTCAAAGCAGCCTAGTCATAATTATCAAGTATTCTACTTTTTTATAAAAATTATTGTGGATTTGATTATTTTGATCTTAATTATATATATGTATTATTCCATTATTGTGAAACATCTAATTAATTTCACTACATAATCCCTTTTATTTCAACACATTTTTTGAATTAAATAAACAAAAAGAGTGTGGGCATTTGGTAGATGAAATTTATAGAAGAGAGTAAGAGGAAAACAACATAAGATGGAGTTTATTTGACAAGAAAATAACATATGAGGAACTTTATTTGACATGGAAATAACATAGGAGGGATTTTATTTAACATAAGAGGAGGTGCTCATCTTATAAAGTAGGTCCTCCTATTGACAACTATCACCATGGGTCATAGGAAAGAGCCCAAACCCTTTATTTTTATTTTATTATAATGTTTTTTGTTTATATTTTTATCTCCATTGATGAATATTTGTGATGTATTTTATCTTTAGTTTGTTTTTGGTTAAGGTTTTATGTGATGCAAAATATTTTTAGGGCACATTTTGCTAGGGAACATTTTTAATGGGCAAGAATTTTTTATGGCACACGTTGAATAAATAATAGATTTCATGATTTTTGTAGTCATGATTAAAATATATATCCTATAACCATTTCATTACATTTAGGAATGTCATCTCATGATTTATCTATGATTCCTCATGTTGAAACTGAGATTTCATTAGGGTATGTCATCATTGAATTAGGATATCTTGTAATCATTGAATTAGTTTGTGAAAAAACTAAAGTTTTATACATAAAGTTATTTTCTTCCATCAAAAAATAATGAAAATTAGATATCTACCACATTTTGTAGTTGAAAACACCTTATGTATGAAAAATGTGGGAGTGTACACAAGGCATGTGGATAGTATGGAAAAATGTCTCAGCAAAATGTGGTGACATGGATTTCAATGAATATAAGATACAAAATATGGTCACATATTATAAAAGGCACGTGAATTTTTTGACAAAATGTCTCAAAAAAGTGATCACAATGTGGATTTTACAAGAATGTTCTAAAACATTTTGAACTAGTGAAATCCTATGGAACATACCCTAACCAATTCTATAATGACAAACTAACTTTTATGTACCCTGATAATGTAATATGGGATAATGATTTTACATCAAAATGTAATGCATATACCCATAATCATATGAAATTTAGTTCTAATCATATTTACCCTAATATAATAGTAAGAATACCACCTATTTGTAGTAAATTATATTCTATCATAATTGAAATGTGAAAAGAGAGGGTTACGAGAATAATACTAAATTGTCACAAATATGTAGATAGTTGGAAGCTAAAATGAATGTGAAATATGGCTAGATAATAAGACACAAAAACCCCCAAAATTATGGTGAAAAATAAATTTTATAGACAATATAATATGTTCTTGGAAACTATAATATTCTTTGAAAACATTGATGATCCTGGGTTCCAAAAATCCCACTCACTTTTTTATAATTATTTATGGATCTTTAGGAATTTGATCTCTTTCCTTTAAACCCTAATTATATCAGAACACTTTTAAAAACCTTAAAAACTAGGGGATTCATTGAGGGGTCTATGTTATCCCTCCATTATTATTAGGCCCGTGTTATTAAATAAGTTGGAAAATAACACTCGATGCACTTACACAAATAATCGTGAATGCAAAGCCATAAACCCTATATGAATTTTTATTAGCATGAAAAAATGTCACAATGGAAATGATAACTTAAGTATTGATTTAAATTATCCTCCAAACATTTCAATTCTAATTGTTCAATATATACTAGACTTCTGCGTATCACTTTTAAACTTCTCACTTGTAATTGCCACTTGTCTTATATGCATTAATGCACATGTTTATTTATATACTTATAAAAAAAAATTAGGTCCATATTAGCACACAAAGTGACACATAATGGGAATAAAAGGCCAACAAAAGAGGAACACAAGCTGTAAGAGACCCAAAGGAATGGTCTAAGGGCCTACATAAAGTAAAGGCCTAGGAATGTACCATGTTCCTGGTTAGATCCTGACCATACATTATGTTATTCATAAAATAAAAGAATACTAATGTAGTACTATAAAAATCCCTAAATACAATAAAAAATGGAGATGTGATAGAAAAAAAGGAGAGAGAAAACTAGAAGTAGGAAAAGCAAATAATAAAAGAAAACACAAGTACCTAGAATAATGCAATTTGAAAATTAATACTACCCTAGACCAATCTTAGGTTTCTACATAATATCCTTATTTTATGTGTTTGTGTGCATACATATCAAAGTACAAAAAAAAGTGTAGATGGGAAGGTTTATAAATATGTTGCGACTAAAACTTGTAAAATTTACGAAAGTCAATATAAGAATGATAATGCTATGAAATCCAAAAGGAAAGAGATGTTAACGTATTACCATTGTGAAAGGTTATGAAGATAGTGGGAAAAAAAAACATGATCTTGTTTCTGGGATATGAGAACCTATTTAGCTACTAACATGTAGGAATTATTTCTAAGTGAAACAATGTCTATATAAATCCATAGTCAAGAAATTACAAAAATTAAAGGAGGGAATATAAGAATAAATACACCTAGTTTTGTGAAAACCATGGACCTACCTCTATTAAATCCATGTCTTAGAATTTGTATACTATATCTAAATTAATATGTGTCTTATGAGAATACCAAATGAACTATGTTGTATACTAGCATGTGATTAATATGAGGGAGCAAGGGAGAGTATGATGTGTACCACCATGTAGTTTATTCCACAAGTGAGAAAGAGGGAGAGTATGTTGTGTGCCACCATGTGATTTATAACTTAGATAGATAAAATAAATAAACCATATGCCCTCCATTTTTAGGTGTGTGATAAACTCATGAATGACACATCTCAAAACATAGGGATTACACACATAATGTGTAAGATTGGAAAATTAAATCATTGATGTATAAGAATAATAAGATATAATTATGAAATCATGTTTTTAATAAGTAATTGGACCCATATGTGTCTGGGTCTAAGCAATATACACATAATAGTAACAATTTTTCCCTATATGGGAAAGCTATAGTTAATGTAGGTGTAGGAATATCATTCCCCTCTATGGGAAATATATAATAAATCTAAGCATAATAGTAATATGACCCTTACATGGAATATGTAATTAATGAATAAAAAACAATATAATTCCCCAATATAAAAAATGCAACAATAAATATATCAAATAAAAAATAAACATGGATCCTTACCCAAATAGTTCATAATACAAATCATGAGAAAATAGACAAGAAAACAAAAACATCTGCATGACATTCATGGATCATGAAAAATAAAGGATAAGTGTTCAAAATATAGATCTTGGAACCAATCAATAGTGACAAAAAATAAGTAAAGCAAATAAAAAATGCAAAATAATTACAATTTAAGCATGCCATATTTAGAGTGAACATGACAAACAATGTCACACACATAGAGTATACAATGAAAGTAAGGAACATATATCAGTCATGGGGAAAATAAGAGAGACACGCCAAGCATTAAGAATGTGAAGCAACACACACCAGGCATAGGGAATATGAGGCATTCTAATCAAGAAGCACATGAAGAAAGATAAGTCAAGATATGTAAGATTGCATTAGAGCTCACTATGATAAAGGAAACCACAAAAATATATAACTTGAAGAAATTTTAGTAGATGCCTTTGGATCAATCATGAAAGGTGCCAAAAATCAGTTATGAATCCATAATCATAAGTATATACCTATAGATAATGCATCTATCTCAATAATACCATCAATAACATGTGTGTAGGAAATATAACCTATATAAATATGTGGATAATAATGGATTAAAATTAATACACAAAGAAAATGATCAAGAATGTATACATATAATAGGGAAAAATAGTCTAATATATCATGAAAAATAGAGTGTGTTTAATTTCCAATATAATAGGCTTGTTAAAAAAGTCTAAAAATACGTTAAGATGTCTATTATAATCATCATAAGATATGAAAGTTGAAGCACCAACTCCACAAATATCATGTATAGGGTGAAGTTAGAATGATTAGTGTAAAGATAATATGTCATCATCATAATAGATATTTGTAATATTATTCTATTTATAACTAATATCTCTCATATATTCATAACTATTTTTAATATTATTTACTTTTTAACTAAATTAGTTTCCCTTGCTAAAGGCATGTCTAGAGGTTTTCTAGCCCCTACTAAACCCAAGCCTCAGGTTCATCTTAGTTTAAAAGGATACTCTACTATTACTACCATCACCAATGTTGGTTATATAGTTTTATAAAGATTTATTTTCAAGGGATTTTTGAATGCTTCCAACCCTTTCCATAACTACACCTATTTATGCTTGTCATGGATTTAAGCATCCACCCGATTAGTGGGTAGAATGGTTAATCGGTCCCAACTAAATATCCATCCTAGGACAAACCCTATTTTAGTGAGTATATTTTTCTATTTAGAGATATTATTATATCTTTCTTTGATAGCTCTCCCACTCTCTCTATTTTTGAGTTGGCCATTTTGGTGATGGATTCAGAGATTACCATCAAGACCCTATTTGGAAAGTGTCTAGACCATTCCCTATCCTTAGCTATTTTGGATGATTGGGTCTCATCTAAAGGGAGTGTTATCCCTACTCCATTTTTCACGTTTCTTTGTAGAGGATTCTTCCAAGTGTCATTTCATTGCTATAAATATTGTAACTTTGTTAGAATTTTTGGTCCTGGTTGTTAAGTTCTCATGAATTTTTCTTCAGAACTTGGTCCAATTTATTTAATTAGGAAAAATTTACCATCTATGATGATCCATTCTATCTCAAATTATTTAACCTTATGATATCCTATGTAGCGATGATCATATCAAACAACTAATTAACCTGGTGGGTTTGTTTGTCAAGTTGGTAATATTTTTAAGGGTAACAAATCTTTGAGGGTTTATGAAATTTTATATTTTTCAAATCCAATTTATCACTTTATTAAGGTGGGTTATCCTCATGGATATTGGACTCAGTTTCTCAACTTCAAAGGCTTTCCCTTCAGGTGCTTTCAATGTAACCTTTTTGGTCATCATGTTGCCACTTATTTTTCTCTTATTTATTTTGGTAGTTAAGGGATTTGGAAGAAGAAAGAGGTTCCTCCCAATGATGAATTCATTTTGTGAAACCATGGGTTGTTTTATGCCCAATTTTATATTCATTTCCCTCCTCCATTTTCTAAACCTATTGAAGTTCCTATTATGAAGGGGGTGATGGAAGTAAATATTTTTTTGTTGGAAGATGATTCCATCCCTTCTTATAATTCATTTGTCTCACTTGGTAGGACATTGGACGTTGGTGTTCAGGTAGACTAAACCATTTCTCATAAATACCTCTTTTTTGTTATAGCCACTCCATGACTTGAAAAGGTGAAAATTATTACTTTAGCCAAGTGGAGAGGTCATAGATCTGAGGTGGAAATGTTGAAGCTAGAAGCTAAATCTCTTATCAAAGATAAGTCCTATAGGAGGTTAGATGGATTCCATTCTAGATAAGGTTGATCCCTCATGTAGGTGATCTCCTCTATTATCTTCTTCTTGATCTTGTTATTTCACTTTGAGGATGGTGTTGTTGGAGCCAACTAGGAGTTGCTCTTGAGTTATGCTTTAGGTATTTGTGTAGATTTGTTGTTGAAGATTGACAACATTTTGATGTCTTTATATTTGGGGGTATTTTTTTTCTTGCCTTTTCTTGGGTTTTATGTTTGGTCTTAGTTTTATATTTAGTGAATTTATGCTTCATTTTGAGATGATGCTGCTAGGAACTCCCCTCCTATTATGTCCCAATTCTGATTTTGATCTCTAATCTTTGTAAAATATCTACTTGTCTATTTCATAGCTTTGGTTTCAAAAGCATTTTACCAATCAAATTAAAAAGTATTTCTCATACATTATTTTATTTATGAAACTATGTTTGTCTTGGAGACATGCTATGTGATAATTTAAAATTATTATAATTAATTTATGACTTTGAATTTAATGTGCCATATTTTTAGGTAACAATTTTAATACTTATTTTGGTTATTTTTTTATAATTTTTTTTGACCTTAGGTTTCACTTTTAGTAATTTTTCTTCATTTTAATTTCAATGACTTGATCTTGATGTTTAAATTTTACACATTTATGCACAATAGTTGGTATTGCTTTCATTGTATGTATCCATGGTCAACCAAGCAAGGCCTTGTATGATCCAATAGTGGGAACCACATGAAATAGAGTTTGAATTGTATTTATTCTAACTCTAGTAGGTTAAATAACAAAAAAAATGGATTATCATATAATTTACCCTATTTATTTTAGGTTAATTACCATTAACAACAAGGTAAATTTATTTCAATAAGATCTACCATTTAACAATGTAAAACAATAATTTCAAATATGTCTTAGTGGCTAAAAATAGTAAACATGCCAAATTGTAAATTTTAAAACAAGCAATAGATAACTTGATAAGTAAAGGAGTTGGAACAATCACACCATGATTAATTATGGATTTCTAAATGTGGATTTGAGGTATGTAGGTTTTAAGATGAATGTTTGCCAAATATGAGCATCTGATTGTGTAGGTACAGTGCTTGTGCCATTATTTACTAGGGTATGATAAAAGCTGACCTCTTTTGACCATTGTTTATTTCCTTCTTCACAGTTTGTTTCCTTTGATCAATTTAATAATCTGTATTTTTCTATGCCCACTTCACCATCAGATGTCATGTTTACTTGTACCTTTATTTTTTAGAACTGATGGGTAGAACTGTTTGATTTTTCTCTTCAATGTTCTTAATCTAGATTTTCATAAGATGCAAGAAAAATATAAGGGAAGAAGTAGTTGGGTCAAACAACGAATAAGGTGGTTTAACTATGTATCCAACATGGCAGAATCAAGACCCCTTGTAGTTTATGTGCAAAGTGAATGGATAAATAATAAAATGCCTTCAACCTCATCTTCCCTAAATGTGAGATGTAACTACATGCAAATTATTTTAGGTAAATTTTGGTCCAAGATATGGTGCCAATTCTTAATAAAATTTAAATAAATTTAGAGTGTGCATATACTTGAAAAATTAATATTTATAGATTGGAAACTTTTATGGTGCCTATTTTGGAACCTCTTCAGATATTTCCCATATACTTTTTTAATACTATAATAATAATAGGTTATTTGTATATAGGATTCTCATGTATTGAATTAAATACCTATTGGCACATAAAAGCTCACAAAGATAAAGGAAAAATTTGAAAAGCAAATCCAAACATTGTAAAGACACAACCATATGAAGAAGTATTTTTTTTAAAAAAGGGTTGGAATCAATAATACCACTATTCCTACATAGGTTAGGATTGATGGATCTATGTTATTATCTAAGGAAAGATTAACGAACCACCATTCTTACTGAGAGTAATATCAACCGACCATCATTCCCATCCTATACGAATAAACAAACACATACATACATAAGAGAGATAAAACAAGCTCATGATCACAAAATGAAAATGAATAATGAAAAAGAGAATAAAAGAGGACAAGTGTATCACACAAAGAAGAAAGAGAGATAAAAACAAGTGCTAATAATTCCCAATTCAAGTTGATGAACAATATACAAAAAAAGTATGAAAAACACTATGATAAAATTGGGTGTCTACATAACACCCCTACTTTGATATGCCTATGTGAGTGATGCATGCATGCATCAAAGTAAAATAATACATAATTGATGCATACCTTGACTTACCATAGGGAGAAGAGGAGGAATCTTTTTGTCATGTGTCCATCCACACCCTTCCCATTTCACAAACTTTAGTACACCTTTCAACAATGGCCATTTGGAAATAAGTAATCAATGCCATGTATGCTCCTTATAGTTAAATGATTTTTTTTAAAATTGATAAGAGCATAAGAAAGCATACACCTAATTTGTATCAAACCAAATGTTATTTTAATGTGGAAAATAATGCCCTATTCTTCTTATTATAATTTAATTTTTTTTTGACTTGTGTTAGACATGGACACACTTATTTAGGAGTTTTATGAACCCTCCTAATTATTGTTCAAGGAAGTAGATAATGTTTTGATCCAAGTAGAGATGCCTAAAATTTATAATTCTTTATGTAGATCTGCCCAAAATTTTCTTAGTAGCCTTTGCTTATTAATGCTTCATATATGCTTTGATATACACCTTCATTTTTAGGTGAGGAATTGAATAACTCATGCATGTAATCAATCATCTCAAAATAATATATTTTAAAACATAATGTGTAGTAAGATTATATATATCCAATACCATTTTTAAAATTTCTTGAAAAATATGTAAATATCATCATATATTACATGCAAATCCCCATAGTATGTTAGATGTATGTATCTAATCATGCCCCAAGTATCATGTTGTATAGGATAGATAAAATCATGCAAATATCAATAAAAAATATACTAATCTATTGAGTATCAATGTTTTGTCATACAAGAAAGATAACATCAATCAAGGATCAATGCATAATATTTTACTCTAGTGAGTATCAATGCCATGTCACATATGAAAGATAACATCATGTAAGGATCAATGCATAATACACTACTCTAGTGAGTGTCAATGTCTTGTTACTCAATAAAGATATCATCAAATAACTCTTAATATATTATATGTATCCTCCAATGATGATGATGATGATGAAGACTATGGTGGTGCAACAATATTCCCCACAATAGAAATAGTAGGAGAGATGATCCAATATGCATGTGAGAATCATGAAATATAGATAACTAAATGGGAGGGTCCATAAGAGGAATAATTTTATAATGAGGATGATATTTCATGGAAAAAAAAGCCTTGATCTATCCAAGTGGATAAGGATGAAGCAATGTCCCAAAATGTTGATAAATTCTCAAGGTATCAAGATGTATCATTTATAAATACCAGGTATGTGTCTATGTGTATATAAGATAATACAAAATATATATGACTATGAAATTTAAGCATGCTAGGCTCAACTATGTGATAGGATCCATAAATAAGAGATATAACAATATAAGTCTCATGGAGAGTAAATAAGGGTATCATTATTTGATATGAAAATATACATATACATGTGATGTGTGAAAATCATAAGAGAGGTGAATATAATTATGAAAAGGATTTCCTCATATGTGCAAGATATGTAAAATGGATAACTTGCTATTGGTCAAATCCATACAATGTATGGGTCCATCCTGGACAACCCCATACACCTACACGTTTATTCTTTTTCATTTTTTGGGTTCATCAAACCATTTCCATGATTCATGCACCTTTTATCTTGATTTTTTTACATTACCATAGTCAGACAACATGCATAAATTATCTTGATTTAGCCTATATATATACAAGGTTCAATCATTTCCATTTAAGGGTTGATTAATAATCTAAGATGTAACTATTTAGAGGCAAGCATGAGACATTTTTGAATATCAAAGAGTCAAGCATTAATCATGCTAAACATCGAATTAGATCTTATACGATTGTGACATTATCATCGTATATTTGTATCTATAGATTTATATTATGTCAAATGAGGGTGTTATATCAAATATATCTGCATTATCACTTCTAAGGAAGAAGAGGTTCACAAAACCTCACTCAAGTTATTCCATACACACACTCATAAAACTACATGGAGGTATAATTCCATGCATGTGTAGTTTGCAATGCTAATTCAGAGGTTACTTGAATCCATAACTATTGTTTTGTTTTAGAGTAAAGTATAGATAAAGGAGGATATTCACATATTATACATAGTTTTACTGTCATATTAGTGAAGAGAAGGTATACACATAACATGAAGATGATAGTGCATAAGTGACAAAAAACCCAGACTATAAAACCATAAAAACATGAACTTAATTACATCATGATATAATCTCCCACATTTAAAAAATCACATCCACATAGGAATATATAGTATGGGAATGAGTCTATCCTAGCAAAAAGGTTTGTTCTAGAACATGACATAGTTCCCACATTGCAGGAACAAGTTGCATAAATTTTACACAATCAATTTATAGTCTCAGATTCTAGAATAATAGAGAGGTATCAAGATTCCTTATCCCTTTATAATTTATGTTTCTTAGTCTAGTTTCATTTATTACATTTGGATTTGTTCACATTGTATCCTATTAAATAGTTTTTAATTTCATATGCTCAATGATCTATGCTTAGATCTATTTAATTGTAACTACTTTATTCTTTATTTGCTATAAAACTAGAAATAAGTTAAACATAATTGATGAAATTGATATTTATGAACACTCCTTACCTTTATTGGTAAACCTCAATGCTTTCAAACATTTAACATAAGGTTTATAAAATCCCTATTTACCCTTAGGGCTTGTCCATTTTAAGGTTTTAATCCTAGGGTTTTTTCATTCTTTTAACCCTATACCTTTGTGTGTGTACTGTTTGATTTTATATATTAACAAAATGGATCAAATATAATTATTGGCTGCATTATTATACATTTCAAATCAATTATTCTTGAAAATCCTAATCACATTTATGAAATTATACATGAAGTTAATGAAATTTAAAGTACAAAACTTTCTCATATAGACTCTCATAGGGATTTTATTTCACAATGATCAATACTTTGTAACAAATGTTAGATTATTCTACCTATGAAAAATAGTGAGATTATATCCTTTACCAATGGTGAGACCCAACCCTCAAACAAACTTTTTAAGAGTATAAAAATTTATACATGTGATTTAATTATGATGTAATCCATAAATAAATTTCAAAATAAAATACAAACTCTATCTCTAAAGGTCGAATCACTTGAAGTTAACATTGCACAATGACATTCTGATGTTTTAGAACCAACATAATTTATCATGAGTAATCAATACTGATAATTTTGTGATGATCATTTATCATTTGATTAGACATGTATAGGGTGTCCATTCAACCTTAACCACATAAATTAATGCCTAACAAGGCATATAATGGGATTTAAAGAATATAATTTTTGACATATTTATCATAACATAGTAATGTACGTAGCTCTTTTTATTGTATATGTTGTGCCTTGCATGTTCCTTCTTCTAGTACATACCTTTTCAAAACTAAAAAATCCAAAAAAAATCATAAAAGATAAATATATAAAAATGACATTTTATTTTTAGTCATATGATATACATAATATCTATCTACATACACAAGACAATTTTATGCACCTATGTTTTCACATTTTATTTTCATGGTATACCTTCACTTACGTAAGAGGCAAGATAATTTAGCTAGAAATGTTTATGATTATATCTATGGATATCACATGCAGAGACATTTATTACTTTTTTGATGGTTACACAATAACATCATGTTAAACAATCACATTTTCTATATTTTGAGATCCCTATTTTCATAGTGCTTACTTTAGACATTTAGTGTTGTATACATGTCTTGTTAAGATGTGATATTTATGTTATTGAGATACTTGATGTTATTGGTCCCTTATGTAAAAGCCAAATATTCTATTTATTATGATATGTTTTTGTTTTGCTTACACAAGAACAATTATATGTTAAGATTAGGTGTTTATTCTATGCATTATGATATCAATTTACTTATGATATTTTGGTTGTCCATTATGATGCATAATAATTCCATAGTAATAGAATTATTATAGATACATGATTGGTATTAGTTTCTTACCATTGATATATGATGCCTTAGATATGTTGTGTGCATGTTGTGTGGATTAAGATCACTTGTATTATTTATATTCTATAGCTTTTGGATATCTAAGGTAGGGCATTTTAAGAGTGCAATGCTATGAATGTGATAAGGGAGGTAAGAGAGGGAACTAGGAATATTCCATACATGAGAACATCATTTTTAGAGTGGTGACATCTACACTTAACCCTACCATGATCCAAACCACTCCTTGTATCAGTTGTGAACCTAGTTAGAAATGTAGAAATCCTTAACCCATTTAACATTACTCCCCACTTGGATACTATTTACTCTTTCCTTAAATATTATGAGTTTTATTTAAACTATATTTCATTCAAAAAGCATTTTTTAAGCCACTTAAGTGGCCCCCTTTGACTCAAAACTCGGATGGAATGGTAGAGCCAATTTTAGAGAGTAACATAAAGTGGTTTTTAGATATTTTGTGCTGATATTTATTTCCTTAGACCAATAATAATGTTGGAGAGTATTTAGAGGAGCCAAATAGGAATTTTTGGGAAACCCATGTAGAATTTATGGCATGAGATAGTGGGTTCATTTATGAGGTATGAAATTGATTGCTTGCACACATGGGCTTGTAAGTGGAGTTATGGAGAGGGAAGACTTTTTGTCCATGAGCCAAAGGATGTGAAGGGGCATATATAACATTCCCATTGGATTTTATAGAATGGAGTTGAGATTATATAAGGAAGGGAAACCTTTATTGAGAGGACTTTTTATCATTTGAAATTTATAAAATTGGAATTAGAGAAGAGAAGGTGAAAGAGGAGGAGGAGCTTAGAGGATGAAGTTAAAAATGGAAGAGGATAGTCATTGATAGAACTTGTAGGAAGTGATCTTGAGTGGATCAAAGAAGGAACTGAGGTAGGATTCCATGCCACCATTTGATTTAATCTTTTTTATATTAAATTTATCTCTCTTTTCCTTTAATTACATTTTTAAAGAGGTGTAAGACCTTTTGGCTTACCCTCTTTCTTTAATTATATTCCATAGTTTTGCCAATGGTCACCATGTGGTTTAAATTCCCATTTGGGATTGGATAGGTAATATCCATCCTATTGTGTTGGATTTTTTAAAGCCATTTTATTGTCTTCAAATAATAGAGTTATGATGCCAACATTTATTTGAATTTTCATGTTTGTTGTGCTCTCTCATGTATTAATAGTGGAAAGTGGACCAAAATCCCAATGCCCTACTATGTAGTTTGATTCTCCATATTGGTAGTAGCAAGTGTACCTCCCAATGTCCTCCTATGTGTTATTTGGCATGGTCAAATATGTGTATGCTCTCTCATGTCAAAAAAATAGTAGGATAAGGGTGAGTTATTGCCAATTTATTTTTCTCTTTAGTGGGAATTTTTGGTGTTGGAAACATGTTATGGATTTTTATTATCATTAATGTCAAAATTATGTTTTGATTTCCTTGTATGCTAGTTTTAGATATGGAATTATCTTTGGTGTGGTTGAAATTATAGCCTCCTAAATGTATTTCCTAATGAAAATTCCTTGTCTAGTATTGTTACCATATAAATATCCATTAATCAACTTGTCCACATTAAACCATGATGTGATGATGCTCAGAGCTGAGATTATTATGCTCGAGGGTGCCTAAGGTAGTCGTTTGATGTTGACAAAGGGATGGGAGGAAAGCCCTCCTTCGGTTGGCCTTATAATTGCATGTGGAGTTCATATGAAGGCCAACTTATTTAATACTCTTATATAAATTGTAAAAAAATTATATTAGCTATTTGAGAGACATGTTATTGTTATTATTCAATTGAAAATATGTATATGTGTTATGACCCTAACCTATCACATGTATTAGGATAGGAATAGTCAACTTGTGGCTTACTTATCTCTATTTTATGTTATATCACATTTCTCTATACATTCATTTAGTTAGTAGGTCAGCCTATGGAGTAACCATGTCCTAGGTAGACTATATATAGGAGGTACTGGATAGTTGTTTATCATCATTTTATGAATTTTACTCTTATTGAAGCTTGTGGAGGTTTCCCCCTCAAAGTGGCTTGTCTATTAGTCATATATTATAATATATTCAAGTCATATTATGATCTATTGCTATTATTATACTTTATTATTGAAGTATTTTCATTACAAGTGTTATCATAGCTATGATTTAGGTAAAATTATGGACAAAACCCTAATTTTAGAGATTTGATTATATCTTTCAATAAACTGATAATTTTCCTACAATTTTTTTACTAAAGTTGGGGAATCAGTCAAGGACAACACACAAAAAAATTATCATTTGGAGGTCAGTTTTGTGTGAGTTATTTTTATTTTAGTGTTTTTCATAAATTTGATTTATAGTGTGCAATAAAGGATTTTTTTTTAATTATTTACATTTTTGGAATTCTTAGAAAAATATAGTTTGGGTATGTTACTTGTAATTTTCTATTTGCAACTAACATAAGTATAAAAACACTTGGTCAAAGATAGGTCAAACATGCCAATCAGGGTCAACATTATCAATCCCTTTTATGGTAGGACTTTAAAATAGAGGACACATAAAGGATTAAAAAACTCTATTTAAAACTATGCACAAGGAATATATGGAGTCAGAAGGGGGATTTACTAGATTCTTTGTACTAGGTTTCTTTCAGATAGATCACAAAGTGAGCCAGCTTGACTATAATGTGCAAGGTATTCAAAGTGATATGCAAGGAATACAATCTGATATGAAATTATTATAATCTAGTTTGAAAAATATTATGATGGATTTACAAAATAATCATCCAAATCATCCAAATATCATTATTACACAACCCCACCATTGTGGATCTCCCAACCATCCTAATCCAAATCCAAGTACCTTGCCATAAAAGAACATATTACCAAAGGTAGATATGTGTAAATTTGATGGAAAAGATCCACTCAATTAGATAAACCAAATGAATATTTTTTTCATCTACATCAGATCCCATATGGATATAAGGTTACCATGGCATATTTGACTCTAGAACTTGAACAATTCATTTGGTATCGATGGTTGTGTGATCAAAAGAAAAGGATGAAATTTAGTGCCACTTGGTCAATTTTTACAAAAGAGCTACAATTACATTATAGAAATAGTTTGATATAGAATTACTTCAACAAACTAAAAAAATTATGTTAGACTGGCTTAATTAAGGATTATATTCATCATTTTAGAACATATCTTTATGTGTGGATACAATTTTTGATGAGAACTTGAATGACCTATTTTTGGGTGGCCTCAAGGACAACATTCAACATGAGGTACACATGTTTAATCCACTTAAGGTTTCTAATTCTATTATCATGGCACATAGGGCCAAAAAAAACTTCGTATCCAACAAAAATTAGCCATTCATTCACTTTAAATACATAATGTATTGACACCATCATTTCTTCCACCTATCGGATTGACCCCTCAACAAATTAGGGAGAAACATACAAAAGGATTATGTTTTAGCTATGATAGAAAGTGGATCAAAGGATATATATGTGATGAAAATAATTTATTCTACATTTAGGGATATAATGAATATTATGAAGAGGATGATACCTCTAATGATGAAGAGGAAGAAATATAGGAGGTACCTAAAGATTCCCAACCTATAATCTCTTTTCATGCACTTTCAGGTATCAACACTCCTCAAACACTTAAGGAGGTGGGTTTCCTAAAGAAACATAAGATGACAGTGTTGATTGACTCAAGGAGTACACATAACTCCACCAACCATAATTTGGCCACTCAATTGAACTATTTCATTTACCCAACACCAAAATTTTAAGTCATGATTGTAGATGGTAGCACAATCAATTATTTAGGGAAATACCATAATATTAATCTTGTTATGGGTGAATAAAATATATATTATCCTATATTTTCTATTCACATTGGTGTTACACACATTATTTTAGGATTCTAATGGCTCAAAACCTTCGATGCAATTGAGATGAACTTCTAGGAACTATTCATGCGCTTTCATTCTGAAGGAAGGAACATTGAACTACATGGATTATGGGTAAAATATCAACAATTGGTTAGTTCATATCATATGATAAAGATTCTAAAAAAGGGGGTAGAAGGATTTATATCATGATTATGTTCCATAGAATTTCAATCCACAAAGGCATTTACACATCCTGATCTACAAATGATTCTTGATGAGCATCCATATATTTTTGGGGCCATGTAATTAAAATACTTCTAGGGAGTCAACCAAAAAAAATCACAACATATAGATATAAATATGTGCATAATATTGAAATTAAAAAGATGCTCCATGAGATGCTATAAGCACGAATCATCAGACACAACCAAAGTGAAAATTCATCACAAGTGGTCATGGTGTGTAAAAAGGATGACACATGGAGGATGTGCCAAGATTATAGAGAAATAAACAACTACACATAAAAGATAAGTTTCCTATTATTTTAATTTATTATATACATGATGATTTTCATGGTGTTGTTTATTTCATAAAATTGGATCTTCATTCAGGATACCATCAAATTAGAATCAGGGATGAAAATGTTTATAAAACTACTTTTAAAATTCATGAGGGACGTTTGGTGATGCCTTTTGGTATTAAAAATGCACCATGTAATTTTTAGAGCTTGATGAACACTATGTTTATGCCTTTTTAAGGAAGTTTGTGCTGGTTTTCTTTGATGACATATTGATTTATAGCAAGACATAGGAAGCACACTTGAAACATGTGAAATAGGTATTGATAGTTTTGGAGCAACATTCGCTTTATGTGAATCCATAAAAATGTGTTTTTGGAGTACTTAAGCTAGATTAATTAGGTCAAATTATATCCCTTGAAGGTGTTAAAGTTAATCCTTAGAAGATAAAAGCTATGGTGGATTGGCCAATTCCCAAAACTCTCAAAAACATCTGAGGGTTCTTAGGACTATCAGGGTACTACCAAAGATTTGTGACAGGTTATGGTAGCATATAATCTCCACCCATTACATTGATAAATAAGGATTCCATCCACTACAATGATGCAACCACTAAAGCATTTGAGAAGTTGAAATTAGCTATATGCACCACCCCAATTTTGGATACTCTAGACTTCTCAAAGATGTTCATTGTTAAATGTGATGCTTTCAAATCAGGGTTAGGAGTAGTACTAATGTAGGAAGGAAGACCCATTGCATTTTATGTTTGTAAATTTAAAGGTAATAATATAAAAAACTATCTATGATAAATAAATGATGTCCATTCTTCATGTAGTCAAATAATGGACCCTATTTGAAAGGTAGACACTTTAAGGTGAAAATAGATCATGATAATCTTAAATAAATATTGGAGAAAAGATTATCATCTAAGTAAAAACAGAAGAGGGTAACAAAAATTTTGGGTTATTATTTGAAATCATATACAATAAGGGTAAATATAATGTAGTAGTAGATGCACTATCTAAATAGGATATGTCCATAAAAGCATTACTTTGTGTAATGTCCAAGTTGTAGATAGATTGGCTGGATGAAGATAGGTTAGAGTGGGATTAGAACAAGGATACACAAGTTCTAATTCAAAATATCCATCAAGGTTCTATAAATTTTGAAGAAATTTGAATGGAAAGGTAATGCCCTATGGTATAAGGATATGTTATACTTAAGCAAAGATTCAGAGTTGAAGCATAATATTATTATAGAGTTGCATGCATATCCAATTGGGGGACACTATAGGTTCTTAAAAACTTATCATATAATAAATAAAGTATTTTTGGAAGGAATCAAGGGATATGTATAAAATTTTATGGTAGAATGCTTGATATGCCAACAAAATAAATTTAAGTCAGTTAAGACCCTGGGTATGTTACAGCCTTTAACAATTTCTAGTCAAAGGTGGGAGGAGGTTTCCATGGATTTCATCACAGGTTTGCCTTTATTTGAAGGTAAGAATTTTATCTTGGTAATTTTGGATAGGATTAAAAAATATGCCCATTTTTTTGTCCACTCACAACCATTTACAAGTACACTAGCAGCTATTTTTATAGAGGAATTTCTAAAATTATATGGAACCCCAAAAATAATTATAAGTGGTCATGATCCTATTTTCACTAGTAATTTTTGGATTGAACTATTTTCTTGTTTGGGTACTTAGCTAGCTCATAGTTCATATTACCACCCCCAATATGATGGAAAACATAAGTGGTTAATAAATATTTAGAGGGGTATCTCTTTTGTTTTGTATTAGATAAACAAGAACATTGGGTTAAATGGATACCTCTTGTAGAATGGTGGTATAACACATATTTCCATATCTCTTATAAACTATCCCCATTTCTATCACTATATGATTACCTTTGATCTTCCATCACTTTTTTATTAAGGGTGAAAACCAAGGTTTGAGACATGGAGGAGCACATTCAAAATCAATAAGAGATTTTGGTTGGTTTGAGAGAGAATTTGGCCTTGGAAAATAAACATGATGAAGTAGCAAGCAGATCAACACTATATGTACCTTAGGATTATGAAGAGGAAAAAATAAGTAGATTAGTATCTTATTAATCAAAATGAGAAAACATTAAGAAAAAATGCACTAAGACTAAACCCTCTTGCCTAAGAACTAGGGGAGCATAACACAATAAGCAAGAGTACAAAATAAAGATGAAGATAATATAAATTTCTTACCTCCCTTGTCCCATATGATGCTTACTTGTTGGCATAAGAATGTTCATGCCTGGCCTATGATGATTTGTCTTTTATCAATTCTCTTCCATGGTGGTAGCATCTCTTCAATAGTCACTTGTGGCTTGGTGTGAAGCTTGACATAATTTTGGCATAATAACACTACTTTTTAAGGGCTTCAATAAGGTATTTAAGCATAAAAAACTTACACATAAAAGCTTGTTTATCAATGGTGTGGGAACTTGTATTTATATCTTAGAAAATTAAATCTAACTATGGGTAGGTTAAGTTAAATTCTAAATTGGGTTGAGTCTAAATTAACTTATGTTGAATCAATCCAACTTTGGGAGGGTTTAAGGCACTCATGAAATCTTGACACCTTAGTTTATGATATTTTTGAGGCATGACAACTTAATTTAGATTTTTTTGAGGTGTGAGTCATATTTTTGAATATTTATGAGATAATATATCACTTTATTATCTCATTTGACTCTTTGACTTCATTTTTGGCTAAAATTCCTTTTTTAGTAAATGAAATTCACTAATTTGATTTATAATTTTGAATCGAGCAAGTTAAGATTTTTAATATAATTAGTCTTGTTTATTGATTTTTTGATTTTGGAAATTGATTTAAATGTCATGAATTAATATATTAATATGCTAAAAGTGTCAAATTACTAGGTGGTAATTTGACTTTTGTTAGAACTAAATTAGGTTAGTGATATATACAGGGTAATACACTAAATAAGCTAGCCTCATCATGTTTCTTTGAAATTAAATACCTTTCATAGATGAATTTGGGTAATTAATATGATTTTTAGGCTTAAACTCTATCATTTACTATAAATTGAACTGAATGCTGATTTAGGCATGAAAGTGGCCAAAATTAAGTGTTTATAATTTACCCCTATTTGAGAAGGCATTCTGATACACAAGAACATTAACATCTTTTCAAAGAATTAAAAAGTCATTAATATGAATGATTCATGTCCCTTGATTCCCCCTCTAAGGAGTGAGTGATAAAAATTTAATCATCAAACACTCCCTTAAAATGAATAAAATGACATGATCTAGATGGTAATAGGGGTTAGATTACTGAATAGCCCAAACATAATTATATATAATAATGGTAGGTGGATTTACTAATTTGCCCAAATGTAGTTATAATCAATAACAAAGGGTGTGCCATTGGTTTGTCTAAATGCGGTTATAATCAATGGCATAGATGGATGCCCCAGTAGGATGGTGGAATGGATACTAAGTTGCCAAAAGATGGTTATAGTTCATGACCAAATGGAAAACATTGATTTGCCCAAAGGTGGTTATAATTAGGAATGAAAAGGGAAACACAATAATTTACCCAAAGGTAGTTATAATCAAGAACACATACATTGGTAAAGGATAACAACAAATTTCTATCATAAATGTGAGTTCAAAGATACTCTTTTGAATAAACATAGGATATAGGCTAAGAAATCATGTTGTGAAATGGGTCTCAAGAGGAGGTCCAAAAGAATGGTGATTGCAAAGGATAACAACACATTTATATCTTAAATGTGAGTTTGAAGATACACATTCCAACAAACATGGGATGTAGGCTAAGAAAAATCATGTTGTTAAATGGGTCTCAGAGGGAGGCCCAAAAGGATGGTTAAGGTTAGGAGATGTTATTTTAAGATTATCATCTGATTATATTGTATGACTCATATGAACACTTATTGAGAGATGATCATCTATATAAACATAATAAATCATTTTTTTCACTTGTTTATTACTCATGTATTGAGGCATGTGTTAGGTTAGTTGGCTAGGTTTGTGACTATCAAAGAGATGCTACCATTGCTAGAAGACTTCATGAGCATGGTTTTGCTTTAGCTTGCAATATTATGCATGATAGTTATGGATAAATAACATGATAATGTATACCCTAAGCATGGAAAACCTAGTTCAAATTTAAATATAAACAACTTAAGAATAATCAATGGATAATCAATTCCCAAGTATAAATATAACAAATAAATCAAGTGTAAGACTAAACACAATATTTCACAACTGAAGTACATGATATGGAGAATCAAGACTTAAGTGAAAATAAAAGGTAATACATGTATGACAACTGAGAAGTAAACAAAAAACAAATAAGGAAAGATAAAAATGAAAAAAATACAAATAAACAAAAATACAAAAAAAAACACTAACAAACAAACAAAACACACAAACAAATAAAGTGAAAAAAATAATCAAAGCAACTAAACAATTCAAAGCAAATAAAAGAGTAGTAAATAAACTAATAAACACATAAAAATAAACAAACAATGGTTAATTATAATGTTAGTGAAAACAAAAAATAAATTGTTTGTGCTGGTGTAATATAGGTGCTACTCTTGGCAACAGGGTGACCCCTAAGCTAGGCATCAATGACATTGATACAACACAAGAAAAATTGGCACAAGGTTTCTCCTAGGATATAGGGAAGCAATGACATAAATAAGATGACAAACATTTCCCCTAGGTTATAGGAGATAATGAAACAAACAAACAAAATAGGGGGAATAGAAAAAAAGAAGAAGGGGTAGCTGGGATGACTCCAGATGCATGAGGCAAGTGGATGCTACCTACATATTTCCATGGATGCAAGATCTAACATGAACTTTAGGAAAAATTTAGTTCTCCTAAGATATGAGATAGAAGAAAATTGATGATAAGGAAACATGATTGACTATATAGAAATATTAGAATGGTATCAAATAATGGTGAGTCAATGATAAATGAGGGGATGACATGCCATAAATATGAAAATGTCAACACAAATAAGTCATGCAAGTGAAAGAGTATGGTTTAAGCTAAAACCACACTAAAAATTAATAGACAAGTACAAACACATGAAATGGGTTCATAATGCTTACTATATCTAAGGCTAAGAATGAGAATGAGCTCTCAAAATGGCAAGAGTGTAAATAAATAAAAAAATGGTGAGAGCGTAAGATGAATCCTAGTGGTCATTAATGCATCAAATTAGAATACACAATGATCATAATATTAACTCATAAATTAATGAGAGTGAAAAATTAAGGCCATTAAGGATGGGAAAACTAAATGATAAGTGGTTAATCATGAAATAATTAGGGGTCCTTGTTTCCTTAAGGCAAATAATTGGTCAAAAAAGAAAGGAAGGTCGAGATAACTCGAGATACCCCATGTATCCAAATCCTACCTACATAGTTCATACAAAAATTTTAGACCAATGTAGTTCTCCTAGAAATGGGAGGAAAAATATGAAGGTGGTCTAGAAATGAAACTTAATTGATAAAATGACCCATCCAAGAAGATTTTGATGGAATTATATATTGCATGGAAATTCTAATCCAATTTTCATGATTTTGTGATTTTTGTGATTTTTTAAATCTTTACAAATGTTTAGGGGTTTTGAAATTGTTATAAATGTTTTTGTAATTTTCAAGGCATCTTAACTCAATCAAGAATCATAGGAGACATAATAATCCAACTCATAAAATGGAAAGAGTGTGGCTTAGGTTGCTCATCAAATATAAATAGCATGGTGAAGGGGGTGATAGAGTTGGACTCAATGTTAATCAAGCACTACCTACATAGTCCCATTAGGACCTCAAGTCACTATAGTTTTGCCTACATAAAAGTGTTTAAATGCTTCCAATGTTTTGGTTTTTTTAGTATATCAACTCTATCATGAATTATGAGATATAACATGGTTTAAATTTGAAAAATGGAGAGAGTTTATGGTAAAGGGGGTGACCGAGCTGACCTTAATGTCAATCAAACACTACTTACATAGTCCCATTAGGACCTCAAGTCATTATAGTTATACCTATAAAAGGTTGTAAGTTAATTCCAATGGTTTTAGTGTTTTCATTATCTCAATTCCATCAATAATTATGAGATACAACATGATTCAATATCACAAAATGGTGAGAGTGTGGTTGAGGGTTGACTGATCTGACCTCAATGTTAATTAAGCATTGCTGACATAGTCCTGATGGGTCCTCAAATCATTATAATTCCACATATAAAATGTGGTGAAATGCTTCAAATGTTTTTAGTGTTTTGGTACCTAAACTCAATAGAGAATTGCAAGATATGACATAGTCCAAGATCACAAAATGGTGAGAGCTTATGGCAAAAGGGTGACTAAACTAACCTTAACATGAATTAAGTGATACTTACATAGTCCCATTAGGACCTTAAGACACTATAGTTCCACCTACATAAAAGGTGTCCAATCAAGTACCAACAAGTTTTAGGTTAAAGGCAAATGGCAAGGCAAATGATAAAAGTAATGGCAATGTGATGCAATAATACATGGTAAAAGTGTTGTCCCTAATTTTCCCATAGGTAATTATAATTAAGAAAAAATGATAAAGATTCAATGGTACTAATTTTAACATAGGCATTTATAATTAGTATCATATGGTGAGACACTGAATTGCACAAAGGTGGTTATTATTAGTGGTAGCAGTCAAACTTAACACCAAATGAAGGATGCAATTTCTAGGACCAATTGCATACTACTTTCATATACTTCCATTTGAACATGTAATTCTAAAACTAATACTAGAACTAAATCTGTCATCGACTACTGAACATGCCTAAAGTATAAATGAATTAAATTGAAGTACAAATGTGATGGGTAGGATTAGGTAGAAAGATGAGTTATAATGTGGCATAACTTAGATGATCCTTGTAGACAATAATCTAAGTCATTCAAGCATAAAAAATGTTTGATTTGAATTATGTTCATAGGTCATCATGTTCATCTCCCTCTAGCATAGAGAACTTGTATTCTCTATAACCATAGTTGGCAACAACCACATAGGGCCCTAACTAGTTTGGTTAAAACTTCCCATTTTTCTTGGATTCAAAATTTGAATCTTTTTTATTTTATTTTATTACTAGGTCACCAAGCTCAAATTCACAATTCTTAATGTACCTATTATATTATTTTTGAGTTAGTTGTAATAATACTAAAGATTATTCAAGGTGACACAAAATTTACCATCAATTATGTCTATCTCCTGCAGGTGAGAGCCACTTTATAGTCTTCATTGTTGATGACATGCTGCAACAAAATTTAGAGAGAAGGCAAATTGACCTCAATGGGAAGCATGAATTTAGTTCCATAAATAAGTGAATAAGATGTATTTCTTGTTGGATTAAAAAATGTGGTATGATATGCCTAAAGGGAATTAAATAGCTGCAAGTGCCAATTAAGATCAATGTCATTGAAAATATTCTTTAAAATATTAGTAATGGTTTTATTAGAAGCTTTGACATGGCCATTACTTTATGGATAATATGTGGTATAAAAATATTGTTTGATGTGGTATTGAGAATAAAGTGATTTTACATCTTTATTATTGAAGGATCTACCATTATCAGATATAATGTCAGAGGGGGTACCATAAAAACAAATGAGATGATTGAATATAAACTTGGAGATATGTTTACTAGTGACATAAGTGAAGGGAATGGATTCCAACCACTTAGTGAAGTATTAAGTAGTAGCTAGGACATGTTTATGGCCATCAGAATAGGTTTGGTTGATTTTTATGACAAGGTTGAGTCCCCATGTTGAGAATGGATAAGGTGTTGTCAATGGTTTGAGTGTCGTAGCTAGATCATGAATCATATTGGCATGATTCTGACACTTGACACACCTATTCACATATGTACTTGTGTTTACTTCCATCGTTGGCCAATAATACCTAGTACATAGTAAATTTTTGGCTAAGATTACCCCATTGGTGTGTACTCTACACACACGTTTGTGGACTTTCCTTAATGGTAGTTTGGATTCTATCAAAGGTAAAAAATGAAGCAGAGTTTCATCATAAATTATATGATTCAAGGTTGGTCTAATTAGGGTATAACTAGAGGCTTTATAGGTGAAGGCCTTTTTTTTTACATGATAAATTATGAGGCATGGTTTAGTATTAAAGATAGGCATATACATAACAATACTAGGGAGACGTGGGACCAATAATTTAATAAACAATATCAACAGCTGATTGTTCATGTGCCAGTGCTAAGAGATGTTCAACAAGAAATTGATAGTATCTAGCTCTATTGGTTATCTAGATCATGGAACCAATAATGGACATAACATCTATTATCCTGTTATTGGCCTAAGGTATTATTTCATATTAGATGTTGGAAATATATTGCTTGAGAGTATTGAATATTGATTTATAGGGCATCAAGTTCTGATCTTTTGTTTGGTATTGATCTATGGTCAGATTGATGCTTAAATGAGAATTTGTGGAAACAAAATAGGTGGGTTGGAAATATATTCTTTGAGTTGATTGAATGATTTTTGACATTATTCATTCCAAGATAATGTAACACATTTATTCATAAAGTGTGTAAGTGGATGGTATTTTTTAGCTAATTATGAGATGAAACATCTAATATATTGAATCTTTCCCTACAAACTAAACAACTACTTTAAAGTAGATAGTGGTGGCATTTCTATAATTGTACAAACTTTGGCTTGGTCAACTTTAGTGTCCCTATGAGAGATAATGAAGCATAATAGTTTGTCAAAAGTGATGCAAAATACACATTTCTTTAGATTAAGCTTGATGTTATACTCATGAAGTATCTCAAATATTTTTCATAGCATGGCTAGGTGATCAACACAGGTCTTTGATTTACCCAAAATATCATCGACATAGTCCTCAATAATGTCATGCATCATGTCATTAAAAATCATGGTCATATCTCTTTGGTAAGTGGCTCTAACATTATTAAGTCTAAATTACATTATGGAATAACAAAAATTTCCATGCACACATTCATAAAACTACATGGAGGTATAATTGCATACATTTATAGTTTGTAAAGCTACCTCAAAGTTTACTTGAATCCATAACTATTGTTTTATTTTAGAGTAAAGTATAGATCAAGGAAGATATTCACATATTATACACAAGTTTACCATCATATTAGTGAAGAGAAGGTATGGGCATAACATGAGGATGATAGTGCATAAGTGATGAAAAACCCAAACTACAAAACCCTAACAAGATGACCTAAATACATCATGATATAATATACCACATTTAAAAAATCACATCCACATAGCGATATATAGTATGGGAATGAGTCTATCCTAGAGAATAGGTTTGTCCTAGAGCATCACATAGTTCCCATATTATAGGATCAAGTTACATAAATTGTACACAATCAATTTATAATCTCAGATTCTAGAATAACACATAGGTATCACGATTCCTTATCCCTTTATCATTTATGTTTCTTAGTATATTTTCATTTATTACATTTGGATTTGTTTCACATTTTATCCTATTTATTAGTTTTTAATTTCAAATGATTAATGATCTATGATTAGATCTATTTGATTGAAACTATTTTATTCTTTATTTGCTATAAAACTAGAAATAGTTTAAACATAATTGATGAACTTGATATTTATGAACACTCCTTACCTTAATTGGTAAACGCCAATGATTTCAAACATTGAACCTAGGGTTTCTACAACCCCTATTTCTCCTTAGGGCTTTTCCATTTTAATATTTTAATCCTAGGGTTTGTTCATACTTTTAAACCTATACCTTTGTGTGTGTATTGTTTGATTTTATATATTAATAAAATGGATCAAATACAATTATTGGCTAAATTATTAAACATTTAAAATCAATTATTCTTACAAATCCTAATCACATTTATGAAATTATACATGAAGTTAATGAAATTAAGAGTACAAAAATTTCTCATATAGACTCTCATAGGGATTTTATTTCACAATGATCAATACTTTTTAACAAATGTTAGATTATTATACATATGAAAAATAGTGAGCCTATATCCTTTATCAATGGTGAGACCCAACCCTTGAAAAAAAATTTTAAGAGTAAAAAAATTTATACATGTGATTTAATTATGATATAATCCATCTATAAATTTCAAAATAAAAAACAAACTCTATCTCTAAATGTAGAATCACTTGAAGTTAACATTACACAATGACATTATAATGTTTTAGAACCAACATAATTTATCATGAGTAATCAATACTGATAGTTTTGTGATGATAATTTATTATTAGATTAAACATGTATAAGGTATCCTTTTGATCTTAACAACATATATTAATTCATAACAAGGCATATCATGGGATTTAAAGCATATAATTTTTGATATATTTATCATAACATAGTAGTGTACATAACTCTTTTTATTGTATATGTTGTGCCTTGCATGTTCCTTCTCCTAGTACATACCTTTTCAAAATTGAAAAATCCAAAAAAATAATAAAAGATAAATATATAAAAAATCCTTTTATTTTTAGTCAAATGATATACATAATATCTATCTACATACACAAGAAAATTTTATGCATCTATGTTTTCACACTTTATTTTCATGGTATACCTTCACTTAGGTAAGAGACAAGATAATTTGGCAAGAAATGTTTATGATTATATTTATGGATATAACATGCAAAGACATTTATTACATTTTTGATGGTTACACAGTAAAATCATGTTAAGCAATCACGTTTTCTATATTTTGAGACCCCTATTTTCATAGTGTTTATTTTAGACATTTAGTGTTGTATACATGTATTGTTAAGATGTGACATTTATGTTATTAAGACACTTGAGGTTATTGGTCCCTTATGTCAAAGCTAGAGATTCTATTTACTATGATGTGTTTTTGTTTTAATTACATAAGAATAATTATATGTTAAGATTAGGTGTTTATTATATGTGTTATGATATCAATTTACTTTTTCTATTTTGGTTGTCCATTATGATGCATATTAATTCCATACTACTAGAGTTATGATAGATATATGATTAGATGATTTGTATTAGTTTTTTACCATTGATATATGATGCCTTGGATATGTTATGTGCATGTTATGTTGATTAAGATCACTTGTATTATTTATATTCTATAGATTTCAGGTATTTAGGGTAGGGAATTTAAATAGTGCAATGTTGTGCATGTGACAAGGGATGCTAGAGAGGGAACTAGGAATATGCCATGCATGACCACATAATTGGTAGAGTGATGACATGTATTCTTGACCCTATCATGATCTAAACCACTCCTTGTCTCAGTTGTGAACCTACTTAGAAGTGTAAATACCCTTAACCCATTTAAAATTATTCCCCACTTGGATACTATTCACCCTTTCATTAAATATTATGAGTCATATTTAAATTTTATTTCATTCATAAAGTGTTTTTTAAGCCACTTATGTGGCCCCTTTTGACTCAAAACTTGGATGGAATGGTAGAGCCAATTTTAGAGAGTGATATAAAGTGGTTTTTAGATATTTTGTGTTGATTTTTATGTCCTTAGACTAACTATAATGTTGGAGAGTATTTCTAGGAGCCAAATAGGACTTTTGAGGAAACCCATGTAGCATTTATGGCATGAGATAATGGGTTAATTTATGAGGTATGAAATTGCTTGCTTGACCACATGGGCTTGTAAATGGAGTTATGGAGAGGGAAGATTTTTTTCCATGAGCCAAGTGATGTGAAGGGACATATATCACGTTCCCATTGGCTTATATAGAATGGATTTGAGCCTATATAAGGAAGGGAAATTTTGATCATTTAAAATTTAGAAAAGTGGAAGTGGAGAAGAGAAGGGGAAAGATGAGGAAGAACTTAGAGGGTGAACTTAAAAAAGGAGGATAGTCATTGACCAAAGCTTATAAGAGGTGATCTTTAGTGGATCAAAGAAGGAAATGAGGTAGGATTCCATGCCACCATTTGATTTAATCTTCTTTATATTAAATTTATCTCTCTCCTTTCCTTTCATTGCATTTTTCAATAGGTGTAAGACATTTTGGCTTACCCTCTTTCTTTAATTGTATTCTATACTTTTACCAATGGACACCATGTGGTTTAAATTCCCATTTGGGTTTGGATATGTAATATCCATCCTAATGTGTTGGATGTTTTAAATAAATTTTATTGTCTTCAAATAATAGAGTTATGATACAAAAATTTATTTGAATTTTCATGTTTGTTGAGCTCTCTCATGTATTAGTAGTGGCAAGTGGAACAAAATCCCAATGCCCTACTATGTAGTTTGATTCTCCATATTGGTAGTAGAAAGTGTACCTTCCAATATCCTCCTATGTGTTATTTAGCATGGTCGACTATGCCTATGCTCTCCCATATCAAAAAAATAGTAGGACAAGGGTGAGTTTTTGCCAATTTATTTTTCTCTTTAGTTGGACTTTTTGGTGTTGGAAACACGTTATGGATTCTTATTATCATTAATGTTAAAATTGTGTTTTGATTTCCTTGTATGCTAGTTTTAGATATGGAATTATCTTTGGTGTGGTTGAGCTTATAGCCTCTTAGATGTATTTCCTAATGAAAATTCCTTGTCTAGTATTGTTACCATATAAATATCCATTAATCAACTTGTCTACATTAAACAATGATGTGATGATGCTCAGAGCTGAGAGTCTTATGCTCAAGAGTGCCTAGGGTAGTCATCTGATGATGAAAAAGGGATAGGAGGGAAACCTTCCTTCAGTTGGCCTTAAAATTATGTGTGGAGTTCATATGAAGGACAACTTAATTAATACTCTTATATACATTGTAATAAAATTTTATTGGCTATTTGAGAGACATGTTATTGTTATTATTCAATTGAAAATATGTATATATGCTATGCCCCTAACTTATCACATGTATTAGGATAGGAATAGTCAACTTGTGGCTTACGTATCCCTAATTTATGTTATATCACATTTCTCTATACATTCATTTACTTAGTAGGTCAACTTATGGAGTAACCATGTCCTAGGTAGACTATATATAGGAGGTAGTGGGTAGTTGTTTATCATCATATTATAAATTCTACTCTTATTGAAGCTTGTAGAGGTTTCCCCCTTGAAGTGCCTTGTATTTTATTCATATATTATAATATATTTGAGTCATATTGTGATCTATTGCTGTTATTATACTTTATTATTAAAGTAATTTCATTACGAGTGTTATCAAAGCTATGATTTATGTAATCTTGTGGATGAAACCCTAATTTTAGAGGTTTGATTATATTTTTCAATACACTGCTAATTTTCCTACAATTTTTTTATTAAAATTGGGGAATCAGTCAAGGACATCACATAAAAAAATTATCATTTAGAGGTTAATTTTATGTGAGTTATTTTTATTTTAGTGTTTTTCATAAATTTACTTTATAGCGTGCAATCAAGGATTTTTTTTAATTATTTACATTTTTGGAATTCTTATAAAAATATAGTTGGGGTATGTTATTTGTACTTTTTTATTTGAGGATGACATAAGTACAAAAGCACTTGGTCAAAGATAGGTCAAACATGCCAATCAGGGTCAACATTGTCAATCCCTTTTATGGCAAGACTGCAAACTAAGGGACACATAAAGGGTTCTAAAACTCTAGTTAAAACTCTGTACAAGGACTATATAGAGTCAAAAGGGGGAGTTAATATATAATTTGTACTAGGGTTCTTTGAGATAAATCATAAAGTGATCTAACTTGACTAAAATGTGCAAGGTATTTAAAGTCATATGTAAGGCATATAATCTCATATGAAATTATTAAAAACTATTTTGACAAATGTCATGATGGATTTAGTAAATAATCATCCAAATCATCTAACTATCACTATTACACAATCCTACCATGGTGGATCTCCCAACCATCCTAATCCAAATCCAATTTCCTTGCCATAAAGGAACATGTTGCCAAAGGTAGATATGTGTAAATTTTATGTAAAGGATACTCTCAATTGGATCAACCAAATGGATATTTTTTGATCTACATCAGATCCCATAAGGATAAAAGGTTACCATGGCATATTTGATTCTAGAAATTGATCAATTCATTTGGTATCGATGGTTGTGTGATCAAAAGAAAAATATGAAATTTAGTGCCACTTGTTCAATTTTAATAGAGGAGCTACAATTACACTATAACAATAGTGTGATATAGAATTACTTCAGCCAACTAGAAAAATTGTGTCAGACTAGTTCAATTAAGGATTATATTCATCATTTTTAGAACCTATCTTTATGTGTGGATATAATTTTTAATGAGAACTTGAATGACCTATTTTTGGGTTGCCTCAAGGACCACATTCAACATGAGGTACACATGTTTAATCCAATTAAGGTTTTTCATTCTATGATCATGGCACATAGGGCTGAAAAAATATTCATAGCCAACAATAAGTAGCCATTCATTCACTTTAGATATTATAACATATTGACAACATCATTTCCTCCACCTACCAGTTTGACCCCTCAAAAAATTGAAGAGAAGCATGCAAAAGGATTATGTTTAATCTATGATATCAAGCGAATCAAAGGACATAGATGTGATGAAAATAATCTATTTTACATTGAAGGATATAATGAATATTATTAAGAGGATGATGTATCTAATAGTGATGTTAAAGAAATAGAGAAGGTACTTTAGGATTCCCAACCTATAATGTCTTATCATGCACTTTCAAGTATTAACATTCTCAAACACTTAAGTTGGTGGGTTTCCTTAAGAAATAGATTGTGAAAGTGTTGATTGACTTAATGAGTACATATAACTCCATCAACCATAAGTTGGCCACTCAATTGAACTATTTCATTTACCCAACACCAAAATTTTAAGTCACGATTACAGATGGTGGCATAATAAATTATTCAAGGAAATGCCATAGTATTAATCTTGTTATGAGTGCATAAAATCTAGATTCTCCTATGTTTGCTCCCATGGGTGTTACCCACATTATTTTAGGATTCTAATTTCTCAAAACCTTGGGTATAATTGAGATGAACTTCTAGGAACTATTCATGTGATTTCATTCTAAAGGAAGGAACATTGAACTACATGGATTATGGGTAAAATATCAATAATTGGTTAGTTCACATAAGATGATAAAGATGATAAAAAGGGGTTAGAAGGATTTATAACATGATTATGTTTCATATAATTTTAATCCATAAAGGCATCTACACATTTGATCTACAAATGATTCTTGATGACCACCCATCTATTTTTGGGGCCATGCCAAAAGGATTACCACCAAAAAGATAACATGATAATGCCATTAAAATACTTCTAAGGAGTCAACCACCAAAAATCAAACCATATAGATATCCATATGTGCATAAGATTGAAATTTAAAATATGGTCAATGAGATGCTATAGGCAAGAATCATTAGGCACAACCAAAGTGAATATTCATCACAAGTGGTCATGGTGTGTAAAGAGGATGACACAGGGAGGATGTGCCTAGATTACAGGGAACTCAACAAGTACACCATAAAAGATAAGTTTCCTATTCTAGTAATTGATTATTTACTTGATGAGTTGCATGGTGTTGTTTATTTCACAAAGTTGGATCTTCATTCAAGGTGCCATCAAATTATAATCAGGGATGAAGATGTTCATAAAACTAATTTTAAAACTCATAAGGGATGTTATGAGTTTTTGGTAAGGCCTTTTGGTATTAAAAATACACCATCTAATTTTTAGAGCTTGATGAACATTATTTTTAGGCCTTTTTAAGGAAGTTTGTGATGGTTTTCTTTGATGACATATTGATTTATATTAAGACATGGGAAGCACACTTGCAACATGTGAAATAGGCGTTGATAGTTTTGGAGCAACATTAGCTTTATGCAAATCCATCCAAATGTGTTTTTGGAGTATATGAGATAGATTACATGGGTCACATTATATCCCATGAAGGTGTTAAAGTTGATCCTCAGAAGATAAAAGATATGGTAGATTGGCTAATTCCCAAAACTCTCAAAAACCTCTAAGGGTTCCTAGGACTATCAAGTGACTACCAAAGATTTGTGAAAGGTTATGGCAACATATCATCTCCACTCATTGCATTGATAAAGAAGGATGAATTCCAATATAATGATGAAATAACTAAAGTATTTGGTTGAGTAATTGAAAGTATCTATGTGCACTACCCCATTTTGGCTACTCTAGACTTCTCAAAGATGTTCATCATTAAATGTGATGCTTTTAAATCAAGGTTAGTAGTAGTACTAATGTAGGTGATTTAACAATTTTGAGAATATTCATGTATTATTCCTAATTTAGTTAAAGGTTATGAGTAGTAAATCAGTAAAGAATTATGAAATAATTAAGATACTAATTTGTGTAAACTAGATTACAAATTTGACATTTTTAAGAATAGTAATAAGAGGAATAAAATAAGGCTTAACTAGAAACTGATCTATTTGACTGAGATAGAGGCTAAAATTCACTATGCAAGACTAGGAAATTGTCGCAAACTAAGATCTAAACTTCATTTTGTGATTGGACAGGAGTGATAAAACTTCATAGGAGTGGCATAGATGTTATAGTGAACCTATACCATTGTCTTGAGGATCTAATCTTTCTAGGTTTTGTTCATTATGTCTGTGTGACCTTGTCTACAAAGTTTTGATAGATGGAAGTATATAGAGCTCTCTATAGAGATTATTCTTTCTTCAAACCCTATCTTCCATTATGATTTGACTAATCTTGAGTAAGAGTGGGGGGGGGTGGGGTTAGTGTGTGTAATATTAATTGGATGTGGATCCACACCCTTTATGTGGGCACACTACCTACATACCAATACTCTGAAGAGGGATCAAGCCATATGTAGTTCTCTCACTTGATGTGATTTTTGAAACTATGTGTATAAAGATGTAAAATTCTAAACTAGATATGCTTAAGGTGGCTAGGGATTGGTGTAAGGATTTAAATAATCTTGTAAGTGTGTTAGTTGGCTGTATGTAGAGAATAGAGAAGCTTACTTGCGTAGTCTTACTTTCTTAGTGATAATTGCCAACCCTTTCTCAATGATCTTTAAATGGGATTTTATAGGGATCTATTGGTCATGGGTTGAATGTACTCATGCTAGGATGACAAGGATAAGGATGGGGAACTAGAAGAAATTGATCATTAGGGATAGAAATGGACTTGGAAAATAGCACTGAAAGTAGACAGGAGTGGCACTGGTGCTATAGTCCTAGTGTGGCACTATTATCTTGAGTAGATGGGACTTAGAGGGATGGATCTGTCATAAAAAGAGGGGTCTATCTTAGCTAGGATCAAGTTTGGAAGGTTAAGAATGACTAGGAATGAATGAAAATATACCTATGAGGGTCATGAAAGAAATCAAGAGGGACTTAATGATTAGGTGTCATTAGCCATGCTCAAGTTACCACTTTTCACATTTTATATGACTATATTTGCCCCCATTTATTCTAGTTATGTAGAAAATAAAAATAGAAGGATAAATAAAAAATAGAAAGTGTTCTTGAACTTACCTACAAGGGTGAAGTTCATGAAGCTATGTGATATTGGGTGTGTATAGATATAGCACACTTTGAAGTGAAAATTTACAAGAAAAAATAAAGAGTAGATTAGTTCTTGCTAGATACACTATATCTAAACTAAGAACAGAGAAAGATGGATAAGAGAGAGAAGAAGAGAAAGGAATAAATATACCTCACCAAGTATGTAGACTAGTACAAAACCTATTATGATATTGAGTGATGCTAAGTAATGCTAGATGATGCTGTACCAAGAGTAATATTGTGAACAGAGCTGAATGCTCAATTCCTTGGAAGTGGCTCAAGAATGTAAAGGTTGGACCTTTGGCTCCATCATCACCCACTAAGTGAATCTCAGTGATCGTTCATGTGCTGATCAATATCTTGACTGTGTGTCTAACCCCTCTGAATAGGTGGCTCAAAAATACAAAGGCTAGCTAGTCATTTGGTTCTATCATTTCCCTATGAAGTGAAGCTATGAAATGATACTGGTATGAAATGTGTGTCATATGAGATGGCTATTGAAGCTCATGAATGTAATATGATATTAAAATGCTGGTGTGGATATCTAAATGTATGCTAGAAACTAGGCCACTCTTGGCCACTCTAAAATATGGAGATTAGGCTTATATGAAAGCCACTCAAGAACTTGAGAATGTGTAAGTTAGGCTTGTATGAAATCCATTCTAAAATAATTCCAACCACATAAAGATGGAATAAGACACACAACTACTGATAATGCCTAGGTAATGCTAAACTCAAAAAGAAAAGAAACAAATGTGCCACGTACATTGCCCCCAATCATTGGTGTTTGAAACATAGATTCTGATCTAGAAGTTATATCAACTACCATGTCTAAAATTGAAATTGAGATCCATCATGCCATGCATTATGCCTCTTATATCTATATTCTTTGAGAAAAAATGTATTGAAAACTACTAATTTTGAATTGGTCTAGTTGTGTAAAACTGTAGCTAAATGTACTTTTTTGCCTACTTCAGGGAAGTCAATTTTTTTAATTATTTAGATAGGATCACTAAAAGTGGAAACTAGTGGAATTAACATTATATTCCAAGTTGGGCACTATTGTCCTAGGCCAAATCTGATAATTGTTTTAATATTTTCACTATCTGCTTGGTCTGTTATAATTGGTTTGATGTCTGGTTGCTATTCTAGGTGTTTTGAATGTTATATATTTGATCATTAGGAGCTATGATCTTTGTGATAAAACCCTTGTTTGTTGTCCCCACTTGTAAGGGTGGAAATTAAGGCTCTATAATGACTTCCCTTAGAATAAATATCCTTACAAGTGTGTTATGTTGCAAAGATACATGATATAGTAATGATAATCAATAAGATATCTCAAGATATAACATGGTTTGTAATGAGAGATTATTAGATCAACAGGGGTATGACTAGATAGATATAACAATGTAATAACATGTGTAATTTAATGAACTAAAACTAAAAGTCTGGTTAGATTTTATTATTAGTTGGAGGGATAGAACATGATGTCTATCATGGCATCCAAGAAAGTAAGATAAATTCATGATGTAGATCATGGAATTATAAACAATGATAAGAAAATAAGAAATAAACACACAAAGAAAGAAGCAAGAAACATACAAGGGTGGCCAAGGGGCCACACAAATAAGGGACATGGGTACATGTCACTCATACTAGAAGAAAATCATACAAGGCATGTTCAAATGCCACATACACATACAATTAGAACAAGTAAAACTAGCATGGAAGCCACTATCATATAGAAGAGTACAGATAAAGGAAATTGAAAAATATCCTAAGGTACACACAAGACATAGAAGTAAAGGACATTGGAAAATATCCTAAGGCACATATAGGAGACAAATAGGAAATAAGAAATGCAATCACATCAAGATATACTAAAAATGAAAATAAATCATGTAATAACTAGAAATAAAATCACATCTAACTAATCAAAGCAAAAGGGAAAGTATGCAAGACATGTTAGTACAAGACTAGGTATATGCTAAGAAATACATAAGTGTTATATACTAGTGAGATGTTAATATAATAATCTAAGTAAGCTAGTAAATAATATACATCAACATGATAACTAGAGTGTATGGTGTAGGAATGCCATAACCTAGATGGTGTAGTCATGTAGAAGATGCCCTCAGTGGGTATGCATATCGATGTGTGTCTTGATGTAGAAGAAGGATGCCTCCTCAATGGGTAGAGTGAAGTAATTAAAGAGTTGGATATCACTGTGCACACTTAAAAGAGATCAAGTGAAGGATGGTAATCTAGATAAATTGATAAACAATAACATAGAACAACAAATATAAGTCTAGCATGATATTATAAATGTAAAGCATGGATGATGCATACAATCAAAATATTTTTGGTATTTTTGAGTTATTTACATGTTTTTATATTTTGAAATATTTTAATATTTTTGGATTTTTAAATGTTGTATTGTTTTTGGATTTTTGAGTTATATTTAGCTATGTACAATCAATCAAAAGAAGATTATGTACAAGAAAAACTAAGAAACTATGTACAAGCAAGCAAAAAGAAACTATATACAAGCAATACTGAGAAGAAATGATACTAACCTATAGATCTCATGGGAGACTCCCTATCATGGTGTCCTATATGACATGTACCTAGGGATATGATATATTAATGTATATGGGTTGATGGAGATTATGACATGTGGCACACATCCCCTATAGTTAGTTATATGGGACTAATATATTAAGATAATGGAGTAACTTATGGAAGTAGTGCATTGGGTAATGGTTGGCCTACATTGGGATTAGGAGGTTACCCATCTATTAGAGGTCTACATAAAGGAGGTGAATATCATTATAAAGGTATCGAGTAAGTATTGAGTCTTCTATTATAAGAGGATATTGGAGGTTGTCCCCTTAAAGAGACAATGTGGAGTTATTCCTTATTAAAGGAGTATTGTTGGTGTTGCCCTACCTTAAGGGTATTCTATATATATTGAATATTTGGACATCTTTGTCAACTAATATTTATTATTTTGAATTGATCTACATTTATTATACATTATTTTTGAATATTATAAGTGTGTATCATAATAAGTGGTATCAGATCTTTGATTTAGGCAATTTGTGTGGAATGAAACCCTAGATTTTTAGAATCATCAATATATTTTGATTGGTTGTGAATTTTAGCACAATTTTTTTTTAAATTTTTTATTGGTGGACATCTTGGTCCACTAATATCTATTATGTTGAATTTATCTACATTTATTCTACATTATTTTTGAATATTATAAGAGTGGATCATAACAAGTGGTATCAGAGCCTCGATTTGGGTAATTTGTGTGGAACGAGACCTTATATTTTTGGAACCATCAATATATTTCTATTGGTTGTGAATTTTGGTACAATTTTTTACTAGATATGAATAATATTTTAAATAAGTCACAGTAAAAAAATAGAGATTTTTTGATTAGTTTTGAGCGAGTTATTTTTAGTTTAGGGTTTGTACTAATTTTGTTATATCTTCCAAAATATAAGGAATTTTTCTTCAAATTTTTTCTTAGATTTGTAAGAAGATATAATAAAATTAAGATTTTTTTTGAGTGATTTATTATAATTTTATTATTTTTTGTATATTCACTCTATAGGTCAAAATTTGTGGAATTTTTTCACAATTTTTTTATGAAGTTTAAATATAATAATAAGTTACAATAAAATTTTGGGACTATTTTTATATTTTTTTAATGAGTTATTGACATTGTAGGGTTTCACAAACCCTAGTTTTTATTTGTGAATCATGAAGTTGTAAAATTTTTCAAGGGAGGATGACATTGATTCTAGAGAATGGTGGATGCTTTTTAAGGATCATAGTAAAAAAAATTTTGGGCAAAGAAAATTATCTCTTTTTTTGTCTGGGTTTGCACTACATTGGTTTGATTAGTTAAGTTGTGTAAAAAGGTTTTCTTTATGGGAAAAAATGGATCAGATCTTCTTAGATCATTGGGATATAAAAGAAAAAGAGGATGTAGAAGAGGAAGAAAATAATTTTGGTAATGAAGAAGAGAATGAAGCTGCTAAAAAATAAAAATTAGTGGAATAAAATAATGATAATGAGGAAGAACATGCAAATGAAGAAGAAGAAGAAGAAGAAGAAGAAGAAGAAGAAGAAGAAGATGATAAGGGTTCAAATAATTTAGCTCCAAAAAAATCTAAGTCAATTTTTAAATTTCATGGATGCATTCAAAAGAATAAGGTTATTATGTCCATAAACCCTACTAGTAATTATAACTTCATCAATATGAATGTGGCCAAGCATCTACATGTTCAATCAAAGAATATAAGGGAATTTCAAGTAGATGGTAAGAATATTTTAATGTTTGAAGATTTGAAGCTCATTATGGAAAAATATGTTTTGCATTCAGATTTTTATGCTTTGGATATGGATGATATGGATATAGTTATAGGATATCCATGGTTAGAGACTTTGGGAACAATCAATATTAATGTTAAAAAAAGGTTCATGAAGTTTTGGTATTAAAAAAAGGTCACTTTACTATATATCATAGTGGGAAAGGCACCAATAATAGTCAAAGCAGATCATGTGGATGAGATTGAAAAAAGTGATGAAGAGCATGAGGAAGATTTAGGTGACATAGATAAAGACACACTACAATTAGAAATGAACACTTCATCTACTCAAGAAAAAAATAAGGAACAAGTGGAAGTGGTAGAAGAAAAGGTGTAAAAAGTTGAGGTATATAGACACCCACATCATCATGAGAGGAAACAACCATGGAACCAAGTAAGGAAGTGTACATCAACAATCATTTTGGTTATATAGGAAATGAGATTTCTAATTAGTATGGATATGTATAGAATCCAAAGAAGAATTATTATGGTCAGGTATGGAATCAAAGTAACACAGTAGAATATGGTACATAAAATCAAAAGTGAAAGAATTATGCATGAACACCAAAATAATATAATTATGATCATAAATAGAATCAGAAGAGTACAATGGAATTTGGAAATAAGATTGGAGAGCTATCACCTACCAATATCACATATTGATGGCTAGATGATTGAGATTGGTGACAAGTGTGCAATGATTTAAAGCACACTCATTATTTAGTTTCTTCCTATGTTTCAGAGATGAAACATGTCAAAGAGGGAGGTAATGCTATATACCTAGGGATATGATATATTAATGTATATGGGTTGATGGATATGCTGACATGTGACACATATCCTCCTTAGTTAGTTATATAGGTCTAACATATTGAGATAATGGAGTAACTTGTAGAAGTAGTGCATTAGGTAATGGTCAGCCTACATTGGGATTAAGAGGTTACCCATCTATTAGAGGTATATATAAAGGAGGTGAATATCATTGTAAAGGTATCAAGTAAGAATTTAGTCTTCTATTGTAAGAGGATATTGGAGGTTGTCCCCTTGAAGAGACATTGTAGTGTTATTCCTTCCTAAAGGAGTATTGTTGGTGTTACCCTACCTTAAGGGTATTCTGCATATATTGAATATTTGGACATCTTGGTCTACCAATATCTATTATGTTGAATTGATCTACATTTATTCTACATTATTTCTAAATATTATAAATGTGAATCATAACACTATATCAAAAAAGGAATCTTTCATGATTATGAAACATGAGGGAATGGCTACAAATATGACTTTGAATATTCATATTCATTGTCAGTATCTTAGAAATCATAATAACCTATATTATTCCACTCATCATTATCATCTTGATTTTGAACCAATGGAATGCTAATATTGACATTTTATGTATCTGGATCTTTTCCTTTGATAAATTGTCTATGAATGATTTGAAATAAGATGTTCAATAAATCCCAAACCTTGGTGACAAACATTATCAACTACTAGAAAAGGAGTAGTGATGCCTTGATCCTACTTGCCCAAACCTTGACCTTAATAATCAAACTATTATATATATTTTTAACTAAACCTATACTACTTTGAAAGTTGAGCCTCATTTTGGAGAGGTAGATTTTCATGCTTCCCCTGTGCCTGTGGTACTATTCTTTAATCTAATTTTGTTTTTTGATCCTTTTGTTGTTCTGAGTTATACTTTGGTAACCACTTTTGTACTATTTTTGAATTTGACCTTTTATGAATGTGTTCCTATGTCACTGTGGATTTCTTGACTAATTTACTTTGTATAGGGTCATCATTAGTAATTATTTGTTATATATATTATTTCAATGCAAAACATGAATTTGTGTGATGCCCATGCATTCTATGATATGCATAGTAATATATAGATCTTCTCACTAGATGTAGAGGAGGTAGTTTGATCAACTTAGATTTAATCATTTCCCTTAGTAACTCACTTGAACTCTTATTTGACCTTTGAATGCTTTTTGAATCACTAGTTGTAGAGTTACTTTGTTGTGATTTATTATTTTGATATATAATATTGATTGTAACCACATGAATAGGTGAAGGTACATATACATGACTGACATTAGGGTGCCTTTGAGGATTTGGTATTATAATATGATTTTCCAATGTTGTGATGTTTTCATGTAATAGCTGATTCTACATTTTTAAATCTAAAATTAACTTGCTCATACTAGTGATTTGATCTTTTAGAGTCTTGTAAGTGAAAACCTTAGTTTCTTCTAATTGAACATGTAAGCACATATGTTGAAGATGGTTTGAAGAAACTATAGGATAAGTGTATGCATTAGGAACAATAGTATAGGCTACCTCACCTTTTGTAGGGGTGATAGCATGGACCTAGTTAGAGGTAAAGTAGTTATCACCTTCTTGGGGGAGAAGAGGAAAAAGAAACTGTTTCCTATGCATAAGATATGACATTGAAACTTGATAGGTGGTTGTTAGATTTTGAAATGGATATTTTAGGTAGAAACCATGTATGTGGGATAAAATGCATGTAATTGGATTTATAATTTGTATAACAATATGTCTATAAAGAGCATTCCACATGAGAGATAACAAGTTTGGGATACAAAACATGAATTTGTGCATGACTGCAGAAGATATTTTGCCATGTGCTATGACATTTCTAATGTGTTTAGCATGATAATCTTAAATTTTTTTCCATATGAGAGATAGAAAGAAAGAGATGAAACCTTGTATTAAAGACAAGTAAACTTTAATTTGAAGGAGGGGTATCTTACTATGTTTAATAATGACTTTCTTAATATCATCCCATATTATGAAAATTAAGGATAAAAAACAAAGAATGAAGCTTTGTATTAGCATATGGTAAACTTCATCATTTATGTACATGATAGGGTCAATTATGGTCTCCTTATCATTTTCAAGAAATGCAAGAAATATTTAAAAATAAGTGAGATCTATTTTTGAAATATGATTTTAGGTGTAAGGTGATACCTCAAGAAGTAATGGAACCTAGTATATGTAGCTAGGGTTTGAAAAATGATTAATTTGAAAATTACTATGAAATTTTAAAATTTAAAGTGATTTTTTGAGTTAGATATGCAAGTAAAAAATCAAAAATTTATTGGAAAATTTGTGATTTAAAGAGACCTAGAAGATGTAACTAGGGTTTTGAAAAATAAATGTTTTTGAAAATTAGTATTGAATTTTGAAATTTGAAGTGAATTTATGATTTTAATATGCTAGTAAAAAATCAAAAAATTATTGAGAAAATACTAGGACTTAGTATGAGAAACTAGGGTTTGAAAGAAAAATATTTTAAAATTATTACAAAATTTTAAAAATTATTGCTAATTTCTAATTTTTTAATGCAGGTAAAAATTATAAAAATATAGGAAAAATTAGTAGGAAATTTACTCTAGGGTTTTTATGCACAAACGAAGTAAGTTGGGTTCATCAAATGATTTAAATTTTTTGGGAATATTGGTGTATTATTCCTAATTTAGTTAAAGGGTATGAATAGTAAAATCAATAAAAAATTATGCAATAATTAAGCTACTGATTTGTGTAAACTAGATTACAATTTTGACATTTATAAAAATAGTAATAAGAGGAAGAAAATAAGACTTAGTTGGAAACTGATTTATCTGACTAAGACAAAGTCTAGAATTCATTGTGTAAGATTGAGACACTATTATAAACTAAGTTCTAAACTTCATTTTGTGATTGGATAGGAGTGATAGTACTAGATAGGAGTGACAACAACATTGTATTCCACTTCTTCTACTATTGTCTTGAGGATCTGAGTTTTCTAGGTTTTGTTCACTATGTCTGTGTGACCTTGTCTAGGAAGTTTTGATAGTTGGAAGTCTATAGAGCTCCTTATAGAGCAGATTATTTCTTTAAACCCTATATTTCATTATAATTTGATCAATTTTGAGAAAGAGGAGGGGATTACTGTGTGTAATATTCACTGGATGTGGATCTACACCCCTTGTGTGGGCACACTACCTACATACCAATACTCTAAAGAGGGATCAAGCTATATGTAGTTCTCCCACTTGATGTGTTTTATGAAATTATGTGTATGAAGATGAAAAATATTAAACTGGTTATGTTTGAGGTGGTTAGGGATTGATATAAGGATTTAAATAAGCTTGTAAGTGTGTTGGCTAGCTGTATATAGAGAATAGGGAAGATTTCTTGAGTAGTCTTACTTGTATTCTTGCTTGCTTCGTGATAATTACCAACCCTTTCCAAATGATCTCTATATGGAATTTTATAGGAATCTATTGATCATGGGTTATATGTACTCATGTTAAGATGATAAGGAGAAGGATGGAGAACAAAAATAAATGGTTTTTGGGGCCAAAAATGGACTTGGACAATAGAGCTAAAAACGGATAGGAGTGGCACCAATGCTATAGTCTTAGTGTGGTGCTATTGTCTTGAGAAAATGAGATCTAGGGGTATGGATCTATCATGGAAAGTTGGCTCAGCTGGGATCAAGTCTAGAAGGCTATAGATGATTGAGAATCAATGAAAAAATGCCTATGAGGGTCATGAGAGCAAGTAAGAGGGACCTAAGGGTTGGGTGTCATTAGCCACACTCAAGTTACAAATTTTCACATTTTATATGACTACGGTAGGAAGGAAAACCCATTTCATTTGAGAGTTATAAATTTAAAGGTAATAATATAAAAAACTATTTATAATAAAGAAATGATGGCCATTCTTCATGTAGTCAAACAATGGACCCTATTTAATGGGTAGACACTTTAAGGTAAAAATGGATCATAATAATCACAAATAAATTTTGGACAAAGTACTATGATTTGAGTAAAAATAGAAGTGGGTAACAAAAATTTTTGGTTATGATTTTGAAATCATATACAAGAAGGGCAAAGATAATGTAGTAGTAGATGCACTATCTAGATGGGATACATCCACAAAAGCATTACTTTGTATAATGTCTAAGTTGCATATAGATTGGGTAGATGAAGCTAGGTTAGAGTGGGACCAGGACAAGGATACACAAGTTCTAATTAAAAATATTCAACAAGGTTCTATAACCTTTGACAAATTTTAATGAAAAGGTAATGCCCTATAATATAAGGATAGGTTATACTTATGCAAAGATTCAGAGTTGAAGTATAAGATTATTATAGAGTTGCATGCATATCCAATTAGGAGACACTATAGGTTCTTAAAAACCTATATTAAAATCAATAAAGAAGTATTTTTTTAAGGAATCAAGGGATATGTACAAAATTTTATGGTACAATGCTTGATATGCCAATAGAATAAAGGTAATCTAGTTAAGACCCTGGGTATGTTACAACCTTTTAACAATTCTTAGTCAAAGGTGGGAGAAGGTTATGGATTTCATCACAGATTTGATTTTATTTAAAAGTAATAATTTTATCTTGGTAATTTTCAATATGATTAAAAAATATTCCCATTTTTGTGTCTACTCACACCCATTTACAACAAGTACACTAGCGATTATTTTTCTAGAGGCAATTCCAAAACTATATGGAACCGTAAAAATAATTATAAGTGTTTATGATCCAATTTTCATTATTAATTTTTGGATTGAACTATTTTATTGTTTGGGTACTCAGCTATCTCATATCTCATCTTACCACCCCCAATCTTATGGATAAATAAAAGTGGTCAATAAATGTTTAGAGGGGTATCTCTATTGTTTTATATCAGATAAGTAGGAACATTGGGTTACATGGCTACCTCTTATAGAATGGTGGTATAACACATATTTCCATACCTCTTCTAAACTATCCCCATTTCTATCACTATATAGTTACCTTTGACCTTTCATTGCTTTTTTCTTAAGGGTGGAAACCAAGGTTTGAGACATGGAGGAGCACATTCAAAATCAATAAGAGGTTTTGGTTGGTTTGAGAGAGAATTTGGCATTATAACAAAACATGGTGAAGTAGTAAGTAGATCAACACCATATGTACCTTATGAGTTTGAAGAAAAAAAAATAAGTAGAGTAGTCTCTTGTTAGTCAAAATGATAAAATGTCAAGAAAAAATGCACTAAGACTAAACCCTCTTGCCTAAGAACTAGGGGGAGCATAACACAATAAGAAAGAGCACAAAAAAATATGAAGACAATACAAATTTATTACCTCCCTTGTCACATATGATGCTTACTTGTTGGCATAAGAATGTTCATGCCTGGATTATGACGATTTTAGTATTTTATCAATGCTCTTCCATGGTGGTATCATCTCTTCAATAGTCACTTATGGCTTGGTGTGAAGCTTGACATAATTTTGGCACAATAACACTACTCTTTAAGTGCTTCAATAAGGTATTCTAGCAGAATAAAATTACACACATAAGCTTGTTTATCAATGGTGTGGGAACTTGTATTTATATCTCAAAGAATTAACTTTAATTATGGGTAGGTTATAAATTCTAACTTAGATTAAGTCTAAATTAATGTAGGTTGAGTTAGTCTAACTTTGGGAGGGTTTAAGGCACTCATGAAATATTGACACCTCAATTTATGATATTTGTGAGGCATGATAACTCTAGATATTTTTGAGGTGTGAGTCATATTTTTGAATATTTATGAGATAATAAATCACTTTATTAGCTCATTTGACTCTTTGACTTCATTTTTGGCTAAAATTCCTTTTTTAGTAAATGAAATTGACTAATTTGATTTGGAATTTTTGATTAGGTAAGTTAATTAAGATTTTTAATAGAATTATTCTTATTTATTGCTTTTTAGATTTTGGTAATTGATTTAAATGTCATAAATTAATAGATTAACATGCCAAAAATTTCAAATTACTAGGTGGTAATTTGACTAGGGTTAGAACTAAATTAGGTTAGTGATAGATATAGGGTAATACACTAAATAAGCTAGCCTCATCATGTTTATTTGTAATTAAATACATTATGCAGATGAATATGGGTAATTAAAGTGATTTTAGGCTTAAAATATATCATTTTCTATAAATTAAACTGAATGCTAGTTTAGGCATGAAAGTGGCCAAAATTAAGTGTCTACAGTTTGCCCTTATTTGAGAAGGCAGTACAAGACATAAGCACATTAAAATCTTTAAAAAGAATGAAAAAGTCATTAATATGAATGATTCATACCACTTGATTCCCCCTTTAAGGAGTGAGTGATAAAACTATAGTCATTGAACATTCCCTCAAAATAAATAAAATGACATAATCTAGATGGTAACAGAGGTTAGATTATTGAATTTCTCAAAGTTAGTTATAGATAATAATGGTAGGTGGATTTACTAATTTGCCCAAACGTGGTTATAATCAGGAACGGGTGTGACACTAGTTAGCCTAAAGATGGTTATAATTAGTGGCACAGATAAATGCCCTATTAGGGTAGTGGAATGGATTCTAAGTTACTAGAAGATGGTTATAGTTAGTAACCAAATATAAAACATTGATTTGCCCAAAGGTGGTTATAATTAGGAATGAAAAGGAAAACACACTGATTTACCCAAAGGTAATTATAATTAGGAACACATATATTGGCAAATGATAACAACAAATTTCTATCCTAAATGTGAGTTTTAAGATGCTCTTTTAAATAAACATGGGATATAGGCTAAGAAATCATGTTGTGAAATGGGTCTCAAGAGGAGGTCCAAAAGGATAGTGCTAGCAAAGGATAACAACACATTTCTATCCTAAATGTGAGTTATAAGATACATGTTTAAACAAACATGGGATAAAGGGTGATAAAAATCATGTTATTGAATGGGTCTCAGAGGGAGGCTCAAAAGGATGGTTAAGGTTAGGAGATGTTCTTTTAAGATTATCATCTGATTATGTTGTATGACTCATATGAACACTTATTCAGAGATACTTGTCTATATAAACACAATAAATCATTTGTTTCACTTGTTTATTACTCATGTATTAAGGCATGTGTTAGGTTTATTGGCTAGGTTTGTGACTATCAAATAGATGCTACCTTTTCTAGAAGACTTCATGAGTATGTTTTTACTTTAGCTTGCAATATTATGCATGATAGTTATGGATAAATAACATGATAATGTATACCCTAAGCATAGAAAACCTAATTCAAAATTAAATATAAACAACTTAAGAATAATAAATGGATAATTAAATCCTAAGTGTAGATATAATAAATAAATAAAGTGTAAGACTAAACACAATAATTCACAACTAAAGTACATGATATGGAGAATCAAGACTTAAGTGCAAACAAAAGGTAATACTTGTATGACAACTGAGAAACAAACAACAAAAAAATAAGGAAAAGATAAAAATGAAAAAAATAAATAAACAAAAACACAAGCAAAAACTAATAAACAAATAAAACACACAAACAAATGAAGTGAACAAAATAATCAAAATAACTAAACAATTCAAAGAAAATAAAAGAGTAGTAAATAAACTAATAAACACAAAAATACACAAATAATGGTTAATTACAATGTTAGTGAAAACAAAAAATAATTTTTTTGTGCTGGTGTAATAGAGGTGTTACTCTGGGAAATAGGGTGACCCCTAAACTAGGCATCAATGACATCGATATAACACAAGAACAATTGGCACAAGGTTTCTCCTAGGATATAGGGAAACAATGACATAAATAAGATGACAAACATTTCCCCTAGGTTATAGGAGATAATGAAACAAACAAAAAAATGGGGGGAATAGAAGAAAAAGAAGGGGAAGTTGAGCTGAGTCCAGATGCACTAGGCAAGTGGACCCTACCTACATAGTTCCATGGATGCAAGATCTAACATGAACTTTAAGAGAAATGTAGTTCTCCCAGGTTATAGGATAAAAGAAAATTGATGATAAGGAAACATGATTGAATATAGAGGAATATTGGAATGGGATAAAAAAATGGTGAGTGCATGAAAAAAGAGGGGATGACATGCTATAAATATGAAAATGTCAACACAAACAAATCATGCAAGTGTAAGAGTATGGTTTAAGCTAAAACCACACTAAAAGGCAATAAATAAGTTAAAACACATGAAATGGGTCCAAAATGCTTACTATATCTAAGGTTGAGAATGAGAATGAGCTCTCAAAATGGCAAGAGTGAAAATAACTCATAAAATGGTGAGAGTATAAGATGAATTCAAGTGGTCATTAATGTATCAATTTTGAATACACAATGATCACAATATCAACTCACAAAATAATGATAGCATACAGCTAAGGCCAATAAGGATGGAAAAACTAAATCACAAGTGGTTACTCATGAAATATTTAGGGGTCATAGGATCCTTAAGGTAAAGAAGTGGTCAAAAAATAAAGGAAGGTGTGGTAGAGATAACTCAAGATACCCCATGTATCCAAATGTTGTCTACATAGTCCATGCAGACCTTAGACCAATGTATATCTCCCAGAAATGGGAGGAAAAATATGAAGGTGGTTTAGAAATGAAACTTAATTGATAAAATGGTCCATTCGATAAAATTTTGATGGAATTATATATTACATGGAAATTCTAAGCCAATTTTCATGATTTTGTGATTTTTAGGATTTTTGAAATCTTTACGAAAGTTTAGGGGTTTTGAAACTATTATAAATGATTTTTAAATTTTCAAGGCACTTTACTCAATCAAGAATCATGCAACAAAAAATAATCCAACTCAAAAAATGGTAAGAGTGTGGCTTAGGTTGCTCACAAAATGGTAAGAGCATGGTGAAGGGGGTGACTAATTTGACCTTAATGTTAATCGAGTACTACCTAAATAGTCCCATTAAGACCTCAAGACTATAGTTTTGCCTATATAAAAGTGTTGAAATTCCTCTAATGTTTTGGTGTTTTTAGTATATCAAATCCATCATAAATTATGAGATATAACATGATTTAAACTTGAAAAATAGAGAGAGCATATGGAAAAGGAGGTGATTAAGCTGACCTTAACATTAATCAAACACTGCCTACATAGTCCCATTAGGAACTCAAGTCATTATAGTTCTACCTACAAAAGGTGGTAATTTACTTCCAATGTTTTTAGTGTTTTCAACATCTCAATTCCATCAATAATTATGAGATAGAACATGATTCAATATCACAAAATGGTGAGAGCATGGTTGAGGGATAATTGAGCTAACCTCAACATTAATTACACATATAAAAGGTGGTGAAATGCTTCAAATGTTTTTAGTGTTTTGGTATCTCAACTCAATAGAGAATTACAAGATATGACATGGTCCAAGATCATAAAATGGTGAGAGAATATGGTAAAATCATGATTGAACTAACCTCAACATGAATTAAGTGCTGCCTACATAGTCCCATTAGGACCTCAAGTAACTATAGGTCCACCTACATAAAAGTTGTCCAATCAAGTACCAACGAGTTCTAGGTAAAAAGTAAATGGCAAGCAAAATGATAAAAGTAATGGCAAGGTGATGCAACAATACAGGGTAAAAGTGTTGTCCCTAATTTTCCCATAGGTAGTTATAATTAGGAAACAATGAAAAAGGGATAGTGGTACTAATTTTAACATAGGCATTTATAATTATTATCATAAGGTGGGACACTGATTTACCCAAAGGTGGTTATAACCAGTGGTATCAGTCAAATGTAACAATAATTGAAGGATGTAATTGGCAGGACCACTTGCATATTACTTTCATATACTTCCATTTGAACATGTAATTCTAAAACTACTACTGGAACTGAATCTATTATCAACCACTGAACATGCCTGAAGTAAAAATGAATCAAAATGAAGTAAAAATGTGATAGGTGGGATTAGGTAGAAAGAAATGGTTGGTTAAGGACTAAGGGTAGGTAGAATGGTAAGGGGTATAATACAAAGAATAGTTACAATGTGGCATAACTTATATGATCCTTGTAGACAACAATCTAAGTACTTCAAGAATAATTTTTTTTGAGTTGAATTATGTTCACAGGTTCATCAAGTTCATCTCCCTCTAGCGTAGTAAGCTTGTATGATCCAAAACTATAGTTGACAACAACCACATAAGGCCCTAACTAGTTTGGTTAAAACTTCCCCTTTTTCTTGGATTTGACATTTGCATTTTTTAATTTTTTTTTTAGTACCAGGTCACCAAGATTGAATTCATGATACTTAATGTACCCTATTATATTATCCTTTGAGTTAGTTTTGATAATCCTAAAGATTATTCAAGGTGGCTCAACATTTACCATCGAGTATGTCTAGCTCTTAAAAGCAAGCCACTTTATAGTCTTTATTATCAATGACATGCTGCAACAAAATTTAGAGAGAAGGCAACTTGACCTCAATGGGAATAATGACTTAAGTTCCATAAATAAGTGAATAGGATGTAGCTCTTATTAGAGTAAAACATGTGGTATGATATGCCTAGAGGGAATTAAATAGTTTCAAGTGCCAATTAAGACCAATGTCATTAAAAATATTCTTCAAAATATTAATAATGGTTTTATTAGAAGCATCAACTTGGCTATTACTTTGTGGATAATATGTGGTAGATAAATTTTGTTTGATGTGGTATTAAGAAAAAAGTGATTTCACATCTTTATTCTTGAAGGATATGCCATTATCAGATATAATGTTAGAGGGGATGCCATAACAACAAATGATATGATTTAATATGAACTTGGAGATATGTTTACTAGTGAAATAAGTGAAGGGAATGGATTCCACCCACTTAGTGAAGTATTCAGTAGTAGTCAGGATGTGTTTATGGTCATTTAAATAGGTTGGGTTAATTTTTATGACAAGGTTGAGTTCCCACATTGAAAATAGATAAGGTGTTATCAATGGTTTGAGTGTCTTACCTAGAGCATGGATCATATTGCCATGAGTATGACACTTGACATACCTCTTCACATATCTAGTTGTGTATACTTCCATTATTGGCCAATAATAACTAATATTTTGGCTAAGATTTCCCCATTAGTATACACTCTACACACTCCTTTGTGGAATTTCCTCAATGGTAGTTTGGATTCTACTGAAGGTAAACAATGAAGCAAATTTGCTTTATAACTTATATGATACAAGGTTAGTCCAATTAGGGTATAATGAGAGGATTTATAGGTGAAGGCCTTTTATTTTTTACATGATAAATTAAGAGGCATGGTTTGGTATTGAAGATAGGCATATATATCAAAATACTAGGTATACATGGGACCAACAATTTAATAAACCATGTCAACAACTGATTGTTCATGTGCTAGTGCTAAGAGATGCTCAACAAGAAATTGATAGTATCTAGCATTGTTAGTTATCTAGATCATGAAACCACTAGTGGCCATAACATATGTTATCATGTTATTATCCTAAGGTATTATTTAAAATTAGATGTTGGCAATATATTACTGGAGAGTACCAACCATTGTTTTATAGGGCATCAACTTCTCATCTTTTTTTTGGTATTAATCTATGGTTAGATTGATGCTTAAATGAAAATTGGTGGAAACAAAGTAGGTGGGTTGGAAAGATATTCTTTGAGTTGATTGAATGATTTTTGACATTCTTCATTCTAGGATAATGTAACACCTTTATTCATTAAGTGTGTAAATAGATGGCATTTTTTAGATAATTTTCAGATGAAACATCTAATATATTGAATCTTACCCTACAAAATATAGAGCTACTTTAAGGTAGATAATGGTGGCATTTCTATAATTATACAAACTTTGGTTGGGTCAACTATAGTGCCCCTATGAGAGATAATGAAGCCTAATAGTTTGCCAAAAGTGATGCCAAATACACATTTATTTGGATTAAGCTTGATGTTGTACTCATAAAGTCTCTCAAATCTTTCTCATATCATGACTAAGTTATCGACATGGGTCTTTGTTTTAACCAAAATATCATCGACATAGTCTTCAATAATGTCATGCATAATGTCATTAAAGATCATGGTCATATCTCTTTGATAAGTGACTCTATCATTCTTAAGTCCAAATGACATTACGTGATAACAAAACATTGCATACACACACTCATAAAAATATATGGAGGTATAATTCCATGCATGTGTAGTTTGTAAAGCTACCTCTGAGTTTATTTGAATCCATAACTATTATTTTGTTTTAGAGTAAAGTATAGATCAAGGAATATATTCAAATATTTTTCATAATTTACCATCATATTAGTGAAGATAATGTATAGGCATAACATGAATATGATACTGAATAAGTGACCGAAAACCCATACTAAAAAACCCTAACAAGATGACCTTGAATACATCATGATATAATCTACCACATTTAAAAAATCAAATCCACATAGGGATATATAGTATGGGCACGAGTCTATCCTAGCGAATAGGTTTGTCCTAGAGCATCACATAGTTCCCATATTTTAAGATCAAGTTGCATAAATTGTACACAATCAATTTATAATCTTAGATTATATAATAACAAATAGGTATCAAGATTCCTTATCTGTTTATCACTTATGTTTCTTAGTCTAGTTTCATTTATTACATTTGGATTTTTTTCAAATTGTATTTTATTAAATAATTTTTAATTTCCTATGCTCAATGATTTATGCTTAGATATATTTAATTGCAACTACTTCATTCTTTATTTGCTATAAAACTAGAAATAGGTTAAACATAATTGATAAACTTGATATATATGAACACTCCTTACCATAATTGGCGAACCTCAATTATTTCAAACATTGAACCTAGGGTTTCTATAATCCCTATTTATCCTTAGGGATTATCCATTTTAATATTTTAATCCTAGGGTTTGTTCATACTTTTAACCCTATACCTTTGTGTGTATACTGCTTGATTTTATATATTAACAAAATGGATCAAATACAATTATTGACTACATTATTAAACATTTCAAATCAATTATTATTTCAAATCCTAATCACATTTATGAAATTATACATGCATTTAATGAAATTATAAGTAAAAAAAAATATCATATTAACTCTCATAGGGATTTTATTTCACAATGATCAATACTTTGTAACAAATGTTAGATTATTCTGCCTATAAAAAATAGTGAGCCTATATCCTTTATCAATGGTGAGACCCAACCCTCGAACAAACATTTTAAGAGTAGAAAAATTTATACATGTGATTTAATTATGATGTAATCCATAAATAAATTTCAAAATAAAATACAAACTCTATATCTAAAGGTTGAATCACTTGAAGTTAACATTACATAATGACATTCTAATGTTTCAGAACCAACATAATTTATCATAAGTAATCAATATCGATACTTTTGTGATGATCATATACCATTCGATTAAACATGTATAGGGTGTCAATTTGACCTTAACCACATAGATTAATGCCTAACAAGGCTCATAGTATTTAAAGCATATAATTTTTGACATATTTATCATAACATAGTAGTGTACATAGCTATTTTTATTGTATATGTTATGCCTTGCATGTTCCTTATTCTAGTACATACCTTTTCAAAACTAAAAAATCCAAAAAAAAATCATAAAATATAAATATATAAAAACAAGATTTTATTTTTAGTCATATGATATACATAATATATATCTACATACACAAGAAAATTTTATGCATCTATGTTTTCACACTTTATTTTCATGGTATACCTTCACTTAGGTAAGAGGCAAGATAATTTGGCAAGAAATGTTTATGATTATATCTATGGATATCACATGCATAGACATTTATTAATTTTTTGATGGTTACATAGTAACATCATGTTAGGCAATCACATTTTCTATATTTTGAGACCCCTATTTTCATAGTGCTTATTTTAGACGTTTAGTGTTGTATACATGTCTTGTTAAGATGTGCCATTTATGTTATTGAGACACTTGATGTTATTGGTCCCTTATGTCAAATCCAGAGATTCTAGTTATTATGATATGTTTTTGTTTTGATTACATAAGAACAATTATATGTTAATATTAGGTGTTTATTATATGCATTATGATATCAATTTACATATGCTATTTTGGTTGTCCATTATGATGCATATTAATTACATACTACTATGGTTATTATAGATATATGATTACATGATTGGTATTAGTTTCTTACCATTGATATATGATGCCTTGGATATGTTGTGTGCATTAAGATCACTTGTATTGTTTATACTCTACAACTTTTGGTTATCTAGGGTAGGACATTTAAAGAGTGCAATGTTGTGCATGTGACAAGGGAGGTAAGCAAGGGAACTAAGAATATGACATGCATGAGCACATCATTGGTAGAGTGGTGACATGTATACTTGACCCTACCATGATCCAAACCACTCCTTGTATTAGTTTTGAGCCTAGTTATAAGTATAGACATCCTTAACCCATTTAACAATATTCCCCACTTGGAGACTATTCACCCTTTCCTTAAATATTATGAGTTATATTTAAATTATATTTCCCCTTTCACTCAAAACTCGGATGGAATGGTAGAGCCAATTTTTTAGAGTGACATAAAGTGGTTTTTAGATATTTTGTGTTGATATTTATGTCCTTAGACCAATAAAAATGTTGGAGAGTATTTATAAGAGCTAAATAGGACTTTTGAGGCAATCCATGTAGCATTTATGGCATGATATAGTGGTTTAATTTATGAGGTATGAAATTTCTTGCTTTCCCACATGGGCTTGTAAGTGGAGTTATGGAGAGGGAAGACTTTTTGTCCATGAGCCAAGGGATGTGAAGGGACAATTATGACATTCCAATTGGCTTATATAAAATGGAGTTGAGCCTATAAGGAAGGGAAACCTTCATTGAGAGGACATTTGATCATTTAAAATTTATAAATTTAAAAGTGGGGAAGAGAAGGGGAAAGAGGAGGAGGATCTTAGAGGATGAACTTAAAAAAGGAGGAGGTTAGTCATCGACCAAAGCTTGTAAGAGGTGATCTTGAGTGGATCAAAGAAGGAACTGAGGTAGGATTCTATGACACCATTTGATTTAATCTTTTTTATATTAAATTTATCTCTCTCCTTTCCTTTTATTGCATTTTTCAATAGGTGTAAGACCTTTTGGCTTACCCTATTTCCTTAATATTACTCCATACTTTTGCCAATGGCCACCATGTGGTTTAAATTCCCATTTGGGTTTGGATATGTAATATCCATACTATTATGTTGGATGTTTTTAATCCATTTTATTGTCTTAAAATAATAGAGTTATGTTATTAAAATTTATTTGAATTTTCATGTTTATTGTGATCTCTCATGTATTAGTAGTGGCAAGTGGACCAAAATCCCAATTCCATACTATGTACTTTGATTCTCCATATTGGTAGTAGAAAATTTACCTCCCAATGCCCTCTTATGTGTTATTTTACATTCTTGACTGTGAATATGATCTCCCATGTCAAAAAAATAGTAGGACAAGGGTGAGTTAATGCCAATTTAGTTTTCTCCTTAGTGGGAATTTTTGGTGTTGGAAACATGTTATGGCTTCTTATTATCATTAATTTAAAAATTATGTTTTTATTTATTTGTATGCTAGTTTTATATATGGAATTCTCTTTGGTGTGGTTGAACTTATAGCTTACTAGATGTATTTCTTAATGAAAATTCCTTATCTAGTATTATTAGCATATAAATCTCCATTAATCAACTTATACACATTAAACCATGATGTGATGATGCTTAGAGCTGAGAGTCTTATGCTTGAGGGTGCTTAGGGTAGTCATCTAATGATGACAAAGGGATGGGAGGTGAGCCCTCCTTTAGTTGGCCTTACAATTGTGTGTGGAGTTCATATGAAGGCCAAATTGTTTAATACTCTTATATAAATTGTAATAAAATTATATTGGCTATTTGAGAGACATGTTATTTTTATTATTCAATTGAATATATATATATATATATATATATATATATATATATATATGTTATGGCCCTAACCTATTACATGTATTCGGATATGAATAGTCAACTTGTGGCTTATTTATCCATATTTTATGTTATATCACAATTATCTATACATTAATTTAATTATTAAGACAGCCTATAGAGTAACCATGTCCTAGGTAGATTATATATAGGAGGTAGTGGTTAGTTGTTTATCATCATATTATGAATTCCAATCTTATTGAAGCTTGTGGAGGTTTCCCCCTCGAAGTGGCTTGTATTTTATACATATATTATAATATATTTTAGTCATATTGTGATCTATTGATGTTTTTATACTTTATTATTAAAGTAATTTCATTACAAGTGTTATCAGAGCTATGATTTGGGTAATCTTGTAGATGAAACCCTAATTTTAGAAATTTGATTATATATTTAAATACACTAATAATTTTAATAAAATGTTTTTAATGAAGTTGGGGAACTAGTCAAGGACATCACACAAAAAAATTATCATTTGGAGGTCAGTTTCTGTGAGTTATTTTTATTTTAGTGTTTTTGATAAATTTTCTTTATAGCATACAATTCAAGGATTTTTTTTTGAGTTCTTTAAATTTTTGTAATTCTTATAAAAACATATCTAGGGCATGTTATTTGTAATTTTTTATTTGAGTTTGACATAAGTACAAAAACACTTGGTTAAATCTAGTTCAAACATGCCAATCAGGGTCAAACATGTCAATCCCTTTTATGGTAGGATTGCAAACTAGGGGACATAGAAAAGTTTCTAAAACTCCAGTTAAAACTCTACATAAGGAATATATGGAGTTAAAAGGGGGAGTTACTAGATTATTTATACTAGGGTTCTTTGAGATAGATCAAAAAGTGAGCCAGCTTGACTACAATGTGCAAGGCATTCAAAGTGATATGCAAGGCATATAATCTGATACAAAATTATTAAAATCTAGTTTGAAAAATATCATGATGGATTTAAAAAATAATCATCCAAATCATCCAAATATCACTATTACACAACCCCACCATGGTGGATCTCCCAACCATCCAAATCCAAATCCAAGTAGTTTGCCATAAAGTAACATGTTACCAAAGGTAGATATGCATAAATTTGATGGAAAGGATCTACTCAATTGGATCAAATAAATGGATAATTTTTTTGGTCTAAATTAGATCCCATATGAATATAAGGTTACCATGGCATATTTGAATCTAGAACTTGAATAATTCATTTGGTATCGATGGTTGTGTGATCAAAAGAAAAAGATGAAATTTAGTGCCACTTGGTCAATTTTTATAGAGGAGATAAAATTACACTATAAAAATAGTGTGATATAGAATTAATTCAACAAACTAGAAAAATTGTGTCAGACTGGCTCAATTAAGGATTATATTCATCATTTTTAGTACCTATCTTTATGTGTGGATATAATTTCTGATGAAAAATTAAATGACCTATTTTTGGGTGGCCTCAAGGACCACATTCAACATGAGTTACTTATGTTTAATCTACTTAAGGTTTCTAATTCTATTATCATGGCACATAGGGCCAAATAAAAATTCATAGCCAACAAAAAGTAGCCATTCATTCACTTTAGATATCATAACATATTGACAACATCATTTCCTCCACCTACTAGATTGACCCCTCAACAAATTAAAGATAAGATTGCAAAAGGATTATGTTTTAGATATGATATCAAGTGAAGCAAAGGACATAGATGTGATGAAAATAATCTATTTAAATTAAGGGATATAATGAATATTATGAAGAGGATGATGCTTCTAATAATGATGAGGAAGAAATAGAGGAGGTACCTATAGATTCCCAACCTATAATCTCTTGTCATGAAATTTTAGGTATTAACACTCCTCAATCACTTATCAAGCACTTTTAGGTTTTTTATTCTTGCTATGGTGGATTGGCCAATTCCCAAAACTCTAAAAACCTCTGAGGGTTCTTAAGACTATCAGGTTACTACCAAAGATTTGTGAAAGGTTATGGTAACATATCATCTCCACTAATTTAATTAATAAAGAAAGATGCCTTCCATTGGAATGATGTAAACACTAAATCATTTGAGAAATTGAAAGTAGGTATGTGCACCACCCTAGTTTTGGTTACTCCAAACTTCTCAAAGATTTTCATTGTTAAATGTGATGCTTCAAAATCAAGGTTAGGAGTAGTACTAATGTAGGATAGAAGACCCATTGCATTTGAGAGTTGTAAATTTAAAGGTAGTAATATAAAAAAACTATTTATGATAAATAAATGATGGCCATTCTTCATGTAATCAAATAATAAACCCTATTTAATGGGTAGACACTTTAAGGTGGAAATAGATCATGATAGTCTCAAATAAATTTTGGAGAAAATATTATCATATGAGTAAAAATAAAAGTGGATAACAAAACTTTTGGGTTATAATTTTGAAATCATATAAAATAAGGGTAAATATAATGTAGTAGTAGATGCACTATCTAGATGGGATAAATCAATAAAAGTATTACTTTGTGTAATGTCCAAGTTGTAGATAGAATGGGTGGATGGAGTAGGTTAGAGTGGGAGTAGGACAAGGATACATGATTTCTAATTTAGAATATCCAACAAGGTTATATATGCTCTGAAAAATTTGAATACATAGGTAATTCCCTATGGTATAAGGATAAGTTATACTTATGCAAAGATTCAAAGTTGAAGCACAAGATTATTATAGATTTGCATGCATCTCCAATTGGGGGATACTATAGGTTGTTAAAAACTTATCATAGAATCAATAAAAAAGTATTTTTGGATGAAATAAAGGATATGTGAAAAATTTAATGGTATAATGCTTGATATGCCAAAGGAACAAAGGTAAGTCAGCTAAGACCCTGGGTATGTTACAACTTTTAACAATTCCTAGTCAAAGGTGGGAGGAGGTTTCCATGGATTTCATTAGAGGTTTAATTTTATTTTAAGGTAATAATTTTATCTTGGTAAGTTTGGATAGGCTTAAAAAATATGCCCATTTTTGTGTCCACTCACACCCATTTACAACAAGTATACTAACAACTATTTTTCTAGAGGTAGTTCTAAAATTATATGGAACCCCAAAAATAATTATAAGTGGTCATGATCTTATTTTCATTAGTAATTTATAGATTAAAATATTTTATTATTTGGGTACTCAGCTAGCTCATATCTCATATTACCACCCCCAATTTGATGGAAAAATAGAAGTGGTCAACAAATGTTTATAAGGGTATCTATGTTATTTTGTATCAGATAAGCAGGAACATTGAGTTAAATAGTTACCTCTTATAGAATGGTGGTATAACAAATATTTCCATACCTCTTCTAAACTATCCTCATTTCTATCACTATATGGTACCATTAACCTTACATCACTTTTATCTTAAGGGTGAAAACCAAGGTTTGAGACATGGAGGAGCACATTCAAAATCAATAAGAGATTTTGGTTGGCTTGAGAGAGAATTTGGCCTTGGAACAAAACATGATGAAGTAGCAAGCAGATCAACACCATATGTACCTTAGGATTTTGAAGAGGAAATAATAAGTAGATTAGTCTCTTGTTAGTCAAAATGAGAAAACATCAAGAAAAAAGAATCACTAAGACTAAACACTCTTACCTAAGAACAAGGGGGAGAAAAACACAATAAGAAAGAGTACAAAAAAATATGAAGACAATACAAATTTATTACCTCCCTTTTCACATATGATGCTTAATTGTTGGAATAAAAATGTTTGTGCCTGGCCTATGATGATTTTAGTATTTTAGAAATTCTCTTCCTTTGTGGTAGCATCTCTTCAATAGTCACTTGTGGCTTGGTGTAAAGCTTGACATAATTTTGGCACAATAACACTACTATTTATGGGCTTCAATAATGTATTATGGTAGAATAAAATTACACACAAAATCTTGTTTATCAATGGTGTGGGCACTTATATTTATATCTCAAAGAATTAACTATAACTATGGGTAGGTTAGGTTAAATTCTAACTTGGGTTTAGTCTAAATTATCCTAGGTTGAGTTAGTCTAACTTTGGGAGGGTTTAAGGCACTCATGAAATTTTGACACCTCAATTTATGATATTTGTGAGGCATGACAACTCAATTTAGATATTTTGAGGTGTGAGTCATATTTTTGAATATTTATGAGATAATAAATCACTTTATTAGCTCATTTGACTCTTTGATTTCATTTTTGTCTAAAATTATTTTTTTAGCAAATGAAATTCACTAATTTAATTTGGAATTTTTGATTAGGCAAGTTAATTAATTTTTTTTAATATAATTAGAATTGTATATTTATTTTTAGCTTTTGGCAATTGATTTAAATGTCATGAATAATAGATTAACATGCCAAAAGTGTCAAATTACTAGGTGGTAATTTGACTAGGGTTAAAACTGAATTAGGTTAGTGATACATACAAGGTAATATAGTAAATAAACTAGCCTCATCATGTTTTTTTGCAATTAAATTCCTTACATAGATGCATTTGCATAATTCAAGTGATTTTTAGGCTTAAAATCTATCATTTGATATAAATTGAACTGAATGCCAATTTAGGCATGAAAGTGGCCAAAATTAAGTGTCTATAGTTTTCCCATATTTGAGAAAGCATTATGAGATACAAGCATAATAAAATATTTAAAAAAAATGAGAAAGTCATTAATCTGAATGATTCATGCCCCTTGATGCCCCCTTTAAGGAGCAAGTGATAAAAATATAATAATCAAACATTCCCTCGAAATGAATAAAATGACATGATCTAGATGGTAATGAGGGTTAGATTACTGAATTACCCAAAGGCAGTTATATATAATGATGGTAGGTGGATTTACTAATTTTCCTAAAGGCAATTATAATCAGTAATAAAGGGTGTGACATTGGTTTGCCTAAAGATGGTTATAACAAGTGGCACCAATGGATGCCCTAGCAGGGTGGTGGAATGGATACTAAGTTGCCAAAAGAGGGTTGTAATTAGTAACCAAATAGAAAACACTAATTTTCCCAAAGGTGGTTATAATTAGGAATGAAAATGGAAACACACTGATTTACCCAAAGGTAGTTATAATCAGGAACACATACATTGGCAAAGGATAACAACAAATTTCTAGCATAAATGTGAGTTTGAAGATGCTCTTTCAAATAAACATGGGATATAGGTTGAGAAATCATGTTGTGAAATGGGTCTTAGGAGGAGGTCTAAAAGGATGGTGTCGGTTAAGGATAAAAACACATTTCATCCTTAATGTGAGTTCAAAGATACACACTCGAACAAACATGGGATATAGGATGAGAAAAATTATGTTGTTAAATGGGTCTCAGAGGGAGGCCCAAAAGGATGGTTAAGGTTAGGAGATGTTCTTTTAAGATTATCATTTGATTATGTTGTATGACTCATATGAACACTTATTTAGAGATGATCATCTATATAAACATAATAAATTATTTATTACACTTGTTTATTACTAATATATTGAGGCATGTGTTAGGTTAATTGACTGGGTTTTTTGATAATTAAAGAGATGCTACCATTGCTAGAAGACTTGGTGATCATGGTTTTTCTTTAGCTTGCAATATTATGCGTGATAGTTATGGATAACTAACATAACAATGTATACCCTAGGCATGGAAAACTTAATTTAGATTAAAATATAAATAACTTAAGAATAATAAATGGATAATCAAATCTCAAGTGTAGATATAACAAATAAATCAAGTGTAAGACTAAACATAATGATTCACAACTGAAGTACATGATATGGAGAATCAAGATTTAAGTGCAAACAAAAGGTAATATTTATATGACAATTGAGACGCAAACAAAAAACAAACAAGGAAAAGATAAAAATAAACAAAATATAAACAAACAAAAAACATAAAAAAACATGAATAAACAAAAAAACACACAAAAAAATGAAGTGAACGAAATAATCAAAACAATTAAAAAATTCAAAGAAAATAAAAGACCAGTAAATAAACTACTCAACACATAAAAATACACAAACAATGGTTAATTACAATATTAGTGCTAATAAAAAATCTATTGTTTATGCTTGTGTAATAGAGGTTCTACTCTTGGAAATAGGGTGACCCCTAAGCTAGGCATTAATGACATTGGTACAACACAAGAGCAATTGGCACAAGGTTTCACCTAAGATATAAGGAAGCAATGACATAAATAAGATGACAAACATTTCCCCTAGGTTATAAGAGATAATGAAACAAACAAAAAAATGGGGGGAATAGAAGAAAAATAAGGGGTATCCAAGTTGACTTCAGATGCACTAAACAAGTGAACATTACCTACATAGTTTCATGGATGCAAGATCTAACATGAACTTCAAGAGAAATGTAGTTCTCCCAGGTTATAGGATAGAAGAAAATTGATGATAAGGAAACATGATTGAATATAGAGGACTATTGGAATGGGATCAAAAAATGGCAAGTGCATGAAAAAAGAGGGGATGACATGCCATAAATATGAAAATGTCAACACAATTAAATAATGCAAGTGTAAGAGTATGGTTTAAGCTAAAACCACACTAAAAGGCAATAGACAAGTTAAAACACATGAAATGGGTTTAGAATGCTTACTATATCTACGGTTGAGAATGAGAATGAGCTCTCAAAATGGCAAGAGTTTAAATAAATTGTAAAATGGTGAGAGCGTAAGATGAATCCAAGTGGTCATTAATGTATCAAATTTGAATACACAATGATCACAATATTGACTCACAAAATAATGAGAACATATAGGTAAGGCTAATAAGGATGGGGAAACTAAATGACAAGTGGTTACTCATGAAATAATTAGGGGTTCTCAGATCATTAAGGCAAATATGTGGTCAAAAAATAAAGGAAGGTGTGGTTGATCTAACTCGAGATACCCCATGTATCCAAATGTTGCCTACATAGTCTGTGCAAACTTTAGACTAATGTAGTTCTCTTAGAAATGGGAGGAAAAATACCAAGGTGTTCTTAAAATGAAACTTAATTGATAAAATGGACCATCTAAGAAAATTTTGATGAAATTATATATTTCATGAAAAATTTAAGCCAATTTTCATTATTTTGTGATTTTTAAGATTTTTGAAATCTTTACGAATGTTTAGGAGTTTTTAAACTGTTATAAATGTTTTTATAATTTTCAAGGCATCTTAACTCAATCAATAATCATGGGACATAGAATAATCCAACTCATAAAATGGCAAGAGTGTGGCTTAGGTTGTTCAAAAAATGGAAAGAGCATGGTGAAGGGGTGACTGAGTTGACCTCAATGTTAATCTAGCACTACCTACATAGTCCTATTAGGACCTCAAATCATTGTAGTTTTGCCTACATAAAAGTGGTGAAATGCTTCCATTACTTTGGTGTTTTTAGTATATCAAATCCATCAAGAATTATAAGATATAACATGGAACTCAAAAAATGGAAAGATCATATGGCAAAGGGGGTGACTGAGTTGACCTCAATGTTAATCAAACACTACCTACATAGTCCCATTAGGACCTCAAGTCACTATAGTTATACCTACAGAAGGTGGTAAGTTCTTCCAATGTTTTTAGTGTTTTTTGTATCTTAATTCCATAAATAATTAAGAGATACAACATTATTTAATATCAAAAAATAATGAAAATGTGTCTAAGGGCTGACTGAGATGACCTCAATGTTAATTGAGCATTACCTACATAATCCTGATGGGTCCTCAAATTATTATAATTCCAACTATAAAAGGTGGTGAAATGATTCAAATGTTTTTAGTGTTTTGGTATCTCAAATAAATAGAGAATTAAAATATATGACATGGTCTAAGATCAAAAAATGGCTAGAGCATATGGCAAAAGGGCGACTGAACTAACCTCAACATGAATTAAGTGTTGCCTACATAGTCCCATTAGGACCTCAAGTCACTATAGTTCCACCTACATAAAAGGTGTCCAATCAAGTACTAGCAAGTTCCAGGTAAAAGGCAAATGGCAAGCAAAATGATAAAAGTAATGGCAAGGTGATGCAATAATACATGGTAAAAGTGTTGTCCCTAATTTTCCCATAGGCAATTATAATTAGGAAACAATGACAAAGGCTCAGTGGTACTAATTTTAACATAGGCATTTATACTTAGTATCATAAGGTGGGACACTAATTTTCCCAAAGGTGGTTATAACCAGTGATAGTAGTCAAACATAACAACAAATGAAGGATGCAATTGCCAGGACCACTTGCATATTACTTTCATTAACTTCTATTTGAACATGTAATTCTTAAACTACTATTGGAACTAAATCTATCATCAACCACTAAACATGTCTAAATTAAAAATGAATCAAAATGAATTACAAATGTGATAGGTGGGATTAGGTAAAAAGAACTAGTTGGTGAAGGACTAATGGTATGATACAATGGTAAGGGGTATAGTACAAAGAATAGTTATAATGTGGCATAACTTAGATGATCGTTGTAGACAATAATCTGAGTCCTTCAAGCATAAAAATGTTTGAATTAAATTATGTTCATAGGTTCATTAGGTTCATCTCCCTCTAGCGTAGTGATATTGTATACTTCATAACTATAGTTGGCAACAACCACATAGGTGCCTAACCAATTTGGTTAAAAATTTCCCTTTTTCTTGGATTCAACATTTACACTTTTTTGATTTTATTTTAGTATCAGGTCACCAAGATCAAATTCATGATGCTTAATTTAATTGTATTTTACTTTGAGTTAGTTCTAATAAGACTAAAGATTATTCAAGGTAGCTCAACATTTATCATCAAGTATGTCTACCTCTTGCAAGTGAGCCACTTTATAGTCTTCATCATCGATGACATGCTGCAACAAAACTTAGAGAGAAGGTAACTCGACCTCAATGGGAAGAATGTATTTAGTTCCATAAATAAGTGAACAAGATGTAGCTATTTTTAGAGTACAAAATGTGTTATGACATGCCTAAAGGGAATTAAATAGTTGCAAGTGCCAATTAAGACCAATGTCATTGAAAATCTTCTTCATAATATTAATAATGGTTTTATTAAAAGCATCGACTTGGCCTTTAATTTTTGGATAATATGTGGTAGAGAAATGTTTTTTGATGTGGTATTGAGAACAAAGTGATTTCACATCTTTATTTATGAAGTATCCACCATTATTAGATATAATGTCAGAGGGGATGCCATAAATGCAAATGAGATGATTGAATATGAACTTGGAGATATGTTTCCTAGTGACATAAGTGAAGATAATGGATTCCACCCACTTAGTAAAGTATTCAATAGTAGTCAGGACATGTTTATGGCCATCTAAATAGGTTGGGTTAATTTTTATGACAAGGTTGAGTCCCCACATTGAGAATAACTAAGGTTTTGTCAATGGTTTGAGTGTCTTAGCTAGAGCATAAATCATATTGGCATGATTCTGACACTTGACACACCTCTTCACATATGTAGTTGTGTCTACTTCCATTATTGGTCAATAATAACTAGTATGTAGTAACATTTTGGCTAAGAGTGCCCTATTGGTGTGCACTCTGCACACTCCTTTATGGACTTTCTTCAATGCTAGTCTAGATTCTACCAAAGGTAAATAATGAAGCATAGTTCCATCATCACTTATATGATACAAGGTTGGTCTAATTAGGGTCTAACAAGAGACTTTATAGGTGAAGACCTTTTGTTTTTTACATGATAAATTAGGAGGCATGGTTTGGTATTTAAGATAGACATATATATTAGAATACTAGGGAGACATGGGACCAACTATTTAATAAACCATATTGACAACCAATTATTCATGTGCCAGTGCTAAGAGATGTTCAATAAGAAATTGATAGTATCTAGCTCTGTTGGTTATATAGATCATGAAACCAATAATGGCTATAACATCTGCTATTTTATTATTGGATTGAGGTATTATTTCAAATTAGATTTTGGAAATATATTTCTTGAGAGTATCAACCATTGAATTATAGGGTATCAGCTTCTTGTCCTTTATTTGGTATTGATCTATGGTTAAATTGATGCTTAAATGAGAATTGGTGGAAACAAAATAGGTGGTTTGGAAAAATATTCTTTGAGTTAATTGATTATTTTTTAGCATTCTTCATTATAGGATAATGTAACGCCTTTATTAATTAAGTGTGTAAATAAATGGCATTTTTTAGCTAATTGTGAGATGAAACATCTAATATATTAAATCTTTCCTTGAAAATTATAAAGATAATTCAAGGTAGGTAATGGTGGCATTTCTATAATTATGCAAACTTTGGTTGGGTTAACTTTAGTGCCCCTATGAGAGATAATGAAGCATAATAGTTTGCCAAAAGTGATTCTAAATACACATTTATTTAGATTAAGCTTGATGTTATACTCATGAAGTCTCTCAATATTTTTCATAAAATGACCTAGTGATCGACACAGGTCTTTGATTTACCCAAAATATCATTGACATAGTCTTCAATAATGTCATGCATCATGTCATTAAAAATCATGGTCATATCTCTTTGGTAAGTGGATATATCATTCTTAATTTTAAATGACATTATGTAATAGTAAAACATTCCCCACGGAGTGGTGAACATTATTTTATGCTGGTGTTTTGGTGCTATCTAGATTTGATTATAACCTAAAAATACATCCATTAGAGAGAGAATTTCATAGCCAAACATTGAGCTAACTATCATGTCATTATTAGGCAAAGGAAATTAATCTTTCATGTAGGATTTGTTGATATCTCTAAAATCAATACAAATCCTGATACCTTCTAGATTTTTAATTACTAGCATAATGTTTGAAATCCGTTCTAAATAGTCAATTGCTTTGATGAATTTTGTGTCTAAGAGTTTTTAAAACTCTTTCTTTACTAATATAATAATAAAAATATGCATCTTACATAGCTTTTGTTTAGAAGGCTTGGCATCAAGATGTATAATGAGATGGTATACAACCAAGGTAGGGTCTAAACCTAGTAGTTATAAGTAGGCCCATGAAAATATATCAATAAATTATCACAAAAGGGATGTAAAAGCTTCACATTCCTCCTTAGTGAAGGACACACCTAGTTTAATCCACTTTGAGTCCTATGGAGTGCCAATATTGACCTTTGAAGTATTCTCCACTAAAAGTGTATAACCATCATATAGAATAGTTGGCAAGGAATTGAAATGATTGGTAATGGAAATGTCCTCAAAATGGTCTATCTCTTTTAATTATCCTAAGTAGGAAGAATTATAATCTCCTAATGCTAGTATTGGCCATGATACAAATACCTTAGGGCACTCTTGAACAATATGTGAAAAAGGTTTCCACTCTTTAGTACTAATATCTGATCCATACATGGACTGTGGGCTATTGATCTCCTTTGATTCATAGGAAGAGGGGTGAATAATACCATATAATGTCACCAAAAACTAGTTTTCACCAAGAGACTTGCTTTTTTATTTACTTTTTCCTTGGTCAGAAAGTGTCCCAAAGAGGTTTTCACTTTCAGACCTTAATGTTTGATTTTATTTTATTTTTGGCTAGGGAAGTTCACCTGCTCTCTAAAGTAGGTAGTTGGATCTAATCTAATAGAAAATCCATAATTGTGGTATCCAAGAGGATTATGGCTCCTCAATCTCATAAAGTCATAGATGGCCTCATCATTTTTGAACTCTTCTAATGGTATTGTTGACTCTTGGTGGTCCCAATCTATCAATTGGGGATGGTAAAGGGTTAAATGTGAAGGTTGATACATAGGGCTAATAGTACAAATATAATGGGGGTGAAATGATTTTATAGTGATAAGGTCATAATATATACTATAATTAGACCTTGTATCATTGATGACATCATCATTTCTAGTCATTGGTGTTAGAACATGAATTAGGTATGTGGGGTCACCCCTAGGTGGTTTAAATCTAATACCATGAGTTCCCTTATATTTAGTCATTGAAACTAGTTTGATAGTTCCTTATTGATATCACCTAAAGCCTTTGACTTCATAATCTAGGTGATCCATAATCCGATTAGAAATAGGATATTTTATGCTTTGGTAATAATCGACTAACTCATTAGTGTAGATCCATGAATCATTTTCTACTAAAGGGTTCTATTCTAGGCTAGAGGCCACTTTGAAGACAATGTGATTATTTAAATAAGATTTTCCTTTCGTGTCCCATGCCATACAAGTAGATTTGGTTGTATGTCTCCCATAAGCTTTAGTATTTTTAGGTAATTTGGCAATATGAAATGCATTATGGGTACCATATTATCCAAGGTCTTTATCCATGACATATAAATGGTTGTAAATTTATAGGGAAGGTATGGATGAGGTAGAGACCAAGCTATCTAGGTCAATATAATTGGATTTTGGTCCTGATTCAATAACTTTTATTTTTTGGGATTTGTCACTATTTAACTTAGGCATAAGATTCATGCCAAATTGGTAGTTTTAGATTTTTACTTGACCTCAAGGCATTTATAATACTGATATGGTTAAAGATAAACATGTATAGTCACTTCCACTCTTGAGTTTGGAAATTTTATACACTAATGCAATGTATAAGGTCTAGCTCTAATTTCATGGATCTAGGGTCAACCCAATATTAGATTATAATATAGTTCCATATCTAAAACATGGCAGAGAGTATCATGAGTTAATGTCCCAATGACCATTGGTAGGCTAATGGTACTTTTAGATTCCCATTATTCATTATCATATGCTTTGATAAGGATGATATCTAGTTGTAAGTTGGCTACTGTTTATCTGAGATATTTGACCAACTTAAGAGACACAATGTTGAGACCTAAAGAATTATCTATAATAACACATTTAAGTTTATGGATTTTTATACCAAATTCAAAGTACAATAGGTTATTATGCAGAGGGCCCAAAAAAGACATATCACTTTGGTCGAAGGTGAGATGTTGGTTAGGGGCCAAGTGTCCTACCATGGCATATAATTTATTTGGAATGATATCATATGGGACAAGGGATTAGTTTAAATACTCATTCAAGATGTCTTTATGGATGGTAGATGTACATAAAAAAACCATGATGGAGATGTGTGTAGGTGTTTTATTTAATTATTCCATAATATCATAGGTTTTACCTTTAGTTTTATCAATTGGTTTATTTTTTATAAACACAAAAGGCTGATTAAGCTCATTTGGAATATTTGGCTATGATCATCTGATAGTAAATCTAGCTCATCAATTTGAGATGATCAATCTAGAATTTGGCTTTGGTAGCTAGTTGGGTAGGTAGGGAGGCTCATAATGATGATTCTTGGATGATAGGGAACTTGATTATCAACATGGCCCATAGAAGAATCATCACTATAAGGAGGTTGGTAGGTATTGGTTGGTAAATAGGAATTATTATGTGAAGGTCTAGGTCTATTTATAGTTGGTCTAGGGTTGATAGTGATGGTGACAACATGACCACCTAAAATGTGTCCTAAAACATTATTTTAGGTATATGTAATGGCATGATGACCTCCTTGGTTAGTTTGATCATTTTCCCTTAGTTCTGACCATTCTGCTATTTTTGTTGTGGATGGCATTATTGTTGCTAATTCTACAATGGATTTTTTTGCCATTGTTGTTGTTGTTGGTACTACTACTAGTTATTATTATTATTGTTATGTTTTGGAAATAGATTCTCATAGATACCCAAGTTATGGTTTTTTCTAAGAGCATGGGTATCTCTTTCAATCTCTCTATTCTCCAACATGTTCTCAATCAGATGTCTGAGTTGGATACACCATCTTATATAATGTCCTCTAACATAATGGTACTCACAAAATTCATTTTCCTTGTACCAATCAAGAAAAAGAGTATCATCAATAAACAACTTCGATATAGGCCAAATGATCATATTTTATTCAACCAATATTAGGAACACAAACTCAATGGGATAAATAAGGTCATTGAATTGGTAAGGAATGGGTGGTATTCTCCTTGAAGGAAGGGCTTGTAATTGGTTTTGATTTTATGGTGGTCCTAGTGGAATGTATGGAGGAAGTGGTTGTTCAGTGGGTGGAGGTATACAGATAGTTAATGTTTTCACCATCTAAACATGGTGTGATTTAGTAACCCCATTTCCAACAATATTTTTATTATAGTTTTTGGGTTTAGGTCTTTCATTGGTGTTGGTTTGAGGTGGCATTGAAGCTGGTACTTGAGTTTGGTTTTGATTATAGTTTTGGCCTTAATTCTAGTTTTGGTTTTGATTAGAAGAGGATAACTTGATTATGCCTTTGTTAAAAAGGGATTTCTCAATATCGATTCCCTTTGCTACGACATCTTTAAATGCATGAGAACCCTAAAACTAAAGATGATAGGATATCTCACTATGCAAAATCTTGGTAACTATGGTAACCAATTATTATTGAGTGTGGAGCCTTTTTGGGCTATCACATGACCATGATTATAAATTTTGGGGGATTAGAGAGCTCCAAGGATGTGGGGAGCACATTTTTCATTTACTCCTCATGTGGGTGAATATTATTAAATGCATATTTAATAATTTTCATGTTGACTTCCATCTTTGTTGGAAGTGGGATTGATTTCCTTATTCTAGGGAATTAATTGTTTATTAATTGATTTCCATAGGAGAAAATTATTAAATGATCTATTTAGTAATTTATATGATACATTATGAGGATAATTTTATTAAATGATGTATTTAATAATTTATATGATGCATTAGGAGGAGAAAGTTATTAAATGTTATATTTAATAATTTCCTTGATGTATTATGGGACTAGTTTGGACTTCCTCATTAGACATTGTATCATTTGGAGAGGAATATCATGCTTCTTCTCTTGGGACATTTTGGATATACTTGGAAAGGTGGAATATGGCATGTCACCTTATGGATAGAGCTTATCTTGGATGAGATGGTGAGTTTCTTCATGGAGGATGATTTTCTACATCATTTATTAGTTATACAGGGTGTGGAGTGAACTTTTAGAGGTTATTGATATTTCTTATTTGTAGGTGTCACTTTTGAGAGACAGAGTCAAAGTGCAGGTGTTTTGAAAAGTGTAGGTGTTCATTTACAGGGTGTGGTATAGAATATTGTGAGATACAATATTGTGTAGGTGTAGGTGAAAGTGCAAATTTTTTTGTGCAACATTTTCTACAAGAGATTATTTCTATCTCTATGAGAGTTTGTTGTAATATTGTTTCAGATTACTATTTTATTTGAGGACTTTCTCAGTGGATGTAGTCCATATTGGATGAACCATGGTATATCTATGTTATGTGTTATTTTTTGTTTTATTCTCTCCATTTATACTTTCATTTAAATAGTGATTGAAGGAATTGTTTTCTCATAATTAAATCTAATTTTCACACATTTAAAATCTAGTTTTATGATTTTATGGTGGATTAAATTTGGTTTATATTCACTTAATTCCTAACAACTAGTATCAGTGCTTTGGTGGTGTTTCAATTGAAGTGGTAAATCATAGGAAATGTTATTATCTTGAGTGGGAGCTATGAGAGAAGAAATCAGATTTAGAGTTGAGAAATTTGATGTTAAGAATTTTGGTTTGTGGAAAATGCAGATGGAAGATTACTTGTATTAGAAGGAACTTCAACTCCCTTTGGAGGGAAAAGGAGAAAAACCTATACCTATAAGTGATGCAGATTGGACATTTCTTGATATGAAGGCATTGGGAGCCATACAATTATGCCTTGCATCTTTTGTTGTATTCAACATTATAGATCAGACAACTACAAAGGATCTCATGGATAAAATTGGAAAGTTGTATGAGAAACCCTCAGCTTCAAATAAATTTTTTATTATGAAAATATTATTTAATATGAAAATGTTTGAGAATGGTTCTATTTCTAATCATTTAAATTATTTTAATATGGTTGTAAGTATGCTCACTTCAGTTGGAATTAAGTTTGATGATGAAGTTTGAGCTTTGCTATTTTATATTTTTTCCCAGATAGTTGGGATAGTTTGGTTATGACTATGAGTAATGCAATCCTTACCAAGGGAAGATTGATTTTTGAGGATGTTTTAGGTGTGATTCTTCATGAGGAAATGCAAAGGAAAATCACTGGTGAATCATCTTCAGGTAATGCTTTATCTATTGATACTAGAGGGAGGTAAAAGGACAAGAGCAAAGACAACCATGGAATGTCAAAAGGTAGATCTAAATCAAGATCTAAAGCCAAGATGATATGCTAGAATTGTGGGAAGAGTGGACACTCAAAGAAGGATTATTGGTCACTTCAGGATAAGAAGGGAAACAAGAAGGGAAAAAATAAGGTAAATGTGACATCAGGTAAAATAAGTTAGGATGCCTTAATTCTTTCTTTGGATAATTTTACTGAGTCTTGGGTATTAGATTCATGGGCTTATTTTCATGCCACCCCACATAGGCATTATTATTTTTATTATGTTCAAGAGAATCTAGGACATGTATATCTTAGTGATGATGAACCATGTGAGATAATAGGGAAAGGTTCTATTAGGTACATGTCTACTTAAGGATGTCAGACATGTGCCTATGTTGAGATGAAATTTGGTTTTAGTAGGGAAATTGGGAAGTGAAGGATGTTCAATTATGTTTACTATATATTCTTGGAAAGTTACCAAAGGATATCTTGTGGTTTCAAGAGGTAAGAAAGTTGGTACTTTATGCTTGACTAGTAGTGTTGATTCTTTTGATTTAGTTATTGCAAATGGAGATACAACTATGTGGCACTATAGGCTCAGTCATATGAGTTGTAAGGGCATGGAAATAATAAAATATAAGTTTCTTGGATTGAAAGATCTAGATCTAGACTTTTGTGAGAATTATGTGTATGGGAAACAAAAGTGGGTTAAGTTCCTAAAAGTTAGACCCATAAAAAAAGAACACAAGTTAGAGTTGGTACATTTAGATGTATGGGGACTAGCTCAAGTATCTTATATTGGTGTTTATAATTATTATGTCACTTTTATTGATGATGCAACTAGGAAATTTTGGGTTTATTTTATCAAAAATAAATCTAATGTATTTGACACTTTTAAAAAGTGGAAAGCCTTGGTTGAAAATGAAACATGTCTCAAATTGAAATGTCTCAGATCAGATAATGGAGGTGAGTATTATAGTAATGCTTTATTTTATTATTTTTGTAAAAAAGGGAATCCATAGGCAAAGGATGATTCTAGACACTCCATAATACAATAAGGTATCTAAAAGTATGAAGAGAATAATAATGGAATGTGCTAGGAGCATGAAGTTACATGTAGGGTTGCCTTTACAGTTTTGGGTAGAAGCAGTTAGCATGATAGTATATCTAATTAATAGAAGACCTTCTATGCCTTTGGATGGAGGCATTCCTAAACAAGCTTGGTTTGGTAAGAATGTTGATTATTCTTTTATTTGAGTCTTTAGATGTGAGGCTTTTTCCCTCATCAAGAAAGATAATAGGACCAAGTTAGAGGTTAAATCAAAGAAATGCACATTTGTTGGATATGGTGAGGATGAATTTGGTTTCCATTTAAGGATCATTAAAGATAAGAAAATATTTTTGTCTAGATATGTAGCCTTTAATTACAAAGTCATGTATAAGGATTAGTTGTAGGAACAATAACAAGGATAGAAAGAGTACACAATATTGGACGCTATTACAGATGGAAAAGTATCTAATGAATCAGTATGAGGAAGTAATATAGGTAGATGCTAGGTTGAGATGGAAACAAGCTGGATGAAGAGCATAGATCTTTCATAGAGAACCAAATATGGGATTTGGTAAGGCTACCCAAGGGTAAGAGTGCATTGCCAAACAGGTAGATCTTCAGAATAAAAGAAGAGGATTAAGGGAGAAAAAGGTATAAGGATAGGATGGTGTTCAAGGGGTTTACACAAAAATTAGGTATTGATTTTGATGAGATTTTATCTCCTATTATAAAAAAGACTTCTATTAGGACTATTCTTGGTTTAGTTGTAGTTGAGGATTTGTACTTAGAACAATTTGATGTGAAAAATACTTTTCTTCATGGTGATTTGGATGAAGAGTTGTATATGAAGCAGCCATAGGGATGTGAGGTCAAAGGGAAGGAGAACTTTATGTGTAGATTAAAGAAGAGCTTGTATGGCCTGAAATAAGATCCACAAAAATGGTATAAGAAATTTTATTGTTTTATGTTGGAACAAGAATATCAAAGGTGTAATTCTGACCATTGCATGTACATCAAACATTTTAATGATGGTTCCTTTATTATTTTATGCTTGTATGTGGATGACATGTTAGTTATAGGAAAGAAAAAATAACATATATGATCAAGAAATAGCTTAGTGACTCGTTTTCTAAGAAGGATTTGGGTACTATAAAGTGAATCCTTACTATGAGGATTACTCATGATAGGAAGCTAATTTTATCTCAATCAGAGTATGTGAAGAAAGTCTTGGAAAGGTTTAGCATGTTGGATGCTAAATTTGTTGATACTCCTTTGGCAGGCCACTTTAGATTATCAAAGGAGTAGTGTCCCAATATGGAGGTTGAAAATCTAAAGATGTCCAAGATACCTTACTCATCAGTATTTGGTAGCTTGATGCATGCCATGGTTTGTACTAGGCTAGATATTTCCCAAGTAGTGGGAGTTATGAGCAGGTATATGAGTGATCCTGGTTATGAGCATTGGCAAGCAGTGAAATGGATTCTTTGATATTTGAGAGGAACCATTGATGTTACATTATGTTGTGGTAGATTAGATACCACTTTACATGGTTATGTGGACTTAGATATGGCATGGGATATTGATAGCAGGAAGAGTATGACAAGATATATATTTACTTTTGGAGATATAATGGTTAGTTGGATTTCTAAGATATAGAAGGTTTTGGCTTTGTCAACCATAGATGTAGAGTATGTTACTAACACAGAGGCTATCAAGGAGATGATTTGGTTATAGGAGTTATTTCAAGAGTCGGGACATGAGCAAGAAGTTGAGAGACTATATAGTGATAGTCAGAGTGCAATTCATTTGACAAAGAAATCTGCTTTCCACTTGAGGATGAAACACATTTAGTTACGTTATCACTTCATCATGATAGCTTTGGAGGAGAACTTGGTGAAGCTGGAGAAGATTCATACTAGCTAGAATCCTATGGATATGATGACCAAGGTGGTTACATTGGAAAATTTGAGACTATGTTCAGATTTGGTTGGCCTTAGTGGTCATGGAGTAGTGATAGATTCTGTTCAGGAGAAAAGGTCTCCAAGTGCGAGATTATTGAGTGTGGAGCTCTTTGGGGCTATCACATGACCATGATGGTATGATTTAGGGTCTTAGAGAGATCTAAGGATGTGGGGAGTGTATTTTGCATTTACTCATGTGGGTGAATATTATTAAATGCATATTTAATAATTTTCATGTTGACCTTCATGTTTGTTGGAAGTGGGATTGATTTCTTATTCTAGGGAATCAATTGTTTATTAATTAATTTCCATAGGACAAAATTATTAAATAATATATTTCATAATTTCTATGATGTATAAGGAGGAGAAAATTATTAAATGATGTATTTAATTAGTATGATGCATTAAGAGGTGAAAATTATTAAATGTCCTATTTAATAATTTCCTTGATGTATTATGGGAGTGGGTTGGACTTCCTCATTGGAAGTTATGCCATTTGGAGAGGAATGACATGTTTCTTCTCTTGGGATCTTTTGGATATGGTTGAAAAGGTGGAATATGATGTTTCACCTTGTGGATAGAGCCTATCCTAGATGAGGATGGTGAGTTTCTCCTTGGAGGATGATTTTCTACATCATTTATTATTTATACAGGGTGTGGAGTGACCTTTTAGAGGTTTTTGATATTTCTTATTTATAGGTGTGGCTTTTGAGAGACAAATTTAAAATGTAGGTATTCATTTATAAGGTGTGGTATTACATCTTGTGAGATACAATATTGTGCAGGTGTAGGTGAAATTGTAACTTTTTTTATGCAGCATTTTCTACAAGAGATTTTTTCCATCTCTGTGAGAGTTCATCATAATCTTGTTTTAGATTACTATTTTATTTGAGGAATTTCTTGGTGGATGTAGCCCATATTGGGTGAACCATAATATATTCGTGTTATGTGTTATTGCTACTATTGTTCTCTCCATTTGTGCTTTCATTTAAACTGTGATTGAAGGAATTGTTTCTGCATAATTAAATATGATTTTCACGCATTTAAAATCTAGTTTTATGATTTTATGGTGAATTAAATATGGTTTATATTCACTTAATTGCTAAAAACTATTTTTATGATAGATTGTGTGTAAGCTATCTTGTTAGGGCTCTCCAATGTTGTAAGTATGCAACAAAACTCTCACTAGGTTTCTATTTAGCTTGGCCTAGATCCACAATAGTAATTTCATGCTCGAGATTATATGAAAAGTGATACATAAACTCCTCTAAGATATCATTGAATTCAATGCAAAGTTATTTGATAATTTAAATATCCATTCCAAGAATTTTCCACTAGACTCCTTAGGAAGAGTAGAAGTAGATATATATTGCTATAGGCCCCTAGTTGTAAGGCAACAAAGAACTCATTTAAATGCTCTATACAGTAACCTTTGCCTTTATATTTTCTATAATTCATGTGGATCATAACCTAGTGGAAATGATATTTGAAAATACTCCATGTTGAATGGGTAAGAGCATATCTCTTCTAATTCGAATTTCTTCATTTATATTCTAACTTGTGTATCTTGAATTGCATCCTTCATCTATTGAAACTCTTGGGCTATGGAATTAGAAGGAGTGGCTTATTTTTTTGGAGGTTGCATGATCAAAGGTGAATTAATTTGATTAAGGTAGGTGTATTGTGGAATGATGGTTAAATTGGTCAGATGACTAGGTATGCATATCCATATATTATAATTATACTATGGGTATGGAATATACTGATATTGAGGTACATTTTGGTTTGGGTTGGCTTCATAACCCTGGTTAGTGAATTATGGCTATGGAAATAGAATTTAGTTCTGTGAAATGTTTTGGTATTATTGAGATTAGAAGGGAACTTACTATCTTCTTTTTGAACCCTTTTAGATATAGGGAACATGTTGCTAACTAAATCCCTGCTATTGAAGGTGTTGGTAGTTAGATCCTTGTTTCACATGTGATAACCATTAGGTAAAAGGAAATTATTACCAAGAACCTAGTACCCACTATGCATAAGAACCTTATTATTGGCTAAACACTTATGCATGGATAATATTTATTGAAATGGCACTTGTTGGTTAGGTAACAGTTAGTTTGTCAACTATTGGTTGATTTACATTTATTGATTTGGCAAGTTTTGTTGACCAATTGGCATATTTTGAACAATAGGAATACAATGTTAGTAAAACAACATTGATGATTGATAAGGTATATTAGTTTGTGCTTATTATGGTAGAACATTTGTTATCACATATTGAGGTGGCGTAATATTATATACTTATTGCATTGGTAAGTTGGTCTATTATTAGCTCATTGGCCCCTGTTTCACATTCAAAGAAGCATATCATTGAGGAGTGGAGGTTTGATTATTGATTTTCAAAAATAGACATACCTATTCCCTACTATTGAAATCCACTTGTGGTTTTGTTTGAAGGACCCCATTGCATATTTTTTGGTGGTAAGTTATTGTTAGGTTGTGGAGCTAAAAGCTTCACCAGGATGCAAACAAGAGAAGTTATGGAGGATGCAGAGTTGCAGAATCAGTTGTAGGGAAACTGACGTCAGTCTGATCAGTCGACGTCGGTCAGATGGCAGTGAGGAAGCAACCAACATCGGTTACCAATCGGCTGACATCGGTCTTGGAGGAGCCGACGTCGGTAGCCTGTGCGTGAACAGGCAGTTTGCATGTTGATTCTGGAGAGTCTATTTTTGGATGATTAGTTTGCATGTTGAAGGCTAGTCTTAGTCTTGAGTTGCATGTCTAATTATTGTAATTAGGTTAGTCTAATTATTGTAAACATGAGATCTATATATGGACTCATGGGCTGTATTATAAAAGTGTGCTAGAAAGCCATAGAGCTTTTAGAGAGAGCTAGTGTAGCTCCTCCTAGTTCCAAAGGGGTGTTGAGTGTGTATGATCAGGGAGAGTTGCAAGGTCTACAAGGTCAAGGAGCTAATCCACCGGGGTACTGGTTGAAGAATCATAAGGACTTGGTGAGGCAAGGACAAGGGTTCTTCAGGGGTGTAGAGATATCTACATAATGAGTAAGGTCTAGTGATTTATAGGTAGAAGAGAGCAGGAGATCTACTTAGAGTATGGTTGTGTACTTGGTGAACTGGCAGCGTGTTACTGACTGGTTGGAGAGGTGAACATCAATTCTGTATTGGAGTTGATTGTTGGGACTGAGAGAGAGAGGGAAGAAGGTCTTAAGGCGTGGCAAACCTTTGAGGTGGAGGAAGAAGTGGCATCTTCCTTATTGTATATTCTTCTATGTATTTAATACAATTGTGTATTGTCTCTCAATTCCTGTGTTGTTTCATATTTCTAGTTACTTATTGATTCTGGTATAATTTTGTGTTTAGTTGCTAATACAAGAAGTAATCATATGTGCTCTAAATTGGTAGAGCAAGATCCTGACTCAGTAGGGATTGGAGCATGTTTATTGTTCTAGGTTCCCTGATAAGTGGTATCAGAGCTTTTGGTTGGGGTTACTATCAGGTGGTTTCAGATCTGGTAGTGTTTGTTGATTACGGGTTACTCACAGGGGTTTCTGATTGAGTGGGAGTATAGCAATGGCAGAAGGAAGTATGCTATGAATGGAGAAACTGAATAGCACGAATGGTCTGATTGATGGAAAGAAAGAGCAGGGAAAAAGTTATTGTTGGTTGGTAGCAAATCAACATGAAGGAACTGAAGATGTTGCAGGTGTTGTTGCATAGGATGCTTTGGGAGGTTTCCTAGATGAAGTTGAATCTTGGATAACAGATTATGTTGCCTCTTTCCATGCAGCCCCAAGGAGAGGAGCTAGTGAGCCGTGCCAAAGAATTGGCAAAGGGGAAGTGAAGCTGAAATTGTAGATGGACGACACACAGTGGTTGAAGGAAGTCATGCAGGTACCAGTCTTGGAGATGAGTCTAATTTCTTTAGGAAATTTGGGTGATGAGAGATGTACTGTAACTCTCATAGTTGATACACTTGAATTAGATGGTGGTAAGAAAGTAGGTATCCTTTATCTATCTACTTATATTGCTGATTCACCTTTTATTGTAGAGATGTGGTTTCATAGGCTTAGTCACATATGTAGAAGGAGAATGCAGGTTCTGAAGCAGAAGACAAATGTTTTTGATAAGCTAAATAATTGGAAAGCCTTGGTGTTCATGGAGGAGATGACAGACAGAGATCAGGTGAGGGAACTAAATTATTCTAAGCAGAGCAGGTTTGATTTGATTAGGATTTTGATCCATGGAGAGCTCGCGGGTAAAAAGTTATCACTCACAGATGAACACAAGTACCAGCGTCACTCACACAGTAACTGACATCGGTAACAAGAAGACCGACATTGGTCATGAAGGAACCGACGTCGGTAGAAAGGATACCGGTGTCGGCCAAGGAAACGATGTCGGTAGTTAGGGTTAGTGTAGGGAACCGACATCGGTCGGGAGCAGACTAGGAGATGGCCGAGATCGGTCACTGGAATGGATATTGGGCAGACAACAAGCTATCAACAAGTCTCAAATGCTCATGTGGAGGTCAGAAAGGGTAAGTGAACCTCATATTCATTGTTCACCTTCTTTATATTGCTTATTGATGGTTAAAAACTAGGAAGATGGAAGAAGCAATGCAGGTAGAATCCAGATACAGTGGGAGCTTGGCATGGATGAGGAGTGTGAGTCCTTGGAGAAAAACCAAATAGGTATTCATTGGTAGAGTTGTCAGCTGGAAGAAAGCATTGAGAGATGGAATGGATTCCCGTTTTAAAGAAGAGAGTGGATGGATACAAGAGACAGAAGGCCAAGGCATATGGTCTTGAGGAAGCTGCAAGACAGTGGTACAGGTTTGACAGGGAGATGACTAAGCATGGCTTTAGTCAATGTCAGTGTAACTTTTGTGTTTATCTTACCAGGTAGATGATGGTCGCAACATCATCTTGTTACTGTATGTGGGTGATTTACTAGTAGGTTTGTACATACAGGTATTTGTTGAGCTAAGGGTAAGGTTAGTTCAGAGGTGTGTCATGGAGAATTTGGAGAAGCAAAATTCTTTGGCATAAGAGACATGGAGATTTTATCTCCAGTGGGAGCTGATGTGAAGATGGTGTTGGCGAGGTTCATTACGCAGGATGCAAAATCATAAAGCACACCAATGGCTAGAAAGTTCAAGCTTAGCTTGAAACAGGGTTTGAAATCACATGAGGTCTAGTGTAGACCTGAGTTTTCCCAATCAGTGGGGGTTGTCAGAAAGTATGGAGCCAATTCGGGGAAGGAGTATTGGAGGATAGTTCAGTGGGACTAGCAACAGGGATTCTTGTTATGCAGGGTCAAGTTCTTCACTACATGGATGTGTAGGTTCAGATGTGGCAGGTTACTTGAATGACAGGTATAGCATCACAGGTTGTGTGGTGGTTGGTCTTCAGAATTGATCTTGAAGAGGAATACAAGCCAGGGAATAATTTAGATGGTGTACAGGTACAGGTATAGGTGCAACTATTTATCTCCAAGTGGGAGATTGTTAGGTTGTGGAGCTAAAAGCTTCACCAGGATGCAAACAGGAGAAGTTATGGAGGATGCAGAGTTACAAGGAGTTGTAGAATCAGTTGCAGGGAAACCAGCGTCAGTTTGATTAGCCGACGTCAGTCAGATGGTAGTGAGGAAGAAATTGGCATCAGTTACCAGTTGGCCGACATCGGTCTTGGAGGAGCCGACATCGGCAGCGTGTGTGTGAATAGGCATTTCACATATTGATTCTGAAGAGTCTATTTTTGGACTGTTAGTTTGCATGTTGAAGGCTAGTCTTATTCTTGAGTTGCATGTCTAATTATTGTAATTAGGTTAGTCTAATTATTGTAAACATGAGATCTATATATGGACTCATGGGCTGTATTGTAAAAGTGTGCTAGAAAACCATAGAACTTTTAGAGAGAGCTAGTGTAGCTCCTCCTAGTTCCAAAGGGGTGCTGAGTGTGTATGATCAGGGAGAGTTGCAAGGTCTGCAAGGTCAAGGAGCTGATCCATCGAGGTACTGGTTGAAGAATCATAAGGACTTGGTGAGGCAAGGACAAGGGTTCTTCAGGGGTGTAGAGATATCTACATAGTGAGTAAGGTCTAGTGATTTGTAGGTAGCAGAGAGCAGGAGATCTACTTGGAGTATGATTGTGTACTTGGTGAATTGGCAGTGTGTTATTGACTGGTTGGAGAGGTGAACATCAATTCTGTATTGGAGTTGATTGTTGGGACCGAGAGAGAGAGGGAAGAAGGTCTTAAGGTGTGGCGAACCTTTGAGGTGGAGGAAGAAGTGGCATCTTCCTTATTGTATATTCTTCTATGTATTTAATACAATTGTGTATTGTCTCTCAATTCCTGTGTTGTTTCATATTTCTAGTTACTTATTGATTCTGGTATAATTTCATGTTTAGTTGCTAATACAAGAAGTAATCATATGTGCTCTAAATTGGTAGAGCAAGATCCTGACTCAGTAGGGATCGGAGCATGTTTATTGTTCTAGGTTCCTTGACAGTTATAACCACTTTAGTTTAAATTGGATTGTACTTGCATGTTATCTACAATATTTTGAGTGTTTTATTATATTTGATTAATATTATCTTATATTAAAATGTAGACATTATACGTATCACTAACCAACATGGTCTAGCTAAATGGGTATACATTTTGACTTGTGTATCCTAAAGCATCTAGTTGTTACCCTATTGAAGGAGCTATCTCTATAATTCCCATGTTAGAAATAACCCTAGCATTGAGGTTATGAGATAGATTAATATAGGTTTAGAATTCTTGTTGTACATGTTCCATTTTTCATCCATAATATCCTTTCCTTTTGAAAGCGTATTGTGGCCTTGTTGTGGCATTTGGACCAAATATTGGTTATAACTAGTAGATGCCTATTTAAATGGTTGAATTCATAGTGAATTATTAGGTGTTATAATCAAATTGCTCAAAATTCATGTGGGAATTCTAGTAAAAACCTAAAATCTACTATGACAACTCTAACTAACACTTCATCTTTATTTTTCAACAAATGACATTCAAACAAGTATGGATCATAACTAGTTTGTGTTGGCATTGTAACATAATAGGGATATTATTATTGGTTTTGTTCAATGTTGGGAATCATTTGAGCAAGGTATTGTTGTATTTTATCTAGCTCTTGGATTAGATAAGGAGGTACAATTACCATATACCATACTAAAGGGACCTTCCTTTGTTCAACATATGGGATGTTATAAAATGGATAAGCATCCATCTCATAAGCGACATCATCATACGAATCTTGAATAAAAGGGTCATTAGTCAAAAATTTACCATAACCAAGATTATAGATTATCCCATTACATGTGTAATGAGGCAAGTTTAGGTCCATGGATAGGTCATGTGAAAAAAAAAGGGTTTAAAGGTAACAAACAACTCATATATAAAAAGGGCCTTTGGCTTTGTAAAAGAGACATAAAGGGAGAAACAAATAAACTAGGTGAGGGTAGGAAAAAACAAAAATTAAGACCATTCTAATAAAATGATACTAATTTCCCCTAAGCCAGTTATTATTAGCACCAAAAGTAACACAAAGGCTCAAACTTTTTTTATGGCTAGAGTATTAATTTCCCACAGGCAGTTATAATCAGTGATAAGAGTGTATAAACAAAGTAGAACAATTGCGAACTAAGATCAAGAGATAGCAATGACTTTCTTAAAGGTGGTTATAATCATGCAAAAATAAGGATAGAATTAGAAACATAAAAAATTGAACAAGAATCAAAAATCAAACTGAACTAAGGCAATTAGCTTAGATGACACTTAGTAATTGGCTCACTTAAGAATAAAAGTTTAACTCAAGAAAACTATTAGAATAAAGGGACTATAACACTCAAAAATACAACATAACAAATTTCAAACAAAGTACATGGCAATAACTTGGTTAAAAAAGGAAGCTATAAACAAGGCTCAAAACAAACAACAATCACTAGGTATAGGTAAGGGGTCTTATAGATCAAATATGAAACCAACCCAAGTAACACAATCCAAACATAAAAGGTGAACAACCTAAGCCAAAATTTGATGAGGCTTTGGTGTGAACCTGATTCATTTAGGATTTTTACTTAGAAAGGTTGAGCTTCTGATTTAATGTAGAAAGACTCAAATGTTCGAAGGAAAAAGGGGAGACCAAAATAGGCAGTGTAACTACTAGTTTGAAACAAGAGAGGTATGAAAAAAGCTTAGAACTTGGTTTCAAAAGTGACAAGATATTGGAAATTTTTTGGAAACGTAATGATTTTTTTCAAACAAATGACATGATAAAAGGTTTGGACTAGAATATCTAAGGTAAAAGTTTGAGACAAAATGGGTACTATAACAACGCCCTATTTAAATAAGAGACACACTAATGGTTTTAGAATAAATTTCCCAAGGCATAAAGTGAAATGCAAATGGACAGAGTAACACCTCTTAGTCTAAAATGAAAGAATTATTTAGAGATTGCACATCAATAATGCACTGATATAATAATTTGGATATTATATTAAATCAGGATACAAATACAATGGAATCACTCCATATATATAGGAGTTTTCTCTCCTAAATTATCTCACATATAATTAAGCATACAATAATATATTGTTATATTTAATAAAAATATATCGAAAAACTAATATTCTAACAAATACAAACTCACTGTATTAACCATATCATTATAACCACCCTGTAACTATTATTTACCTCTCGATAAATATCAAACTTACTATTTACCACTTTGTAAATAACCAAATTTAACCACATGTAAAAGCTATTCCTAACATCACCCCCCATAGTTTTTACATGGTTCACAAACTTTCACACTCTTATCTGTAGTATGCTAACTCATTGTAGCATGCCCTATTTGGCTCATGACCTTGATACAAAGAAAGCCTCACTCATCCCATGGTTTTACAGGTTTACCACAAACCTTGATGTAAACAAGCCCCATCAACTATCCAACTTGTGTGGTTTTTTAGATCTTAACACAAACCCTTTCAAGATCCTTGAACTGACTTACTCTAGTGCTTTTGTTCACCACTATGCTTGTACATCATGGAAGTATATAGGAATCAACATACATATCAAAAATTTGAAGAAGAAAACTCACACTAAAAAAGTTTTCAAATTACGATCTATAAGAACATAATGTTCTTAATTATAGTCATTTTTATTGATCGCTACCACTCGATATCGAACAACAAAGGAAACTACCACTACCATTGGAAGCTGCCCTTGACTTTAGCCTATTTAGCATGGAATGGAAATGGAACATTAAAGATATGTTCCCCCCACAATGTGAAATTTCCATAGGAACACTAAAAATCAAATCATATCAAATTGCATACTATTGATTAGATCTTGCTGCACATGGTCACCAATGCTAGTGAACATACTTGCCTAGCTAACCATCTTACAATGAAGTACGATAGCTAGAGGATCACCATAGTTAGAGTATCTATATAGTCATATACTCTCTAATACAATTATTCTCTAGTATCCACATACCACACACTACTGAAATTAAACACATTATGTTAAAAATACTAAAAATGACACACCACACACAAGTCACCAAAACATTAATGCAGCCCCATCGTTGGCAACTTATGAGAGGTCACTAAAAGACCCCCTTCCTCTGTGTATCCTCCAACCTCTAGTATTTTGATACTTAAAAAATATAGAAATGAGTTTTAATGATTTTTAAGATGTTAGATTACACCAAAAATGCATTCATAAGGCAAATTTTTTATTTTTTTTATTTTTACAACTTTTTAACTCTTTTGAAGACACAATGACTCTTAAATTATGTCTATGGACTCATTTTTGATATTTTTTTGACAATTTGGAGACACTTTCAATATTAATTTCTAATATATCCAAAGGCTATTGATTATAAATTTCTAATAATTGACTCAAAATGATGAACTATAATGACATTTGACATTTTAATACTTTAAAAAAGTGTGAGTTTAATTAAAAATCCTATAGTCACATAGACATATAGTGACTTAACTCAGGGAACTATAACTTAAATTTTTGAAACTTCAGACTATATAAAACTAATTTAACTTGTTATCTAATCCAAAATAATACTATACCTAATGAACATAAAATAACATTGAACTCAATAAAAAATAATGACTTAAACTTAAAAACTAAATACTCAAATAACATTAAAATTAAAACAAACCCTTAAAAAAAGAAAACTTCTATAACTTATCATTAAAAAAACCAAAACTTTAACTAAATGTGACATTTGATTGGGGATATGTATTTATACATGGCCGAGATATCAATCGAAAAACTAGGATTTAGATGGTGGCAATGGAATAACAAAGCCATATGCAATAGAAGGATTGCCAATCAGAAATTGGATCTGTGCAGGTCAATGCTTGCATTGTTATTTTAGAATGTAAAATGGATCTCACACATAGAGATGTGATGGCTGGATAAGATTTCAAACTTACCAAAATTTAGCACTCGATATTATTGAAACCTTGTAGATCATGAAGCTAGGATGTGGGTTGAGCAGATATCAAAAATCATGTGAAAATGATGTAGGCTTGACGTGGGCTGTAGGATGCTATGATTAAAACTATGTAAAGAACATGTATCAACTATTGTGAAATGTTGAGACCATGTTTTAATTCACACTCATTCTTATTGAATCTACTCTTTGACTTAAAATTATAGACCACATAGGAACTAGGTAGAATACATAGAAGTATAAAGTGATTTAATATAAAACTCTACTCTACGCTCTTATGTAGCTTACTACCAATTCTTTCTCATTCATAGGGGAAAATAAAAGTGCTTTTTCATATTTTAATGATCTTCATTCATAGGGTCAAATTAAAAATAATGACAACCCCTCAAAAATTCTCATAAGCCCATCATTTATAGAACACTACTCTGATACAAAATGAAAGAATTGTTTAGAGATTGCACATCAATAATACATTGATATATAATCTGGATATTATATTCAATCAGGATAAAAATAAAATGGAAACACTCCATATATATAGGATTCTTCTCTCCTAAATTATCTCACCTCTAATTAAGCATATGATAATATATTGTTATATTTAATAACAATATATCAACAAACTAATATTCTAAAAAATAAAAACTCACTCTATTAACCATACCGTTATAACCACCCTATAACTATTATTTACCTCTCAGTAAATATCAAACTTACTATTTACCACTCCATAAATACCCAAATTTACCCACATGTAAAAGTTATTCCTAACATAAAAGGGGTGTAAAAACATTTGATTTGGTTTATACTTATTTTGACATGTTTTTGACCCAAAAAAAAAAGTTTTAGAGCTAAAATGATGTAATTAAAAGAAATAAAAAAAACACCTAAGTGTATCATCCTATCCATAAAACTGACAAGGTTGTTTCATATTGTCAAATTCCATTCATATACTCCTTGAGAGGAAATAATTTGTTAATCTAATAAATTTAGATGTACATGAAAATTAGGGTTTTTCAGGCCCCCTATCCTCTCAAAAATTCATACGGTGACATAGAATTTTTTTCTACTTGCCCTACATTGATAATATTTATATGAGAAGTGGGGTTTATCTAAAAAATATAAGTTTCATGCATTCTAGATGGTCCCAAGTGTGGTTAATAGTAGATATGCAATCATGTAAATTGATTTTATACCATCTAACTTACTATGCAAGGGTCTATTCCTTTACATAGAGACTCCATCCATGTAATTCTTAGTGGAGTTTGATGTTTAGATAGACCTAACTTGGGTTTTTGTTATGATCAAAAATGTTAGCTACTTAGACCTATAAAAATTGTAATATAATATGCCATGATTTATATACCTCACCATAGAGTGGGGTTGATACAATTATGGGAGATGAAACCCTAGATCAACGCACCCCTAAAAAATCATGGGAAGGTGATGAAATCTTGACCATGATCCAAATACATAAAAAGAAATAAAACAAAAAGAAAAGACTTTAGAGATCATTTCTGTGTCACCCAAGTCACTCAGAACTTGAGGAGAACATACATGACATTATTTTTGACATAACCTTCAAAAAAAGGTAATAAACTAAGTGATTTTAGGCACCCAAGTTCCCTAAAGTGAACAAGGGAGAGCATACATGCAATAGTTCATAGTTTTCCACAAACAAACAAACTAGGCTAAGAACATTGAAATTTAGCTAATAAATGAAAAACAAACATAAAGTTAAAACATCTTAAGATCTCTAAATAAGATGCATGTTCCTTTTAATAACACTAAAATGAGGTGTGATTGAAATTTTGGCCCCTTGGCCATGTTTTCACTTGTAAGAACTTCAAAAACAACTAAGAGACATAAATATGTAAATGGATTTTAAGCAGCAAATACGATGTGTGTAAGATTTAACCATGATTAAACTTTTCTCTTTCCACCTGAGGACCTAAAAATTATTAGAGGGTTTACCTACTTAGAAGCAAAAAATTAAGTGATAAAATAACAATTTAAATTTATCTCTCAGGTTCTTGAGTTTTTTTATCTTAGAGACTAATTGTTATTTATCCACAAGGATCGATGTCAATTATAGAAATCAACATCGATTAAGGTAGATTATTGACATTTCTTATAAACACCCAAAAATAAACTCTATTTTTAAGGTAAAATGGTTAATAAATAATCTTAAAGCCCAAATATATCATGGATTCTACAAGAAAAGGGTTGTATAGACAACATACAGATCATCAAACATAAAATGAAGGCAAGAAAATCAAGTAAAATCATTGTTAGCCTTGTTTCTTGTCTTACTCTATTTTATACATAGATATCATGGTTGATTCTTGCAATCAACATCAATCTAGAAATTTGAAGTTGATCCCTGCAACCTTGTTAAAAAAAGATTTAAAATTCTAAGTTAAAACTCTAAAATTGAAGATTTAGATGCATCCATTTGAAAAATAAAGACTAGCATATTAATCTCCCTGGCTATATGAGATGATTGGTCTTATCAGGCATGCCATTATGTACCTTAAGAATTTGAAGAGTAAATAATAAGTAGACGAGTATCTTATTAGTCAAAATGAGAAAACATCAAGAATAATAATGCATTAAGACTACACCCTCTTGTCTAATAACTAGGGGGAACATAACATAATAAGCAAGAACACAAAAAAGAGATGAAGATAATACAAATTTCTTACCTCCCTTATCACATATTATTCTTACTTATTGGCATAAGAATGTTTGTGCTCAACCTATGATGATTTTAGTCTTTAAGAAACACTCTTCCATGGTGGTTTTATATCTTCAAGAGTCACTTGTGGCTTGGTGTGAAGTTTGGCATAATTTTGGCACACTAACACTACTCTTTAAGGACTTTAAGATGGTATTCTAGTAGAATAACCTCACACACAAAAGATTGTTTATCAATGGCATGGGCACTTGTATTTTTAAATCAAAGAACTAACTCTAACAATGGGTAGGCTAGGTTAAATTCTCACTTGGGTTGAGTCTAAATTAAACTAGGTTGAGTTAGTCTAACTCTGGGAGGGTTTACGACACTGATGAAATCTTGACACCTCAATTTCTTATATTTGTGAGGCATGACAACTTAGTTTAGATATTTTTTAGGTGTGATTCATATTTTTGAATATTTATGAGATAATTAGTTTATTAGCTCATTTGAGTCTTTGACTTCATTTTTGGCTAAAATTCCCTTTTTAGTAAATGAAATTCATTAATTTGATTTGGATTTTTTTGCTTAGGCAAATTAATTAAGATTTGAAATATAATTAGTATTTCTTAGTGCTTTTTAGATTTTGAAAATTGATTTAAATGCCATGAATTAATAGATTAACATTCTAAAAGTGTCAAATTAATAGGTGGTAGTTTGACTAGGGTTAAAACTGAACTAGGTTAGTGATGCATACAAGGTAATACACCAAATAAGCTATCCTCATCATGTTTCTTTGTAATTAAATCCCTTATGTGGATGAATTTGGAAAATTTAAATGATTTCTAGGCTTAAAATATGTTGTTTGCTAAAAATTAAATTGAATGCTAGTTTAGGCATGAAATTGGCCAAAATTAGGTGTTTATACTGTAGTGAGTGACATTTTGACATGGGTGATTGGGTATTTGTATGTTTATAGCCTTACTAGTAGATGTGTTTAAAGCAACAAAAAAATGATAAAAAACTTACTTCTAAGTATTATGGCCCTTATTAGTTTCTACAAAAAATCTAGAAGTGTGGCTTACAAGCTGGAGTTGCATTATTCATCTTGCATACACCCAATATTTCATGTTTCTTACTTGAAGAAGGTCATTGGACAAAAAGTTTTATCCCAAATAGAGATAAATAAACTATATGAATAAGGATGAGTCATTTTGGAACCAAAGAAGATCCTAAAAACATGTACTAATAGGTTGAGAACTAGAGAGATTAAGGAATATCTGATCAAGTGGAAGAACCTGAGCAATGAGGATGTAACTTGGGAGGGTGAATATTTTTTACAACATCCAAAGTTGTTCAACATTGAGGACAATTTTGGTTTGAAGGGGAAGGGAATGCTATGCCCCTAACCTATCACATGTATTAGGATAGGAATAACTGAATTATGGCTTACTTATCCCTCTTTGATGTTATATCACATTTATCTATACATTCATTTGCTTAGTAGGTTGGCCTATGAAGTAACCATGGCCTAGGTAGACTATATATGGGAGGTAGTGGGTAGTTTTTTATCATCATATTGAGAATTATACTCTTATTGAAGCTTGTGGAGGTTTCCCTCTTGAAGTGGCTTGTATTTTATTCATATATTTTACTATATTTCAGTCATATTGTGATCTATTATTGTTATTCTACTTTACTATTGAAGTAATTTCATTACAATATATTGGAAGCAAAATTGTAGTTATCACTGGAAATAACATGATGTTTCTTTATTGCTTGCATACCCTTCCCATTAAGTGTATTACATTTAAAAAGTAATGTAAATAATAATTTTGTGTTCAAATTAAAATTATATGTGCTAGTTAGTCATGCATATCTCTATAATTTTATAGACTAAAAATAAAAGTCTTTTCTTTTCTAAAATTGCATAATTCATTAATTTATGTGAAGTTAAGGAAGGATAGATGCATTCATATTTGTTTACACACTTAAAATCATTCTAATTTCTCCCAAATTTTATTTTAATATTAATTAGGGATAATCAAGGAATTAATGAAATTTATGACCTAATTTTTGGAGTTAAAAGTGATTTTATATGAAATTTTAAAATTTTTGGACTAAATCTCTTTATAACCCCTTTGTAAATTTAACCCAACTTAATGAAAATTTTAAGCATATAAAATGAGACAGACAGGTGCCAAAAATAATTGTATAATAATTTTAGTAAAATTTGGGACCCAATGCCACTAGTTTCATAATTATTTGACCCTCAGTTCTCTAATTGTGAAAATTTGAAATTTTACCCTATGTAGGGCACTTTCCTAAACACATAAGGCCTTTGGAAGAGCACTTCACCCTTCCCATAGGGAATTTGGATAAAGTTTATAAGCACTCCCCCATTAGATTAGGCTTTATTATGTTAAGCCCTTGAGGAGGGGGTCAACATAGTTATGTGGTTGGTAAATAGTTTCCCATATGAACAATTTGGCGGTTAGGTTGCATAGTTTTAAAACTAATCAACTACTAAGGTCACTAGGATGGTCGAAATGGTTAGTATAACTAATAACTAACTGATGGCCACATAAATTATTAATTTATATTAATTAAACATTTTAAAATTAAACTTTGTTTAATAAATTAAAATATGTAACTTTTATTAAACTAGACCCTTGACAAGATATTATACCCATTTTGTGACCTCAATATGGAGAATCAGAGACTTGGAGGTAGGGTGAACCCAAAAGGGACCCCCTTAGTTTTTTTTGATCTTCCATACAATTTTTTTTGGGTTGGATTAGCATAATTTTATAGATTCAACCCCTTTGTCCTTAGAGATGCTTTAAACCTCTTTTGCAACTTAGTTCCCTTTTTTATTCTCTTGGAAGAAGAGATCTGGTGGCCAGGAGGTGGAAGGAACCAAAATGTACCCCACTAAATTTTGTTCCCCTTCTACATGGAAGTTATTTTGAAACATAAAACCTCATGGTTTTCATTTTGTGAAAGGTTTATCCTTGGGAGGAATTTTTGGGCCTTGTTGTCTATTATGGGTTCCTAAAAGCCTTGAAATAGGCTAACCCAAAAGGGGACCCTTATTATTTTTGTGTTACCTTTAGTTTGAGGCAAAATTGAAAATATGAAACTTAATTTCACCTTAAACATGGTGGTGACCATTAACTACTATGGTGGATCTTGAAGTTCCTGATACATGTTTGAAAACTATGAGAGATTGAGACCTCTTACAAGATTTCCTTCAAATTGGGTACCTACAAAACAAATACATGCATAATTAATGATAGTCATCTAGGGCCGAGGAAGGATAAGAGGGATGAATATGGGAAAAATAATCCTCCAACCCCTCCTCCCTCCTTCAAAAATATGATTTTTCAAATAAATGACTAATTTGGAGACCTTATGGCCTCCATAAGGTTATTTAGGTCACCTTTTACTTTGACTAGATATGATGGTCAAGGTTGAATTAATCCAATAGTTGATATGGAGTGATCTATCCTCAAAGGGATTATTTGGGATATTTTAGACCCATTTTAAGGTCATATGGTAATTATACAATATTTAATTGAGCTCTTTCCATGAATTCTATTTAAGTTGAAAATTAAATTTTGATTATGAATTAAGTGTGAATTGATATCTATGATTGGCCAGATTCTCCTAGAGATGCTTTTGAGTATCACAGAGAGTTAGATAATATAATTAAAGCTAATGGTTTCTCAAACCCACATCACATTAATCAAATGTTTATTTTGGGACTTGGGGTTGTGGGGACTGATAAGATAAATTAAAGAGTTATAGGCTAGTTTTATACCCTCTAAGTTGATTAGAGAATGTGGGGCCAATATGGTTGTGTAGCGATCATGTGACCAATTACACATTACCATCCCTATAATTTAGGCATGTGAATTTATTTAGATCCATTGTGCATATCATACCATGTTTTTGGATAGTTAATGGGAAATGTAATTGTGTAGGATGTGCATTTACATTCTAAAAAAATTGTCCTATTTTAGTGTGTGTACCTGTTATGTTAGTTTTTGGACATGACATATATAGAGTTACCTTTACATGCATCTTGTTTCTTACTTATTACTTAAATAAAGTATACAAATACTAAATATGTACATAGATCAATTCATTCTATTTCCATGTTATCATCACCATCCTCAAAACTATGACTATGATTTAGGCCTCATTATTGAGCTTGATTGCATTCTTCTAGTTTAGATTTCACATATCACTTGAATTCTATTTACATTGACATTATTTTATCCACTTGTTTCATGTTTCTTTTTATGTTTCAATGGACTTAAACATTTCACTATGGAACTTACTATTAGCACTTAAACTACTCTTCTTGATGATGAGGCCATCATTATTGGGACATTCTATCATAACATGCATTGAGTTCTAAGGGAAGCCTTAAGTGATTAGAATCCTACTCATATATTTTATTCTATTTTGTGATCCTTATTTTCTTTCTTGTATATCCCTAAATTTTAGTTTGCTAGTTTTTATTATATTCTACATATACAACTAAAAATAAAAACCATGGTTTCATACACGATAATATCTATTTGCATATGGGGAAACCATGCCTAGGAATGATATTTATTAATTACATATTTATAAACCCATTTAAATTTTGGGGAATCATACCCAAACATGATTCTCATTACCATAACATGAGTTTTCTTTGAGCATGAATTTAGAATAATCCACCCATGGGGGTCTAACACTCATAGTTCATTCTATGCATTATATCTATTATACATGTATTAATTTGGCATGACACATCACTTACATTCCTTGCCTTATTACATTAGTTAGAGAATCATGTAAGACAATTTTGGTGCCAATTTCGATGAGGATTGAAGGTTCATGTAAGACAAGTTTGGTGCCAATTTTGATGAGGATTGCAGGGTCACAAAGAGTGAATACCAAAGGTCATTTGGAAATATATAAAAGGAGGCTTGGGAAGCCATTTGTTATGTGTATGGAAGAAAATTATTTTATCTTGATGAGAATAGCAGAGAAAAAAGAAGAGATATAGTAGTGTGCTATCATTTGTTGAGAAAGCAACATTGAGAGATAGTGGTGTTTTATACATAAAAGGGGTTGGTGCTCCTATGAGTGGGTGCTCACAAATCATTATTGTGTTGGTACTCAACAAAGGGGTTAGTGCTCCTACAAGTTGGTGCTTGAAAAAATTGTAAACTATCATTTATATACTTGAGATTATTATTCATGGTTTTTCCCACTTTGGGTTTCTACATAAAATCTGGTGTCTCTCTCTCTTATGTAGTGCATGTTATTGTTTTAGTTTTATTGCATATCTTGAATGTATGGTTAAGTGGAGTTTGATTAAGTAATAGTTTTATAAGATATATTATATAGTGATTCACCCCCCTCTTAGTATATCTCATGTTTAATATCCTTGCCACAAAGTTGGCTATATCATATGTCATGACATATCAATTTTATCATATATTTTGGGACATGTATTACATATTTGGTTTTCACCATTACATATATCATGATACTTAGTAAAATATTCATAAAATTTATTGCATTATAATTATCATGTTGAATTATTATATAACTCATATTTTTCACATATATGGGCTTAAACATATGAACATTGGAAAAATTCAAAATTCAAAAGCTTTGGGAAAATTAAAAATTCTAAAATATTGGAAAAATTCTAAAATTTAAAAATGTTGGAAAAATATATAAGTTCAAAAATGTTGGAAAAGTTAAAAGTTCAAAAAAATTAATAAAAAAACATTGGAAAAATTTTAGAATTAAAAATTTTTTACAAAAATTTAAAAAATTCTAAAACATTACATTAAACATGTTATATGCTAACTTAAGGTAGAGTTTTAATTATAAATGGTTTACACATGTTTTTTTTATAGTATTTCCTTATGAGTGTTATGTAGGTTCACAGGTTACATAATGTTGGATTTCACACTATGTCCTCACATCTTGGAGGGGCCAATTTTAGAGGCATCATGTCCTAGCTTGGGAACATTTCTATTTCAGTTGATCCTTGCATGGTGATATCTATCTTTACTTGTCCTTTATAATTTTTGTGCTAGATTACCACTTATTCTACTAGTCTATTATAGGTATCTTATCACATGGATATTAAACATTATGATTATTACATTGACTATTTATGTGTGAATGCTTGCTTGTGTATGCATTTGTTTGTTTGTTTGTTTGTGCATGCTTGTTTGTAGAGGATCCTCTTGTTATATATCTTGTGTGAGTCAAGACTGATCATGGTTTTTCACTAAATTATATGTGTTCACTACAATTATTGTAACCATGATGTTTATCATACATATTGTGATATACTTGTGTGATGCCTACATTACCATCTCCACTATGAATCTATGGGGGCATGCTTCTTGTGTGTGTTCTTATTGCTTTATGTAGCCCAAAAAGGGGCTTGATTGTGACATTTTGGGGAATAATACATGATTCTCATTTTTATTTAACAAAGTGGTTATCATAATAATGAATTATATTTATGATACTATCTTTCCTGTGATATATTACACTTTACATGATTCTATGTTGCATAATAAAATGCAAAATTTAAGTTTAAAATATGCAATATTTTAAAAAAAAATTATTATTAAGGGGAAAAAATGGCATATGTTTATAATATTGTAACATGCTTTGGATAATTTATTTATCTTAACATGTTATCTATGCAAAACTTTATAATGATGGAAATATTCAAGCTCCATATGTTTCTAGGATTGTAACACACTTCGGATAAACTTTTTCCCTATCATATGATGCTTTTTGTTAGAGGCACAATCATTTAGAGGGGGGGTGAATTAGTGAGCCTAGATAATTTCAACTTCAATTCCAATTATTTTAAACTATTAATCATTTAATACATATATTCATAAGGCATACAACATTCATAGCAATGAACAAGAAAGATAATGCAAGGTCAAGCACAAAACACATGTCATACATGGGAAACCCTCTTGTGGAATAAAACCCACTAAAACCTACAATTGGACTAATATATTATAAAACAAGAACCAATTTAGATCATTTACAAATGATCAAGGAACTACAATCGCTATTTAGTAAGACTACAATCCCATAAGGTGTTGCCACACCTATTTAGTTGAGCTACAAAAACAAATAGACCTTTTAACAAGTTTCACCTTGAAAGGAGGCTATAACCACCTTAGATGATAAACTACCAAAATAACACCTATGAACACATCCAACTTTAAACTGATGTTTTCAACACCTGATGATGGACCACTGATTATCATGCTTCACCTTCACTCACCCTCAATTTGTAAGATCACTATTCTACCAATAGAATTATGAATTATAGGTCATACAATCAATCCTAAATCTAATTTTATCTTCAACTCATCCTCAGGGAATTCTACCCCTCCTTTTCATAATTCACACACAAACCTCTCTCAAATAGCCTCTTGAACATACTCACCCATTCTGCCTCTTCTAGGATTATTAGGTCCAATGACATATGTGGTCACCTTCATCACCTTGCTCAGAATAACATGTATGATCCTCTTCACTCTCTAATGGTCCGAATTAACTTGTACCTTCTCTTTCAAAGGTCATCTCCTTCACTTGGCTCCACACTCTCATTCCCTCATCCAAGTCTTACAAGTCTATAAACCATCACATTTGGTTTCACTATATATAGAGCAATCTTGATAATAACATCTTGGCTGGTTATTAGGCATGCCTTGTCCCTTAAGTCATCTCCCACATGAAGACATATATCAATACAATATTCATAGGTTAGCCATAACATCTATGGGTCACCCTTAAGTAGCTACACCTTTTAATAAGGCCCTTATAGCTCTTATAGGTTTCATGAAGACCTATTCACATATTTAGATCAACCTTGATAAAAATAATAACACAAGACCACTTTCAAATACATGGATCCACACCTTATTTGCCCTAATACATCCTCAAATGATCATAGTTACCTTATCTCACCTCTACATATGATCAAACAACTCAAACATAGACCTTATACATAAAAACACCATTACCAAATATACATTCAACTTATTAATCATTATTCATACTCAATATAGATTGATCATGCCTCCAAAATACTTAAAAAGCATCCATATGGAGCCTATAACACTCCTAAATAGTAAAGTCATCATGAAACAATGAAACAACATCAACACAAACTCAAACATCCTTCTCTGGTCACTTGAAGAATAAAAGTGAACATAGTCAAATTTTAGGCTCAATATCTTTGACTATACTCACTTCCAAATTTTCAAATCTATATATCTAGATGTGCCTTGGATTCCTCTACCACTTTGATTTTTACTACATGATCAAATTTGAATTATATTAAAAGATATAGATAAAATACAAAGATCTAGTTTTTCCCTATGTTAAACTCAAATATTTGAATTCAAATAGTCACAGTTAACCTTTGAACACAATGCTCAAATCTTGTGTCCTCTCAGCTCAAATTGAATACACACCATCAATCTTGTTCAAATTTTAACACATAGGTTCCAATGCTCAAATATTAAACTTCATTTACATTGACCTCATCTCATTTAATATAGAAATGTTGACTCAATGTGTTCCATCAATCTTTGTAGATCAAATAGGTCTTTAATGATCAATGATTACTGTTTGATCAATCTATATGAATGCCCACTCATCATTGGATCCTTATCTTGTGCCTTTTCTTAGTCATTAAACATAATTCACCTATCCTCATCTTGATTCTTCCTAACTTCTTGGAGTAACGTGCACCATTAACCTTTCTCAATATTTAACACTTTCAAAATTGATTATGGGGACCCTTTCAATATGCTTGACTAGACATTTTTGATCCTCAATAACTTCTTCTATGCTTTAATTCAGGATCTAAAATTTAGACCATTTAATATCCTCACATAGGAGAATCTAACCATATGACACAATTCTCCTGTAACCCTTTCATATACAAGATATAACATCATTAAAAATACTTCTCAAAATCTTTTGTCATAGAACCAACTATGTCAAAACCTCCCTAAGAGGCTAACTTTGAGCATGCATAACTTTTGTCATGCTTCAATGTATGATCTCAAATTTAGTGCAAATCATCTATGATCAAAACTTAATAAAACCATATAATAAGTTTCTATTTACACCTTTACATCTACAAGATATAATACCATCAAGATTCTCACTTAGCTCTTTCTAGACTTATGCAAATTTGGCTAAGTATGAAAAAACATAGTCAAACTACCTAGGAACTGAACTTTATATATGCATATCTTTTGACAAACTTCATTGCATGATCTAAATTTTATCAAAAATAAACTAGGTCCAAAAATTAATAAACCCATATGATCACCTTATCCTAAAATCTCTAGGCATTCAAGATATTCCATAATCAAACTACATACTCAGCTCTTTCTAGCCACCTTGCAAATTTGACCAAGTATGGGAAAAAAATGAATTCTAACTGAGAAGCCAACTTTTCAACCTTATATATTTGATCATGCTTTAATGCATGACTTGAGATATAACAAATAAAAAAATATGGAATAATGTTATTACAAACATATGACTAAATTCTTGACTCATTTCCACATGGCAATGGTGATGTCATCAAATTGCCTACACAGATTTTCTGCTGCTAGACCCAAAGTGTTCTATATGAGAACAATGAAGAACTAGATGAATTTAAATTATACACACAAGCTCTCAAATCTTTATTGAATTATTATAGGACCCCTTTCATATGCTTAAATCACTATACACAACCTTGAACATCTCTAGCCATGTCAATATTGAAGATCAACCAACCATACATAAAACACACTAGAACAAACACATTACACACTTTGTCATTGTCACTTAAGCTATCAAGGCACTTCATCCACTCATCAAGACACCTCCATGACATCACCATGACATCATTGAAAATACTCCAATAATTTCCCCCTTTGTCATTGATGTCAACAACCATCATATATAGCAATATACATCTCACCTTCTCTCTCTTCAAAGCACTCTCATAGCAAGAACTTTCCCCCCCTTTGAAAAAATGAAAAAGTGGGCACAAACTGATCTTGAAGACTTGGAAATACTATCAAATAAGAAATTACCATCTTATAAAGATGATACAAACTCCCCTTTACCTTGAACATACTTTAGTTTGCCTTGACAACATCCTCTTGCTCCATGCCAACAGTCTCTTCAATCAAGCACTGTAACCAATAAATAAAAACACATAAAACCATAGAAATATAATGAAACACATCAATAAACATTTGAGAGGGACTCCCCCTAAGAACCCTGAGTAATTGCACCTTTTGAGCATGATAAGAACCTATATCTCTCACATATAAAAATATTGAATATATTATATTGTATTTCTTTTATGGAAGGAATCACTCTAAATCACTTGCCATTTTGAGGGGGATACTTCCTTTGAGCAAGATAAATTATAATTCTTCTCCTTTGATGATATATAATGACATATACCCTCTTATTTATACTATTCTAATCTATATAACTCTTCATTCTAATGCATGTGATACTAAACCACTATTCACTATTTTATTAGTTATTCTAGTATTATACTACTATTATACCCCTCCTTAGGTATATTACATTCCATCCCCCTTAAAAATATTTCACCCTCAAAACATGTAAATAATTACAAATAAAAAATATGTACATGATTAAATAGAGGCACATCCATGTGTCCTTTTCTACTTCCATTTCTTTTGCTTGTGCTCAGATATGAACAGGTACATCAATAGGGTGAACATGATAACTATAACTAAAGGTTGAAGTGAAAGTTTTATCATGATGATCATATCCTCAAAGTGAGAGCAAGGGTGCTCAAAAAAGTCATCTTGATGAATGAATATATTATATTGTATTCTTTTTATGGAAGGAATCACTTTGAATCACTTGCCATTTTGAGGGGGCTACCTCCTTTGAGCAAGCTCAATTATAATTCTTCTCCATTGATGATCTACAAGGACATATGCCCTCTTATTTATACTATTCTAATATATCTAAATATTCAATCTAATACATGTAGTACTAAACCACTATTCATTATTTTATTAGTTATTCTACTAGTATATTACTATTATACCCCTCCTTAGGTATATTACAAAGCAACTTAATATCTACACACACCATGAAGAACCATCACACATGCTAACTATCCTTCTCTCTCAATCTACCATAAGGACCACCACTAGAAATTCATGCCACTCACCAGATAGGAAACATGGACTAAACCAACTTAATAACTCGCCTTTAAACACACATACCTTGCTATTTTAGATCAAATGAGAAAAAAGGCACTTCTTTTCAAACTAGGCCTATCTAGCCTTGTTGTAGCCCTACCTAAAACTTGAAAAGCCCATAATTTTAGTAGACACATCTTCAAGACCTAAAAATCCATATCTAGATCACTCTCATATTCCCCCTCAAGCACACCAATTTGAATCACTAGACTCATCTTTTGCTACATACTTCCTTCACAAACCTACTAGTCAATTAACCCTCTATCATGAAAAAACCTTGAATAACTCAAGAAACACAAACCTTAAAATATATATGAAGATTTAATTGACCAACCATTTTTCCCATTCAACATATTAAGAAGCCTTAGATCATAATTCATAAGACAAACCACTTTTCTAGTAGAGCCCAAAACTCTAGAATCTCAAAACAAATAGGGTCAATAAACCTCCTTATGGTCAACATCCACATCTAAAACTTCTTGTACACTTGGAGACAACCAACACACACTTCTAGACGAAAAATTGAGCCACCAAGAACCAACCATTTTGAATTTATACTATAGTTCCTTTATAAACCTTTGGAGTAAACTCATGAACTAGTTTCTCCCCCTTAACCAAAGAACTTCTGATTGGCATTATCATTTTGAGCACAAAAACTTGATTTTCCATACCTTCTTACTCAGATTCAACTATTCAGTCCTCTAATCCTAGGACCTAACCAATTACAAAGCTCCCCCTAACTTCATGCTTCATCAGGAACATGAAATCTTCAACAAGTCTTCAAATAATTATACTAGAGCATCCAAACCATGATCAACAAGCCAATCTCCTTCTCAAGATAGGACCACTAAGATTATTCACAAGCTTATTTTCTCCAAAAGACTATATATAAAATAATACACAAACATACCTTGTTTACATAACATCTCATCAAATAATATCTGATAGCCACCAAGCTTCCTTTGACTAACACGTGTCTCCTTAAAGCCTAAATATAAACACCCCTTTGACATAGTGAGACTAAAATTACCAAAACTTAAGAGACTCCCATATCTCCATATCTTTCTCTAACTTACAGTTCTGCTTGACTTTAACTGAATCTTTGACTTCATTCTTTTCTTTAGATTTGTAAATAAATGTTGTCAATAGAAACTCTTGACTCTCCTTTATTTCTGATTCTTTTTTCACCTTGGCAAACAATCCATCAAGATTATTGGACTCAATAGGGTTAGTCTTCTTAGTATTTACTACTTTAGGTATCCATACCATAGTTTGACTCTTCTCATCTAATACAACCAACTTGCCAACTTGACCTTTGAGTTTAGATTGATCTACAACATAGCCTTCTAGAGTAACTTTATTATCAACCTTATGAACAAAAGAATTGGCAATGATTACCTTTAGTTTCCATACCTAAGTTTTCCCTTTATCAAACCTTATAGGAGATCTATATCCTTTGACATACCTTGAATACCTATTAATACTATTTGAATAGAATCTAGCAATATGTCTACCCTTATGATAACTGAAACAAATAACATCATTCATACGTTTTAATATATTTGAATTGTGATTAATATTTGGCCAAAAAATCCTTCTATCATAGCTCCATGAATGTCCATTCTTGACTGACTTCATTCTATAGTCCTTAGCTCTATGACCATACTTATTACATGTATAACAATGACCATGAAATAAACGAGCATACCTTGAATCATTTGGTTGTCTAACAAACCTTCTTTCATTGCTTTTTAGGTTTACAATCTCCTTGACTTGATCAGACTTCTCATGCTCCTTTCTTAGCTTGTTTAACTTATCTATGAGTTGTTCATGCTCATCTTCAATAATTTTATCTTAGTTTTCATCTCATCATACTCATCTTGCCTTGAACTCATTTTGAGATTTGCTTCTTCTAATTGAGTCTTAATATGTCTACATTCTTATTCTCTTGTCTTTAAATTTACATTAGCTACCCTTAACTGATCCTTGAGATTACTAATTTATTTTCCATCTTCTTTGATTTTTTCTAATTTCTTTTGTTCTTATTTAGGATTGCCTATCTTGATTATGACATTTTCATACTCATGTTTTAGGGAAACAAGATTAGTAATTAATTGATCAATTTCAACTTCTTTAGCTTTCATGTTTGAACATGTAGTCTCCATTTGAATTCTAAAAACTTGGATAGTCTCATTATTACTCTTATCTTCTTTAGGCATGTCATCCTTTATTCTACATGCTTGTTCTATCAAACTTCTTTCAAAATAATTGACACATGCCTCAAGACCTTTGATCAAATTTATCATCTTATTATTATTCTTTTTCTACTCCTTTAGTTCACCAAGTGCACTCATGAACTCATCTTTTAGATCAACTTCTTCTTCCTTGATGTCATCTTATCTACTGTTATGACAAGCTTCTTCATCACACATGATGTCCTTTTATTTTGAACACAAACTTGTATTGACATCTACTAATTGAACCTTGAGATCATTGATAATATTCTCATCCTCTTTGGCATCTTTATTCAAAGTACATATCTATTCTTCAAGTGAATTGATCACAACCTTCCACTGTTGTTTTTTTCTTTAATTTCTTATCCATATTTGTACTTAGGATCACCTTCAAGCTATTAGGCTTCCTCTAAAGGACCTAGTCTGATACCAATTGTTAGAGGTACAATAAATGAGAGGGGGGTGAATCAGTGAGCCTAGATAATTTCAACTTTAATTATAATTCCTTCAAACTCTTAATCATTAAATATATATATTCATAAGGCATACATCATTCATAACAATGAACAAGAAATATAATGCAAGATCAAACACAAAACACATGCCATATATGGGAAACCCTCTTAGGGAATAAAACCCACTAGAACCTAAAATTAGACTACTATATTATAAAACAAGAACCAATTTAGACCATCTATAAATGATCAAGGAATTATAATACCTATTTAATGAGACTACAATCCCACAAGGTGCTATCACACCTATCTAGCTAAGCTATAATAATAACCAGACCTTTTAACAAGTTTCACATTAGATACTGATATACCATAATAACACTTATGAATACATCCACTTTTACAATGATGTCTTCAACACCTGATGATGGACCATTGATTATCACCCTTAACCTTCACTCACCCTTAATTTGCAAGAGTACTATTTTGCTAATAGAATTATAACCTATAGATCATACAATCAATCCTCATTTTGATCTTCTTTTTAACTCATTCTCAAGGAAATGTACCTCTCTTTCACTTTCTAATTCACACACAATCCTCTCTCAAATCTCTATCAAATAACCTCTTGATCATACTCACCCATTCTACCTCTTTTAGGCTTATTAGGTCCAATGACCTATGTGATCACCTTCAGTACCTTGCTTAGACTATCATGTCTAATAATCTTCACTCTTTACTAGTCCTCACTAACTTATAACTTCTCTTTAAAAGGTTATCTCCTTCACTTGGATCCACACTGATAGTCCCTCATCCAAGTCTTACAAGTCTAGAAACCATCACATTTGGTTTCACTATATATAGAGCAATCTTGATAATAACATCTTGGTTAGCCATTATACATGACTTAGCCTTTAAGTCATCTCTCACATGAAGACACAACTAAATAAAATGTTCATAGGTTGGCCATAGCATATATGGGTCACCCTTAAGTAACTATACCTTTTAATAAGGCCTTTATAGCTCTCATAGGTCTCATGAAGACCTATTCACCCATTTAGCTCACCTTCAAACAAAATAATAACATATGACCACTTTAAAATACATGGGTACACACCTTATGTCCCATAGGATATCTTAAAATGATTATAATCACCTTATCTCACCTCTGCGTATGTTTAAACAACTCCAACACAAATATTATACACAAGAACACTATTGCTAAATATACAGTCAACTTCTTAAGCATTGTTCATAGTAAAGATATATTGACCATGCCTAAAAAATACTCATAGATCATCCACATGGAGTCTAAAACACTCCTAAATATCAAAGTCATCATGAGATAATAAATTAACATTAACACAAGCTCAAAAATCCTTCTTGGGTCACTTGTAGAATAAGCCTGAACACATAGTCAATTTCTAGGCTCAATATCTTTGACTATACTCACTTACAGATCTTTAAATCTATATATCCAAATGTATCTTGAAGTCCTCTACCACTTTGATTATTATTTCATGATCAAATTTGAATTATATAAAAAAATATGGATAAAATATAGAGCTATAATTTTTCTCTATGTTAAATTCAAATATTTGAATTCAAACGATCACAGTTAACCTTCAAACACAATGCTAGAATCTTGTGTTTTCTCATCTCAGATCAAATATTCACTATCGATCTTGTTTGATATTTGACATATATGCACCAATGCTTAGATTTTAAACCTTAGTTATGTTAACCTCATATCATTAAATCTAAAAATGTTAAGTCAATGCACTCCATCAATCTCTATAGATCAACCATGTCTTTATTGATCAATGTTCACTGTTTGATCAATCTGTATGAATGCCCACTCACCATTAGATCCTTATCATATACCTTTGTTCAGTCATTAAAAATTATGCACCTATCTTCATCTTGCTACTTCCTAACTTCTTGGATTAATGCACATTTTTTATCTTGTTTGAGCTTTAACACTTTCAAAATTGACTATGGGGACCCTTTCAATATGCTTGAGTAGCCATTTTTGATCTTTAATAACTTCTTCTATGCTTTGATGTAGGCTCTCAAATTTAGACAAGATGATCTCCTCACATAGAAGAATCTAACCATGTAAGACAATGGTCCTAGAACCCTCATGTGTGTGAGATATAATGTCATTAAAAATCCTTCTCAAAATATTTTATCATAGAGCCAACTATGTCAAAACCTACCTGAGAGGCCAAATTTGAGCATGCAAAACTTTTGTTGCACTTCAACGTGTGATCTCAAATTTAGCAAAAATCATCTATGCTCAAAACTAAATAAACCCATATGATCATTTTTTATTGACACATTCACATGTGCAAGATATGAAACCATCAATATTCTCACTCAGATCTTTATTTCCTTATGCAAATTTGGAAAAGTATAGAAAAACACAGTCAAAATTCTTGGGAGTCTAACTTTGCATATGCATATCTTTTGATGTACTTTATCGCATGATATAAATTTTAGCACAAATAAACTAGGTATAAAACTAAACAAACCTGTATGATCATCTTCTCCTAAAACATCCACATGTTTGAGATATTCCATCATCAAACTACTTACTGGGCTCTTTCTAGCCACATTGCAAATTTGGCTAAGTATGGGAAAACAATGAATTCTGACTGAGAAGCCAACTTTTCACCCTTATATCTTTGACCATGCTTAAATATATGATTTGATATCTAGTGCATAAAAAATAGGGAATAATGTGATTATAACCATATGACCAACTCTTATTGACTCATTTCTATGTGGTAATGGTGATGTCAACAAATTATCTACATAGATTTTCTACCAGTAGACCCAAAGTGTCTAGATGAGAACAATGAAGAACCAGATGAATTATAATTATGTACACAAGCTCTCAAATCTTTATTAAATTCTAATAGGACCTTGCACATGTGTAAATCACCATACACAACCTTGAACATCTCTAGCCATGTAAATATTAAAGATCAACCAACCATACATAAAGTACATTAGAACAAGTACATTGCACACTTTGTTATTATTACTTAAGCTATCAAAGCATTTCATCCACTCACCAAGATACCTCCATGACATCACCATGTCATCATTGATAATACTCCAACACTTTTAATCTTTTATTTTGAGATGATTGATTGACACAAGTTCTTCATCCCTCACCTTAACATAGGTGCATATATCATAACATTTCCAAATCCAAACTCTTCAAAAAGGTAAAGTGGCAGAGTGGAAAAATTTATCCATTTTATTTTTAAAGAAGTAAATTGGGTTTTTGAATATTCTTAAATAATTTTTGGCTATGTTTTAACACCTATAGAAAGTCTTACTGATATGGAATTTGGAGTGATACCAAGTAGGTGTATACGTTCTTATGTTCTCTTTTAAAATTTAAAATCAAGTTTCAAAAAGTTTCAAAAACCAAAACATATCATGAAAAATTGACTACCTAAAACATTTGGCATTTGTTTCAAGGACATTATCTATATAGTGTGGATGGAATCTCAAATTGAGTGTGCATAAAAAACCTTTCATCCTTCCTTAGGTAAGTGAAAGTTTATGTTTCAATTATTTAGAGTTATAGTTTGATACACACATGCATTTTGATCATTTTGGATTTAGTGATCTAAATAATATAAATTATTAAATATTCATATTACATAAGATATATCACTAACTATGCAAATCTAAATATAAAAATCATATTGATACTATTCTTACTATTTATATAAATGAGAAGAAGATAGAGTAAATAGATTATTTATATTATGCTCTGCTATTTATCTATGAAAAATCATTATAAATTATTTATATTATGCTATGATATTTGTCTATGAATAATCATTATAAATTATTTGTATATCTAATATAATAATTTTAACTCACTAATAAGATATGGATATCATGCAAGAAATCTATTCATAAGTTAAACATACATGCACACTAGACAAGTGAAAGTCTAAAAGATACAACTCTAAAAATAAAAAAACTAAAAATATAAACATAAAAATATAAATTTAAATATATAACTATAAAAATATAATTTTGACTAAAGTAAATTTAATTTTAGTTAACTAAACATTTACTGAATTGGATTTCAACTGACACTTCTATCTATTTTTCAAAAGTTCTTGAAAAGTATTTGAAATAGATTAAATAATTAATATATGACATAAATGAATTAAATAACCTTCATAAACTAATAAAACACCAAATAAAATAAAATATAAACTTATGAAATTGACATCATACTCAACATCCCCCCCTTTGATGCAAAGATTTGAAATGCCTATCATCTCCTTAAGTCTTACATGAATCTTCTTATGCAGTCCCTTTGTAAGAATATCAATAAGTTTATCTTCACTTCTCACATACTCAATGAAAATATGTTTATTATTGAAAAAGTCTCTAAAAATTGATATTTGAGTTCAATATTCTTGGTTATAGCATGGAAAACTAGATGTTTAGACAATTGTATTGCCTCATTGTTATCACAAAAAAATTGTTTTGGCTCAAGTTTAGCATCTCTAAAATAAACTAAGAGTCTTCTCAACTATATTCCTTATGTGAAAGCTAATGTAAGGGCTGTATATTCATATTTATTGGAGGATAATTCACTTTTAGCTTATTTATTTGATAGCCATGAAACCAACCCACTTCCCAATGTGAAGTAATAACCTGCAGTTAACTTCTTGTCATCAAAAGATCCTCCCCAATATGAATATGTTTATCCAGTTAGACATAATGAATTTATTTGTCTATAATTATTACCATGATTATAAGTACCTCTTACATATTTGAGAATTATCTTCACTACTTGTAAATTCTTAAATGATGTTTTTTCCATAAATATAGAAATTAAAGAAACCCCATAATTGATATTAGGTCTTGTCATAGTGAGATACATTAAACCTCTTGACATTATCCTAAGATTATTTTCATCAATTGAAGGAAATCCATCCTCTCTCATTATATTTTCTCCATTTTCAATTGGAGTGACTTTAGGATTTGATCTTGAATATTGTACTTCTTTAACATGACTTGGGTATACTTAGATTGGCAAATGAATAGTTCTTTCTTTTGATGGACTTTCATGCCAAGAAAGTACTTTATAAGTCCAAGATCAATCATCTCAAATTATAGTTTCATATATTCCTTGAATATATTCAACATCTTCATAGAGAATCCTATGAATATCAAGTCATCTATATAGATACAAACATATAACACATTATAACCTAAAACTTGTATGTAAAGAGTTGGTTCATTTTGACTTCTTACAAAGCCTTGATCCAATAACCAACTATCAATTATTGATTACCAATATCTTGGAACTTTCTTCAACCCATAAAGAGCATTTTAAAACTTATATACTCAATTTTTTTTTGTATTTTACCTCAAAACCTTGTGGCTACCCCATATATACTTCTTCAATAACTTCATTTAGGAATATACTTTTGACATCTATTTGATGAATTTTTCATTTGTAGATACTAAAAGATGATTTTATATGATAAAATAGTCTTGTATACTTTAAAAATATCACTTATAGATCAACACTTTATTTTAATACCCTTATGCTACCAAAAGACTCACATTCACTTTTTAATTATGCCTAAATGCTTATCTTATAGTCTAACCTTGATATTATGATTACCCAGATCACTAATAGAATAGTCTACATAAATATTATTGATATCATAATTTGGAAGTTACATATCTTCATCAAGTTTCTATCCTCCTAGAAACTAACATCTAGATTAGGATACTAGCATTGATGCTAGTGTCCTAGGTCTAACACTATTGTCCAAACCTTATAAATGATCAAATTTGAAAATATTTCCATAACTATGGTTCAACCTATGGTATTATTTTAAACTTCCAATGAGATAATTTTAAAATGTGTGGTATAAATACAATTTAAATACCATTCATTATCATAAATTAAAAATCACACACACATCTATCTTATACTAAGAAAAAATAAAAATTAAGATTGCAAAACTATCATATTCTTTCATATTTCCAAATCACTCATACAAGAAATATTCTTATGATTCTAAAGCATTAAAAAAGTATCCCACAAAAAATATTTGTTAAGTTACAAGATAGATCACTAAATGCACTCACATATAGCATATTACATAATTGTTCACACACAATCTCATATAAGGGGGAGAACTACATCAATATGACACCTTCTTCAGAGTATTATCTATATAGGAAATGATAACTAATATAGGGGTATTTTAGGTCATCTAAAATTCAATTTACCCCACTAACCCCATGTTTTTAAAAGGTGGCATGATCTAATTAGAGGACCTAGGGTTTTGAGTTACATATCGATATATAAAACTTGTGCACATAATCTGAATAGAAAAGCTACAAAGTAAAAATGAACCCTAATAGGAATATGTGAAGTTTATAAAAAGTTACATGTAATTAATTATGGATAAAAGAGTTAAAAATAGAATAAAATGGCTGATGATAGTGTCCAAATTTTGATGACAGTGTCTAGGTTGACATAGAACTAATTTCAAGAATTTTACAAATACTTGTAGAGCATTAACATGCATTATTACACATATGTATCAGTAAAACCTGCATGCACATAAGTTAATAAGATAAGTGTTATATATTATTTATGTTTAAGCAATAAAATTAATTTTTGGCATGGTAATTACTATATTTACCATATTTCCATAATTTAAACTATATCAGAATATTGTGAATCTCAATTTTAATTGGTCTACTTTTAGATTAGCTTAGCCATTTATTTGATTAGGTTATTTCCCCCTACCATTAATTCAAAAAAGGGTTAAACACCACATTTTATGAGTATATAAAATAATAATTTGTCTTATAGTATATTGATGTGTCATGGGTGCATATGTTTCCTCATAATGAACCCCATATGTTTGTGCAAATCCTTTTATGGCTAGTCTAGTTTTTAGCTTGTCAACTATTCTATCAATCTTGTATTTTGTATTGTAGACCCATTTTTTTGATTAAATATTTATTATATGTATAATGAACAATATTTCATGTATAATTCCTATCAATTTAATCCATTTCAATTTTTATAACATCATCCACTCTTTCCTTTGACTAACTTTTAAATAACTTATAGGTTCACTAACCACAAATGACAATGTAAATATATTATTTTCATCATAAGAATAATAAAAAAATTACCTTAATGATTTTTAATCCTTGTCATACTCCTTTCATAATTATGATCTAATATTTGATGGAGATGTATGACTAGTCTCTCTCAAACAGATAGTATTGTTTCTTGCTGAACTAAAAATATGTGTAATATTTTGTAAGCCCTCAAAATAAAATTCAAGACACTAAATCACTTAAATAATTACCTATGTAGTTATATTATTATTATAATTATACAACTCATTTAAAAAAATTACAATCCCTAGAAAAAATTGTGGATTTATTAGTAGGATTATAAAACTTGTATGCTTTGATTTCATCATTATATCTTGTGAAATTGTGATCAATACTCCTAGGATAAATATTTTGAGAAAAATAATAATACTTTATTTCACCCTTACTTTGACTTGTGGTGATTTTTATTCTTCCATTTCCTTAAACTTGTATAGACTTTCCATTTCCCAATTGCACTTGGATTTTTAAAGAATCATCTAACTTGTTGAAATTGTCTTTGTGACTAATCATATGATTTAAGAAACACAAATAAAAAACCACCAATTATTTGATTCCTATATTTCCAAATTACATGTGAGACAATAATTTTAGTGCTCTTGAGAGTCATTTTTTAAATCTTGGAATGCCTTTTTTTTAACTCCCTTGATTCTAATTTTTATTTTTATCTTTGGTATTTAAAACCTTTGCCTTGGTTTCAAGTGTTTGTTCTTGATCTCTTGTTTATAATCTCATCTTATCCTCATGGTATAAAAGAGAACCAACTGAATCATCAACACTTATAGTATTCATGTTATTACATTCATAAAGAGTGATCAAAATATAAAATCATATTTGAGATAAATATCTCAAAATTTTCCTTACTATAAATTTATACTGGATAGTTTCTCCATAAACCCTCATTGTATGCACCGAGTCATTTATCCTTATGCAATAATTTCCAGCACCCTTATTAACTGACATTCTCAAAATTTAAAAATTCATTTTAAGAGTTTGGAGTTTTATGTATCTTACCTTATTATATCTTTGATATGAAGTTTTCAATCTATTCCATGTCTCATGAGAATTTTTTCATCATGAACTTATTAGATAGATTCTTGGGTCTATGGCACTCTGAAGATAGAAAGCTTTTGCATCTGCATTTTAATGATATTTTTTTGTTATTTTATGATCTTAAGTTAAATTATTCTAATATTGAGGTGGTTTACCCATGGATAAAATTCTCTCAAATTCATTTCCATACAAGAATTATCATCGATCAATCTCTCTAGTATTCAAAGTTGTCACCTTTGAAGATAGGAATATTATTGGAAACATAATTCATTAAAGCCACTGATTATTATGATAATGGATTTAAAACATTATTAAAATTTTTTTAATGAAGATTATATACCAAATAAAAGTTTTGAATATAAATGGAGTGAAAATCAACTCTAATTTAATATTAAATTGAAGTTATACATCATTCAATCTAGCTCATAATTACTAGTCGTTAATCTAGTAGTGTTGTAAGTATGATTGGTGACAAAATATGCATTGAATAAATTTAAATTATAATATACATGATTTATGGTTTTAATTTTTGAATACATAAAATAAAAAATTAGAGACAATAATATACAAAAAAAATTCCAATTTTTTTGTGTGCCACACACGTGCACAATATTTTGTTAATAATAAAGGTAAAAACTAGCCAATTACAAGAGAATTGCATGATACATTAATGTTAAATTAATATATTTAATTTAAAATTTTTAAAACTAAAATTATAATGTAAGATAAAAAATTTAACACACTAATAAGATATATATATCATTTAATAAGCCTCTCCATTAGTTAAGCAAACATGCACACTCACATGCACACTGGACAAGTGAAAGTCTAAAAATAGAACTCTAAAAATAGAAGTTTGACTAAAATAACTTTAAATTCAATTAACTAAACACTCAATTAAATTTAAGTTCCCAAAAAGAGTCTTAAATTGAGCAAACAATTAATTTAGGACATAATTTAATTAAATAACCTTCCTAGACTAATAAAATACCAAATAAATTAAATATTACATCAAATATCAAGTGCCAAAATTAGATTTATACTCAAAAATAATATGGTGATAGTATACAAAGATAATATATTATTTTGGCACATATTAGGGAGATCTTATATATGGCCAATTTTTTTTTGGTAAGGCCAAGTCTATAGATAGGTGAATGGTTAAGAGAGAATATGAAAAAGAGTCAAATGTGTATGCAAAAGTAATATATGTCAAGAATAGGTTAAAATTGATATTTTCAAGTGTCTAATATAAAATTTATGTGTCTAAAAATTCTCCCATTTTAGTCTGGTATTGAAAAATTCTATATTAAAAGGTTAAACTAATAAATCTGGCACCTGAGTATAAACCTATTTTGTTTCTTCAAGTATGTATCGAATATCAAAATTTACTCAATTTAAACCTACAATGAAACATGAATAAATTAATGTCCAATCATGATTAAAAAAATATGAAAAAATATTTATAATAGAAAAATTAAGGAAAAAATATACCTGCAAGTATGCAAACCAAGTTGTCATTTGAACCTATTTTTGAGAATGTGATGGGGTGATTATGTACCAAATAAATGTGAAATGTTATCATGAATATTTTGGTGGAACTTATACTTAGTTTTAATTCCAATGTAGAACCTCATAATAGTCTACTCATATGTACAATTGAAATTCTGAATCAACTACTTTAGATGTATTTTAGATTCAAAGTGATTATATAGTACCATAGTTATTATTATATAAATATAAAAGTGTATGTATAAAAAAATTTGTACCCCATAATTTGATCCATTTATACCTTAATATGATATAGAATGCCATAAATATGTATGGCATTTTGTCTAATTCAATAATCTAATCATTCAAAGCCATGCAACCTAATAAATATATTTAATATAATCCATGTAATATGTGTCATTATGACATATAACATGTTATATATTCATAATAATCCTATAAAATCTATTATTAATGTTTAAATCTATCAATCTATCAAAATTTGAGTAAAAAATTATCCCAATCTGTCTCATTTAAAATATGTAATTTGACCCAAAATATGAACCATAATCTTCTAAGACTTGAATCTCTATGACAATTTTTAGTTCTCAATTGTACACCTTGTAAACTTAGCCTTGCACAATTGAATAAAATGATAATAAAAGATAAAAAACCCACTAGTATGTCATTGTATCCAGGGAAGGGTTTGACATCAAGATTAGATCGAATGCAAAAAATGACTAAGAGGCACCTAGGAAGGGTATGGTCAGCTCCCTGCTACTTATGGCTCTACCTAAACCAAGGTGAGAGGACATATGGGGTAGATTTTTCACATGGAGAGATTCTAAAATTTAACCTCCATGGGGATTTTTGGCACAAGGAACAAATATGACTAGGGCATAACCAAGTTTGCACACTTCACTCATGAAGGGTTGTCACACGAAATGTACAAATGCTATAAGTCATAGACAAGCTACTAAAGATAGATGGGAAAGAGATTAAAATCTTAATTATATATAATATTCAATAATAGGGGTTGAAAAAAATATTGCAATGCTAGGATTTCAAGTATAAATTGCAAACACATTTCAAATATGCAAGATCTTATGCATCTGCTAGGTAAATAACACTTATAGTATGCAAGGGGTGTATTATTTATAGGGTAGAATAGGGTAGGACAAGTTAGATGATTAAAAATGAGGGTGGTGTACTAGTGGTTTGCAAACAATAAGGTATCTTGAAATATTTCATGACAATATTCCTTAGCAAAGATGCAAAAAAAATTCAAATGCAAGATAATGGTAAATACTACATGATCCCTGAGAGACTATAACATACACTGAAACTAATCTTTCAAATTATTTTCCCTATCAAATCCATAAACCTAGGGTGCCCCAATAAATTAGTCAACAACCTATCCTGAAGTAATGTAGAAAGAATTTATAATCTAAATCTACGCTCAAAATGACAACCAGTAGTGAGCAAAAACCCAAATGTCCAATCAATAATTCTTGCAAAACATGTCATTGAACTTCATCTATAGGAAACAATAAAGAACCAAAAACATTTTCATTAACTTAAAAATAAATATTACACACATTAGTATTTCAAAATGCTATCATATGGATAAGTATGGTGAGATTGCCCTTTTAACAAGGGAGACATAAACATGCTCTCAAATCTTTCTAATGGATGTAGAACTATATCCACCTTAATAAGGGAGATAAAATCTACACATATCAATTGATCCCAAAAAAATTATACAAAACCTAGACTTAGAGAAAATGAACACCTAAAACAATGACCAACAACAACCTTGAATAGAGAAGCCCCCTATTTATAAATTTTTCAAATTTAGAATTGTGGGTCATAACTTTCAAAATTAAAAAATAAAGTTTCAAGTCTACTAAGATGCTTCTAATTAGAAAATATTCCCTTATCATGCCTAAAATTATCATCCATTTGTAACATAAATCATAACTCTAACTACCTCTACAAGGAATGATAAATATTTGTAGCACATATTTTGATTTCATGATGGGAGATGCCTTTCACATGAGCTAGAAGGAGAATATTCATGGTAGAGGGATGAATAAACTTTTTCATTATGTATGACTACTTGGGGATGCTCTCGACCACTTACCTACATAGCTGGAAACTTATGGATAGATGCCCTCCCTCTCATGCATGCCATGAAACAACCTAATTTTGACATGATTCCCTAGGAATATTCTAGATCCATGGTTATTTGAATGATCTTTGGAGTGGCCCACCTTAGACTTGTAAATTGTAATATCTTTCCATGAAAGAGCTTAAAAAAACATAATATTGAAAAATGCAAAAGAATTAGGTCATATTTGACCTTTTAATTTTTGGTTCCAAATTGACTTTTCACATTTTAAAACTTGTATCTTTGCTTCTTGAAAATTTGCCTTTTCAGGGTTCCCCCCTTATTTCCTTTTTTAATGCATAAATGCATTATTTCACTTTTGACTTATTAGTGAAATTTTGACCCCACTTGGAAATTTACAATTTATGCAATTGGCACTTATAGTCCCTCTAGGAAATTCCAATAGGGAATTATTAAATGAGAATATAAGGGGTTAGTAAAGTCATTTTGAATTATAATTCATTAAACATATACTTTTCATTCTTATAACTTCCCTTCTCATATAGGCTTTACCCAAGATCTACAAAGAGGTCATCAATTTTATGAACATAAGTTATTTCATATTAGTATGCCAAAAGCATAGAAATATTTTCAATAAGTTATAAGTTCTTCATCATTATTCCATTTTATTATAATGTGTCCATCTGTACTGTTGACTATCAAAATACACATTCCATCCACAAGTCCCAAACTTCAAATGTACCTACAAAAAACTAGTGACATCTAAATGTTTGACCTTTATGCCCTTTACAACATACTTGGGAGCTAAATAATGAGCTTCTGGATAAAAGGACCCATGGATTTTTGATCAAATTTAAAATTTATTTTAAAACTATAGACTTTCTATGCAAATACCATGACTCATCTGTAATTTGTCTAGTCAATCTATTGCCAATGGTGAAAGCTCACTAAACTCAATTTTCACAAGATCTTTGATCATGACATGTATGCCTATGTGACATCACCATGTTTCTTTGTTCATTAACTTGACATGTGAATATTACCCCTAGGACACATGTCAACACATCATTGGGTCCATATCTTCAAAAATTCCACCTAGGACTAGCACTGCCAAATACTTGTCTTCATGATAAATGCTTGTGTGCCACTTGGTAGCTCTTCATTTAGCTCAATTCCTTTGAAAATTTATCTCTAATTTTCACCATTGATATTTAAGCATGATAAAATGTGGACTATAGATCTAGATCCAAAGGATCAAATGCCTTTAGTTGTCCACTATGGCTTAAATTTGACGTCTGTGTACCTATCATTTGATGTTCATGTGAATGTCTTTGATGGGTATGTAATCATAAAATTTTAGCCCCAATAAATAATCAACATGGCTTAAATTTTATGTCCACATTACCATCATTTGATGTCTACATGAACATTTTTTGATGGGCACATAACCATCAAATTTAAACCCCAATAGATATTTACCATGGATTAATATTTGACATCTGTGTGCCCATCATTTGATATTTGCATGACCATCAATGACATCCATGCGACCATCAAATTTAAGCCCTAATATATAATGGATAAGCTTAATTTTGACGTCTATGTGACCGTCAAATAATTCCACATGGTTAGAACATTGCTTGTTCAATTTTTTGAAAGCTTACATCTTGAGTCAAAAAAAAACATGGAGGCACCATACTTGTTAGAGATGTTCAAGGCATCGATAACATCATTTTAATATAACTCTTTTGGATTGAAATGATTTTTAAACAAAATTATAAAAATACACAAGTGAACTAACCTATTTTTTTTTTGCATTTACTTTGAGCTTTGATGAAGAAGTCCTCATTCCAACTCACACCATCAATTTCTACACATAGGGCCCAGTCCTTTGCTCCATGACATTTTTATCTTGAAAATAATTTCACCAGGATAATTATTCTACAATAATTGCCTATTGGCCTTTGGGACTTTTGTTCTAGGTATTTTTTTTATCAGGACAATTACTTTAGACATTTTGTCTGAGATAATTTCCTCAAAGAAATTAAACTCTCTCAGACACTTCTCCTTCAACAATTAAGTCTTCAACATTTTTGTCTTCATCGGGGCAATTGTTTTGGATATTTTTTTCTAAAACAATTTTCCCAAAGAAATTAATCTTTGCATTTTTCCCAAAGAAATTGGACTTTACACTTTTGTCGAAAGAATTAGACTTTATACTTTTATCAAAGGAATTCACTTTTGTCAGGCTTTTTACTGTGGGCAAAATGCCCGAATGAAAATTACCCTTCAAAATTTTTACCATGGATAAATTTTTTAAAACAAATGGACTTACATATTTTTTTCTATGGATAAAAAGTCTGAAATAAATAAGTCTTCAACCTTTCCATGAAACACTTTGGACTAAAACATAGAATTTTCTTAGACCTTTTACAAGGGTAAAATGCCCAAAGGAAATAGACCTTCAACATATGGCAAGTAAAAATTGAATAAAAACTTAATTTATTTAACATGAAACTTGACCTTGGAGGGAAAATTTAAAGACCAAAATTAGGCTAAGGACTTATGTTTTTACACTTGATAAGGGATCAATTGCTTCATTACAATTTTAGGCATTAACACTGGCTCTCACTCGAGGATGCATACCCCTTATAGGTGTGCAAATAACCCCAAAACATAATACTAGGTGCCAATCCATTGGGTCACAGAGTCAAGACTTAATAATTTTTAATAAATAATCATGAAGACTCAACAAAACAAGGAAAAATTAACAAAAATAGATCAGGGGGATCTAGAAATGAACACACAACTAAACACAAAGAGAAACTATACAAATAAGGCACAAAGCAGAGGGAAAACAAATTGAAAAAACAATAAAGGACAAAAGACTATATAATTATGTACATGATTACTAATGGAATCAATCAAAGAAGTGCTTTAGATGTTTACCATTGACTAGTAGATCTAGAATTTCACCATCCAAGTCCCTTAAAAAGATAGTATGTCCTCAATTTGGCAGTTAATGGAATAGGGACCCATATATAAGGCATAAAATTCTCTATGTTTTCTTTTCTCCTCATACCTGCTATCCCAAAGTAGAACTAGATCACCTATTTGGATGGTTCTTGGAATGACCTTCCTATCAAATATATTATTCAATTTTTCCTTGAACTTGAGGTGTCTTTCATGAGTTTGTCTTTGAATTTCATCAAGCTCAATATAGTTTATCTTTCTCTCATAGTGAATGATTTTATTATCATCCTCTGTCTGTTGCATAAGTTGATAAGTTGGCAACTACAAATTCATAGGCAAAACTACTTGAGCTCCATAGATAAGCCCAAAAGGGATTTTTCCTATAGATCTCTTAGTGTAATCCTATCATCCCACAAGGCAAACTTCAACTATTCACCCCACTTATTATTTGATTCCAAGTTCATCTAATGATTTTTAGCAAATTCTTGTTACTAGATTCTACTTGTCCATTTCCTCGAGGGTTGTAATTAGAAGTTTAGGTCAATTCAATCCCTTACTCTTTGCATATCGCCACTAAAGGTTTAGCTTTAAAAATCATTGCATTATCTATAATAATTTTAATAGGCACACCAAATTTGCAATTAATCTAATTTAGCAAAAAATCCATAACTACCTGGTGTGTTGCTTTATTTGTAGGGACCGCTTCAACCCATTTTGTGAAGTATTCGATTGAAACTAGTATCCATCTATGTTAGCACTTGAATCAATAATTTATCCAATGAAATACATTTCCCATTATCTGAATGGGCCTTCAATCTTCATGAGATTCAAGGGAAGAGAACTTGAAGCTTTCATCCTCCCATCAAAGTGCTGACATTTTTTGTATTTTTTGACTTTTTGAGAAACATATTTGAATAATGATGGACACTAATAATCAAATCTCAAAATTTTATGAGCTATAACCTTAGGTAAAAATGGCCACAACATACTCCACTATGATAGTCTTCAATCAAATCAATAGTTTGTTCTTCTAGCATGCATCTTAGGATAACCCCATCCAAATTCTTCCATGCTAGTCCATTCTTAGTCAAGAGGTATTTTTGGGAGACAATTTTGAGAGTTCTTCTTTTGTTCTTATCCAATTTAGGGGGATAATTCAATTTTTTCAAGTAGTAAACAATATCTCTATACCATGGAGATATATGAAATTGACTCAAATAATCATCAACATTAAGAATAGTAGTGTTTACCTCAACAACTTGAAATTTGGTCTCAGCCATACACTTGGCTAAACCCATCCCTCTTACTAACTTTGTGGTCTAAATATTCATGTCATAATCTTGTAAATTGTTGTCCCACCTACATATCTTGATGGATACTTTAGTCTGAGTTAAGATTTCCTTCACCATGGTATGTAGGACATAAAAAATAATATTTGAACTCAGAATGTAAGGCCTAAACATTTTGATAGCTTTCAAGAGAACAAAATCTTGATTTTCCATAATGGTATAATTTAGCTCAGGACCTTATATAGATTTACTGAAGAAAGCTATGGGTTGCTCATGACCATCTTCATTCTTTTGAAAAAAAATACCAATAATAATATTATATGATAAAAAAGAGAATATTTGGAATGGCTTTATGTAATTAGGGTTGGACAATATATGAGCAGACTTTAAATCTCCCTTGATGTCATTGAATGCTTACATGACCTTCTTCTCTAATTTGATGGTTTTTTCCTTCTTCAGCATGGAAGTAATAGGCAGAGTGATTTATAAAAAATTAGACATAAAACTCCTTAAAAAATTAATTTTTCCAAAGAAAGAATGCCCTTCTTTGACTCTAGGATAGGCACTTTGTCAATGGCTTCTACCCTTTCGGGGTCAATCATGACACCATCCTTAGAAACTATATGTCAAATCAACTTGGCCTTTTGTACTCCAAAGTGGCACTTCTTTGGATTAATTGAAATTCTAAACTCTCTACATCTGATCAACACTTTTTCCAAATGCTCCAAATGTTTTTCTATAGTCTTGGAAGACACATTAATATCATCCTGATACACAACTATGAACTAGTTAATTATCCCTATAAAATTGACATCCATAGCTCATTGGAACATTACACCAACATTCATCAACCCAAAATACATCTTCATATACACATACATGCCCCAAGTCATGGTAAACACAATCTTAGATCTCTCAATTTCTTTCACTGCAACCTGGTTATATCCAAAGAAACTGTATAAAGTAGACAACATCTCTGATACTATAACACTCTACAATAGTTTGTCCATATTGGGTAGGGGATAATTATATTATAAAGAAGCTTTATTCAAATTTTAAAAATCCACACACAAGAAGATGTCACCATTTTTATTTCTCATAAGGACTAGATTTGTAACCCATGATCAATACCTGATGGGCTGAATGATACAACCATCCCTTATCTTCTTCAACTTATCTCGCATCTTGGTGGCCAAGATGGGGTTAATAGGTATCTATTTCTAATTGAAATGCTTGTTATTAGGATATAATGGGATGATGTGATAGAACATGTCTTCCTTATATGCTTTCAACTTAGAATAAGACCATGCCAAACAATCTTGGTACTTCCTTAACATCTACATGTAAGCTTGTTTCTCAAGTTCACTCAGGTGAGTACCCAACCAAAACTTTCTTGGATTCTCATGAGAACCCAAATCACACTCAGTCACATCCTTTGAAATAAATATGTCTCAAGTCTTGATTCTATTTTCTCCATCAAAAGACACTTTTTAGCTTACCAATCCTCTAGGGAATGTGTTTGTCTTCAACTAAATAATTTCCTTCCAAAACAAGGTTTCCTTTCCATAAAAAACTTGAACCATGAATTCCAAGTCTATGAGTTGATCATGGAAATCAACTTCACAATTTAAAAACCTTTTAATTTGATCATCATCATCAAACACCTATCAATGATAAAAAGTATTCAGGATTGAAGGCCTAACAAGCATCTTCACTTGATATTGACAATGAGTGCTCATATGTGCAATATCAAACTAAGCACCTAACCCTACAAGTCTGTCAGCTTCTTCATTGAAACTTCTATCATGATAACAAATATTAAATACATAAAAATTCAAGCAAATCCTAAACAACATTTTGATATTATTTCAACCTTTTGTTCTTGGTATCATAAGAATTTTGAACTTGCTTTGCCACCAGCTCAAAATTACCCTTGGAAATAAAACTTTTAATTCGATATTCACAAGAAATCCTTAAACCAAACAAGAGTGTCTCATACTCAACATTATTATTTGTGAACTCAAAATATAGCTAAAAAGAAAAAATGAAACATTTACCATTAGGGGCATAAAATATAACACCAAATCCATTTAAAAGATTGGAGAAATCCCCATCAAAACACATCTTCAAAACTACACTTTCTTTGTTAGGTTCAATGCCAAGAATAATAGGTTGCTCACTAGTATCAACATTCCCAACAAAGTTTCCCAATTCAACATTTATGTACAATACTTCATTTGAAGCATGTTTTGAATCTTTAATGACATGTAGAATCTTTGACTCTCTATAAATCTTGACCATATTACCCTCCATCAGAATGGTGGCATAAGATAAGTCCATCTATACATTTCTACTCATGCTAGCAACCCATTTACATGACAAAAACATCCCCCACTTAGGTGGGTAGTCCACAACTACCACATCCATATTCAAATATTTTCCTCGATAAATACACTACCAACCCCTTGACTTGTCCAACAACTAGAACTTCTCATGATTTGATGGCATAACACTTGTCAAAGGTTGATATAATCTTCACCCTAAGCTCATTTAGGACACCTAAGGGAATCACATTGTAAGAATCATTATAATAAAACATATAGTTGTGAACAATTAGACCATTGATTAGTAGGGTTGTATAAAATGGATCCACATTCAGTTGAATTTCTACCAATGCAGTACCCAAATAGGCTTTTGGAGTAGGTTTTACAATCTCTTATAATTCTTCATCACTTTCTAGGGGTGTTTAAAGTAATTTTATTTCATTTAAAATAGACCTCTCACCAAATTCTAAGTATTCAAAATTCATATGCCTATGTTCATGTATTCTTAATAATTTAATAATTGACACGGTGATTTTTAATTGGCTCAACATTTGGGCCATATCACATATGATATTCTAGGGAAGAGGAGTATTTGGTGGAAGGGTAACAACACCTTTAGCTAGAATATAGTCACTTAAGGTTTGAAGTGGAGTAGGTTGAGATGGATTAACATTCTTATCAGTAGCCTTTAAAGGTAGATTTGTCTTAATATCATTCACAACCTTAGGGATACTACATAATATGGGTACCCTATTCTTGGCTAGAATACCTCTAGGCTTAGCAAAATGGGAAATAGACATTATTTTTGAAGCTTTATGGATTATTTTAGTCTTCTTAGCATCCTTATTAGCATCCCCTACCTTTGTATTTGTAGGGGTAGTGTCTTGAAGAGTAGGAGCTTGATATTTGCTTCTCAAGTGATACTCCTCTTGGATAATTTTTGTATTGATTAGAAATTGATTATCCTTTTATGATTGAATTCCCCCATCATATTTCTTAATCATCATAGAATGTAAGAAATCAAAATCATATATGGGTAATTCATATGCCTATGCCATATTAACGTCATAAGAAAATTTAGAAGTTGGAACACTTACCTTCTCAACTACACTCCAAAATTGATCAACATTAGTAGCACTCAGTAATTCCATGGATTTATTCATATCACTTTGGGAACTTTGACAATTGAACATCAAAATATCATCACTAGATGATGCAAACTCAATTTCATCTATATATTCATCAACTAGTTTAGTTGTATCACATAGGGTATGTGGAAGGAAGCACTTGTCACACTAATCAATATCTAAATCAAAATTCATAGCATTCACTTTGGCATTAAATGGATCATGCACTTCTTTTCCAACCCTTCTATTTTTATTTTAGTTCATTCTTTCTTCACATGCAAGTCTTTTCCCTCTATCATTATCTCAATGGTGGAAATTAGGCCTTCCATGTGCTTAATTTGGATTTGGAACCCTTTATTTACTAGTAGACACATGAGGGATCCCCTTTTTATCTCTAGCCAACTTTTATGACATTTATTTGACAATAAAGGCCAATGTTTTAATAGTCTCCTCAAGGTTGGCTATCTTTATGGTTTGTGTCTTTTTAGGATTAACCAAATTTACATCAGCCTATTTATTCATGGACTTTCCCATATCCTTTATGTTATTCTCAATTTGGATGGCCATATTAAATGTTGACCATAAGTTAGTGGGAGCCTTATCCCTCAAGTAATACACAACCTTATTATCAAAGGCATTGTAATACTTTATCAAGCATGCTGTATCACTAGGCTTGATATTCTTAGGCAACCACATCATGGTCTTGTTGAACCATATATTAAAGTCCTGAACACACTCATTAGGGTTATTTTTTATGTTTTTAAACTCAACCAAAATAAACATTAGATCAATCCTAGCACCATACTAAATTATAAAAACATTCTACATCTCTTCCCATGAATTGATGCATCCAGGGGAAGGAGAGTTGAACCACTCATGAGCGTCTTCCTCTAATGTGTGCATAAATAACTTGATGCACACATCCTCATAATCAAACTCATAATATTTTAAAAATACCTAAGGTGCTGATCACCACTCACTAAATTGTTCCCTTGAAACTTTGGGAGGCATTTCCTAACTTCATTTTAGACTTCATTAAGATAGCCTTCCATTTCATCAAAATTGATAGGCCTAAATCTAAGAACATATAATACAAGATGTTCATTCTCATTTGGATCCCTACACATCATGATTTGTTTAATAGTGGGTTCATAAATAAATGGAAAATGGATATGGGGGGGTGAATGATGTGGACTTGGTGGGTAAAACTTAGGAGGGGATTTAACTAGTTGGGAAGGGGATGGCTAGTAAATGGGACTATAAGTCTCAAAATTGTTAGGAGAGCTATGATAGTCCTCAATAATAAGAGGATCAACAAATATTTCAAGATTATTATAATCTTGATAGTCCTTAGAAACTGAAATTTTCCCTTCAACATGCCTCCAAACTTGTCTCCCTCTTCTTTGAGGAATACTTCTAGGTGGAATAGGTTTCTTAGCTAGGTCACCTTTGAAAGATGATCTCAATCCTTCCAAATTTGTAAACAAGAAAATACTCAAAGATAAAATCTAATAGAATAATATTTAGAATAGGCACTGATCTTCCTTGAAATGAGGTGATAAAATAAGAGTCACCACTAGAATCACAATTCTAGAATGTAATAATTAACAAACTAACTGTGATACATGCTGACAACATACTTTGCTAAAGTTAATGATGAGAGTAAAAACAAAGACACTAAATCTTCAAAATAATTTTCAAAAGGGAAAACAAACCTTCCAACATGAAATATTAATAGAATTTTTAATGAACATAGCAAAAGTCAATTATCAAGCCTTAAAAAACTCTTGGCATGTCCCCAGTGGAGTGTTAAAGCATTGATGACCAAGATAGTCAAACTATAGAAAATATAGGTAGAGAAATTTCAGACTTAAAATATTCACAACTCTCTATAAGATTCCCTAGTAACATGGGTGACAAAAGTATCCCCAACAATAACACTATAAGAGTGTTGGTTTCCAATTGTACACCTCTATCACTCGGCCTTGCACACTTAAATAAAATGGTAGATAAAGATGAGAAACCCACTAGTATGTCATTATAGTTGGGGAAGGGTTTGGCATATAGAATGGATCGAATAAATAAAATGATTGAGAGGTAATTTTGAAGGGTATGGTTAGCCCCCTACTACTTTTAGATCTGCCTAAACCAAGGTGAGATGACCTATAAGGTGGCTTAATCACATATAGAGATTTTGTAATTCAAACTCCATGGGGATTTTCAGCATAAAGAAGGCACAAATATGACCAGGGCATAACCAAACTCATTTACACCACCCAAGAAGGAATGAAAAAAATGTACTATGTCATATACAAGCTACTAAAGATAAATTTGAAAGTGATTGTAATCTTCATTCTATAGAATCTTCAGTAACAGGGGTCGAATAGAAGACTAAAATGCTAGGATTTGAAGCACAAACTACAAATGCATTTCAAATATGCAAGATCTTATGCATCTACTAGGAAAATACCACTTATAGTATGTAAGGGGTATATTATTTGAAGGGTAAATAGGGTAGGACAACTTAGATGATTAAAACATAGGGTGGTGTGCTAGGGGTTTCAAATAATAGTGTATCTTGTAGTATTTCATGACAATATTCCTTAGCAAAGACGCAAAAAAACTTCAAATGTAAGATATTGGTAAATACCAAATGATCCCTAAGAGATTAAAACATACACTAAAATTAATCTTTCAAATGATTTTCCCTATCAAATCCATAAACCTAGGGTGCCCTAACAAATTATTCAAAAACATATCCTAAAGTAATGTAGAAAGAGTTTATAATTTAAATCTATGCTCAAAATGATAACCAGTAGTGAGTAAAAACCCAAATATCTAATCAACAATTCTTGTAAAACATGTCATTGTACTTTATCTATAGGAAATAATAAATAATTACAAGCATTTTCATTAACTTTAAAAGAAATATCACACATATCATTATTTAAAAATACTACCATGGGGACAAGCATGGTGAGATTTCTCTTTTGATAAGGGAGATATAAACATGCTCTTTAAGCTTTCTAATAGTTCTACAACTGTAACCACCTTAGAAAGGGAGACAAAATCTACACATAGGAATTAATCTCTTTTTTTTTTTTTGGTATAACCTAGACTTAGAGAAAATTAACAACTAAAATAATGACCAACAACAACCTTGAATAGAGGAGAAGACCCCTATTTTTACATTTTTCAAAACTGGAATTATGGGTGTCAACTTTAAAAATTGCAAAACAAACTTTTGAGTATACCAAGATGCTTCTAGATAGAAAATTTTCCCTTACCATGCCTAAAATTATCATCCACTTACAAGAAAGATCATAAATCTAACTACCTCTATAAGGAATGATGAATATTTGGAGCACATATTATGATTTCATGATGGGATATGACTTTCACATGAGCTAGAAGGAGAATATTCATGATAGAAGGCCAAAAAAACTTTGTCATTATGTGTAACTACCTAGGGATGCTTTTGGCCACGTGCCTACATAGCTGGAAACTTTTGGACATATGCCCTCCCTCTCATGCACACCATGGAACAAAATGATTTTTCCATGATTCCTTGGGAATATTATAGATCCATGGTTATTAGAATGATCTTATTTGGAGTGGCCCACCTTGGACTTTCAAACCTACAATATATTTCCATGGAGGAGCTTAGGAAAACACAATAATGAAAAATACAACATACTTAGGTCATGTTCAACCTTTTAATTTTTGGCTCCAACTTGCCTTTTCACATTTTTCAACTTATATCTTTGCTTCTTGTAAACTTGCCTTTTTAGGGTTCCTGCCTTATTTCATTTTTTAATGCATAAACACATTATTTCACTTTTGACTTATTGGGGAAATTTTGACCCACTTGGTAAATTTCAATTTATACAACTGGCACTTATAGTTCCCTCGGGAAGTTCCCCTAGGGAATTCTTAAATGAGCACATAAGGGGTTAGTAAAGCCATTTTAAATTATAATGCACTAAAAATATAATTTTCATTCGTATAATTTCTCTTCTCATATAGGATTTACCCAAGATCTACAAAGAGGTCATAAATTTTATGAACATAATAATATTCATATTGGTATGCCAAAATCATAACAATATTGTCAATAGGCTGAAAGTGATTCATCATTATTCCATTTTATTGAAAAGTGTCCATCTATACTACTGATTGTCAAAATACACATTCCATCCATAAGTCCCAAACTTAAAATATACCTATAGAAAACTAGTGACTCTAAATGTTCAACCTCTTTGCCCTTTATAACATCCTTGGGAGTTAAATCATGAGCTTCTGGATAAAGGGACCCATGAATTTTTGATCAAATTTGAAATTGCTTTTAAAACCCCAGACTTCCTACACAACTACCATAACTCATCTAAAATTTTCCTAGTCAATCTAATATTGATGGTGAAATCTCCACCAACTCACTTTGCATAGGATCTTTGATCATGATGTGTATGCCTATGTGGCATCACCATGTCACTTTGTTCATTAACTTGACATGTGACCATTTCCCTTAGGACACATGTTAACACATCATTAGTTCCATATCTTTGAAAAGTTGACCTAGGACTAGCATTGACAGATCCTTGTCTTCATGATAAATGCTAACATGCCACTTGGAAACTTTTCATTCAACCTGAGTCCTTTGACAAGTCATCTCTCATTCATGCCATTGATCTTGAAGCATGATCAAACGTAGACTATTTATCTAGATCCAAAGGATCAAACACCATTGGCTATCCACTATGTCTTAAATTTGATGTCCACATGCCCATCATTTGATTTCCACATGAATGTCTTTGATAGGTGCATGAACATAAAATTTAAGCCCCAATATATAGTCATTTTTATGTTCATTTAACATCTATGTGAACATTTTTTGATAGGTACTTAACCATAAAATTTAAGCCCCAGTAGATAATTACCATGGCTTAAATTTGATGTCAACGTGCCTATTATTTGATTTTTACATGAATATCAATGACATATATGTGATTTTAAAATTTAAGCCCTAATGTATAATGGTTGAGCTTAATTTTGACATATGCATGACCATCAAAGATGTTTGTGCAACCATCACATTGCTTGTTCAACTTTTTGAAAGCTTGCATCTTGAGTTAGAAAAAAATGGAGGCACCATACTTGTAGGTGATGTTCAAGGCATGAAGAACATAATTTTCATATAAATATTTTGGCCTAAGATTATTTCTAAACAAAATTATAAAAATACACAAGTGAACTAACCCATTTGTTTATGCATTTTCTTTGAGTTGTGTTGAAGAAGTCCTCATTCTAGCTCACACCATCGATCTCTACACATAAGGCCTAGTCCTTTTCTATGTGGCATTTTTGTCTTGGAAAAAATTTCATTGGGATAATTATTCCATAAAAATTCCATATTGGCCTTTGACACTTTTGTTCTAGGTCTTTCATTTATTGGGACAATTATTTTGAACATTTTGTCTAGGACAATTTTCTCAAATAAATTGAACTCTCATGGATACTTCTCCCATAATTATTTGGCCTTTGGTATTTTTTTATTCATTGGGATAATTTTTTGAGACATTTTTTTATAAAATAATCTACCCAAAGAAATTGATCTTTGAATTTTTCCCAAAGAAATTGGACTTTACACTTTTGTCGAAGGAATTGGACTTTACACTTTTGCTGAAGGAATTGGCTTTTGTTAGGATTTTTACCATGGGAAAAATACCCAAAGGAAAAGTACCCTTCAAAAATTTTGATGTGAATAAATTTTTTGAAACAAATGGACCTAAAAACTTTTTATCATGGATAAAAAGTCTGAAACAAATAAGTCTTTAGCCTTTTTGTAGAACACTTTGGACTAAAAAATATAATTTTCTTGAACCTTTTTCACAGGAAAAATGCTTGAAGGAAATAGACCTTCAAAATATGCTAATTAAAGACTAAATCAATGCTTATCTGATTTAACATGAAACTTGACCTTGGAGTGAACATTTGAAGACATAAATTGGGCTAAAGACTTGGGCTTTGACACTTGATAAGGGATTAATTACTTTAGTGAAATTTTGGGAAATAACAAAAATCCCACTGATATGCCTCATTTTGAGGTGAAATATAAAGAAATTGAATCAATAATATAAAAATAAAAGAGTTATATCATTAAAAAAAAAGTTATACACTTCTTGTTATGTATAAAATATGTAAGCATGTAAGGCATGTGTGCTAACATGATTGCATTATCTCACCATATAAATATTTTATCATTAACACATATATGAAACATGTATCCTAAGGCATGCAAGTGTCATGTCAAGTAGATATATAAATTAGGCACACAATATTAATCATTTTTTTAATGATTACTTATGAATTTGTGACATATAAGATGCATGATATGAATAATGACATCACACACAAGTATAAGAATGTGTGATAACAATCATGACACCACAAGATTAAAAATTATGTAGATACATAGACATATTTACACACAATATCATGATCATGACACACACAAGCATAAAATATATGACTTGATTCTGATTGACATGGCTAAAGGATCCTAGATAGAACTGATGCATGATGTATACCACATAATCAATATATTCATATAAGCATGCAAAATAATGTTGGTACGTTGTTTTCATTGATGCCAAAAGGGTTCATATTGTGAATATGCATGGTGAGTGATCATATATTTATGAAAAAAGGTGATTTTTTAGTTGTCATTGATGTTATTGATATTGTCATTGATGTCATTAAGGTTGTTGTTGCATCTTGTGAGTCCTAATTATCATAATGAGGTATGATGGTCAAGTGAGCATTGAATCATGATTATGAGGCTCTAGGTTTGCATGAGGTCATGAAATAATGTTGGTAATAAATATATTTTTAAAGTGGTGTGAGAGTGTTATTTTAAGATTATTCTTTTTTTATATCATTGAGATAAGAATGTTTGAGAACAAGTTCTTGAGTATAAGGTATCTTGAGAAGCCTAGTCTAGATCCTGTGAGAAGGTGTGCATAATGAAGTTTGGTGAATTAAGTGAGAACAATATTATGAGAAGTTTTTTGGAATTTTGTGATCATGTAAGTAAAGTTTAGATAATTTTATGAGTGTTTCAAGGCTAGTTGTTAACTTTCAAGTGCTTAAAAATCTTAGTCATGGCATGTAAAGCCCTTGTGAGAAGGTATGAGTATGGTGACTTGGTAATATAGATGCACAAAGTCATGAGAGGTTGTATGAGGTTTCTTAACCATTTTTTTGATGTTTATAGTGCATTTATAGTAGCATGCAGGTGTGTTTCTAGGTCTAATGTAGCATGAAGACCATGCTATATAGAGAGAGTATGGCCTAATGGGGTATGAGGTTATGTTTCCAAGGAAAGTATGGATAGGTGAGTGTTTTCATAATTATATAATGTTTTTTCAAGTATGTTGACCAATTTTAAGCTCATGGTTTTTAAAAAAAGTCATGAAAATGTGTTTGGAGGTCTCTTGAGTGTGCAAAACGGAGGGTTCTCAACCTGAGAAGGATTTTCTTATGCTCATTAGCTCATAAAACCTTTACATGGGAACATAAGTTATTCATGGTAGATAGGGAAGATTCCTAGATAAAATTATAGGCATTAGTTTTTTGATTGAGGGGCTATGCTTTATGAACATTAGTTAAGAGTGGAAAATGTTTTAAACCCTCCTAAAACCCTATTAAAGACATGATGTTGAATATGTTGCTCAAAAGTGCTTAGGATGGATTGGTATGCTTAGGTAAGCTATTGGATATTGTATTAGACTCTTTTAGGTACCTCTAATTGGTATTGGTTAGAGAGAGGAGAGAGAAATTGTTGAGTTATAGGCTTACTTTTAAATAATTTACTATAGCCATTAGAGTTGACCAAGTTAAAGTAAGAAAATGGATGGAAGAATAATTTAGAGACTCATGTTTTATGTCCATGAAGATTTTTGGTTAGGTTATAGTCCTTAAATGTTCTAAACTAATCATCTAAGTTAGCTAGTCGTTAACATGCCTAATGATGTACACAATGAAAAACACAAACAATAGTGAGAAGATGACTAGGAATATGTTTTGATGATCAGATGATGAAAAAAATTACATATAGATGTTTTTAAATAATTTTAATACATGTTAATGTTTTGTATAAGTTTTTGAGGTTAGTGTTAAGCATGAAATATATTGAGAGGGGGTGGTGAATTAGTATATTATATATCTTTTATTTAATCTTATTTATTTTCTTTAACCACTCAATCATACATTCAAGATATGCAATAAAACTAAAATAATAATTTGCACCATGCAAGAGAGAGAGAGACACCTAATCTTTACATAGAAACCCAAAGTGGGAAAAACCATGGAGAACAATCTCAAGTATATGAATGATCACCAACTCAAAATACAAAGTTTGTAAGCACCAACTTGCAGGAGCACCAACCCCTTTGCTGAGCACCAACACAACTATTTGTGAGCACCAACCCCTTACAAAATTCATGAGCATGAACCCACAGGAGCACCAACCCCTCTTATGTATAAAACACAAATATCTCTCAATGTTGCTTACTCAACAAATGATAGAACTCTACAATATCTCTTTCTTTTCTCTCTTTAAAAACAAATACAAACCATGCACTCTCTTGCATATTTAAAATAGATTCTCAAGCCTTTATTTATATATTTTCAAATGAACTTTGGCCTTCACCCTTTTTGACCCTTCAATCCTAATAGAAAATGGTGTCAAACTTGCATGATGCTTCATATCCTTGCATTTAAAAATTCATATGGTGACCCTTCATAAGCAAAATCAACCTTTCCTCTTTTGTATTTATCTTGGTGACTTTTCATATTCCTCACAATGTCCCTTCATGGAAAAATGCACCATACCTCTTTTGTCTTCACATGGTGACTCTTGGAATTCCTCAAGGTGACTCTTCATGAGAAAATGCATCCCATTCCTCTTTCTTCTTTTACCCCGTGACTCTTTGACTTCTCCATTGGCCCTCTTTTGACTTATATGCAACCAAAAATATATTCATTAATATTAAATAAAATATTTTAACACATTAGCCAAGATATGAATATTAAAAACACCATTAAATGCAATGGGGCCTTTATCACCAATAATGCTAGACATTTGACATCAATGATAATATTTCTAACAATCTCCCCCTTTGTCATTGATGGCAACCTCAAACTAAAAGTACCACATCCTAAAACTTGAACATACTACCATTTGAAAAATATATAGTAACTCCCCCTTATTGTAGCAACTTGTATCTATTCCCTGTACCTATTTCTGCACCTATTCTTATACTTATTATTCTCCCCCTTTGAAATCAATGGCAAAGGGCCTACTTGGAGCTAACACTTAGCTCCCCCTCAACTAATATTGAACCTCAATGGAAAGAAGTAAAATAAATTACTCCCAACTTCTCTCACAGATACTCAAATGTGTCTTTTGGTAGTGCCTTTGTGAAAATATCTACAATATGCATTGTAGTACTGATATATTCCATCTTAACTTATTGATCTGCAACTTTCTCTCTCAAGAAGTGATATCTAATGGGAATATGTTTTTTTTCTTGAATGAATCACTATATTATTTAAAATATTTATAGCACTTGTGTTATCACAAAAAATAGAAATATGCTCATCATACTTTACCTTAATATCTTCCAAAGTTTGCTTCATCCAAAGCACTTGAGTACAACACAATACTACTACAATATATTTTGCTTCAGCTGTAGAAAGTGATACTAAATTTTGCTTCTTACTTAGCCATGATACTAAGTTATCACCAAAGAAGAAATCTCCTCCACTTGTACTCTTTCTGTCATCCAAGCACCCTACCCAATCTAAATCTGTATAAGCAAACAAAGTGAAATCTCTACCTATGGCATACCATAATTTGTAATCCAATGTCCCCTTGATATATCTAAATATTCTCTTCACCAACTGAACATGACTATCTTTTGGAGATGGCTGATATCTTGCAATCATACCTACTACATGCATGATGTCTAGCCTCAATGCTGTCAAATATAAAAGACTACCAATCATAGATCTATATAAATATTGATCTGTAATAGGTGAATCTTCATCCTTGCTCACCTTATTTCTTGTACACATTGGTGTGCCAAATAGTGCACAATCCTTAAAACCAAATTTATTTAACATTTCCTTGGCATATTTACTTTGAGATATGAAAATTACCTTATTTGATTGAAATATTTGCAATCCTAAAAAAAATGATAATTATCCAAGCATAGACATCTCAAATTCTTTTTACACTCTATTAAAAAATTATTTTGTCATATTTTGAATATTTCCTCCAAAAAGGATATCATCAACATATACCACAACAATCAATTGATGATCACCTTCTATTTTTATGTAGAGATTACTATCAGCAAATCCTCTCTTGAAACCTTGATCTTGTAGGTACTTATCAAGTCTTGCATACTAGCTCTGGGAGCTTGTTTCAATCCATATAATGCTTTCTTCAATCTGCATACATGGTTGATAATATTTGAGAGAATAAATCCCTTAGGATACTCAATGTAGACCTCTCTTCAAGTTTCCCATTTAGGAATGTAGATTTGACATCTATCTAAAACACTTTGAAATGTTTAAACACTGCATATGCAATAAACATTTTAATATCCTCTAACCTTGCCATTGGTGCAAAAGTTTCTTCAAAAATCTATTCCCTCAATCTGAACATATCCTTTACATACTAATCTTACTTTATTTCTGGTCACTCCTCCATTTTTCATTAAACTTATTTCTATAAACCCATTTTGTTCCTATCACATTATGATCTTTTAGTCTAGGCACTAATTCCCAAGTATCATTCTTTTCTATTTGATTTAATTCTTCATCCATAGCCTTAACCCAATGTTTATCATGTCTATCTTCTAAAAAAGTTTGAGTTTGAATTTTGAATAACAAAGAGAAATTAACTTGCTCAGATTCACTTACCATCATTCTTCTAGTGAAAATTCCTTCATTTATGTCCCCGATGATGTCACTTTCATTATGAATTCTCTAAACATATTTGGATGGAGTTTTGGTGCCTTTTTTATCCTTCTCCTCACCTTCATCTGATTCTTCAAAACCTTCCTCTTCAATGATTTTAGGAATTTCTATTGGATCACTGATTCTTTGTGTTCCATCTTCTATCTTGACACTTGCATTTTCAACAATTTTCTTGGTTCTTTTGTTATAACATTTATAATATTTAATTTTACAAGAATAACCAAGAAATATACCTTCATCTACTCTAGATTCAAACTTACCAAGTTTTTCATCAGTTCTCTTTATGAAGCATCTACTACTAAAAACTCTAAAATAATCAACTGTTGCTGGTTTGTCTTACCATAGCTCATAAGGAGTCTTGTCATTATTGACTCTCAATAATGATCTATTATAAGTATGCACTGTTGTAGCAATTGCTTCTCTCCAATATTTATCTGCTATCTTGGATTCATTTAGCATTGTCCCTGCCATCTCCTGAACTATTCTATTTTTCTGTTTAACTACTCTATTTTTCTGTGGAGTTTTGGCTACTGAATAATGTCTTTTTATTCAATAATCTTCAAAAAACTCAATAAATTGATCTAACATGAATTATCCTCCTTAATCTAATCTTAGACACTTAATATTTAAACTGGTTTCATTCTCAACTAATGCTTTGAATTCTTCAAAATGTCTAAAAGCTTCTAATTTTTTGTTTAGAAACATTACTCAAGTCATACATGAAAAATCATCAATAAGCAACATAAAATATTTCTCACTTTGAGTACTTTGAGTTCTCATAGGTCCACATAGGTTAGTGTGAACAAGCTCTAGCATCTGAGTGGTCGAGTACTCTTTTGTTTTGAACTACCTTCTAGCCTGTTTCCCATGTTGACAAGGTTCATAAAGCGTGTTAAATGGCTTTGTAATATTTGGAATATTTTTGACTACTTGATTTTTGCTGGTGTTGACAAGATTGTAAAAATTTATGTGCCCTATTCTCCTATTCCATATCCAACTTTATTCAATCTGACTCAAAAAACATCTTTGACCTTTGATGTTTGATAACATATAAAAGTTATTGCCTATTCTCTGAGCATCTACAACCAATACATCTAAATCTTTTCTTCTAATTTCATAGCCTTTTTCATAAAACTTTAGTGTGTGACCCTAATCACACATTTGACTTACACTCAAAATATTATGCTTAAGACCTTCTATATATAAAACATTATTAGTTTTAATTCTACCATTATCCAAACTTAGTGTACCTTTTCCTGCAATTTTGGTAGTAGTATTTTCTCCAAATTTCACTATGCCACCATTGATCTTATTCAAGGTTATGAACTTGCTCTTGTCTCTTGTCATGTGCCTTAAACATCCATTATCAATTAATCAAGGCTTTTCTTCATTTCTTGTATGAAAAGCTATCTACACCAACATAGATTTTTTAGGTTGTTTCTTTTGCTAAGAACTTGTCTAAACTTTCTTCTTAATGAATGGAGCCTTGAAACTCTGGTCCTTCTTGACTGACTCGAACACACTTCTATAGTACTGGTCTATGTGTCAAAATTTGTTTAACTTGTAACATATTATGGCCTCTTCATAAAATTCTGATAGAGGAACAAAAGAGTTGTGGCTTCTACTTGATTCTGCATGACTTTCCTTCTTATTTTTAAAATTGTTAGCTCTTTTTCAACATTCTAATTTCTTATGACCATATCCATTACAATAAAAATAGTAACCATAAAAATAATACCTATTTGTGTATCTTTGACCTAATTTCCTTTTATAGCTCTGTTCCCTCCAGCCTTCTTTGTTTGAGATGTCCTCTGTATTCTTAACTTCTTCCCTTTTTATTTCTTCTTTTGTAAGAGTGTCAACATAGGTCTTTTCTTTTTCCTTGTCTTCGAAAGTAGTGACCTCCTCTTTCTCCTTTTCAAATCCAATACCTATCTTATCTAAAATTGATATTTGATTTTCTAATATCTTATTCAACATATTAGTGTTATTCTCAAATTTTGAATCATTGGTTGCTCTATCATTGATTGCTTTATTTGTTTTTATCAAGATCTACTTTTAAAGAAGAAATTTTAATAAAATACCTTTCACATTATTTACTTATTATTTATAACTATGCCATTATATCTTCTTCATTATTCTTGGCTTCTTCAAAGTGTGCTTGTAGATCTTTAATTATTTGTTTTGACTCTTTTCCAATTTTTCTTGATCTAGAGATTTAATCTTTGATTCTTCTTTTCAAGAGATTTTAACTCTTCTAAGGCACAAATGAGTTCTCCTTCTAGATTCCCTTTAGCTTCATCATGTTCTTCTTCTTGATCATCTATACTTTTGCGTGTAGAGGCATCTTCATGTTTATCCATGAATAAAATCTCTTATTCTTTTGAGTCACTGACTCCACTATCTTCGACTGAGCTAGGATATTTAGAATACAAATTCTTCTTCTCAAATCCATTCTTGAATTTGCCTTTGAAATTATTATTGTATATAGACTTTCCTTCTTCATTGTTGTCATTACCCTTATTTAGGCATTTAGCTGCAAAATGTCCAATCTTTCCACTATTAAAATATTTAAAAGGTAATTTTACTTTATATTTACTTGTTCTCTTTTTTGGCTTGCGAATGAATAGAGATCTATTATCATCTTCATCATCACTAGAATTATCACTTGATTCTTGAATTTTAGCCTTCTCTTTTTTTGATGTCTTGAAAGTTTCTTCTCTCTTTGAAGGTTTATCTTGTTCAGTCTACATCTCATATGCCATAAGAATACCATGAAGCTCATCCATCTTTAACTTGGCTAAATTATTCATCTCTTCAATTACCAAAACTTTCACATCATATCTCAATGGCATATATCTCAAAACCTTTTGAACCACAGTCAACTCTTCTAAATTTTCTCCAAGACCTTGAATTTGATTGACTATTTGATCAACCCGCTAGAGATAACTTGCTATATTTGCTTCTTCTTTCATCTTCACACTCTCAAATTATCTTCTAAAAGTCTGAAGCTTAGCTTGCTGAACCTTTCCATCACCTTTGTCAATATTCTCAATTTTTACCCAAGTTTCATGAGTAGACTTACATTGCATAACTTTAAATTTTTTTGATTCACATAAACCACATAAAATAGCATTTAAAGGTTTAACATTATTTTCACTTACCTTCTTTTCTGTTGGAGTAGTTACAAGTATATGTGGCTCTTCATATTCTTCCACCACTGCTTGCCATATGTGATATCCAAGGGCCATCCAATAAGTCTTCATCCTTATGATCCAAAAAATAGAATTTGTTCCATCAAACAAAGGTGCCTTGTTTGTAGAAAATCCTTCATGTGATCCAGCCATCATGCTTTTCTAATCTTCCTTCAAGCTGTAAAACTTTTTAAAAAGGAACCTACTTTGAAACCAATTATTAGGAATGAAATATACTAAGAAGGGGGGGTGAGTTAGTATATTATATATCTTTTATTTAATATTATTTCCTTTCTTTAACCACTCAATCATACATTCAAGATATGTAATAAAACTAAAATAATAATTTTCACCACACAGAGAGAGAGAGAGAGAGAGAGAGAGAGAGAGAGAGAGAGAGAGAGAGAGAGAGAGAGAGAGAGAGAGAGAGAGAGAGAGAGAGAGAGAGAGAGAGAGAGAGATTTTTATGTGGAAACCTAAAGTGGGAAAAACCATATAGAAAAATATCAAGTATATGAATGATCACCAAATAAAAATACAAATTTTGTAAGCACCAACTTGTGGGAGCACCAACCCATAGAAGCACCAACCCCTTACAAAATTTGTGAGAACCAACCCATATGAGCACCAACCCCTCTTGTGTATAAAACACAACTATATCTCAATTTTGTTTACTTAATAAATGATATAAATCTACAATATCTCCTACTATTCTCTCTTTGAAAACAAATACAAACCATACACTCTCTTGCATATTTCAAATGGCTTCTCAAGCCTTTATTTATAGATTTTTAAATGAACTTTGACCTTAACCCCTTTGTGACCCTTAAATACTCATGGAAAATGGAACAAAACTTGCATGACCCTTTGTATCCTTCCATTTTAAAATTCATATGGTGACCCTTCATAAGAAAAACTATCCTTTCCTCTTTTGTCTTTATCTTGGTGACTTTTCATATTCCTCAAAGTGTCCCTTCATGGAAAAATATGCCATACCTCTTTTTTCTTCACATGGTGACTCATGGAATTCCTCAAGGTGACTCTTCATGAGAAAATGTGTCCCATTCCTCTTTCGTATTTTACCCCATGACTCATTGACTTCTCCATGGGCCCTCTTTTGACTTATATGCAACCAAAAATATATTCATTAATATTAAATAAATATTAACACACATTAGCCAAGATATGAATATTAAAAAACTATTAAATGAAATGGGGCATTTATCACCAATAATGATATACCTTTGACATCAATGATAATATTTCTAATAGTTAGTGAATATAGTGAAAAAGTTTCTCATAAGTTGACATGTCTGGTTTAGATGAGACAGTGAGATATAAGGTCATGAGATTGGTTTGAAAGACCAATATTTGCCATTTAAACATATTATATTTATATATGATAATGGTATAATTATATAATAATATAAACTAAATTCATAAAAATTCATTGAATATGTTTATATAGATGTTAGAGGTCTGAGTCACCATGACCGGTCTTTGAGGAAAACAGGCAGTTCTGAGTGAGTTACAAGGGTGTTTTTGAGGATATATGAACTAAGTTTAAGTATATAATGAATTTTTTTATATGTTTTTTGTAACTTTAAATTCATTTTCATGATTTTTAAATTCTTAGAAGTCAGTATAAGAGGTTGAAAAGTTGAAGCCAAAATGTCTTGTCTAGTTTAATCAAGACTATGAGATAAGGTTAGGAGATTGGTCTGCAAGACCAATGTTTGATATTAAAGATTATATTTTTTGTGATTTAAGTTTTTTTTGAATATGTTATATAATACTTTTAATTTATTGATAAATATTTAAATTTTCCTTTTAGGTGTTGGATGTCAATTAGTTTCATGATTGGCTTTTGATAGTCCTGGTAGTTATGAGTGAGCATACTGAAGAGATGAGTTTAATATTTTTTACCATAAATTAAAGTGTTTCAAGCATATGATAATGAAAAAAAAGTAATAAAAAATCTATTTATGCAATTTTTTGATCATTTTTGAGTGGATTAAGTGAGTTTGAGATTCAATATTGAAACACAAATTTTTGGTGTACATAGGTTTAATAGGTCTGAGTGCTAATGGGGGGTTTCAAGTAGTGATTTGTTATAAAATGTCTTGTTGAGCATAGAATACATTATTTGGGATATATTTTATTAGTATATGATATTTTATTATCATGTGTGAAGTTATAAAGTGTTTTAAGGAAGGCAAAGTGTAATGTGTCCTAAAGTAGACTTAATGAAATTAGGTCTCCATGAGACCTAAAAGTGAAATGAGGTCTAATAGAGTTATGAAAGACCAAAAGGAAATAAATATTAATTTGAATCATGTTTATGAGATTTAATAAGACATATTTCATGGCCTACCAAAAATATCAAGGGTGAGTAGCTGACTATATGGTATATGAATAAGGAATAGTATATATATAAGGTAGTTTTAGGCCTATTTGTGAATGCTTTGAGAAGCAAATGAGATAACACATTGTTGAGTAGAAGAAGGTCATGTAGACAATTATAATAGTATAGAGTATTTTTAATGAATATTTTATAGTGTCTTTGCATATTAATATTATTGTCATATGACCTAATTAGTCTTGAAGAGATCTAGTTGAGCCAAGAGGCCTAAAAGGCAATTTAAGAGGGATAAGAGAGTGAAGAGATAAAGAAGGCAAGCATCATTTTTTGTTTCAAAAATTTTTTTTTTTGAAGGTCATCAAATAAATTATGTGGATGAGTTGGTGTTGATTTATTTATGGGGTTGATGCCTCCTTAGAAGTGGGTGCTTACTAAAGCCTAATCAAGTGGGTGCTTGGCTACTTGGGGTTAGTGTTCCATGTAGAGTTGGTACTTCACTTAAATTGATTTTTGTCTTATAGGAATATATTCCATTTGTAGAGATTAGTGGGTTTAATTCCATTTTATAGTTTCTCATATATATGGTGTTTTCTTATGTTTCATACTTATGTGGATAAGTGTATATGCTTGTTAGATTTATATGTTTACTTGAATGGCTCATGATTGCTTAAGGGAACTTGAATGAAAGGTTTTTAAATAATGATTAACCCCATATAAATTATTGTATTTTAAATAATTGGTATAAAATAATGTCCTTTAAAGCAATCTTAATAGCCTAAAGGAGATCTTAGAAGCCTAAAGGAGATCCTAGAAGCAAGGATGGTTAGTAGTCAAGTTCAAGGAGGTTTCTCTACCAGTAAGACTCCATTCTTCAATGAGGATAATTATACATTTTAGAGCATAAAAATGAGGACATATCTAATGTTAATAGGCCATGACATATGGTAGTTATTTATTTATGCATACAATCCACCTCTTATACCACCAATTGATACAATATGTAAGAAGGAAAGTGAGAGCAATTCCAAGGCAATGAATTTCATTCTATGTGGCCTATCATAGGCAGAGTTTGTGAAGGTGATGTAATGTGAGTTAGTCAAGGTGATATGGGACAAGTTGAAGACTATATATTAAGGAGACAACAAGGTGAAGATGGCTAAATTATAGACTCATAGAAAATAGTTTGAAAGTATGAGTACGAAGGAAGATGAGAGCATTACATCCTACATGTTAAGGGTTGATGAAGTTGTCGATGTCATCAGAGGTCTAAGAGAAGAAGTGAAAGAGTATATAGTTGTAAAAAAGGTATTGAAATACCTAACTACTAAATCTGATTGAAAAGTGTCTACAATACAAAAATTTAAGATTTAGACACACTTTAGATGGATAAGCTTCATGGCATCTTGATTGCCTATAAGATGAGAACAAATGAAAGAAGACCTCCTAAGAAGGAAGTGACATTTAAAGCTAATAAGAAGTCAAAATTCAAGAAGGTCAAGGATGATGTATGTTTAAATATTAATGATGATGAATTGATAATCATGTTTGCTAGAAAATTGATGTTTGGATCTGGTAAGTACAAGGATAAATTGCCTTTAAAATGTTTCAACTGTGATAAGATTGGTCACTTTGAATCTAAGTGTCCTAGCAAGGATAAGATTGAGCATGATGAAGAACATGATGAACATCATGGTGATGACAAGAAGGTATATAAGCCTAAAAAAATTAATAAAGATTTCAATAAGTATGAAGGCAATAAAGGGGCATTTAAGAACAAGAAAATTTTTTATACCAAAGAAGATAATATCTCATCTAATATAAGTTGCACAAGTACATCTGATAGTGATGATGATAGTAATGAACATGAAAATAATGAAACCTTATTTATGGATATAGAAATAGATAATGAAGGTTCCTCAAAAGGAAAATACATTATGAATGATGAAGAATTAAATGAAGAAGAGGCTAAAGTGAACCTTGAATTATAAATGGTGAGTGTTTTAGAGGAGTTGAAGTTATAAAAAATAAAAATAAAAACCTAAGATCATTAGTTGAGGATTATGAAGAGTAGATTGGTTTGTTTGAAGACAAACTAAGTAACACATATAAGTAGAATGATGAGATCATCAATTAGGTTAAAATCCAAATGGAAATAGTCATTGAAAGCCTAAAGTATAAAGAGGAAGAATGCACCAGGTATGGAACTAAAATGGAATCCTTGAAATCTGAATTGGATCAAACATCTAACAAGTTGAAGACTTTTATGAAGTTTGAAAAGAGCATTGATGATCTACATAACATCTTGAGTAGTCAAAAGTCTAAAGTGATAAGATAGGTCTTGGTTTGAAAGAAGACCAAAAGGAGGTAGCTCAAGTCAAGGAGAAGGCTAATGAAGACAAGAAGGTCAACATGAAGAGACAAATCAGATATACTAATTATATGAGGTATGTTAATTCATTCAATGGTTACTATTTTGCATGCAATCAGTTTAGTCATAGAGAAAGAGTGTAGAAGACCCTATAAAAATAAATATGCATGGGATTATGAAAGGAATCATCATTTAATAGGTATGAATGAGATTTTTTCTATAGTTGTCATAATGTGAAACGCATTACAAAATTTGGTCCTAATATATTTAGAAGGACGTCAATTCAAAATAAGAGGTTTGAAGTTGATAGAGTGCAATAGAGAAGGAAAATTAATGTGTGGAAACTAAAGACAATAAAGGTGATTCATGATCAGTATACAAGCCAAAGTAGACCATTTACTATGGTAGAACATACTTTAGATGTGAAATCAAGTAAAGAATGTATTTTATTAGCTCATATTATTGATCAAATAGTTGGTGAAGAGATTAAGCCTATTGTCCCCCAAAAATATCACTCATTTTTGGGATAAAATTTGAACTATTTTGGTCCTACAGACCAAAATTGTCTCTTCCAATTTCAAAATTTGTCTTGGGCATTCAGATTACTCATTTTCCAAGCTTCTCAAAAATTTACGGACTCTGCAGGCTTGAATCTATGGACTCTACAGGCTTGAATCTATGAACTCTACAGGCTTGAATCTATGGACTCAGCAAGAAAAGAAGTTCAACGGGCTTCATAGGTTCTATAGGTGGGTTCAACTAAAAGAATTAGTTTCTAACACTTGGTCATTTTTAGGATTGGTTCACTGCCTTGGTTCAATCAAAAATCTCCATTGGCAAGCATCTAAGCAAAGAAGGCTTGAACCGTTGCACCATTGAACCACTTTGGTTCAAATGTTCAATGAGTTCAAAGTTCAAAAGGTTTAACACTTTCGGTTCAATGGTGGGTTCAATCAAAGGAATGGTTCAATGGCTTGGTTCAACCAAGTAGTTCAACACTTTGTTTCACTCGGGTGGTTCATCCACTTTGTTTCAACGCTTTGGTTCATCCTTTGGTTCAATCAAATGGTTCATCAATCAGTTCAAGGCTTCGTTTGAACTGTTGAACCAAAGCTTGGTTCAACAGTTGGTTCAATGCTTTGGTTCATCAAATTGGTTCAATAGAGTGGTTCATCAAATTGGTTCAATAGAGTGGTTCATCGACTTGGTTCATCTGCTTGGATCAAAGGCTTGGTTTAATGTTGCAGTTCATTCGATTGGTTCATCAGCTTGAACAATCGACTTGAACCATTTTGGTTCAAAGCTTGGTTTAATGGATTGGTTCAACGTTTGGTTCAACCAAGTGGTTCAATCAATGTCTCAACAGTTGGTTCATCACCTTGGTTCAAAAGAGCGGTTCAAAGGAGCAGTTCAAATGCAAAAGTTCAAAAGAGCTTCCCAAAGGACAAGTGCCCTTGTGGAGGGCACTTGGTAAACAAAAGTACCTTTCAAAAGGGTCATTCTCAAAGGATGCAAAGGTAAATTCTTTCAAATTTTTTTTTAAGGTAGACAAAGTCATTATTCTTTTGGACTTTTGTCTGAAGGAATTCCTTTGGATAAAAAGTCCAAAAGAATTCAGACAGGCCATGGGAAGAAATCCCAAAGGAGTTTTTCAAAGCCAAAGAACAAAATGATAATTCTCGTAGACTTTTTATCTGTGGGAATTTGTCTGTGAACTTTTTTTCCAAGGGAAAAGCTGTGAGAAGAAATCCTGAAGGTATTTACAAAGAAGCAAAGGAAAGGAGATAAAATAATTATGTGGACTTTTTGTCTGTGATAAATTTCTACAGACTTTTTGTTCATGGGAATTTATCCACTGAGAAAGCCTGAGAAACAGTCCATAGGAAAGCCTTTGAAAGACTTCTATGGAAAAGGCTGCCAAAGGACCCTGAAGGGCAGGTGCCCTTATAGGGGACTCTTATTTGCCAAATTGAAGGACACTTCCTTGAAGCTGAAAGGTCATCTTCCCTTTAGGAAGAGATGAAACAAGAAATCTAAAGGAAGAACTCAGCTACCCGTCAGAAGAAAGAAGCTTGAAGGCCATTCAAAGACCGCCCGAAGGGCAAATACCCTTGTGAGGGCTCTTCTAGACCTAAAGTGGATCATTTCTTAAGGCACGAAAGGGTAGGTTCTTTCTAGGAAAGTTCCAAATAGAAAAGTTGAAGCACCAAGGGGTGACGCGCTCGAAGATGTCAAATTCAAGACAGTGAACTAGTTGTTGAAAACGTAGTGATGGGCACGCGAACGTCAATAAAGCTCATGAAATACCCATTGATCCTTTGAATCTATAAACCCAAATGCATTCATAGGATTTAAGGCCAAGGCCATCAGAAAAGTGATTAAAGAATAGAACAACAAATTGAATCTAGGACCTGATTCAATTAACTAGAAAAGGAGGAATGATGAAGGAAGGATCAGATCGCCAAGTGAACATTGAAAGTTGTAAACTTTCAATAAGCGTAACTTGTTTCTCTACATTGAGAAAAACAAATGGGTAGATGCCCCTAATTTCTAGCCTATCTTCTTAATAGTTTTCGAAGCAACATGATGTGTTACTGTTCCTGAGTCCTTCTTGAAGAGGCTATATAAGGGACTATCTTTTATTGTAAATGTATCTCTTTTTGACAATCAGAATGAAACTCTACCCAAATTGAAAGGCATTTCTAAGACTTTGAGCTCAGTTTGTTGATCATATTTCAATATTGTAATAAGAAAGTAAGTGACTTTTTAGACTTTTTGCTGTGATATCTTTGTTGTTGGGGAAATTATTCTTATGTCTTTTTCCTTAATATATCTTCTATTCCTTTAATTCAACAAGCAGAATTAGTGACAGTAGTCAAGAAGGTGTCCTGAAGAGTCAATAATGGAGAGACTTTGTGCCCCCATAATTGCCTTTAGTGTGTTTTCTTTTCATTTCTATGTAAAGGACCTTGGGATGACTTTGTGCCCTCATTGTCCTTCGTATCTTACTCTTGAGCCATTCAGGTGGAGACTTTGTGCTGCATCTTGATTTACTGGTTACTACATCTTTTGATACATTTTGCTATTACTACCTGGAGTATTCTTGTGGCTTGCTAAATAGTATTTCTATAAGAAGAGTGATTTTTGTCATTTCCCTTGAGTGTTTCCTTTAATCTGTATGCATCATCTTTGAAAAAAGAGAGATGGATGGTTTGTCCTACCCTTGAGTATTATTTTCTATATATATATATATATATATATATATAGCATACCTATAGGGAACCTCCCCTTGATGAGAGGAGAGATCAGTCCCCTTTTGATGTGGTAAACCTACACATTTAGATGACTAATGTTCCTACTTTGGTTGATCATACCTATTTTGTTTATCAGTATGCTGATCGACAAAATATTCAACCAATAGTTTTTGGTGACTCCGCTGGGGAATATAACCCATTATCATTATAACCCATTATCCATTTATAATCTATTCATTCACCTCCACACTAACTGGGAAAGAATGCATAGTTTAAAGCCTCAAGCTTTAACTAAAGCAAGGACAATTCTTTTCCATTTTTTTCACAATCTGGCAAATTCAAGGTCTACACGAAGCCAAAGAGCTAAAGGTATCGTTGACCCTGTATTTAAGTTGGTACAACAAAGTGATTTTGAACTGTTTCCTTCACCATCTCATCTCCAATGAACCAAGAGCTTTCCTCCTACTAAAGTTAGATCTCCATTTCCAAATGAAGTATCTACTTTTACTGTTGATAAAGCTTTGCCAATAATTACCCCTCTGAGATTTGTTATCCCTCATTTTCATAATCCTAAAATGGAAATTCAAGGCCCTTGGGGTAATGATTTTGGTCCTCTCAATATTACTCCACCTCTACATGAGCTTCCACATAATTCAAGGAAGAATTTCCCCAAATTCTATGGTGATGGGAAAGTTCATCCTGATGAACACATTGCAGCCTTCAACATAGCTTGTGGAGTAATCGGAGTAAAATTTGAAGATGTAGCAGTCAGGATTTTTGTAGAAACATTACAAGGTGCTACTACAGATTGGTTTTATCATCTACAAGCTCGATCAGTGATTGATTGGAATACTCTCAAAGATAATTTTGAAGCCAGATTCAAACCTGTAGAAGAAGCACATGCACTTCTAGCTCAACTTACACAGATGACAAAAGAGCCTCATGAACCAATGAGAGACTTCATAGCCAAATTTGACAAACTGAGGAATAGAATTCCTATAATTTCTTGACCTACAACTGAGAAGCTCAAATGCTTCTTCATTAATTCTCAGTTACCTAAAGTAAGTTTTCTTTTGAGATGTGCTGGTCAAAGAAATCTTGCTGTAGCTCAACTTTTGGCCACTGAGGTAGAAGATGATCTCATCTTAGTAGGGAAGATAAGAAGAGATCTAAATAGAAATAGATCTTCATCATCTTCTGAATATGCATTTGTAGGCACCACTAATCCAATGGTGCAAAAGATGGAAAATGAAGTGCTAGCCTTGAAAAAGTAAATGGCACAAAGAATGTCTTCTGTTCCTTCATACAGAGATATGCCAAGAAGGACATTCCTAAATCAGTCATATCAGGGCAATGCTACCAAGAATCAAGGGAAATAGAATCACCTTCCTCCCCCACAAGGGAAAATTTCCCTTGAAGCTCCTCTAACCAACTCAGTAGTTAGATATTTGGAAATAGAACATGCTTTCTCTTTCCAACCTGAGTTTGAGTAAGAAAATGATGCTGATCTCTTCACAGAGGATCAAGAAGAATCAAATAGCGACTCCCACATTAGTTTTGTGAACTATCAAGATGAACCCAAAAGCAAAGGAGAAGCTATTAATGGATCATATGTAGTGTTTACTAGGTCCAAAAACTAATCAGTCTAGCAAGCTGATAAAGGGAAGACATAGGAGCAACCTCAACTAGTAGTTACGATTGTTAAGCGTGGACCCCTCTTCCTTTTTAGTCAAAGGATCTAGTGATCACCCAAAATGTAAGTACATCAATTTCACCTTCACCTTCTACTTCAAATTCACAAACTAGCCCACCTCTCATCCCTCCTAAAACTCAGAAGGTTGAATTACCTTTCTCTATACCTTGCTCAATTCAGCCATTTGACATAATCAATCATGTCAAAAAGACAAAAATACAAATGTTTGAATTCGAATATTTGTAGTCCAGTCCTTATCAATTGGATAAGTTGATCCAATGTGTTAAGAACCAAACCATCCCTACAAGACAAAAAACTAAAAAGGTAACTCCTGATTCTCTAAAGAACATGTCTATTCCAAATAGTCTTGTCATTACTCCTCCAGCTACCCCTGGGAAAATAGAACCTTTCTATGTTTCCCTATTAATAAATGGTTATCAACTCAACAATTGCATCATTTATTCTAGGGCATTTGACAATGTCATGCCTACTAAAGTAGCTGAGTCTCTGGGTCTCACACTAACCAAGACATTTCGGAGATGTTTCTCCATGGAGAATAAGCAAGTACCATTGCTGGGGCAAATTAAAGATGCCTAATTTGCATTGGCAGCCTTTCCAGACAAGAGAATCAAGATGACTATCTTGGTGGCTGATGTCCTATCATCCTATGGCATTTTCCTTGGACAAATTTTTTGCAAGGACATGGGAGGAGAATTAAGCATGGACCTGTCTAAGGCAAGGATCCTTGTCCAAGGTGTAATGAAGAGATTGCTCCCTGAAAAGGAGGCAAAATACATGGTCACCCAAACATCATCCCCTACAACACAAATTCTATTTGAGTCTTCAAGAAGGGGTAATTATTTATTTACCACAAAGGATGTTCATCTTTGTACAGATGAAAGTCCTGTATCTAACAATCTAGGAATTGATCCAAATAAGACTTCAAGAGAATTGGTAGGACACAGTACAAATAAGGAAAGATCTTCCATCTCTAATGAAGAGAAATTTGATAAGAGATCAGCTTCTGATGATGCTTCGATCTTGAAATCCAATTGCAGCAATTTTTCCACCAACGATGGAGTTAGGACTATGTTGATATCTCCTCAAGGAAATATTATTACTTCATGCAATTTTCAAGTCAGCAACACCAACAACACAGTTGGATGCAAATCTCTATTGCTCAAATTAAAGATTGCTCAAGATGAAGAAATCAAATTCCTTCACATCAAAGGAGATGCTAAGCTGATAGTTTGTCAAGAGTTTGATGTAGAAAATCCAATCATATGCTAGACTAAACTAGAAGAACAATCAATTATGGTAATGGACCATGCTGCTACAAATCAAAATCAGGCAAAGGAATCCTTCACCAAGAGAGCAAGGAGTTATGGTTTCCAATTTGAAGACCACCTCCTGCCATGGGGCAAGAAGAAGAAAAAGCCAAGGGGAAGATGTAGAAAATTGGTTTCTTGGTGGAGAACTCCATTTTCCCGTCACCATTTCTGGGGGAAAAATGTCTTCTTACTGGTTTATCAGAATAGAGCACTCTTTTCACTGTCTCCTAAGAAGCAACATCTGAAATACTTCAATTTTTGAAGTATCAAATCATTTTATCTATATATATGTATATTTGTATAGTTTTTAATTTTGTTTTGTTTTGTTTGTTTTCTTTTTTTGATGCCTTTCATTTCTGGGTAGCATGACTCCATAACCCAATGGTACACATGAAGACACTGGAGATTCTAGATTCTACTCCCTTCAATTCTTTTTGCAATTGATAGAAGTTCCCCAACTGGAGCCAGCTGTTGTCCCCTAAAAATATCACTCATTTTTGGGACAACATTTGAACTATTTTGGTCCTATAGACCAAAATTGTCTCTTCCCTTTTCAAAATTTGTCCTAGGCATTTTGATTCCTCATTTTCCAAGCTTCTCAAAAATCTATGGACTCTGTAGGCTTGAATCTATGGACTCTGCAGGCTTGAATCTACAGACTCTACAGGCTTAAATCTATGGACTCAACAGGAAAAGAAGTTCAACGGGCTTCACAGGTTCTATAGGCGGGTTCAACTAAAAGAATTAGTTTCTAACACTTGGTCATTTTTAGGATTGGTTCAGTGCCTTGGTTCAATCAAAAATCTCCATCGGCAAGCATCTAAGCAAAGAAGGCTTGAACCGTTGAACCATTGAACCACTTTGGTTCAAAGGTTCAACGAGTTCAAAGTTCAAAAGGTTCAACACTTTTAGTTCAATGGTGGGTTAAATCAAAGGAATGGTTCAATGGCTTGGTTCAACCAAGTAGTTCAACACTTTGTTTCACTCAGGTGGTTCATCTGCTTTGTTTCAACACTTTGGTTCAATCAAATGGCTCGTCAATCAGTTCAAGGCTTCATTTGAACCATTGAACTAAAGCTTGGTTCAATGCTTCGGTTCATCGACTTGGTTCAACGGAGTGGTTCATCAACTTGGTTCAATGAAGTGGTTCATCGACTTGGTTCATCTACTCAGTTCAAAGGCTTGGTTCAATGTTGCAGTTCATTTGATTGGTTCATCGGCTTGAACCATCAGCTTGAACCATTTTGGTTCAAAGCTTGGTTCAACAGATTGGTTCAATGAAGTGGTTCAACCAAGTGGTTCAACATTTGGTTCAACCAAGTGGTTCAATCAAATGGTTCAATAGTTGGTTCATCACCTTGGTTCAAAAGAGTGGTTCAAAGGAACGGTTCAAATGCAAAAGTTGAAGAGATCTTCCTGAAGGACAAGTGCCCTTGTAGAGGGCACTTGGTCAACAAAAGTAACCTTCGTAAGGGTCATTTTCAAAGAAGGCTGCAAAGGTAAATTCTTTCAAAATTTTTTTTAAGGTAGACAAAGCCATTATTCTTTTAGACTTTTGTTTGAAGGAATTCCTTCAGATAAAAAGTCTGAAAGAATTCAGACAGGCCACGAGAAGAAAGCCTGAAGGAGTTTTTCAAAGCTGAAGAACAAAATGATAATTCTCGTGGAATTTTTGTTCACAAGAATTTGTTCACAAACTTTTTGTCTGAGGGAAAAGCTGTGGGAAGAAATCTCGAAGGTATTCACAAAGAAGAAAAGGCAAGGAGACAAAACAATTTTGTGGACTTTTTGTCCGCGGAAAATTTTTGTGGACTTTTTGTCTGCAGGAATTTGTTCACGGAGAAAGCCTGAGAAACAATCTGCAAGAAAGCCCACAAAAGCCTTCTAAGGAAAATGCCACCGAAGGACCCCAAAGGGTAGGTGCCCTTGCAGGGGACTCTTGGTTGCCAAATTGAAGGACACTTCCTGAAGCCAAAAGGTCATCTTCCCTTCAAGAAGACATGAAACAAGAAATCCGAAGGAAGAACTCAGCTACCCACTAGAAGAAAGAAGCTTGAAGGCCATTTGAAGACCGCCTGAAGGGTAGATACCCTTACAGGGGGCTCTTCCTGACCCAAAGTGGATCATTTCTTAAGGCTCAAAAGGGCAAGTTCTTTTCGAGAAAGTGCCAAATAGAAAAGCCGAATAAGGACCAAGGGATGACGCGCTTGAAGACGTCAAATTCAAGACAGTGAACTAGCCATTTGAAACATAGTGACAGGCATCTGAATGTCAATTTTAAAGCTCATGAAATAGCTGTTGATCCTTTGAATCTATAGACCCGAATGCATTCACAAGCTTTAAGGCCAAGGCTAGCAAAAAAGAGATTAAAGAATAGAACAACAAATTGAATCCAAGACCTGATTCAATTAACCAAAAAAGGAGGAATGATGAAGGAAGGATCATATCACCAGGTGGACATTGAAAGTTGCAAACTTTCAATAAGCATAACTTGTTTCTCTGCATTAAGAAAAACAAATGGGTAGATGCCCCTAATTTCTAGCCTGTCTTCCTAACATTTTTCAACGTAACATGATGTGTTATTGTTCCCAAGTCCTTCTTGAAGAGGCTATATAAGGGACTATCTTTTATTGTAAATGTATCTCTTTTTGACAATCAGAATGAAACTCTGCCCAAACTGAAAGGCATTTCTAAGACTTTGAGCTCAGTTTGTTGATCATATTTTATTATTGGAATAAGAAAGCAAGTGACTTTTCAGACTTTGTGCTGTGATATCTTTGTTGTTGGGGAAACTATTCTTATGTCTTTTTCCTTGATATATCTTATGTTCTTTTAATTCAACAAGCAGAATTAATGACAGTAGTCAGGAAGCTATCTTAAAGAGTCAATTGTGGAGAGACTTTGTGCCCCCATAATTGCCTTTAGTGTGTTTTCTTTTCATTTCTGTGTAAAGGACCTTGGGATGACTTTGTGCCCTCATTGTCCTTCGTATCTTACTCTTGAACAATTCAGGTGGAGACTTTGTGCTGCATCTTGATTTGCTGGTTACTACATCTTTTGCTACATTTTGCTGTTACTACCTGGAGTATTCTTGTGGCTTGCTGAATAGTATTTGTAAAAGAAGAGGAGTGCTTTCTATCATTTCCCTTGAGTTTTTCCTTTAATCCATATGCATCATCTCTGAAAAAAGAGAGATGGATGGTTTGTCCTACACTTGAGTATTATGTTTTGTATATATATATATATATATATATATATAGCATACCTATAGGGAACCTCCACTTGATGAGAGGAGAGATCAGTGCCCTTCTGATGTGGTAAACCTACACATTTGGATGACTAATCTTCCTGCTTTGGCTGATCAGAACTATTTTTTTTATCAGTACGCTAATCGACAAAATATTCAACCAACAAAGCCTAAGGTTATAATCAAGCCTAAAAGGATCCTAAAGGATATTTAGTCTTGTGAGAGCATAGAGATCTATAAATCTCTTGAGTTTGTGTTGTTTTAGTGACCTATGGAAAAGGGTGACTCCATTAGGCTTTATGGAGACACTCTTTAGTTAGAATAAGTATGGTGGATGCTTGGTGTGAGGGGGAGCTATTCAGGTTGTTCATAAGCTATAAGTGTAGTTGTTGACAAACATATAATAAGTAAGCAAAGTTCTATGTTTCTAGTAGTTGGTGGTTGAGCATGACTTATTTTATAGATGGTTTGAGAATCCTATTGATTATTTTGGTGATCTCAAATTATGAAGATAAAGGTGGAATTACTATTTCTTCAGTTGATATCAAAATTTTGGTAGCTTGGTATGTAAACTTGAGGTTCATAGTTCATTTGAAGACTATGCTTGGTCTAAGAGGGAGCTGGGTAGCTCTAAGTTATTTTATAGTTTCTGAGAGTAGTTACCAAAGAGGGAGAATGAGTGGTTATAGAAGTTATAGTGTGTATGACCCTTTGTCATTAATTTACAAGGGGGAGAAATTTTAAGAAGGAAGATTGACTAGATTGGGGGAGATGAGAATGATCATATTGAAGAATGTTTTGCCATCAATGACAAAAGGGGAGTTTGTTGCAATGTTATTATCATTAATGTCAAAAGGGTGAATATTGTGAATGTGCATGGTGAATGATCATTGAGGTATGTGAAAAGGTGATTTTTTAGTTTTCATTGATGTCACTGAGATTTTCATTAATGGCATTCAATTTTTTATTACATCTTGTGAGTTTTGATTGTCACAAAGAGGTATGATGGTCAAGTGAGCATTGAAGCATGGTTATGAAGCTATAGGTCTGCATGAGGTAATGAGAGAATGTTTATTATAGATACATTATTAAAATGGTGTGAGAGTGATATCTAAAGATTATTATTTTTTTGATATCATTGAGGTAAGCATGTTGGAGTACTAGTTCATGAGTACACGGTGTCTTGAGAAGCCTAATCTTAACCCTGTGAGATGGTGTGCAAAGTGAAGTTTGGTGAAGTAAGTGAGAAAAATATTTTTATAGGTTATTTTTAATTTCTTGATAATTTAATTAAAGTTTAGATACTTTTAGAAGTGTTTCAAGGTCAGTTTTTAAGTTTCAAGTACTTAAGAAGCCTAGTCATGACACTAGTCATGGCATGTAAAGTCTTTCTGAGAAGGTATGAGTATGGTGACTTGGTAATATGGATTAACATAGGAATGATAGGTTGTATGAGATTTATTGATCATGTTTATGAGGTGTAGAGTGAATTTATAGTGGCATCAAGGTGTGTTTATAGGTCTAATGTAGTATAAAACCATGATGTAGAGAGAGAGTATGGCCTAATGGGGTATGAGGTTATATTTACAAGAAAATTATCAAAATGTGAGTGTTTTTATAATTATTTAATGTTTTTTAAAGTATTTTAAACAATTTTTAGGTCATGGTTTGTAGGAAAAGTCATGAAAATGTGTTTTGAGGTCTCTTGAGTGTGCAAAATATAGGGTTCTCAACTAGAGAAGGATTTTATTGTGCTTATTATGTAATAATTTTTTTGAATGGGAACATAAGATATTAATGGTATATGGGGAAGTTTCCTATCTTAAAATTATAGGCATTATTTTTTTTATTGAGGGGATATGCTTTATGAATGTTCGTTAAGAGTGAAAACATGTTTAAACCCTCTTCGAACTATAATAAAGTCCTAGTGTTGAAGATGTTACTCAAAAGTGTTAAATATGGATTGGTATGATCAGGAAATCTATTTTATATTTTATTATAATCTTCTAGGTACCTCCATGTGGTATTGGTTAGAGTGAGGAGATAGAAAATGTTGAGTTATAGGCTTATTTTTAAGGAATTTATTGTAGTAGTCAAAGTTAACCAAGTCAAAGTAAGAAAATGGATGGGGGAAGAAGTTAGAGACTCATTTTTTATGTAAATTAAAGTTTTTGATATTTTTTAGTCCTAAATTTTTCTAAATTGGTCATCCAAGTTAGCTAGTCACTAACAGGCCTAATGATGTAAATAGTGAAAAACCTAGGCAATAGTGAGAATATGATTAAGAATGTGTTATCATGATAAGATGATGAAAAAAATTACTTTGATATGTTTTTAAATTATATTAATTTATTTTAATTTATTTTATAATTTTTGGAGGTTAGTTAATATAGTGAAAAAGTTGCTCACAAGTTGACCTATCTAGTTCAGATGAGACAATGAGATATAAGGTCATGAGATTGGTTTGTAAGACTAATATTTACCATTTTACCATATTATATTTTTATATAATAATTTTATAATTATATAATAGGATAATATATATGCATAATAATTTATTTAATATTTATATACATATTTTTTAGGTCTAAGTCACAATGACTAGTCTTTGAGGAAAATTGGTAGTTCTGAGTGAGTGAGTTGCAGAGGTGTTTTTAAAGATCTATGCCATGATTTAAATTATATAATAAATATGGTGATGTTTTTTTGAATTTAAATTATTTTTAAAATTATTTAAGTTAGTATAAGAGGTTGAAAATTTGAATCCAAAATGATTTGTCTATTTCAAGCAGGACTGTGTGAGATAAGGTCAAGAGATTGGTTTGTAAGACTAATGTTTGATATTAGAGATTATAGTTTTTATGATTGAGGTTGTCTTGAAGATGATGTATAATATTTTTAATGTATTTATAAACATTTAAAGTTCCATTTTATGTGTTTATGTCAAGTATTTTCTGATTGGCTTTTGACAATCCTGGTAGTTCTAAGTGAGCATACTGAAGAGTGAGTTTAAGCCTTTTTACCTTGAGTTGAAGTGTTTCAAGGATGTGGTGATGAAATTTAAGTCATATGTAATATATATATTCAAATTTTTTAAATCATTTTTGAGTTTCTTAAGTGATTTTGAACTTTAGTATTGAAGGGCATATTTTTGGTGTACATAGGCCTAATAAGACTGAGTACTAATGAGAGCTATTAAGGAATGGTATATATACAAGGCAGTTTTAGGCCTATTTGTGAATGCTTTGAGAATAAAATTAAATAAAAAATTATTAAGTATAATGAGGTATTTTATAATATCATAATAGTGTATAAAATCTTTAATGAATATTTTATAATGTGTCTGCATATGAATATTAAGGTCATATGACCTAATCAGTCTTGAAGAGACCTAGTTGAGCAAAGAGGCCTAGAAGGCAGTTTGAGAGGGATAAGAGTGTGAAGAGATAAATAAGTGATAATCATATATAATGTGAGAAAAATATGTTATTAAGGTGATAAAATAAATTAGGTGGATGAATTGGTGCTGATTGATCTACGGGATTGGTGCTTCCTTGCAAGTGGGTGTTTGCTAAAGCCTAGTCAAGTGGGTGCTTGGATATTTGGGGTTAATGTGTCACTAAAATTAATTTTTTTCTTATATTAATGTATTAAATCTATATATATTAGTGGGTTTTATTCCCCTTAAGGGTTTCCCACATATATGATGTGTTCTTGTGTTTCATGCTTATGTGGATAAGTGTATATGTTTTTTTGAATGGGTTATGATTGCTTAAGGGAAATCAAATGAAAGGGTTTTTAAGATTGATTCACCCCCACAACCCCCCCTAATTCCTTATATTTATAATATATAACACCCAATATAACACACATCAATGGTCACACAATGTAAAAATAATCAATAGCCACTCTTAGAGGCACATAATGTCATGCATAAAAATATTACACAATGAAATAATCAATAAATGATCACACCATGTAACAATCATAAAATTCAAACATGAATATAAAAAATAATGCTAGTCTTAACAAGAAATATATGTCATCATCACACAAAAAATTATAATATCCATAGAATATACAACTACAAATAATATACATAAGATCAAGTCATGTAAATATAGTCTAAGTAGATTAATATGATCAATGGAATGGTCATGTGAACATATAACCTTTATAAGTGTACTAAGATATCCCTAGTGTAGGTATGCCCCTAATGTAAAAAGGTAGCACCTGGGTGTAAGGAATGTCATACATATGTATGTCCATGTATCATATGTAACCTGTATGTCCTGCATCTCATTCATGTATATAATCAAAATCATGTGTAAAAAATAGATATCTACTATACCATGTATAAATGATCAATAACTTACATCAATCATGTAACTTAAAAAACATGTCATGCATAGGTCTTGATTTTTTTTCATACATACATATACATATACATATACATACATACATACATACATACATACATACATACATACATATATATATATATATATATATATATATATATATATATATATATATATATATATATATATATGTATGTATGTATGTATGTATGTATGTATGTATGTATGTATGTATGTATGTATGTATGAAAAACAATTAAGACCTATGCATGACATGTTTTTTAAGTTACATGATTTATGTAAGTTATCGATAATTTATACATGGTATAATAGATATCTATTTTTTACACATGATTTTGATTATATACATGAAAAAATGAGGTATGCCCCTAATGTAAAAAGGTAGCACCTGGGTGTAAGGAATGTCATACATATGTATGTCCATGTATCATATGTAACCTATATGTCCTGCATCTCATTCATGTATATAGTCAAAATCAAGACCTATGCATGACATGTTTTTTGAGTTACATGATTGATGTAAGTTATCGATCATTTATACATGGTATAGTAGATATCTATTTTTTACACATGATTTTGATTATACACATGAATAAATTATTATATATATATATATATATTGATATGTTAATACTAACCAATTTTACCATCAATGGGATGCTCACATGTAGGACTTTGATCAATCAAGGTGAATGTCACCTAATGTGGGTGAGTAGTAACATAAATATCTATATAGGAATATTAAAATTTATCATGTGCTGTAACATATCTATTATTATCATCATATCCCATAAAATCTTGTGTATGTTATATAGATATAGAAAACACATTAAACTATGAATTATGTTGTTCATGGAAAATTAGAAGACCATGTTCACTATTGAACATGAGAACCAACTTGTAGAAATAACTTAGGACATGATGGACTAGCCAATATTTATGATTGAATATGATACTCATATGGAATACTTATAAATGTCACCATTTGGTTGTTATATATATACTTCATAAATAAATATATGTAATATGGTAATGCATGAATCTTACGTATACATGAAAGTCCTATTAACATGTTAAATGCCTTCATATTGGGAAGAAATAAGATTAAAGTGGAAAATACTATAGGTCATACCATAAATGGTAATACGATGCTTCCAATAGGGGTTTGTCTCATTCCATTTAATAATTTCACTATATTTGTTTTACCAATTATATATTCACATCTAAATGCAAGACTAGTAAATGGTGTCATAATGCAAACATTTTCACTTGACCCATTATCCACCATGATATTATGTATATGTTGTGAGTCAATGCAAGTGAACACAAAAAATTTCACATTAATAGAATCATCATCAACAATCTCATCCTCATAAAATGTAATATTAGGTCTATGTGTCTGTGTATCTTTAAGTATACTAATAAGACCACCAAAAGGATTTTACTTTTATTTAGTCCGTGAAGCATAAAAATTAAGAGGAGAACATATTATATAAGTCATGTACACCAAAACACTATTCCTAGTTTATTTTACTACATGATTTGGAAAAATGATTGAAAATTATGTTCAACTTTGTATTCCCATCAGGTTGTGCCATTGAATCATTTGTATATGTGATAATATCATTGATATAAATAATATTTTCATCAATTATATCCTATATTTTATGTTTTCACTTGAAACATTTATTTTTAGAGTGTCCCATGCATATGCGATAATCACACTATGCACTAAAGTTGAACCCCTTATTGTAGACACTCATTTTTGTCCACTTTTATGACTCAATTGGGATTTAGACAAATTTATATCAAATGATGCAATATAGGCCTATAAATCACTTGGATTTCTCAAATTCATTTTTAAAATGGATTTAATCATGTAGAAACATGTCGAGGCTTGCTTAGTTAGGGTATTACCCTGTCTGCACCCATAACCTAGCTTGGATTTAACCCTAGTCAAATTATGATCTAGTAATTTGTCATTATTGGCCTATTGATCTATTTATGAAAAATATTTAAAATAATTACCAAAAACCAAAAACCCTAAGAAATATTAATTAAAAATCAAATCTCAATTAGTTTAGTTAAGTAAAAATTCCAAGTTGAATTAGAGAATTACATTTATCTAAAAAATATTTTTTTTAGTTAACATGAGGTCAAAGTGAATGGAGCTAATAAAATGTTTTATTAATTCCTAAAATTCAATAAAATTTGAGTCATAACCTCATAAATATATTTGATGAGTTGTCAATCCTTCATGATTACTTTGACATAACCTAGGGTTAACCTAAACTCAACCCAGGTTATTTTAGACTCAACCAAAGTTAGAACTAAACCTAACCTCCCTAGGGTTAGATTTATTTTTAAGACCTATAAATACAAGTTTCTTCACTCTACCCAAGAAAGCTTTTATGTGTAAGGTTATTCTGTAGGAATGCCTTTGAGAAGTCATCAAAGTAATGTTATAATACCAAATTGATATCAATAAAATTCACACCAAGCTAAGAAAAACCAATAAAAGACACATATGTTCTTAGATAAGTGCTTCAAAGATGGATAATACATTAATCAAAGTCTCTAATTCCATAATCTGAGTAAGAACATCTTCTATGCCAATAAGTGAACACTATTTTTGACAAGGGATGTAACATTATTGTACATTTTTATCTCTTATTTGTAGTTTTGTTCATTATGTTATGTTAAAATTAGTACTTAGGCAAGAGTGGTTTAGTCTCATTTCATTATTATACATGATTTTTTTGAGATTCACTAATAAGGAACTAATGACATTTGTATGCTCTTCATATTCCTAAAGATACATAATGGCATGTCCAATGGTACCACACACCCCATATAGACTAGATAAATGATGTGGAACCTTTAAAATTCATAAAAAGAGAACTCCAATATTCAAGTTTAGAATTTTATGCTCAAAATTATCATCATTTTATTATGTTACTAATAGATGACTTTGCCTTGTATAATGATGACTTTACCTATTCTGACCTCTATTTGTGATCTTTTATTTTGTATAAATTGTGACTTCGCAATGATGACTTCAATAGAAATAGTGACATTACTTTGTATTGAAAATGATAAAATTGAATTGTGTTAAATTAACCATTCTATGTAAATGATGATATTGATGAATGCAAACAATGGATTTGATCCTGCATATCAACATCTTTGTAAGGTATATTTACTCATGATTTTGTGAATTTACCCTATTTTAAGCTATATTCAATGAATTCACTTAGAATAATTAGTGATTTTACCCTTGTCTAGTGGTGACTTTGATAGATACCTATTTTTTCTATTTATTCCACAGAGAAATCAGTGACTTCACTCTATTGTAGAATTGATGACTTCACTCTGTTGTAGAATCAATGACTTTACTCTTTTGAAGAATCAATGACTTTAATTTATTTAAACTAGAAACTTGAGAGTTGAAAATGAAAAGTTATTTGTTGGTTTGATTTTTTCATAAAGACAAGAGAACCCCTAATGTTTTTACAAGAACGTAAGTGGATAAAGAGGACTAAAAACTTCAAAATTTTCATATACACTTCCATTTTAATGTTTAAAATTGACCTAACACAACTTATCTTTTCATATTTCAATTTTACAAGAGCAAATAAGGCTAAGGGGCTAACAATTCATTCACATCTGATTTGGTGATTTTAAAATGAACATTCACTTTAGCTTAGAGATTTTAAGAGCTTCTTTTTTTTGTTTAATAGTTAGCTTGAAAGTTATTAGATTAAATTATATGTGGCAAACCAATGTTGTGTCTATGCTCTCCCCCAATCCACTTTAGGAAACTTGAGTGATCAAAAGTACTTTGTTTATTACTTTTTTATTTATCCTAAAATGGAAGAAATGTCACATATGCTCTCATCAATATTTGAGTGACTTGGGTGACCCATAAATAACCTCTAAATTTCTTCCAATTTTAATTCATTTATTTTTTTGCATTGGTTTGTGGGCGAGAGATCATCACCTCCTCATAAGTTATTTAGGGGTGTGTTGTCATGGGGTTTTATCTCCTAGCATAATAATAACCCAAATCCATAGTGGGGTATATAAATTAGGCATGTGATATTGGGATATAATAATGTATGATCGGTTAGACTTCCAATCCTAACAAAAATTTAGATTAGTTCACACTAAACACCAGACTTCATTAAGTAATACATGGTTGAAGTCATTGTGAAAAAGACTAGGCCTTTGCATAACAAATTAGTGAGTTTGAATCTAATTGACATGATGTACCCTTGTATTATCCACACTTTGGACCATTTAGATCATTTTGAAACTTATAATAGAATATCTTGCCAAATGCTTAGTGTTTCACACTCTAAGTTCATGCCATGTACCGATGATTGAGAGATAAAGTGGGGATTAAAAAACCTACCTACATGTTCTCTAACTTCTAGATTAACACTTAATTCCTTTTGAACATTGGAAAATCAGTGGAAACTTTGGTAGAAGGTATGCATACCTTGTAAGTTTTAGGGATAGGATGCACACTTAATGATTTTTTTATTTTCTTTTATTAACATGTGTGTTTGGGTTTAAAATTGTTTGTATTATAACGTTAAAATGAGTCTAAAATGTCATGTATTTCACACCATTTTTAACCAAGAGATGTTAATCTACCCATTTTGTTTCAAACTTTTGCCTTGGTGTTTTCTCCAAAACCATTTGTGTACCACTTATTTAATGGAGAATTTTTACGTTATTGATTTTGTTTCAAACATTTGCCTTTGATTTTATTCCAAAACTATTATTATACCATTTTATTTGAAGGATCATTGTTACATTGCCAAAATGGTTTCTAAAAATTACCTTATTTGAAACCAGTTTCCAAAACCATTCATAACTTTTGTTTCAAAATGGGTGATTATACTACCCATTTTAGTCTAACCTATTTACCTTAAAAAATCTGAGTCTTTTACATTAATTTTGAAATTAAATATTTCAAAGTTTAGATCCTAAACCAATTAGTTCTACATCAAAACATCATCTAATTTGGGCTTAGGTGGTCTACATTTTGTATTTGGATTGTGATACTTGATTTGATTTATTATTTGGTCTAAAGACTCCTTACCTATACTTAGTGGTTGTTTAATATTGTGTGCCCTTTTTTAGCATCCTTTATACCAAGATTTATTGTTAAGTGCCTTGTTTAGATTGACCTTTATTTCCAATTCTAGCTTTGTGTTGTTTGACCAAAGACCTAACACTTTTTCCTTTTTATTGTTTAAACTAGATCATGATTGTTCTACCTTGTTTATACAACTTTGTCATTTATTTAAACCACCTTTGGGCAAATTAGTACCTTTGTTAGAATGGTTTCACATTTCTATTGTACCTTTGCCTTAGACATAGTTTAGTTATTTCACATTTAAGCCTCTTTTATAGATCTAAAGGTTATTTTATTCATACCTCAGTTGTTTTCAAAATTTAGACCTTGTTTTTTTAAGAGACCTTAGTCATAGATCTGAACATGCCTTGATATACACGTATTGGGACTATGTACAATCTAGACTATGAAAACTTTATTACTAATGACCCCTTTTTTGAAGATCTATATGGTGATGATATAGCATATGAGATGGATCCATATCCTTCTTATAATATTCCAAATGTTGAATAAGGGAAAAACCCACTAAGATAGTACTTGGTGAATGCACCACCCTATCCAGACCAAGAACAAGAGCAAACAACACAATTGTAGACACAAAAATTGTGTCTACTCCTTGGTCGACTCCCCCCTTGGTTCCCTTGGTCCACTTCTAAAAATTCCTAACCCACACACTTATTAATTTAAAATAAGTTACCTATTTTAAATTAATAACACCACCCTTGACACCTCACCCATGACACATCACCCTTGACACCTCACCCTGGGATTCCTCACCCTTGGATACCCTCATTCATTACCCTATGACTAATCATTCCAACTCTCTCACTAATCCCCATGACTATTAAACCCACCTTCGACCGTTTAACCACAACCACTAAACTCGACAGATGGAGGAATGGGCAAAAGGCTAAAAATAGCCTTTTTACCCATCTTCTAGCTGCCGACGTCAGTTACTCATCGGTCGATGCCGGTGGGATCACCGATGTCAGTTTCTTAAAACCCACTTGCAAGCCGAATGGAAAACTAATCATAGAACCGAATGCAAATTCTCTTACACCCAAAATTTGACACCTCTCTCTCTCTCTCTCTCTCTCTCCCAGACACATGCCAAGCATTCACAGGCTAAGAGAACTCTGCATCAGTCACTCCACCCTTGATTAAAACATTACAGGAAGTCTTCTACATCAGCCACATCAGTAATAAGTCTTCTACACTCCTTCAGCAAGAAAGAGCTAAGTATTCTTCTTCTATTTCATTTCAATCATTTAGATTATATCAGCAATCAGTTTTCTATTCATTGCTTCTAAATAACATTATCAACCAGACCTAGATATCAACCAGACCAGACCTGAATTTCTTCTTGGAGAGGCTAAGAGGCCTTCCCCATATCCTTACCCTTTTTGACAACCTATCCTCTACCCCTTGTCCCTCCTAAGACCCTGTCTATTGCCCTGCAGCCCTACATAGACTCTCTGACTACCACAGACCACTCTGTCGACCTAAGACACAACCTGAGACCCATCCAAAAGTCTATTTCCCCCACCGACATTGGCAGACTAACCGATGTCGGCAACTTTACCAACTGACGCTGGCATAACCATCGATGTCAGTGACTGTGATAGATCGATAGCAGGTACGCATTGTTTCTATTTCTCTTGCTTAGTCTTTCATTATTATTTTGATCCGACATTCTTTTTATCAACAAGTGGACTGTCATCCCTTAAGGAAGTCTTTGCACTTTTAAGACTGAGCTTTGCTTGGCATTCCACCTTATATCTATCTAACATTTTTTGTGCTTGAGTCTTTCTCTCTATAGGTGTCATCCTCCATAGCCAAAGAGGAGTCCCTTAAATCGTCTGGATACGGTGCGCAAACTTCATCTAGGTATCATCTAACCCCTGACCATTATCATAGTTTCTTTCATCTTTTGAATGTGAAAAAGCGAAAAATAGTTAGAAACATTCTGGCATGCTCGGTGGGACCTTGGAATTTTCCTTGGGTTCATTTCTTCTAAAACAAACTTTCATATAGATACATTAGGGAATTTTCTCTCCTAGTATCCTTCTTCTTTCTTTTTCTTTCAAAAAGGAACCATAAGCACAAGTTAAAAAGAACTTTTTCTTTTTTCTTCTTGTCATTTCCTTCTTGCATCTTAGAGTAGTGAAGTTCATACTCTTCACCTTTTCCATACTTGTTTGCATCCAAACACACATTTCAATTTGGGCTTAAAATCTATTGCATTTCATTTCTGCCTGAATGCATACTTAGCTCTCACATCTAGTAATTAAAAATGCATTATGAATAAAGCGTAGTCCACATATGTTACACAACCTAACCACTTTCAAAAAATCAAACATCTAAACATACCTAAGACAAGGTCCAACTAGGATTTCATCTCCTAGAAGATACCTTACCCTTCCTGGTAATCCTACTTGGACTTCACTACCAAGGGGAGAACCCACTCTATTCTCTAGCAAAGTATAAAATCTAGGGGAAGTATATACTGGCTAAGCGACCCAACTTATCTCTAGGCTCGTGAAGTGAGGGGAGCTTGGTCCTTAGCACCAAGCCACGTACAAAACCTAATACAGATCTTGAGCACCAAAACTAACCCGAAACCAGCTTTAGACTGCCTCTTTTAGGACCCATTCTAAAAGCCCAACATCCCAAACACACTCTTTTAAGGCATAAGCCAACAAGACTCTAAAACTTATTCTTAGGAATTTAACGTTTAGAGGCTGCTTGTCTTCATCTATTTTTTTGTTTGTATCTAATTTTTAAAGTTGGTGAGGTCGCATTTTGAGATCTAAGAACAACTCATAACTTTCTTCTTTCTTCCAAAAACTTTCAGTTTCTAGAAATACACAATAACCGACATCATTTTTCCAACCAATGCTGGCAACCTATATTCACTAACATCAGTCATCTGACTGACATCGGCAACTTTATTCACCGACATCAGTTTTTCTACTGACGTCGGTCGTTGTCAAAAATTTTCTTCTCAAATAGCAAGCTAAAAACCTGACTCTTTTACTGTTAAAAACACATTCTGAGTTTCTAAAATAGAAGAAACACAGTTTTTGGAACTTGAACCTTTTCTCCTTGGATGGTTTTGACACGTAGTCAAACCAAAACTCTTGTTGACCATGCAAGGCAACAATCACTTCCACCTTCGCCTTTCATATCAAGTCCCCTAATGGAGTGTACTTCAGACGCTAAATATTCTCTTGTCTAGTAAACCCTTGATCAATCTCCAATTATTCCTGAAGGGGATCAAAATTTTGAGAGATTCCTTGACCATAACATCAAGGCTCTCCAACACTATCTCGCTAAGGGCCAAACGTGAGACTCTTCAATTTAACCAAGTTCATCACACTTGCAGAACTTGATTGTCTCAACTCCACACACTCTTGTGCCTATAAACATGGGAGTGACTACCCATCCTTTTACCAATGTGCCATTTAACCACCTTTGGTGGTATCTAGTCATCTTATGCCCTCCAACTTCATGACACACGCCCCCTTGACCTCAACATTAGTCCCTATGACTAGTTACCAATATGTTGTGCCTATACAGGTGCAACCAACTACGTCATATGCCCCTCCTCACACCTTCCAAGATCCCTACAACCTAGGGGGTACCTCACCTACAAATCCATCAACTGATCTAATCAAGATGTTGATGGATAAGATGTCTAATCTTGAGACATCTATTTTTGGTTCCAAAAATGTTCTCTCATATGAACAAATCTATAATGAGCCCATTTCTCCTTTAGTCCCAATTCGACCAGATCTAAGTCAGTGGGAAATCCCCAAGTTTACTCATTTTTAGAGTAAAGAGGACCCACAGCAACATCTACGAGTTTTTAGACACGCTTGTTACCTTATAGCACATGATGATGCATTGTTGCTATGCACATTTCCCATGTCGCTTTCTGGTGCTGCCTTTGATTGGTATAGCTCCTTTACCAGTCACTCTATCTTTTATTTCACTCAACTCACCCAACTATTTCTCGACCACTTTTCAATTAACATAACTAAAAAGGTCTCCATCATTGACCTATATTCTATCAGACAATTTGACAATGAATCCATACCTGATTTTGTTGCTCGTTAGAGAGGCTTAATCAACCAACTCTCCTTTTCTTTACCTCAACCTGAGCTCATAGAGCTATTTTCAAAAGCATGTGCCAAACACATCTCATCTACCTTGTGGGTCTAAACATTCCGCACATTTGACGAAGCTTTCACCATGGCTAGGAAGTTTGAACTCCGTGCGGTCGAAGAGGACAAGGTCACATTGCGTAGTAAAAATACTAACGCAAAATCCAATGACCCTTCTTCATCCAAACCTTCTTCTTCATATTCCAAGTCCAAGGGATTGGCAAATTCTGTAGTTGTTAGACCATGATCTTTGACAATGACCAACCAATCTCAACCTTCCACATCACAAAGCATCACCAAAAAATTCCAACAACGATACATACATCATCAATACACTCCAATAGGAGAGTCATACGCTTCCGTGTTGGATAAACTAGTCAAGCAGGGGGTCCTCAATCTCCCTCAAATCTGACCACCTCAATTTGACCCCTCAAAAGCCATCCCTACATGGTATAGGGAAAATGACTTCTGCAATTATCACCGTGTCAAAGACCATGACATAAGCAACTACAAAACCTTCAAAAACATTGTCCAAGACATGTTAGATAAAGGTGATCTTTTCTTGGATAACCCAAACGCATCGCCTAACCAAAACATAGGCATCTTTAGACAACCTTTCCCTAATCATCCCCCTAGTCAAAATAACATTCAGACCATGGCCGATGACCCTCAAGAGCGTAATATACGCATAGTCAACACGGTCTTTCCGGTCATTCCTAACCAACCTCTCCCACAGTCTGAAGAGGTTAGTAAACCTATTAGTCCACCATAGGTAGAAAAGCCTTCTTCACCTTTTCCTCCACCATGGGTAGAAGAACCTTCTTCTCCTATTTGTCCTCCACCAATAGAGGATATTCCTCTATCCAGCCCTCTTTCACATGAAGGAGAGTCAACTTTGAATTCTCCCATATTAGAGGATGTTTTGGTGACTCCAATGCCGATAGCCTCACCTTCATCCTTCTTATCATCAATGGGGGATCATGCTTTCCCCGCTCCTCAACCACACGCCGAAGCCATCACCATCCCTACGCTCTGCCCTCTCAAACAACCATAATCCCCAATCCCTTCTCCATCGAAAGAGGAACTCATCACCTCACCTACTTCAGTCGAAGAAGATCCAGTGAGGGTAGACTTGAACCTTACCCCCCACAATAGTAGTCCTCGCACCCAACCAAAGAAGGCTATTAAACCACATCGGAGAACTCCTCCTCCACCATCATCACTGCCCTCCATTTTGGGCCCTCATCCATCCACCTTAAAAGGAGTTTTTCCTACTCCAACACCTATCAACAACAAGTTGCCTCCATTACTCCCTTTACCCAACAAAAACAAATCACCTCCATTACTACCAACACCTAAAAAAAACATACCTCCTTCAAAACATCCAATGCCTCCTACCACGAAAGTGTCATCTATGCATCTGGCCACACCGCCAAACAAAAGGATGGTATAAAACACTCCCTCAACAACGTCTAAATAGAAGTTGTCAACTTTTACTCCAACACAACATGCAAACCCATTAGCAGGTTCTTATACCTTGCTGTTATGCCAATTGTTACAATCCTCTAACATTACTCTTATGCCTATTAAGCCATACCAACCTCTCAGACCAAAACCATCTTGGTTTGATGACACTAAAATTTGTGTGTATCATCGCACACCTGGGCATGACACTGAGCATTGCTGCACTCTCAAGGTTGTCATCCATCAACACTTGAAAAAGGGCACTCTTCTCATTAAGGACCCTTTTGATAAATCTCCAACACTGTCTAATGTCTCCCAAACTTCTTCACCTTCACACTCTCAAGTCTCAGATCAAAACCATCTTGGTTTGATGACACTAAATTTTGTGCATATCATCACACACTTGGACATGACACTAAGCGTTGTTGTGCTCTTAAGGTTATCTTTCATCAATACCTAAAAAAGGACACCCTTTTCCTTAAGGATCCTCTCGACCACCTTTTCGACAAACCATCGACACCATCCCAGGCCTCTCAAACATCCTCACCTAAATTGGGCACCCATCATAAAACTGTGGTTTCTCTACCACCTTATCCCCCTTTGTTATAAATCAACACCATCAATCAAAACATTACCAACCATTGTCTCCATCACTGTCAGTAATTCTGAGATTCCAACCTCTAACCTGGAATATCAAGATCTCATCCTCTCATACTAAAGCCTATCAGGCAAAAGCTTCACAGGATGCATCCTTGCATCGCACTCCTTGACAAAGAGAAGCTTTAATGTCTTCTCTCCATCTTATCCAACCATTTCTCAAATATTGTCCCTCTCACAAAAATGACTGGGGGAATTCAACTCTATAGTGACTATCATGACCTCAACCAATCATTGACCAAATATCGACCTCAACCAAGCATTGACCAAATATCGACCTCAACCAAGCATCAACCAAACATCGACCTCAACCAAAAATTGACCAAACATCAACCAACCAAGCATCGACCAAACATCAACCAACCAAGCATCGACCAAATATCAACCGACCAAGCATTGACCAAATATCAACCTCGACCAAGCATCAACCAAATATCGACCTCGTCCAAGCATTGAAAAAATAATAATCAACCAAGCATTGACCAAACATCAACCAAGCATCAACCAACTTCTTAATCATAACCAACATGTGACCAACATGGAAAGAAGTAAACGAGGCAAGTTTGCTCCTAATTGGCTCGGACCTTATATCATAATGCACAAGTATGGATCAGAGACTTATCGTCTGTCTTCTCTTGAAGGTCGACCACAACCTGACCCCCTTAACACCTTGCATCTGTGACCATTCTATTGTTAGTTAAGTACTCATTCACTTGATATTTAACTTGAGCTCGTCCTTTGAGCAATCCCTATCATTTTAATCCTCATTTCTTTCAACCCTATTCCCCTAAACCAACACTATGTAACCCTTTTATAAAGTATAAATGCTTTGTCCTAATAGAAATGAACCCTCTAAACCTCTATAGTCAAGTCTATGACCAAAATTCAGTCAAAAACAAAAGAAATATAAAATTGGGATGCCTATCCAAAGGTCATCAACTTATAAATGTAGACTACTCCCTTGAAGGACAGCTGCATAATTGCTGTAATTAATAGACTGCTCCCTTGAAGGATAGCTATTCAAAGTCATTTAACCATACAAATCAAAATATAGACCACTCCCTTGAAGGATGGCTATGCCTAAAAATTTTGCTACAAATAACACTCTCTCAGAAGCTTCCCGCATCGATCAACTTCACATATGACCACAAAGCAAAACAACATCCCCACGTAGACTTCCCGCATCCATCAGTCTACCAAAAAAAAAACATTGACTGACAAACTATTAAATCATGGACTTGCCTATAGTCATTCTTAGGGTCACCTATAAAAGGGGCAAAGTTATCCTTGCTAAAAAGGGTTACGTTATCCTGACATATCACATCACCAAACTTATTACCCCAACATACTCAAGGGATTTCGAGCTCACTTAATGTCAAGTGATTCGACTATTTCTCTAAGATAAACCAATGGTTAAAAGATGTAATGCATGAACGGGGCTTTTGTTTGCAAAACCCTTATTTATGCTATCATTATGGTCCTTGTCAATGAATGAGCAAAATGCCTTTCACTTCCTCCATACCTTTGTCACATTCAACCAAATCATTTGCCAACCAAACCAAACCAAACAAACCTTTTTCATACCACTAACATTATCTTAGCCTATTCACACTAGTTTCTATGGAAACCAATACACATGGAAACTATCGACCACTCAATTTATGCCAAGCATAAACCATTACTCACTGAAGCATAAATATACTCAATTCATTTTTAGCATACATCCATCACCAATATGGAAACTCGTTAGGGATGAAAAACCAGATCACCAATGTTACAGAATACACCATCACACAATATGGAAAAGGCTGTAACATCATCATACCCTCATCATTTATAACTTGACCAAACAAACCTATCAACCAACTTAAACTACATTGGTCTGAGGCTCTTCAAACAAGGGCTATGTAGGCAACACTCAGATGACATGCCGTCTTCTAGGGTTAGCTCGGCCACATCCATTTGTTCATCTACTTGATGGACAAACCATTTCACCTTTAACCATGACTTAACCTCATCGAACCCACATCCATAACCGACCCTCTTCCTCCCTTTTTAGGGAGAACTACATTGGCCTGAGGCCCTGCAAATAGGGGCTATGTAGGCAGCACTCATATGACATGATGTCTTCTAGGGTTAGCTCAACCACATCCATTTGTTCATCTACTTGATGGACAAACTATTTCAACCTTTAACCATGACTTAACCTAGTCCAAACCAATCCATAACTGACCCTTTCCTCCCTTTTGGGGAGAACTACATTGGCATGAGGCCCTTCAAATAGGGGCTATATAGGTAGCACTCAGTTGACATGGGGTCTTCTGAGGTTAGCTCGGCCATTCCTTCATCCGTCCATCTAATGGACCAACTATCTATCTCAGCCTGACTCAACCAACAACCTTGGAGATCGCAACTATCTCCTTAGACCACAACCATTTTTAAGACAACTTTGTCTTAGTTGTTTTGATTGCATATGTGCTACCTCATGAATGGTTAGTAAATTATCTGCAACCCACATTACAACCCTCACAAGTCTTGGATCATGAGGAAGTTGATCCCCACTACTTGTGACATTTTTGTGTTTTCCAGGAGCACTTCCTAGGCCTAGGATACTTGGAACATGATGACCATTGGAGCTACAGATTGGATCGAATACCCCAATCAACTACAACTAAATGTTGGGGACCTGTTATTTTGATTTTATCACTCCTCAACCTTTGACTGTGACAATTTGACCTGACCATCTTGTGAAGTGGTATGCACACAATCTCAACTATTGCAGCGTTCACACTCAAACTTCACCATATCCATCCACTAAATTGGCCCCCGATTTTAGGTTCCCTTCCCTCGACTCCAGATTTGAGGGGGGATACCTCATCCCATACCTGGGGCAATCAACTCTTATTTTTGTCTTGCAGTTCATTAGAATAACCAATAAGACAAAAATGACCTTATCCCATACCTGGGGCAATCAACTCTTATTTTTGTCTTGTAGTTCATTAAAATAACTAACAGGACAAAAATGACCTTATCCCATACCTGGGGCAACTTACTCCTATTTTTGTCTTGCAACTCGTCAGAACAACCAACAAGACAAAAAGGGGCAAATGTAGACACCAAAATTGTGTCTACTCCTTGGTCGACTCCCCCCTTGGTCCCCTTGGTCCACTTCTAAACATTCCTAACCCACACACTTATTAATTTAAAATAAGTTACCTATTTTAAATTAATAACACCACCCTTGACACCTCACCCATGACACATCACCCTTGACACCTCACCCTAGGATTCCTCACCCTTGGATACCCTCATTCATTACACTATGACTAATCATTCAAACTCTCTCACTAATCCCCATGCCTATTAAACCCACCTTCGGCCGTTTAACCACGACCACTGAACTCGACAGACAGAGGAATGGGAAAAAGGCTAAAAATAGCCTTTTTACCCATCTTCTAGCTGCTGACATTGGTTACCCATCGACTGATGCTGGTGGGATCACCGATGTTAGTTGCTTAAAACCAACTTGCAAGCTGAATGAAAAACTAATCACAGACCTAAATGTGAATTCTCTTGCACCTAGAATTTGACCTCTCTCTCTCTCTCTCTCTCTTTCCCATATGCACACCAAGCATTCACAGGCTACGAGAACTCTACATCAGTCACTCCACCCCTGATTGAAACATTGCAAGAAGTCTTCTACATCAGCCGCACCAACAACAAGTCTTCTACACTCCTTCAGCAAGCAAGAGCTAAGTATTCTTCTTCTGTTTCATTTCAATCATTTAGATTATATCAGCAATCAGTTTTCTATTCATTGCTTCTAAATAACATTATCAACCAGACCAGACCTAACTTTCTTCTTGGAGAGGCTAAGAGGCCTTCCCCATATCCTTACCCTTTTTGACAACCTATCCTCTACCCCTTGTCCCTCCTAAGACCCTGTTTATTGCCCTGCAGCCCTGCATAGACTCTCTGACTACCACAGACCACTCTGTCAACCTAAGACACAACCTGAGACCTGTCCAAAAGTCCATTTCCCCCACCAACGTTGGTAGACTAATCAACGTTGGCAACTTTACCAAATGATGCCGACATAACCACTGACATCAATGACTGTTACAGATCGACAGCAGGTACGCATTGTTTCTATTTCTCTTGCTTAGTCTTTCATTATTATCTTGATCCGACATTATTTTTATTAATAAGTGGACTATCATCACTCAAGGAAGTCTTTGCACTTCTAGGACCGAGATTTGCTTGGTAGTCCACCTTATATCTATCTAACATTTTCTGTGTTTGAGTCTTTCTCTCTACAGGTGTCATCCTCCATAGCCAAAGAGGAGTCCCTTCAATTATCTGGATACGGTGCACAAACTTCATCTGGGTATCATCTAACCCCTAACCATTATCATAGTTTCTTTCATCTTTTGAATGTGACAAAGCAAAAAATAGTTAGAAACAACAATACCTTGTTCAAGTGATGCCTAACATAATAAAAATCAACAAAATAGCCCTAATATGTAAAAACACTGATAAGTTATGACCCATACTTGTTTGATTGACATTTTATAGAAAATATAGATGAAATTCTAGTCAGGTCAGTTAAAGTAGGAGAAAAATTCCTACCAGACTTCCCACATGAAAGTATGTATAGTTTGATCAAAACATCTAGTAATGTGCTTCATAATATACAATTTAAAAAGGAATCAACTAGTTATAATCAGTTTTTAGTATAAATACATCAACAGAGCCAAAGTACACTTGTAAAAGGTAAAGGTCATATAGAAGATCAATTAGAATAGGTACAACAAACATACCAAAATTACCTTAACCTAGATTAGAACTTTAATGCCATGGTTGTTTTAAACACTCCACTTATAGAGCTAAATACTTCAATAGGGATAAAAACAAATTCTTTGAGCTATGAAATTTAGAACATAGACCCCTTTAGCCAAAGTGTTGGGAGGGTGTACACCGGAAGCACACAATTTGATTACTAATACCAAGCAACTTAATATGCGGAAATTAACCAGATTCACCAAGTAACTAGAATTCAGAATAACACAGCATATGAGAGACAATACCAAATTGTATTAACACTTTATACAGAAAAGAATACAATAAAGAAGATGCCACTTCTTCTCCACCACCTTACAGAGGTTTCCCACGCCTCAAGTGAACAGTAATTCTTCTCCCCAAAGCTCTCCCTCTCACAGGTCCCAACACCCAACTCAAATACAGAGTTGGTGTTCACCTCCCGTGCTCCACGCACACCACAAGTGCTCCACGCACTCCACAAGCACTCCACGTGCTCCACAAGTACTCAAGGTACTTCAAGTAGATCTCCCATGAATCTGCAACAACCTGCAATTCAACAGACCATACTTATGGAAGGAACTCCCTTGCCTTCCTCTTGCTCTATCCGAGTACACACCTGTACTCCAAGTAGATCATGCCTGATACTGCTCCCTGTTGTGTTGCTGTCTGTATGACCTTGCACACCTGCAAATCAATCAATGGTTCTATTCACCTGTGAACCTCGACCTTGCACACACATACACCTGCAGATCAATGATCTTACTTACCATGTAGATCTCCTATATAGGCCATACAACTGTGACCAAGATCCTACACTCTTGAAGAACCCAGCTGGCTCTCCAATCCAGCACCAACACACCTGGTACTGTGGCACTAGGAGGAACGCACCATAGCTCTACCTCACACACAGAAGGAGATTATAATTATGCTCTCTTACTCCCTAGCACACTTTTACAATACAACCATGAGTCTATTATATAGATCTCATCCAAACAATGATTAGACATCTAATTACAATAATTAGATCCGCAGCTATGAGTCTAAAATTATCACTCATCATGCAAACTCTTGGTTCGTTAGCTCACTGTCCGTAATTAACTCGCAGTCGAACTACACAGGCGACCGACGTCGGTCCCTGTCCGCCTGGGGTCGCCGACGCCGGCCGATATATGACCGACGTCGGTTGCATTCCTGTCTTACCCTGCCGACGCCGGTTGGCCAGACCAACGCCAAACACTTCAGACACTCAGCAACTCATTCTGCAACCTCCTCCATGTCTGCATCAGTGAAGCTTTTAGCTCCACAATCCTAACAATCTCCCACTTGGAGATAAACAACTGCACTGTACCTGTACCTATACTCCGTCTAATCTGTTTCCTGGTTTGTATCCCTCTTCAAGCTCCCACCTGAAGACAACCCACCACACAACCTGTGGTGTACCACCTATCATCCAAGTAACCTGCCACATCCGAACCTACAAATACATGTAGTGAAGTCCTGACCCTGCATAGCAACACCTGCTGCCGGTCCCTCTCAGAAAACCTGAGAATCCACTTCCCCGAATTGGCTCCTAACTCTCTGACAGCTCCCACTGCATGGGAATACTCAGGTCTATACCAGACCTCATGTGATTTCGGACACTGTACCTGTCCAGCCCTTAGTGTGCTCCGGCTCTGTATCCCGAACCTCGCCAACACCTGATTCACATCAGCTCCCACTCGAGACAAAATCAACCTGTGATCTCCATGCCTCCCATGTCAAAGAATTCCACTGCTCCAAACTCCCCCTGACATGCCACTAAACTAATCTTACCCTTAGCTCAGCAAAACCCTGTATGTACACCCCTGCTAGCTAGCATACTATCCACATACAACAACAGAATGATGTTGCAATCACCATCCCCCTGGTAAGTCAAATCACAGTAGATACCTGACACTGACTGAAGCCATGCTCCGTCCTCCACCTGTCAAACCTGGTACCACTGTTCTGCAGCTCCACAAGACCATATACCTGATCTTTCGTCTCACGTATCCGTTCTCTCCATTCTTCTACTAAGGTATCCATTCATCTCTGTGCCTTTCATACCTGCTGGCATCTCCACCAAGACACACCTGTCTGGTTCTCCTCCAAGGAATCACATCCTCATCCATGCCAAGATCACACCTGTTTCCTGGATCCTTCCTGCTCTACAATCAGCAACATGTATAAAGAAGAGGAACAATGAATTTGAGGGCCTACTTACGCCTTCAGTCCTCCGTATGGGTGTTTGAGACTCCTTGACAGCTTGCTGTCCACCCAAAATTCGTTACAGTAACTGACCTCGGTCACCCCACAGTCTGCATCTGACCGACGTCGGTTCCATGCGTATGTACCTGACTACCAACCTGCCTGCGCTGGTGTCCCTGCTGCCGACGTCGGTTCTTCTAACCGACATCGGTCTTACATGCTGCCGACATCGGTCCTATGACCGACATCGGTCTTACCCTGCCCGACATCACCGGCTTCGGTCTGCACATGACCGACATCGGCACCTGTCTGTTCGACGCCGGTTCCTCTTGACCGACATCGGTATCTGTGTTTGCCTGTGAGTGATGACTTTTTACCCGCGAGCTTCTTTGAATCAATATCCATGTCCAAACTGCCCTGCTCAGAAGTATCCAGCCACATCCACTGGGTTCTGTCTGCCATCTCCTCCATAAACACCAAGGCTTTCCAGTTCTTAAGCCTGTCAAATATATCTGTCTTCCGCTTAAGAACATGCATCTCCTTCCTGCTCATGTGACCAAGCCTACGAAGCCACGTCTTCGCAACAAAAGAAGAATCAGTAATATAAACAAGTAGATAAAGGATACCTGTTTTCTTACCACCAGCTAATTCAAGTGCATCCGCTGTGAGAGTTCTTGTGCATCTCTCATCACCCAATCTTTCTGAAGAAATTAGCCATATCTCCAAACCTGGGACCTGCATGACCTTCATCAACACCTGTGTGTTGGCCGCCTGCAATTTCAGCTTCACTTCCCCTTTGCCAATAATCTGACAAGGCTTACCAGCTCCTCTACCTGGAACTGCATGGAAAGAGGCAACCGAATCTTTTATCCAAGATTCCACTTTATCCAAGAAACCTGCAAACACATCCTGTGCAACAACACCTGCTACATCTGTATCTTCAGTTTCTTCATGCTGATCTGTTACCAACCAACAATAATCTTTTGCCTGCTCTTTCTTTCCATAGGACCGTGAGTGACCATCTGTGCTTTTCAACTCCTCCATTCTTAGCTTACTTTGATCTGCAGTTGCTCTACTCCCACTCGATCAGAAACCCCTGAGAGTGACCTGTAACCAAACACAAAACCTGCTTCCTCCAACCTCAGCTCAGATACCACCTGTTGGTATCAAGCTCAAGAACCTACAACCAAGGCTCTGATACCACTTGTTGGGAGGGTGTACACCGGAAGCACACAATTTGATTACTAATACCAAGCAACTTAATATGCGGAAATTAACCAGATTCACCAAGTAACTAGAATTCAGAATAACACAGCATATGAGAGACAATACCAAATTGTATTAACACTTTATATAGAAAAGAATACAATAAAGAAGATGCCACTTCTTCTCCACCACCTTACAGAGGTTTCCCACGCCTCAAGTGAACAGTAATTCTTCTCCCCAAAGCTCTCCCTCTCACAGGTCCCAACACCCAACTCAAATACAGAGTTGGTGTTCACCTCCCGTGCTCCACGCACACCACAAGTGCTCCACGCACTCCACAAGCACTCCACGTGCTCCACAAGTACTCAAGGTACTTCAAGTAGATCTCCCATGAATCTGCAACAACCTGCAATTCAACAGACCATACTTATGGAAGGAACTCCCTTGCCTTCCTCTTGCTCTATCCGAGTACACACCTGTACTCCAAGTAGATCATGCCTGATACTGCTCCCTATTGTGTTGCTGTCTGTATGACCTTGCACACCTGCAAATCAATCAATGGTTCTATTCACCTGTGAACCTCGACCTTGCACACACATACACCTGCAGATCAACGATCTTACTTACCATGTAGATCTCCTATATAGGCCATGCAACTATGACCAAGATCCTACACTCTTGAAGAACCCAGCTGGTTCTCCAATCCAGCACCAACACACCTGGTACTGTGGCACTAGGAGGAACGCACCATAGCTCTACCTCACACACAGAAGGAGCTTATAATTATGCTCTCTTACTCCCTAGCACACTTTTACAATACAACCATGAGTCTATTATATAGATCTCATCCAAACAATGATTAGACATCTAATTACAATAATTAGATCCGCAGCTATGAGTCTAAAATTAGCACTCATCATGCAAACTCTTGGTTCGTTAGCTCACTATCCATAATTAACTCGCAGTCGAACTACACAGGCGACCGACGTCGGTCCCTGTCCACCTGGGGTCGCCGACGCCGGCCGATATATGACCGACGTCGGTTGCATTCCTGTCTTACCCTGCCGACGCCGGTTGGCCAGACCAACGCCAAACACTTCAGACACTCAGCAACTCATTCTGCAACCTCCTCCATGTCTGCATCAGTGAAGCTTTTAGCTCCACAATCCTAACACAAAGAATACTAGTAGGAGATATGTACAATGTCCCAATTATGATAGAAGAAACTATAGCTCAAATGGAAGACCTCACACAAAATGTAATGGATAACACATAAACACATTCCAATTTGAATGAAAGTGGGTCTAATATACCACCAAGAAACATATAGGAAATTCATCTAACCAATCCCTTGAGTGGTTTACAAACATAGGGGATATGTACACCTAGTTCTTAAACATGATAAACAAATTCCACTCCTCAACCAACTGCTTCCTCAAGTACACAATAGGGGGAACTATCTAAAAATAATAGACCAACCTACTACCACAACAAGTGCAGAAGACTACACCAACTCAACAGGTGATAAATAATGTTTTTCCAAAACAAGCACAAACTAATATACCATAAACATCACAAACATTGCCTCATCCATAATATGTTTCTATTGGTCAACAAAAAATGCTAGTTGGAAAAAAAAAATACCAAACCCTTAACAAGTAACCAATCAATATTAGTTTTTTAACGAACAACAAGGCTCCAATATATAGTAAGAACTAGGTTCTAGGTAATAATTACATTTAACCAAGTAGTTACTTCATATACAATAAGGATTTAACTTTAAACACCTTCAACAATAAGTTTTTATCCAGTAGTGGGTTTAATTTATACAATAGGGTTTAAAAGTAGACAACAAGTTTTCAATCAAACCCAACAATGCCAATACATTCCACCTTGCCAAATGCCTTTACCACACTCATAATTTTCTAACCAAGGCCATTTTTACAATCATAGCCATATTGTTTACCAATAATAATGTATCTTATATCAACAATATAATATTAATTCTTGGATATGTATTCTTAGTCATTCAGCCAATCCAAAAAACATTCCATAGTATGTCATTCCTCTATTATACCCTAGTCAAGGTAATCCATTGTTGACCATACAATCCTAACCAAAATAGGTCATGCCATCCATCTTCCTAGCTCAATAACTATAATAAATAAATGATGCAATTCAAGCCATTAAAACTAGGAAGAAAAAAATAAGTTCAAGTTAGATGAAATATGACCATATACATTTAATATAGATTATCTTCAAATGCTATTTCCTCTGTGTTATAAGTCACCCAAATTTGATAAATACAATGGCAAAGGTGACCTAAAAGAGCATGTAAAGGAATTATTTATTACTTACCAACTAGTGTCCTACAATGTCATACATTTGCTTCTCCTCTTTCTAAGAAGTTTATCTGGACAAGCCTTAGAATACCTTTTGAAACTATCAAAGAATTCTATACTAGACTTTGATGACCTTTCAAAAAAGTTATGAAACATTTCTCATACAAATTTGAGCACAAGATTATAATTGTAAAGTTTGGCCAATAAAAATCAAGAAATGGTGAAAGCTTTGCTACTTACTTACAATGGTGGAGGGCCCTTGTGAGCTGGTTCACTCATAATTTTCAAAATAAGTAATTGGCTACGATATTTAGTCAGAGTATTCACAATGAGATACCTTTTAATCTTGATCTAAAATTTTCTCACATATTTGAAGAGGTTATTGAGAAAGGGATACAAATTGAGAAGGTCATTTTTAATAAAGGGATCATCAATCTATATTATTCTAACTAGAGCCAAAACCAACATCAAGGTCAATAATATAACTAGAAACAAATCCCTAACCAAAATTAGAACCTTATCCAAATACCAGCTTCAACACTAGCTCAAGCCAATACTAATGAAATACCAAAGGCCTATAACTATAAAAAGAATTTTATTGGTAATGGGGTCACAAAATCATGCCATGTAAAAATGGTGCTAACACTAACTATCCATTTACCTCCACCCATTCAACAACCATCACCTCCATTCATTCAGCTAAGACCTATACAAAACCAAATGCAAAATCAAGCCCAATTACAAGCACCTCTTCCAAGGAGAAGACTTCCCATTTCCATAGCATTTAGTAACCTCAAGGAGCCTATTAAGTTTGTATTCTATAAATTGGTTTAGGAAAATATGATTAGTTGGCTTGTGCCAAAGCCATTTCTTGAAGGAATTCATTTTCCTGACTGGTATAAAGAACATGATTTTTGTCAGTACCATCATGTCAAAGGACACTTCATATTATAGTGTATATAACTAAGACATTTTATTGATAATATGATTGAGAATGGAGATATATAATAAGATACCCATGCTCCTATGATTAATCATAACTTAGGCATCTATCAAAACCCATTCATCAATATAACAACCAACAACAACAATAATAATGACAATGAACTCCACCACATCAATAACAACAATATCAACCATAGTAAAAATGATATAATGGCTAGAACTAAGGAAAAACTAACCAATCCAACTAAGGATGCCATCATGCTATCATGTATAACTATAATAATGTTGTAGGATAGTCTTAGGTGATCATGTTTCCACCATTACCATTAGCCCTTGACTAAATACCAATAAACCAAGACCTTTACATAACAATGCCCATTAGATAAATAATGCCTACCAACCTCCTTATGTTGGTAATCCTTCTTTAGACTATGTTAGCATTTAGGCTCAACACCACCCAAGAATTACCATTTTAAGCCTATTTACCTCTCTAAGAGGTCCTATTCCTGATCATGATTTCAAAATCATAACTTGAGGAGCCAGATTACCATCAAGGGACCACAACCAAATTTCAAAAATGAACCCATTTAGACTTCTATGCCTATAAAAAATAAGCTAATCTAAAAAACTAAAAGGGAAGACATATGACATTGTATAGTAGCTATAGAAGACACCTACACAAATATCCATTATGGATTTTCTATGTACATTTAACATTAAAAATAACATACTCAATGAGTACCTAAGCCAATACTTTATAACTGATGACATTACACCTAATAAATTTCAAGCCATGATAGGACATTTGGCCCATGGATAATGACTTACATTTGACAAAATTGACATGTCACCCTTGGTCCCATTACATAATGACCCATTATACATTGAGGTTGGTATAACTTGACATGTGGTTAAATGTGTCCTTATAGATAATGATCTAGGCCTAAACATTGTGTCTCTAAAGTTGGTAAAGCATCTTAGATACACATCAACTTATCTATAACTAGATACTATTATCATCAAGGTGTATGAAAATGAGGAATGATAATCATGAGGAACCATCAACTTGTTAGTGTTCATTGGGCCTTTGACTCATGACACTCTATTCCATTTTATTGACCTATAGTTATCACACAACTTACTTTTGGGTTGACCCTAAATTCATGAAATCAGGGCCATACCTTCCATGTTGCATCAATGTAATAAATTTCCCCATTTAGGGATGGAATTAACTATATCAGCTGATCTCTAGCCTTACTAGTATTATAAACATCTTGAGGTAGAGTACACTATTTATAATTATCATTTTGGCCTAAATCATATGCCTAAAATTGATGTATCAAAAGCTAATAAAGCCAAATCTATTGAATCAAGACCTGAATATAATTGCATTGACCTTGAGAGCCTAGATTATAGCTCATCTACACCTCTACCATATATTACCAACCATTTTTATATATTTGATAAAGGTATAGGAGAGTACAATATTCATAATTCCTTCCACATTGCTAAGTTGCCATAGAACCTAAAGCCTATGGGAGACCTAAAGCCAATACTACTTACATGGAGTGACATGCTAAGGGAAAATCTTATCTTACCAAAACCATTATTTTCAAATTGACCTCTGGCCTAGAACATGACACTTTAGCCAAAGATGATTCATAGCTTTATACTGGTGATTTAGTTAATTGTTACCAAAGTGCCAAGTATCTTATCCCTAACTAGATTATGGGTAATCAAGCTTATGAAGGTAGAGGCCTGGGGATACATTAACAATGAATGATTGAGCCAATTTCAATAACCATGTATGAAGTAACAAATGGTATTGGATTTAAACTACCTTGTGGGTGACCCCATATACCTTATTTAAGTTCCTACACCATCGACTAGCAAAGATGATGCTAACAATGACATAGGGTCTGATTATAGCGTCTACGATGACCTTACCAACATGAATTTTTTTAACCCTTATTCCATTTGTACCATTAATATTGTTTATCACCCTTCACCACTTACCCTTTATCACCCATAGTTGATAGATTGGGACCAACAAGAGTTAACAATGCCATTATATGAGTTCAAGAATGATGAATCCATTTATGAATTTCTAGGATTGAGGGATCATATTCCTTTAGAAGATCACAAACAAGGATTTTATATCAAATTAGATCCTTCTACCTATTTATAAGAGTGGGTGAATTTCCTTGGCCAAAAGAAAAATAAAATCAAACATTAAGGTCTAAAAGTGAAAACCGCTTTGAGGCATTTTTAGACTAGGGTAAAAGTAAAGAAAAAGGTGAGTCTCTTGGTGAAAACCTATTTTAGGTGCCATTAGATAGGGATATTCTCTCCTCTTTGCATGAAGTATTAGAGACTAATAGTCCAAGGATTATATATGGATCTGAAATCAGTACCAAAGAGTGACAATTTTTTTAGGAAATTATATAAGAGTGTCCTGAAGTATTTGTTACATGGCCTTTACTAGCATTGGGTGATTATGATTCATCTTATTTGATATAATTAGATGAACCATTTCAGCTAGAGGACTATAACATTACCAACTAGTTTACCTCCTTGCCAACGTTGGTAGAAGATGGTTTTACACTCCTTGTGGAGGACACTTCTGAAGTTAACATTAGAACTCCAAAGGACCCAAAATTGATTAAATTAGGTGTGTCCCACACTGAGGAGGAATGTGAAGTCTTTACAACCCTTCTGAGGAAATTTTTTAACATATTTATATGGGCCTGTTTAGATATACCAGGTTTAGACCCCACCTTGGTTATACACCATCTTTTTATACATGCTGATGCCAAACCAATTAAATATAATCTAATAAAAGTACATGCTCATATTATTACATTAGTTAAGAAAGAGTTGAGAAAACTCTTAGACATGAGATACATTCAATCGATTGATTATTCAAAATGAATTTCCAAAATTATACTAGTAAGTAAGAAGCCATAGGGTAGTAGACTATGCATTGATTTCCAAGATATTAACAAAGCCTTCCTATGATGACTTTGCTCTACCAAAAATTGACATGATTGTTGATTCCATAGCCGAATATGAGATGCTTTACCTTATGGATGGATTTTCAAGATATAACTAGATCATAATTACACTAGTAGACTAATAAAAATAGCATTCATCACTTTGTGGGGAACTTTTTTTATTAGATGATGCCATTTAGACTCAAGAATGAAGGATCCACATACCAATGAGCCATGATAGTGATTTTCCATGATATGATACATGACATCATCGAAGACTATATCAATGACATCCTAAGTAAATCTAAGACCCAGGATAACCATACAACCATACTTCAGAGAATATTTGAGATACTTCAAGAGTATAATGTTAGGCTCAACCCTAAGAAGTGTATATTTGGTGTGGCTTATAGATAATTATTAGGATTCATTCTCTCACAGGGGCATTGAAGTTGATCAAGCCAAAGTTTGAGCCATTAATGAAATACTACTACCATCTACCTTAAAGTAGCTCCATAGTTTGTAGGACAAGATACATTCAATCTGGTACTTCATAACACAAGGTCACATGATGAAGTGGATCATGTTTTTGAGTGAATTTGAGATCAAATATTCCAATCAAAAAGACATTAAGGGATAGGTACTAGTAGATCAAATCATAGAACCTCCTCTTTATGATACTCAGTCTCATATATTTGGATTTCCAAATAAAGCCATCATGATTGCAATAGAAGTAGAAACACCTCTTGAAGTAGAACAATGGAAAATTTACTTTGACAACTCTTTCATAGCATGTGGGCTAGGTTTTAGAATATTGTTTATCATGTTACAAAGGGATATTATTCATAAGTCCTTTCACATTATTTTTACATTTACCAATAATATGTAAAAATATGAAGCACTCATCTCAAGTATTTTCCAAGCAATACAATGGAACATCCAACATTTACTGGTTCATGTTGATTCACAACTTATTATCAATCAGGTTATAGACCGTTCCTAGATGAAGGATGAGAAGTCGGTGCCTTATAAAGTTATGGTTTATACATTTAAAAAAAAAAATTCCAACCTTCAATTTAAATTAATACCTTGAGCCAATAAAAAAATTGATGCCATGGATAGAATTGGCTTCATGATTCAAATTACTGATAGAGCTAGGGATTATCAATTTCTTGAGGAAAATCTCCTAGCACCATCACATGAATAAGTAACCATTGAGATGGTTTGTGATATTGTTGGTCTTGCATATACTTATTATTTTGACATATATGTCTACATCTAAGACCAAATCATTCCTCCAAACCTTTCTTGAAAGAAAAAAAAAGCCTTTATCCATAAAGTCTCTTGTTATACTTTACTTGGACCTAACTTGTATTATATAAGTTATGATGGAACTCTTCTTCATTGTTTATATTCAATAGAGTCTGGATTATAATTGAGGGAAGTTCATGAATGAGTGTGTGGGGCCCACACCAATTGGCCATCCTTACCAAAAAATTACTATGTATTGGTTATTACTGTCCAACTATAGAATTAGACATAGTTGCTTATGTGAAGAAGTGGGTAAAGTGTCAGAAGCATGCTAATCTGATTCATGATCTATCTAAAATTATCAAACTACTAAACACACCATGGCCATTCTGAACATGGGGACTCAACATCATGATCAAGATAAACCCCACATCCTTATATGAACATAAACATGTCCTTATTTCTACCAAATATTTCACTAAGTGGGTGAAAGCCATTCATCTCACATAATTGGTAAGCAAATATCTAAGTTCATATTTAACCATATCATTTGATGCTATGGTATACCCTCCAAAATTATATATGATAATGGAAAATAATTTAAAAACAAAGATGTGAAAATAATTTATTCCCAATACCATATCAAATAACACTTTTCCATTGCTTATTACCTGTAAGGAAATGACCAAGCTAAGGCTTTTAACAAGACCATTGTCAATATTCTAAAGAAGATTATCAATAACACTGATCATAATTGGCACCTATATATTTAATTCCATGTGGGCATACTTACCACTTTCTATACTCTAATAAGAGATAATCCACATTCCATTGTTTAAAGCACTAAGGCTATTCTTCTTGTCAAGGTTGATTTGCCTTCTCTCTAGATTTCATTGCAGCACATCATTGATGACGAGGACTATAGATTAGCTCATTTAAAAGAACTAGAATTACTAGATAGAAAACACATGGCTTCTTTGAATAACCTTCAGGATTACTAGAATAGATTATGTGGCCAATACAATTGACACATTAAGCATCAATAATTTGAGCTTGGTGAACTTGTATTAAAAGAGAATAAAAAACATCAATGATGAGATAAAGAAGAAAATAAATTTCAAACATAACTGGTTAGGGCCTTATGTTGTTATTTTTAACTATGGTTCTAGAACATATAAACTCACAACACTAGAAAGATATGAACTTGATGACCTAATGAACATAATTCACCTCAAAAAATTTTATTCTTGAGGGACTCAAATTATTTTCTACAAGGTTCATTTAAGTTATGCTATGATATACTTATTATTTATACCATATCCTATACCTTTCCCACCATACCTTGGCCCATTTAAAACCCCTTATTTATACTTAACCCTATCACTTTTGGACATGGTTCTAATTCATTTGTACTTCATGCACATTTAGTGGTTGATATCAGATGTAGTTTTAAAAGTTTTTCCATATTCAAAAATTTTAAATGGTAGTATATGAAAGCAGTATGACACTAGTCCTATTAATTACATACTTCATTTATTGTTACATTATATATCATTAATTTTTATACTAATTATAATCACCATTTTAAAAATTAGTATCACTAACCCTTGTCTTTATTTCTTAATTATAATTGCCTTTGGAAAAATTAGGAATAACCCCTTTACCATGGATTGCCACATCACCTTACCATCACTATGCCATATCTTGCCATGTGCCTATTCTTAAACTTACTAGTCCTTATTCAAATGCCTTGATGTAGGGGGAACTATAGTGGCTTGAGGTCCATTTGGACCATATAAGTAGTGCTCAATGTTTTTTGAGGTCATATTAGCCACCCTTGTTTGAATGCTCTCATAATTTTGTGAACAATTTAAGTTTGAACACTCTTGCCATTTTTTGAGTATTTTAAGCCATAATCTCACCATTTTATGAGTTGGACCATTCTATGTCTCATAATTCTCCCTTGAGTTGATATGTGTAAATTTTTTTGAAAACATTTAAAAGATTTCAAAATGCCTAAACATTTGAAAAGACCTAGGAAAATCCTAAAAATCATGAAAATTGGATTAGAATTTCCATGTGAGATATAAAGCCTTCTTATTTGTCTAAGATGGACTCTCTCATCTATAAAGTTTCATTTTTAGGCCACCTTTTCCATTTCCCTCCCATTTCTAGGAGAACTATGTTAGCTTGAGGTCCACATGGACTATGTAGGTAACACTTGGATACATGGGGTATCTTGGATTAGCTTGACCACAACCACTTATTTTCCTCAAGGATTATGGGTCTTATATATATTTTAAAAGTAATCAATTGTCATTTAGTTTCCCCATCCTCACTATTTTCTTATTCTCTCATCATTTTGTGAGAAATTTATATTTGAACACACTCACCATTTTATGAGCAACCTCTTCCAACACTCTTACCATTTTATGAGCTCATTCTCATTCCAAGCCATAGATGTAGTAAAAAATATAAATCACTAATTTTTTTCATTAGTGGATAATCATCTCTTGTATTTTAGTGCATTTTTTCCTAAACCATGCTTTCGTGCTTGCATGATTTTTTTGTGTTTGACATTTTCATGATTGTGAACATCATCCCCCTCTCAGCCAACACACTAGCTGTTTTGTGAGACCATTCCTATATTCCTCTATAATCATCCTCTTTAAACTATCATCAATTTTATTCTATCCCATATCTTGGGAGAACTATATTTAGCCTAAATTTCATGTTGGACCTAGTGTTCATGGGACTATGTAGGTAGCATCCACTTGCCTAGTGCATCTAGAGTTAACTCGGCTACCTATTTCTATTTATTTTATTCTCCCCCCCCCACCCCCACCATTTTGTTTGTTTGTGTCATTATATCCTATATCCTAGGGGAAAATTTTTACCATTGTACCCTTTTTTCATTGTTTCCCTATAACCTAGGAGGAAAATCATGCCATTTGTTCCTAGGGGAATACTTCTTTGAGATAAAAACTAGCCAAATACCAAACATAACCTAGATCAATCAGTAATCAAATCAATATGATTCATAATGTGCTAATATAGACATGCATCTCTTAATAAGCATAGATATAAGTCATATAATATGAGCAAATAAAAATAGAGTAACATCTCATATACATGGCAAAGCAATAAATGAAACAACATACATGTTTAAAACGAACATAAACATCCACAATGCTAAATATCCATAAATCTAATCATGAGATGAACAGGATAAAAAAATACATCCGTTGCATATATCAAAAGAATAATCTATCCATATACATAGGCCTTGAAGGACTCAATATGAATTTAATATATCTCAATAATGTCATGTTGTCTCCAAATATTGTAACCTATAAGAGGGATGCTCAGGCCTCCTCCAGATTTGGGCAACGTTGGGACATTTCCAAGCCATGGGTATGCCTATAAGTGGAAATGAACCTCTAAGTTGAAATGGATAAATCCTTGTATTAGATTTTTATGCAATAACATTTTTGAACTAGTTTGTATGAGTGAAAAGAGTTAGAAGTTTGCATAAATGAAAATCCTAGTCTAAGATGGTGATATACCAAGAATTAGTATCCACATGTATGACCTATAATTATGCACAATAAAATAGAATATAGTATATAAATAAATCTATAGAAGATTCCAATATAAGTATTTCAATGTAGAGACAAAATGAATGAGATCACACAAGGTAAATAACTAAAAAAGATAACCTGTATAGTCCAGAAAAAGGGTTACACATGTAAAAATTCTCATACAACTAGAATTCACTCTACATGATCTATTGGATCAACTCTTTGCTCAAAAAATGAAGGACAAAGAATATAAGGATAAAACATCACTTGATGTCACTCTATGTCTCTTGCATGCCTAGGAAAATGTCTAAAACTTAGAAAGAAAATAGACTTATGCTTCTTTGCTCAAAGGCAAGAAAATGTCAAAACATTCCAGTAGGGCTTTACCATACTATCTGTGGATGATAAAACAAGATCCCAAGGGTCCTATTTATATTAAAAGAGGGAGAGAAGAGAGAGCTCTTGGGAGCCAAAATAGAAGCCTCCAAAATGGTTTGTAGTCACCATCTTGGTGAAACTGATTCCAACTATTCTCTCATTCAGTTGAAGTTTGTCCTTTTTGATTCACCCTCTTGAAATGACCAAGATCATTAAAAAAATCAATGGTGAGATGAACCTCCATAAAAAATGGATTGAATTACTACTACAAATCTTATATTCTTCCTAAAATATCCTATGTTTTGCAATGTAGACCCATTCAGGTTTTTCAAGTGACTTTACTTCTTACTTGCTTCTTTGGGTTCTTTGATTGCTTCTACTTATAAAAGTCATAAGCAAAGCTTGTTTGAAAACTCAATTTACACTATCTACACCCTTTCAATTTTTTCAATTACGTTTGATTATAAAATTCATAAGAAAATCTCTTTTGAAAACCCTATTTTGATTTGCTTAAGACCCTATTAGGTTCTCTAAATGGATTGACTCCTTACTTGAAGACTTTAGGCATGAATTGGATGTCCTGCAACATGTCATCTTTGAATCCCAATACCTAGTTATATACCCTAAATTTGGTGTCCTATGGCACATCATCTTTGAATCCCAACAACTAATTAGCCACACTAAATTTGACGTCTTATGGCACGTCATCTTTGCACCCCAATGAATAGTTAGTTGTATTAAACTTGACATCTTGCAGCATGTCATGGGGATCCATCAGGTTAGGTTTATGTTTTAGGCAATTTTCTTGAATTAATTCCTTTAGATAATTTGTCTGAATGAATTCTTTCAAGGATTTTTCCTAAAAGGTAATAGCTAGTTCCTTCAAGAAATTTTCCTAAAGGACACTTGGGAAAGTGTCCTTCAAAAAAGTTCTAAAGGACACTTGGGGAAGGCACATGTTCCCTTCAAAAAATTCTGAAGGGCATTTCTAAAGATAAAGTTCCCTTCAAAAAAGTCCAAAGGGTCACTTGGGAAGAAAAGTACCCTTCAAAACTTTTTTGAAGGGTCACTTAGACAACAAAGTGCCCTTTGAAAAAGTATGAAGGGACACTTGGGAATAAAAGTACCCTTCAAAACTTTTCCAAAGGGTCACTTAAACAATAAAGTGCCCTTCAAAAAAGTCTAGAGGTACACTTGGAAGAAAAGTGCCCTTTATAACTTTTCCAAAGGGTCACTTAGAAAGAAAAGTGCCCTTAAGAAAAGTCCAAAGGGACACTTAGGAAAATAAAATTCCCTTTAGAAATGTTTTGAAGGGACACTTGGGGGGGAACAAGGCAAGAAAGGCCCTTTGGAAAAGTTCTAAAGGGCCACTTCTAAGAGGCATTATAAAGACCATTTCAAGTTTTCTAAGCCCTATTACTTACTCACTTTGAATCTCTCATTACTCTCTAATTATAAATAAATTTAAGATTTACTCCTTAGAAAACCTAAAGTCATGCATCATTAAAAACCCACAAAGCATTGGAAGGAGTAATTTGGGTTCGTAAACCTAGATTACTTCTACTCATGAAATTTTTATAAGTTGAGTCATTCAAATAACCTAATTTGGTCTTGAGGAGTAACTATGGTTTATGAGGGGCCAATACTTTACTTATGGAGAATTTTACATACACTACAATGGAGCCAAAATACTATATCCTCCTTAACTTGTAATTTTAGACCTCTGAAATGACATATTCTTACAACTATTGTTCAGATCTCCATGAAAATGGTTGAACAAATTATACCGAGGTGAAATTTGGTCAACATGTCATATACATAAAGAATATATAAATATAATCATGGTTTTAAAATTATAATGTGACAAAATTCCAAAGAGCTATCACAAATCAACTTTGACTCTAAATATACATAAGAATTGTAGCTAGAGGTAGCCCTGGTGGTCTTGGTGGTGTAGGTGGTCATGGCTACTAAAAATATTAAATCAAGGATACTTTACTATGAGTCTTGGTCCTAGACCAACCTGAACTACTACCAAACCTCTGAGCTTCTCATACCTTGAATGTCATAATCTAGCAATATCTAAGAATAATAGTCTCATATTCCCTATGATAGTATGACCTATGATAGTATGAGGCCTCATCCTTAGCTTGAAGGCTCTAAAGAATCATTTGGGAGATAACTACATGTGTAATAACTCTCTAAGAGTCATCACACTCATAACATATCCTTTGAACATCTAAAAAGGCTTGATCTCTATCTGATATGTCTTAGTCTCTCTCTACTATAATCTAGGCCTAAAAATGAACCATCCTAGCCATCTCTACCTTTAGCTGGGTAATCTCTGACTGAAGGTGAGTCATATCCTCATTAAAGATGTCTATTATGGTCTATAAATTTACCACCCCCACTCCAAATCTACAAACTACCCCACTATGGTGGTGATCTCCTCCTCTATCATACCACTATCCCTACCTACCCTAGCTATACCTAAAGATCTTGCTTAACCTAGATCAATGTAAGTACCTATTATACCTATCATAATAGGATATAACACCATTATGGATTAAGTTTCATACCTACCATCATCCTTTCTACCATATCCTCCATCATCTCCTCCATCATACCCTCCACCATCTCCTCCACCATCCCTTTCATCAAAACCATCATAATCATCATCCTCCCCACCTCCACTACTGTGCCAACTATTGCTACTATCACTAAACCTACTAATAGTCTCAACCTCAACATAATCAATATCCATAAACATATGACCACCTAATTAACCTAGGATATTAATCCTCAATGGGCACACCTATACCCACCAATATATATACTTGAGTGTAACCCCTACATCTGTTGACCCCTTACATAAGCCCATGCTATCTATGGAATACTCAAATAAATGGATATGACTACACTCCTCTAAATGACAAGAGTGTCATGACTAATCTCTATAGTAATGTGAGTGAACCACCTAGGATCCTCTAACATATCTTATATCATGTCAAATTATTGGAGCACCTGATCAGGTTAGTACTCCTTAATAATGTGAGCTTTCTTACTTGTGATAAAGCATCTAGATATTATGTAGGCTATGTAACAACCATCCCTAGGCTACTAGAATGGATATATAAGATATAACCTTCATATAAATAACTATGGTGTAAGCTTTTCAAACATATAGTGGTAGAATTATATCTCTCTATGATGTCCTCATCATCATTCTCTAGTATGTGCCCAATAATATGCCAATATATCCTCTAGATCCGAAACCCATCTCTGGCCCACTAGCTACATGATGGAGATATTCTCCCATCCCTAAAAAATTAGTAGTGTAGACATTATAATGTTCTGCCCTTCACAATATGCCACCATATGAAGATCCATATATAATGGAGCCAATACAACTAGCCCTCATTTAAATCATGTGGCCTCATCCATCATTATGTGAATCATGCCTCCAAGGACCATATGGAAATATTAGTTGCTCTTGTTAAGAAATAATATATCACTAATAATAACCATCAATACCATGACCTCCCTATTAATTAGTGATGATAGTGAAGGATCCCCAAAGTCTAGGTCATTTGGTCTCAAATTTATGTATGTATCAAAAAAATTGATATCTACCTTCCCATGAACCATAGGAATACCCTGATAGCTAACTAGGTCATCTAGCACAACCTAATACTATGGTGGATCCATATAAAAGAGGTGGATCCATCTAGAATATCATGCATTATTTCATCGATAGCTTGAGGATATACTACGTATCCTAGAGAGTGAAAGTGACCTCTCTAGTCGGTAAATGGAAAGTGGAAATCTCATTATGCCAATGCTCTACCAATGCACTTAGATAAGCTCAATCCATGTGAATAATTAGCATTTAAACCATGTCGTATAAGTTTAAATCATGTAAAAATCCAATCATATCCACCATCCAAATCTACAGTGTGTATAAGCAGTGGGAGTATCACTCCCATGCCATCAAAACTATCAACCACTCTTGTAATCATAGATAGATTAGTGTCAACCTATATCTATGCTACTACCAAGCATATTTTCCCCTCTCTCCTATATTTTATACCCCTTTTGGGCCCCCTAAGCCAATTATTTTGCCTTCCAAGGTGAAGTCACCATTTTCCCAAACAATAGTCACCTTTTTTGCATTTTTGACCATTTTTGGGTGAAATCACCATTTTCATATTTCACAAAAATGGTGACTTCACCTAAAAATGTGCAAAATCACTAATTTAGTGATTTCAAAAGTTTTTTGATGAAATCACGATTTTCAAGAATGATGACTTCATACAAATTCACTAATTTCCCTTATGAAGTCATCATTTTGCCTAAAATACAAATGGTGACTTCATTATTTGTTGACCTAAATCTAGCAATAAATGAGCCATAAATGACATTAATAACAAAGTTGAGGATACATACCAGTGGTCTATCATGTGGAGGTCACCTATGCTCTCTCACCCAGTTGCTAATGTGCCATCTTCCTCTTCCATGTGCCATTTCTCTCAGCTAACTCATGCACAAAACTAGAGCTCAAATCTTAAAGGGGTTAGGGTGAAAATCAATTATTTTTCACCCCATGGGGTGAATATATAGCCTAAATATTTTAATTTTACCCCCAGTGCCTAAGGTTCCTTCGATATGCTCTAAGAGGTCTATTTTTCACCTCTATAATCTATTTTTCATGTTGTTTGATCCTAAATGCCATATTTCTTGGTCATTTTATCACTAGACCGTCTTTTTGGGCCTCTTCTGAAACCCGTCTAACAACATTATATTAATACCTATACAACATGTTTGTTCAAATGTGCATATTTATACTCACACTTAGGATAGAAATGTGTTATTATTCTTTTTTATCTCATTGTAAATCTATTTTATTGATTTTTTGCATAAGATCCTCTTGCCAATTTTCATAGTTATGGACAAATTCTTTTTCAATCGATCAATAATATATTTTTCATTTTTAGGGTAAAATTATTTTCAAATCATGTGATTAAATGTGTGAATTATTATAACTTGATATTGGAAAATCATTATTTTTTGACTAACCTAATGATTATAGCCACCTTTGGACAAATCATTGTTTTTTTACGCGTCTACCCTACAGGGGCACATATCAGTGCCAATGATTATAACCACCTTTGGGAAAATTAGTGTCCTTACTTTTGTTACTAATTATAACCACCTTTAGGAAAATCAATGTCATTACCACCATTCTTGATTATAATTGATTTTTGGAAAATAAGTAGTTCCGCCCCCATTAACACTAGATCAAGTCATTTTCTTCATTTCAAGGGAACCTTCAATGACTCTATTTTTACAGCCGCTCCTTCAAGGGAGAATCTAGGGATAATTGGCCACCCTTTTGGGTATGAAACTTTATATTTAATGGGTTTTGCATTCTTTGAAAATATGTTACTGTGCTTGTCTCAAAATGACTTCTCAAATAGGGGTAAATTATAAACATTAATTTTTGGCCATTATTATGTCTAAGATGAGATTCAAATTAATTTATAGAGAACAATGTAATTTAATCCTATAAATCACCTATATTTACCAAATTCATCTGCATAAGGGATTTAATTTCCAAAAAATGTTTCGAGGCTTACTTATTTATGATATTACCCTGTATGCACCCATAACCTAGTTTGGATTCCACCCTAATTAAATTACAACCTATAAACTTGACATTCTTGGCCTGTTGATCTATTAATGCAAAAAATTTATAATAATTAAAAAAATCCAAAAATTTTAAGCAAGATTAATTAAAAATTAAATCTTAATTAACTTTCTTAAGTAAAAATTCTAAGTTGAATTAGAGAATTATAATTATCTAAAAAAGATTTTTTTTTCAATTAACATGAGGTCAAAGTCAAGGGAGATAATAAAATGTTTTATTAATTCCTAAAATTCAAGAAAATATGAGTCACAACCTCATAAATATGTTCTATGAGTTTTTATGGATCACAAATATCTAAAAATGAGTTGTCAAGCCTTCATGATTGATTTGACCCAACCTAGGGTTAACCTAAACTCAACCTAGGTTATTTTAGACTCAACCAAAGTTAGAACTAAACCTAACCTCCCTAGGTTTAGAGTTAGTTTTGAGACCTATAAATATAAGTGCCCTCACTCTACCTAAATAAGCTTTTATGTATAAGGTTATTCTATAGGAATGCTTTCAAGAAGCCATCAAAATAATGTTATAATGCCAAATTAATATCAAGAAACTTCTCACCAATCCAATACAAGCCAATAAAATCCACATATGGTCTTAGATAAGTGTTTCTAAGATGTATAATGCATTGATCAAAGTCTCTAATGCCATAAGCCAAGAAAGAACATCTTCTATGCCAATAAGTGAACACTAATTTTGATAAGGGAGGTAACATTATTGTATGCTTTTATCTCTTATTTTTAGTTTTATTCATTGTGTTATGTTCAACCTATTACATAGGTAAGAGTGGTTTAGTTTCATTGCATTATTATAGTTGAATTTTTTTGAGATTCACTAACAAGGAACTAATGACATTTATGTGCTCTTCAGATTCCTAGAGATACACTTATAAGGTACCCTATTCATTGGGAGAGATATGATATTTTAGTCTAGTAACTTTTGTAATATCTTATGATGAGTATTAGATAATTGTGTAAACTACCTCATTTATGTTGCTGATAGGACAAGTCAATTAGTAGGTTGTGACATTGCATTAAAGGTTGTTTTTTCCTTATTCTTATTATCATTAGCTATATATTTGAAAATTAGTTTTCTCTAAATATTTTAACTAGAAAATTTTGGAGGAGTAGACCCATACTTTATATTTTTCATATAAAGGAGATTAACTCCATGGTCCTTGATCGTATGGCATAAGCCATCAAAATATTGGATGTATTTGAACATAATAGACTCATACATTAGAGAAAACAATATTTAATTAAATATGAATTACAACTCATTATCAACCTTATGATTTTTCATATTAAATATAATATTCTTGTAACAAAGCTGCTAGGTTCATTGTGTCCTTGCTTTAGTTTTAAAATTTTAGAATAAGATAAATTTTGCTTGATGTTTATTATAAAGCATGATAATAAATGATTAGATAAAGGATTTAAATCATGAAATAATTAAAATGGGAGGTCATAAGACCATCACAAAGCATAGTCCTTAAGACTCCTTGGAAATAACTTGGTCAACAAATCAACAATAGATGCATAGTCCAAACATGTTGCATGAAAGGTTCCAAGGACCTATTATAGATCAACTTTACAATTATATAATGTAATTTTAGGTGCCAAAAATCTTGTAGGTAAGGGATAATTTAAAATATCTATGTAAAATTGGCTATGTAATATTTATTGAGATTAAGTTGAATATCCCACTCTAGAAGAACCTTTTTCCAATTGTAAACCTTATATTTCAGATCAAGGATAATTTGTATAAGGATTCAACAATAGGTATAAAATAAATTTTAGTTATATATTATTACACATAAGTATAAATAAGATGGAAAAAGGTATGTTGTGTAGGGATATCCATATAAATATGAGGAATACTTTGTGTTGACCCCATAATATGAGTGGACATCACATGTGCAACCTTCGGTGTAGATATATGAATATCAGTAGGAGGATTAGTAGTCTAAAAACACATTGTATATTTGATACCTTTAAAAGATAAATTATATTATTTAAAAATAGATAATTTCATTCCTCAAATATAGGTTCTTTAGCAATATTTTTTATTCCATCTCTATATACATAAAATAATGCCTCAACCATGTGTGGATTCATTTTAAGATATTATGCTAATTCAATTTTATAAATGTCATCAAATATATAATGAAAATAAACATAATAATTTCCCTTATTAGTATATAAATCAATTATATTTTCCATTATGAATATGTGAAAAAACAAAATTTATATTTGAACCCTAATGTAGGAGAAATATGCAACCCTAAAAAGGATGGATGAAACTCTAAGGGAGAACATAGGGTTTACCACACTCAAAATAATGGTCAAGTTTACCATAATGTTTTAATTGATTTTTAATTTAATGATATAAATAAGCCAAACTACTAAATATTCATATTAAATAATATATATCATTCACTACATAGATCCAAATGTAAAAAATAGATAGATTTTGAGGTTAGTATTTATATAAATGTCAAGATAATAGAATAATTAGCTTATTTCTATTATTTTATGATATTTTTATCTAAACAATCATTATAAATATTTTTCCATGGATTTTTAGTTGCGTAAATCAGAAAAAAAGTATCAAAATCTTTTAGGATGATACTGGTAAGGTTTAAACACCTATGGTGACTATATCCATTGTCCACTGAAATTACCTATATAGGTTTTTTTGGTATTTTTCACCATAGGTCAAGATTTTTATTATATAATTTCATACCCTTAGTATTATGTGTAGATTAAACTTTTTCCCTCATTTTCCTTGACCATAGCTCTATATTCAAAATTTTCTTGACATAGAAAAATGGGTTATGAATATGGGTTAGATAATCCCAACCACATGTCACTATTTGTTTTATCATTTCCTATGTTTCAATACTTCAAAGAGCGATTAAACCACACATAATTATCCCACCTATGTGTATGTGTGCTCAATAATAATATGATATAAGGTAATTAAGATATTTGGATTTTGACACTTGACAATATGAACCTTTAAACTTAACTTATGTGTTGAAACTTGGCTTAGGAGTTATTTCTTTTAGGGATTTTAGATTTTTTATGGTTTAAGATAGTGTCTTAAGGACATGTAAATGTGTTTATAAATAAACAAGTGTAATTTTAGATAGATTATAGATAGGAATGGTCTTATAATTTATGTGTATGTATATAATAGTCTTTGGGTTATTTCCGTCCATAACTGACATGAAAAATGTGAGGGTTGACCCAAGTTATGGAATTTGAATTTGAAAAATAGTTATTTAGAAAAACTAAGAAATTTTAGGAAAAGATGACTAATTTTGGTATCTAACAACATCTGACTATTATCGACACTACCTAGGATAGAGAAAATAATAAATTAGGATATGGCCATAGTCTACATAAGATAATATCTTGTTCTGGTACAAATTAAGAAAATCATGTATATAAATGATGGAAAATTGGGAATACCAAGTTTAGATATAGATGAATGGTTAGGAGAGAATGTGAACATGACTCAAATGTGTAAACACAAGTCATGCATGTTAAGGATATGTCAAAACTAATATCTTAAAGTGCCTAGTACCAAATTTATGTGTTTGTATCCCCCAATAGAAAATACAAATATGTCTCATGGGTGATGAACCTATAAAATGCTAGGTATAAAAATGATTCATAGTCATACTAATTGAATCGAGGATAGTATGGTACAAAGGCATACTATATATACACGTATCGATCAAAAAGTAGAAGATGTAAAAATACATGTAACCAATAGCATTTAGATATCCATTTACACACACAAAATGAAAATTATAGAAAAATATGTTTGATATTTATATAATATCTTTATATAGTAAATGGTAAGCTAGAAAGTTATCACCATGTAAACCCACTATATGAATATGTCCCTGTATCATTTTTATGTGCATTAATAATAAATACCTTATATGTCCTACATCTCATCAACTCAAAGTATACAATGAGGATCACATTTTTAAAACATGAAAACATAAACCTCAATTATAGGTAAATAATCATGATATGTATCATATGACTAAGATAATGAAAACAATTTTTTTGACTTTTGAATTTGATGAATGTTTTGTATTTTTTTAATTTCAAAGTGAAATAACATAAGAATATATGTAAAATATGTCATAATATTGATGTATCAATGAGGTACTATATGTAGGCAAGCATTATTAGTTTACAAGCTAACCTAAATCATATTGTTATATCATGAATAGTTAGATGCAATGCTCCATATGTTAAATATAACATATAATAGGTAAGTAGGAATATCAAACATCAAATGAGATAGTCATCCAAAATAGAGGGCTAAAAATATGATAACACTTCTAAATAATTGAGGGTAATAGCCATAATATATCATAAGTAATGGAAATTTGAATGTGTAGTAAAAATCTAAAATTACAGATGATAAGGTATCAAGATTCATAAACATGTATTGAAATAAAAATAAGCAAGGATAATGTTATGAAATAAAGAAAATGTATTGTAAGAGAAATAAATAAAGGTGATATAAAATGGAAAATTCTAACATATGTATCTTATGAATCTCACATTATTTTACATGAAGTAATAACCCGTGTGTTAGGTCATGAAGACCCCCCAAGTATGTATCAACATGTATTAGATCACCATTCTCACCATAAAAGTCTTGATTGAATTGGTTTTTTTTTAATGTTGTTTGTTGTGAAACATATTTAGGAGGCCAATTTTATCTATTAACAACATTCTCTCCTAGGGAAGTTAGGTTGTCTAGAGTAATCTTGTATTGATCAATAAGCTCTTAAATTTTGAACTTTAAAAAATGCATCAATTTTTGGAATGACCTCTAATATTATATTAAGAATAAAATAATTTTGTAATAATTTTAACTAAATCTTAGGTTTACTTCATGAATTGGAGGTATCTCAATCAAATTATTGTCTAATAAACTCGCTAACATGTCATATTGATTTTTTAAAAATATCTTGGGTTAAATTGAGATAGGTCTCATTTTATGTGTTTCTTATTTATTAAACCTAATAGTGTATTTGTTCAGGGGAATTGGGCATTAGAACTATTTTAATCCCTAAGAGGTAGGGTATGGAACTTAGGCCAAGCTAATCCTTATTCTACAATGTTGATAGCTATATTACCAAGATAATTGAATGATTTGTAAGTTATGTTAAATATTTTATTTTTGATAGGTTCTATAATAATATTGATGAATATGTGTTTCCTTTAAAGATCAAATGGTTGTTAAATATATAAGTGCATATGACAAAAAAATATAAAAATGTAATCACACATATCCTCCCTCTGACCTTGTTTAAGATGTTAAATGTTCCCATATGTTTTACAAGGTCCATTGATGGTAATGCATAAATATAAGTAGGCCTCTTGTAATCATAGGATAAAATGTATGGATCCACTAGGTAAAGTAAATAACCAATCTAAGGCCTCATCAACTAATGTGATAGTAAACAAACATAAGTAAGATTACATCATGATCCTCATAGTTTCTTATAGATAGAAATATAACATAAGGGTGCACTTGAGATTCCCAATGACCATAAAAAAATTTGAATTTTGGAACCACTAAATCACAAGGGATATGAATGTCAAACACATCATTGGTAATAATATTGGAATTAATATTGTTACACATGACCCTAGCATTGGAAGTTTATTGATGAAGTGAAAGACTACACACTTGTATTTTTAAGATCACTAAAGTATGCATCAAAGTCACTATCTCATGTTTAGTCACTCTGAAATAATGGTGGTAATATAAATATGTTTTTCAATGATTGATTATTTCCATTAGTAGTATCCATACAAACACTTGGTAATGGGTGAAAGAGTCAAATAATAATCATAAGTTATAACATATATATGAACACAAATATGAACCATAGGGTTACCTATATGAGAAACATTTGCATTCTTTAAATTTTTAGTGATTTGTATGATTTAATCAAAAATATTTCAATTTTCATAAAAATATGGTTTTAAAGAACAAATAATGCATTTAATTCTTTCATGATTTGAAAATTTCATGTTTTACAATTTAATAATCAATAAAGATAAATCATTTTTAGTATTTTTTCTAATATAAATTATGATAAATGCCAAGAAAATCCCCACACAAATAAAATGAAACCTTAAGGGTGGAATGAGGGAATAAAACTCTAAAATAAGCATTTGATATGAATCTAAAATAGAAAACCCTAAGGGGTAAGAGGAAATAAGTCCTATGTTGAATGTAAAAAATGTTGGGTTCACCAATATGACTTACCCTTTTTTATTTTAGGTTAATTACCATTAAAAACAAGGTAAATTGATTTAATGAGGAATAAATACCATTTAACAATGTAAAATAATACCTTATTATCTATCCTAGTGGATAAAAATAGTAAACATGCCAGTTTGGAAATTAGAAAACAAGAAATAAACAACGTGAGAAGTAATAGAGTTGGAATAATTACATGATGAATTATGGATTTATAAATGTATATATAAATTGTGTAGGTCTATAAATAACTTTATGTGAAATTTGAGCATCTAAATGTGTAACGATATGATAGTTACATGAATTGGTCATGTACATGGCTGGATTAGTGCTGACCTATTTTGGCTTCTGTTCATGTCTTCGTGCATCACTTTTGTCATATAAAATTAATATTTTTTTATGCCTACTACATCACTATATTTTAGGTTTGCTTGTACCTTTAATTTTCATAACTAATGGGAAATAATTTCTAATTTCTCTAATGTTCTTGACCTAGCTTTCCATAAAATGTTAAAAGAGATGAGAATAAGTGGTTGGGCTAAGAAACTAAAATGGTGTGGTGAATATGTTTTCCACATGCAAAAATAAGACTAATCATACTTAATGCATAGTGTGAATGTAGAAATAAAGTAATGCATTAGACAACCTCTTCCCTAAGTGTGAGATTAAACTACATGCACATTCTCTTAAAAAAGTTTTGGTACTAAATATGATGAAAGTTATTGAGCATAGGTATATCAATGTAGATTGTGATTAGAACTGAATAATGACTAGTAATATATTATAAACTTTATGGATCCTCTTTTGGAACCACTTGGGATATTTCCTAAATAATTTAACAATATTAAAAAGATAATATATATTTTTTATATATAGGCTTATATTGTTTTGAATTAAAGACATATCAACATGCAAAATATGATAAAGGTATAAAACCAAAAAATGGATCCAAACATAAAAAAATATGTGGCCATGAGCAAAAGGGCCCAAAAAAATAAAATGGGAAAGGATTGGTGAGCATGCATTTATTTCCTAGAGTAGGATTGGTGGACCACCATTCCAATCCTAGAATAAGGAACAATCATAGATTGATAGAAGAGAGATAAAGTAAGATCATGAGAATAACATGAATATTATAGAATGAAAAAGAGAAAAAAGAGGACCACAACATAAAAAAAGGAGAGAGAAAAATAAGTTCCAATAAATCCCTAATTCAAGGTGATTCCCCATATGCACAAAATATTACTAAAAAAATTGTAATAACAATACCAAAATTAGGTGTCTACATCTTAAAACACCATCATATCCCTTTATAATTGTGAAAGTATAGGCCAAGTCATCCAAGCTAAGTCTAAAGATATAAATAAGTTGTTGTAGACACCCAAATTTGGCACAACACTTTAGTTTTAATGTATTTTTCATTCATTTATTTATATAGGCCGTAACTAATGACTAAGTAATTAATGGTGCATTTTTATTACATTTCCCCTTTTAATCTATGAATTTTCATATATTATCTACTTTCAATTTATGATTTTATTATATTATCCCTTTGCTTTATGATTCTTTATGACTTGGTAACCCCATTTTTAATTATTTTGTATTCTATCTTAAGTATTTTAAGTTTATTTTTAATTATTTTGAGTTCCCTCTTAAGTCTTTTAAGTCCCTTTTAATTTATTTTGGGTCCTTTGTGTGCACCACTAAGTTTTTTATTCAAATTATAATAAATCCTTAGATAAAAAAATCTATTAGAAGGCATTAAGTATAAACATTCAAACATTTCAAGAGCTATTCAAAGTTATACATCTACTTATACTAAATTACTTTAGCTATATTCTGAATTACTATTAAATTCATGTATTTTTGCCAAGGGTAAGCTAGGAGAAGAAGCAAATAGATCTGAATATCACCATTTCACACATATACATAGGTGGGATAACTACATTGACTTGACGCAATTTAGATATGTAGGCAACACTTAGATTACACAGGGTTTTTTGAAGATATCTCAGCTATTCCCATAACCCTATTTCCCCTATTTTAATATCTATTTGGTTTATGTGAAGGAACTAGGGATTTGATATTGTGGGTACATGCATATACAAAATAGAGATTGTGAAAGTGGAAATGAAAAATATTAAATCCTCTATACCTCTCAAGCAAATTGCAGGACTTAATTATCAAAGGAAAAAATTGGCCAATAGGGACATGATTGATTACCATTGATCCTTACTAAACTCAAAAGAGTCTTCACATTCTATAACAAATGAATCACAGTAATTATACATAACCTTCAATCATCCTGTTAACCTATATATATTAGGGAAATATACCAAACAAGATAAGTTTCTATTTATTGCTTTGTATTTATCATTGTGCTTGTCACAAAGTATACTTGTTGAAAATGTATATTATGGTTATTTACAATAATTCATGGTCAAAATTTGATTTTATTAGTTTTATTTAATTAAGGGTTATTTTTTCATTAATTAAATTTTAGGTAAAATATTTAAACCCATTTATTGTTTGAGTATTTCAAACCCTATGTCTTCCTTAGGGTTATAAACTTACATGGTTTTAAGGTTTTTTGTCCTAGGGGCTATAAAAATTTCCATTTGTTTATAGCATTACAATTGATTTTATTATTTTTAATATATTTTCCATGGATAGTATATATATTTTTAATGATTATGATAGGATAATTATCCAACTCTCTACACAAGTTTCATTAATGATTTCTTTTGTTAATTCACATGTAACATCTGAGTAATAGTTTTTATATATTTAAAATGCTACATTATTTGCTTTACATCCTCTTTATGGAGCTATTATGACCATACAAAGTATAAAACCCATGATTCTAAGGTTGTTAATAACAATAATTTTGATCTTGTGGATGGAAAGGAGTTTGGTTAATACCTTTATGCTCATATCGATGGCATTGAGTCTTTACTATTTGTGGCCTCAAAAGAACAATATAAACATGAACATGATGCTTTAGCTCAAGAACTAAATGATTAAATTTAAAAACCCATTATAAACCCTATAATATGTATCACCACTACTATTTTTGATACTGATATTCCATTCACATATTTAGGCTTAAGGGCAACACATGGTTTAAAATAGATTTTTATGCATATGACTAACCAAGTAATTCATAAAAATCTATTAATATATACACACACTACATCACATACTTGGCCTAATACATAATACCTTGAGCAAAAAGTTATATTTTTTCAAGATAAGGTGTTATAATTAGAGCAAGGTATCACAAAAGGTAGCCAATCATCAAATTTACACGTTTTGCTTCATAAACCTATAATACATAATATTGCATGATACCATTTACCTACATAATTTTTATCTCTCAAGCTTCCATTATATTAAGGTAAATGAGATATAGAAAAAATATCTTAGATATTTTCATGTAACATGTTTGGATTATGCCTTCAATGACAAAATGTTAACCAATTTTTTCCAAGAAGCTTAAAATATTTTGCTTTGTGTTTGTTTTATGATCTATCTGCTCAATCTATCAAAGCATTCAATCCATTAGTAGATTCATTTATTAAGCTCTTTGAAATTAAAATTAATGAAAAGATTTCTTATGCATAAATTTATAAGCTTAATCAAGGAACTAATGAACCTATCAATGAGTATGTGCTTCATTATAAGATCATGCTTGCCAAAATAACTAATACATTGATAGATAATGAGATACATGGAATTTTTAAAAAGATTTTTCTTGCACCATTGCATGATTAAATTATATTTAATAAATTTATATCATTTAAAGAGATTTGTCATAGAAAAAGAGAAAGAAAAATCAAGTTACTTGCTTTAAAAAAGCTTAAGTATACACCTACATCTAATTTAACCTCTATAACAAAGTTTCAAAGAAAACCATCTTACAAATATAAGACAACAGATACTAAAGCATATGCAAATATAAAAATTAATGTTATTTTTCAACCTAGTAACAAGATTGTTTTATCCAATCAACCAGGAAGGTAATTTTCTAAATTACCACAACTACCTTATAAATTATTAAAAAAGTTATTAGAAAACAATTTAATCACTTTGCCTCATCTATTTGAAATTTATATGAGAAAGCCACATGGAAAATATTTTGACAACAATGCATATTGTGATTATGATAGATGCAATGGTCATTATACTAAAATGTGTTTCAAGATCAAACATCTTATTCTAGATTTTATTGAAAACAATGTTATTGAGCTAGATACTCCTATAGAGGAAACTAAGCCTCAAAAAATTGAAAATGCTAAATTAATTTTTTTGGTGAACCATTTCCTAATAATGATACCAATAAGGATAATTTAATATTACATCATGCATATAATGTTTAGACACATCCAAAATCATATGATCATATCTTAGATGGAATTATTAGTACAATTCAAAACATTCAACCATGTCTTATGATTAATTTTGATGATATTGAGATAGTGGATGATGATTTTAATCTTAATGCTTAATGTATAAGAGATCACATTAATCAATAACCTATTCATTGTGTTAGTTGATAATGGATCAAGTGAAAATGTATACATAATAACATTAATTCATTAATTTAGTTACACACAATGATATATAAGAAATTGCTAAAAGTGTCAAAGCATTCAATTGCAAACAATAGTCCACTTTGGGACATATTGTGTTGCCTCTTTAAGTGGACCATACTATATTATCTACTCAATTTTTTATTATTCCACAAAATGGTATCTTTGAAATGACATTCGGATGCCCATTGTTTCAAAATCCTAGTGATGTACCTTCTAAGGTACATATATGATTAAATTATATTTATTTCAATCAAATTGTTATAATTTCAAAAATTCAGTATGATTACCCTATAAAATCTATAGTACCTCCTCCTACCAATCCACCAAAACAAATCAGTGCTACATATATGAACATTTAGATCATGTTTACAATTATTGAACCTAATAAAAAGGTTTTTAATCAATTAATTTATAAAGAAATATAGAAGGTTTAAAAGTAAGTTAATAGGAAAAAGGTATATACTTCTCACAAACACAAGCATTTGTAAAACATTTTAAATTAGTTACTCATATAAATCAACATGTTACTTAAAAGACAAAAAAATTGCACAATATTCTACTAACCCTCATGGGATTTTACATAATCTTGCATTTACTATACCCACTCTACCTACACAAGATTGCATAAGTATTAATCTATATAGTTTTGTTACTAAATATGATATGTTTTTTTTATTTTGATATGTGCACATTAGATACATTTCATTAAACTAAATTAAGAAATTTTACAATAATCATTGACTGATTTGATTATTATCTTGATGGAATCATTGGGTAGTTTGTTGCATTTTAAAATATTCTAAAAATATTACAAAAAATTCAAAAAAATAAAAATATGATTGTACATAGATTTTGAACTATTGCATCTTATTCTAATATTTTATTGCAACATAATTGATTGATAAATTATTCTATTCCCTTGGTTTTTTTTACTTGTTGGCCCCTTGGCCCTTTTATTTTACTTTCTAGATCTAAACAACTCAAAATAGTGATCAATGCTACTAAAATCTACCATTTATATTTATTCTTTCATAGTTGACATTGAAAAAGTTATCATTTTTCCTCTAGGAAAAATCACCCAGATTAGGAAAAAATCATTTACCATTATTGTCCCAGTTTCAAAATCATGTCCTTTTCTAGTTTCCATCAAGAAATCATAGTTTTATTACGTAAAGCCTTAATTCTTATAATTTTCAAGGTTCTACTTAGTTTTAAAATGGAAATCACTATTTTTCATGCAAAAGCTTTCTTTTTCAGAGCCATATTATTCACACATGTGACATACTTTTGAAAATTTTACATTTTATGACACAAGGATGTATAATTATTTCTCTACATACATTTTAAATACCCTCCAAATTTGTTTAAAGTTAAAATTCATATTCAATGGGGGCATATTTCTTATATCTGGTCATACAATCCTTTTCTAGTGCATATCTTATATTGATACATGTTGTGAACCCTTAAAATATTTTTAACTTCTACTTTTGATACCTTATTTTATTATAGTTTCTAATTTTATTGTTTTGAATATTGAAAAAACACAAAGAAAAATCATATATTTCAAAATGCAAAAACATTCAAAATATTCTAAAAATTCAAAATCAGAACTTGAGAATGATTAACAATCTAGTTTAAATATTTTTATCATGTTATTTATCTCATGATTAGTAGAAAACATATTATTTATATATCACACATGCATTTCACTGGTATTCATGAGTGTTGTGCATGACATATAAATTTTATAAGGAATAAGATGTTGGACTTTCCTCTACTCATTAGCCTTGCTAAATTGGGGTCATCTTATCCACATTTGAAAATATGTATATGTTATCATTATATGATACCTATATCAATGATCCATATATTATTAAGCATTACACCATTTAAAATGTATATCCAATATCTTTATCTTACATAGTGTATATGGATATGCTATTTTCTAGGATATGATCACATTACATATGCATAGTTTTAGCTACCTTTATAATTATATGTTCCATTGACATTATTTACTTGTACATAATTGATTACATTTTTCTTATCTATTATGTTATCCCTTGGTCTTTATGTGAAAAAATTGTTGGTGCATCTTTATGAGATCTTGTGTGTTATGTGCAAGATTTGAATATGACCATTATTTTTGGCCCTTGGCCCTATGTTGTGTGTGACATTTGAAAATTTCCCTTGCTTGTTACATTATTCATGTCTATCATGTGTGCAATATTCTACTTTTCAACATTTAAATATGTTCCTTGTATGCAATCTATGGCCATATTTTTTGACATTCCATCATTGTGATTTTTATGTGTGTGATTTTTGATCTTGTTGAGTTTGATAAGTGTCATGATTCATATCATGAACTAATAATATAATTTAATTTTTAACCTTAAATTTGATAGGTATGGGATGCCTAGGGTTACTAATATAGAAATGAATAGGCACAAGGGTGATAACTAGATCTATAGCATGCCAAGTAATTTTAAAACTTAGATAAATAATATTATAAATTAATAATAATGAGATATGACAAAAATAGAAAATATATCTATTAATTGATATTAAAATAAAATAAAAATAAGAGTATTGAGCTAGTTTACTGTGCATGTGTAGATCTGGACTAAAACAAGATGAAAGTGGATTAGATCAAGATTGTAGAATAGTCACTAGATTTTATAATTTTACATGTTATGGCCTCAGATGCTTATGTCATCTAGACATTTACATTGATTCCAATGTTTGAGTTGGACATATGTGTCCAATAAAAATTAATGACTAGATTTATATGTGACCACTTGGAGCCTTCTAGGTTTTCTATTTCTTTTTTTTTGATATTTTTAGATCATGTACATAGGTTATCTCTCTTTGTCAAATGATAAAATACTAGCCTCCTCACTCTTGGAGTGAGTGTGGAAAAATGGGTTAGTGGGCACATAATTTCAAGCTTCCCCAAGGGCCCCCATATTAATGGTTGCTCCTTACATAGCCAATACTTCAAATAAGGCCTCGAACTTATGTAGCTCTCACCCACATGTTAGATTATGTGTACATAAGGATGCAATGTGTGATAATAAAGTACATAAAGTAACCTAGCTTGTAACCTATAAAATATGGTTCACAAGTTACTATTTTAATGCTTCAAACCTATGGATATACTAACCTGACTAATATGGAAATAGGGATGAATATGGTAGGTTTTCTCACTTGAATGCTTTTGGTAAGTTGACTTGTGATTTGTATGTGATTTTTAGGTCAAGAATGAATGAAGGTTGATATTGTATATATAAAAATCTCTTTTGAAAATATCTCACACTAAATCACTTAGGTTAACAATTAGAATAGGTTTCATTTGCAAATTAGATGACTTTTGGGTACTAAACACTTAGTTTGAAAATGGACACTAGTGTCAAGGTAGGTGTCTAGATGGGATGCAAGTGTAAAATAAGCTAGAAAACATGTATAGGTCTATAATTGGTAGATAAGGATGATTATTATGTTTATAGAATTTTTCATAGAATAAAAGGCCTATTCATCAAAATAATAGTGGTTGGACTAAGAGATAATCAATTTGGCACAAAGAGATAACGAATACGAGCCTTTTGGTAGAAGGAAGGTCTTGGAAATAGTGATACAATAATGATAGGTATTTTCCAAGTATACAAGATAAATGTGATATATAATTCAAATTTAGTGTCTACATTTCCCCCTTTAATCTAGTAATAAAATTTTTAGTTTAGAGGAAATAAATGCATACGTAGGTCTAACTTGAGTGATTTACTGATGACTGACCTACAACCAAGAACATGTTATAATATATAATCTATGCTATAATCTATAATTGATTTTTTTTTAGATGCTTGAAAGTAAAGAGAGAAATATTAGGAGTGCACCCTATATCGATGCAACCATATTGCCTTTTGGAAATTTGATTTTTAGAGATGTTTCATTATGAATTATTGGAGCTGAGATTAGGATAATTAGGAAACTTATAAGAGCATATATATATATACACACACACACACACACACACATAGACATATACATATACATATACATATACATACACACACACACACACACACACACACACACACACACACACACACACACACACACACACACACACACACACACACACACACACACACACACACACACACACATATCTGTATATGTGTGTGTGTGTGTACTTGTGATTTTTAGGTCAAGAATGAATGAAGGTTGATATTGTATATATAAAAATATCTCTTGAAAATATCTCACACTAAATCACTTAGGTTAACAATTATAATAGGTTTTATTTGCAAATTGGATGACTTTTGGGTACTAAACACTTAGTTTGAAAATGGACACTAGTGTCAAGGTAGGTGTCTAGATGAGATGTAAGTGTAAAATAAGCTAGAAAAGATGTATAGGTCTATAATTGGTAAATAAGGATGATTATTATGTTTATAGAATTTTTTATAGAATAAAAGGCCTGTTCATCAAAATAATAGTGGTTGGACTAAGAGATAATCAATTTGGCACAAAGAGATAATGAATATGAGCCTTTTGGTAGAAGGAAGGTCTTGGAAATAGTGATACAATAATGATAGGTATTTTCCAAGTATACAAGATAAATGTGATATATAATTCAAATTTAGTGTCTACATTTTCCCCTTTAATCTAGTAATGAAATTTTTAGTTTAGAGGAAATAAATGCATACGTAGGTCTAACTTGAGTGATTTACTGATGACTGACCTACAACCAAGAACATGTTATAATATATAATCTATGCATATAATCTATAATTGAAATTTTTTTAGATGCTTGAAAGTAAAGAGAGAAATATTAGGAGTGCACCCTATATCGATGCAACCATATTGCCTTTTGGAAATTTGATTTTTAGAGATGTTTCATTATGAATTATTGGAGCTGAGATTAGGATAATTTGGAAACTTATAAGAGCATACACACACACACACACACACACACACACACACACATATCTACATATATATATATATATGTATGTATATATATATGTATGTATATGTATATGTATGTATATGTATATATATATATATATGTATGTATGTATATATATATATATAATACATACATACATACATATACATATATATACACACACATATACATATACATATACATTTACATATACATATACATATACATATACATATACATATACATATACATATACATATATATATATATATATGTATATATATATACATGTATATATAAATATGTATATATATATGTGTGTGTGTGTGTGTGTATATATGTATATGTATATGTATATATGTATACATATACATATACATATACACACACACATATATATAAATACATATATACATATAAATATAAATATATATATATATATATATATATATATATATATATATATATATATATATATATATATATATATATCACACACACACACACACACACACACACACATGTGTGTGTGTGTGTGTGTGTGTGTGTGTGTGTGTGTGTGTGTGTGTGTGTGTGTGTGTGTGTGTGTGTGTGTGTGTGTGTGTGTGTGTGTGTGTGAGGACACCATGCCCCCAATCTTGGTGAAAAGGTGAGTTACCACATGACCATGGAACTCATATTAATCGTGCAACCCAATCATACTTATAACTTGGAGAATGTGAGTGATCCAGTCAAATTAAAATACGTATATGGTGAGGGTGGATGATTTAATAACTTCATCTTATAAATCTAGTGAATTTAAATGATTCAATCAAGTATAACTTATAAACCTATTAAGATTGAATGATTTAATCACCTCAACCTTTCCAAAAGGTGAACCAACTACTACAGTAGATTGAATCAATAAAATTTGTAAAATTTCATCTTAGGTATGGTAATAGTCGATAGTACTATTTGAAATATGAAATCTGATTTGATTTTGTAATTTAGGGTTTTATGTTTCATAGCCTCATATATGTCTCAACCTAAAACCTAGGTATAAAAATGGCACCAATGTATAAATTGCTACCGAAAATGTGTAACTGAGTCACATTACTATGAAATTTAGCCAAATTATTATTTTGAAAGTGTGGATGATTTGTTCCCATGACATTTCCCCACTAAATCTAAAGAATTTGAGAACTAGTATAAGTATGTAGAATCTGTTTCCGTAACATGTCCTCAATGTAATCTGAAACTATGAGAATGTGTAAGACATTCCCCTATGACATGAAACCATTGATATGAACCCATTTTGAGGTGAGGGGAATTATAAACTAGTAGTTACCTTACATCAAAAGGATAAGATAATTTCATAATCTATGTATAGATCATGTAGCATATAGGAATAGTATGTCTAGGTAGATATATCAATGAGGAATATAATATGTGATCACATTAAGACCTAAGATGCATGATGGAAATCATGGAAATGTATAAAGAGTAATAGTATAACATAAACAAGAAATAAAGCATACACATGAGCACTCAAAATCAAAACAAAAGGCAATGGTCCAAAGAGATCGCATACAAGGGGAATTTTTAAATACCACACAATCAAAGGGACATGACCTTGTGAAATATCCTCAAATAATATAAAGACATACACAAATGTCCACATATGACAAAATTTGACACATGAAAATGTTAAATAGGAAAAATTAGGCCCAGGGGCCATAAGTAATATAGCACATTCAAATGATTGAACAAGTAAATAGAAATTAAGACAATAGAAAGGAAAGAACACACTCAAGGAAGTGATACAAAAGAAATCATGGAATCAAAATCAACCAACATAAGAATATCATACTAGTACATGGATATATGTGTTAGACAAAAATGTTAAGTACATAGCCTATCAAGTACACTGTGAAATATCTAAGCATGGATAAAAGCATGTGTATGTACATAAACTAAAACATGATAATGAAAATGATCATATAATAATGCAAAAATAGCATATTATGATAAAATAAGGGGATACCCTCAACATAATGATGACATGAGTAAAGGGAAATACCAACATCCATATGTGCATGCATCATGTAACTAGGTATGTTTGTATCACACTCAAAATATGTGTAAAATATATGTATGTATATATAAATAAATTATATGCTATCTACTAGCATGGAACCAACAACAAAGGTGCCAAGGAGTTAATAAAACATGAAAATGCTAAATGTTTTTAATTTTTTGAATATTTATATTTTTTTGGTATTTTTGGAATATTTGAAAAGAAAAAACTATATTATGATCTCATCTAAGGGATGCCCATAGGTATCTCCCCATTCAAAACCTAGTGTAATAAATTGGTGGTACTACCAAAGAACATGTACAAGTGTAATATTTGACACTTTAAGACCTGTGATGCTCTACATATGTATAATAGGAATATGTGGTAGTTAAGAAATAATATAAAGAATGGGGGTTCATGAAAACCATCATTAAGTGATTTATGGTTTCTTTGTAATATCAGAAACATGAACACATTTTGTTACTCTAGTTAATTGAAGGTGCTATGTAGTGGTAGATGATGATTTCATGGAATCTATTATGTATATTTAATGTAATGGTTTCTCAAGTAATGGATGATTATGAAAGGATATTTCCTATTTATTACCATTTCATAGAGGATTAACCTTAGTAGGTTTGATAATTAACAACCTGGGCATTAACTTATTTTGTTCAAGTGGATGTTCATATGGAATTTCAAAAACTATAATTACCCTATTGGCATGAATGTATTTAACACACTCATGCACTATATAAGGTATATAATGTAGTGTATATATCCAAGGTCATCCCACAACATATCAAAAATTCTCATGTATGGTATAACTAAGAATGAAGTGAGCACATGTGTTGGGCTAACCTAGAAAGGTAAGTCAATCTCACCAAGGACTTGTTATGAGGTTCTATCAAATACTTTGACCACTTTGGTTAGAAGGTGCAAATAATCATGTGAATATCTTAAATATGTATGTAATTCCATGGTGAAAACATTATCTCTATCACCATTATCAATCATAACACTATGTATAGGTTGGTGATTAAGGTATGCATAAACGAATAATGAATGAAGTTTTGATTCATCATTCATAATCTCACTATCATCAAAAGCAATAGAAGGTATTTGAATAATGGGAGGTTTATGTCATGTATAAGTTCAAATTATCCCATATAATGGATGATAATAATATGGTGGAGGAGGTAGTGAATTATATGCCATTTATAATTCCAATTCCTTCTTAAAATGGTCTTGTAAAGGGTTGTTAAATATTTTATGATTCTGGTGATCACTAGGTTATGAATTTGATTCCTTTGGAGGATCATCAAATTTAAATTTTTGGTCATTAGTAATGTCTTGGATATTATGATTCAAGTAAATCATATATTTGTAAAATGCCTAGGGTATTGGTGATAGTCAAAATAAGCATTTGTAACATATCCTTTGGGTAGAGGTTGACTCATATCAAGATATATAGGATGAGGGAGAGATATGAGGTGAAATTCCATAAGAGTCGAAAGTAATGAAGATGGATACTCAGGTAAGCATGAAAATTGTCTCCTTAGTAAATTGGATAAGTTAAGTTTATTAGGTTACTATGACACTTCAATAACAATAGTAGTTGATTCCTTTTTAAGTTATGTAGGTTTCACCTTGTAGCTTGGTTTGATAGTAAACTTGGTATTGGATGTAGTATATATGTTTTATAAATACTTAAGTTTGTTCAAAGATATAAGTCTCATTTCACAATCATGAATAATATGGCATAATTCTTTAAAATATTTAATCTTTTTTAAAATAATGGAATAATATAATGGGGAGAGAAAACTTTTCTTGAAGATGTCTTGAATCTCTTTATCTACCATTGGATTGGTCATTTAGCCAACATTGTCTTATACCTTAAGACATATTATTGATATGGTCATTGGTTCTTTGTTTGATTTTTGTAATTTTTGCATAGGAAACCTTTTTGGTAATGTTGACCTATAAGTGTGCCAAAAAATAATCTACAATATATTTTAATGATTTTATTGATTGGATTAGTAAATCATAGAACCACATTAGAGCATAGTTCTTAAGGCTCATTGGAAAAAATTTAGTCAAAAGTTTATAATTGGAGGCATAATCAAGGTATGCCACATAGAAATATTGAATAATGTATTTAGGATCACTCATACCATCATAAAATGTGAACTCAGGTACAACAAAACTAGTTCTCAAGGGGTGAAAAAATATTTTAGGTGTAAGAGGTTTATGAACAATCTCTTGTGAATCTATAATATAAGGTGTTTTCATATATGTTTTTAAAATATTTGTAACCTTAGATTGAATTTTTTTTATAGTTTGGACAATATCTTACACATTTTGGTCACTAAGGTTTGAACTTTGAGTTGATAGAGGCATTAAAACTAATAATTGGGTTGAAGTGTTAATGTTTCCCATGGAGGATGTAACAATAATAGGATTTGTTTTGGGAAACAATGGTATAAATACATAACATATACCCCCATTATAAGTATGAATTGATTATGTTCTCAAGGGGAGGGTTATTGGTATATGGGGATGGCCCATAACACTAATATTATGATAAATATATGGACTTGGTTATGCATCTATGATTTTTATTTTTTAGTTTCCAATATGGTATTAAGGATATCATCAAGATATTTAAGAATTTTATAGATATGATGTCAAAACATAGTAAGAACTTATACTTGCTCTTGATCTATTTGTTCAAGGTCATTGATTTAATTAGATTCATCATTTTCATGATCACAAGCATCTTCTACGATAACCTCAACAATATGTAGTTCAATTTCATTATTAACATCTTCATTAGGTACATGATTTGTTAATTCATTAGTTTGAGCCATCTTAGGTGGAAAATGAAGAAGATCTAGGTGTTTGATAAGAGCACCAAATAATATATGTCTATACCTAGGTTGCATACAAATGATAGATTAAATATAGAAAAAACAACAATGAAAAACCATAAAAGTTTAATACCCTAGGATATACTAGGCTTTGCATAAAGAGATGGGTTCACCAAATGTTAAACCCTAAATTTTATAGGTATGGGATACCTAGGGTTAAGAATATAGAAATGAATAAGTACAATGGTGATAAATAGATATATAGTCGGTCAAATAATTTACAAACTTAGATAAATAATATTCTAAAATTATAATACTAAGATATACAAAAAATAAAAAATACAAATATTGATTGATATTTAATAAACTAAAATCAAGAGCACTTAACTAGTTTATTATGCATGTGTAGATCTAGGATGAAACAAGATAGAAGTAGACTAGATCAAGATTCTATAATAGTCATTAGATTCTATTTTTTTTCATCCTATGGCCTCAAAAACTTGTATTGGATATGGATAGTTGTGTTAATGTTGGTGTTAGAGTTGGACATAGGTGTCTAATATGAAATAGTGACCATATTTAGATTTTGTCACCTAGAGCCTTTTGGGTTTTTTATTTCCTTTCTTTTGGTGTGTTCAAATTAAACTTACATGTTGTTTTTATTTGTCAAATGATCAAACCCTATATAGCTCACCCTTGGAGTGACTATGGAAAAATGGGTTAGTGGGAACATAATGTTGAGTTGCCCCAAAGACCCCTCTATAAAGGGGTTCTAACTACATAGATAATACTCCAAAGAGGGCCTCAAACTTATGTAGTTTTCCCCTACATGTTGGCTTGTGTGTGCATAAGGGTACAATGTGAGATAAATAAGTGCATAGAGTGAACTATATTATAACTTGGAAAATATGGCTCATGAGCTACTATTTGAATGTTTTAGACCTATGCAAATACTGATCCTATAACTAATATGGAAATAGGGATGAATATGTTAGGTTTGATCAATTTAATTCTTGATTGAGTGATATTGGTAAGCTTTATTGTGAGTTGTATGTGATTTATAGGTCAAGAATGAATGAGGGTTGATATTATATATATACCAATCCATTTTTAAAATATTTCACACTAAATTACTTAAACCAACCATTAGAATACATTTCATTTGTAAATTAGATGAATTTTAGTCAATATAAACTTAATTTGAAAATGGATACTAGCATCAATATAGGCGCCTATCTGGGATACAAGTATTTAAAACCTATAAAATAGGTACATGTCCAAAACTGGTAGATAAGGATGATTATTAGGTTTATAATATTTTTCACAATATAAAATTCCTAGTCATAAAAATAATAGTGGTATGACTAAGGGATAAGCAATTTGTCACAAAGAGATAGTGAGTGTGAGCCTTTTGATAACATGAAGGTCTTAGAACTGAAGGGTATTCTATTATATTTTGATCATGCATTTTAGGAACAAAGTTACAATTTAATATACACGCCATTTGCAGTGTTTTATTTAATTTAGGTGTATGGTGCATAACTTATGGATTAATATGCACTCCAACATTATATGTGTGAATCTATTTTAGATTTTAACCCATTTCACATATTAGAGTTTCCAAGACCACAAAGTTAAATTGAGGTTCTAATGTTCATCAATGGGTATTATTTCTACTCTAAAAGTGAAAATTTAAGTTAGGATTTGATCACCTTGATTCTCTCCAATGGTTTAGCTAAGGAACCATCTTCTCCAAGTGCTTCGTGAGGGTCACTAATTCTACAATGCTTCTAGGAAGCATCATCTTCAAGAAAAGTCACAAGTAGAAACATTGTTTTCACAAATATAAGTGCATTCCTTCCATACTCATTTAAATTATTAAATGTGTAAAGTTCAAACTATTTTCAAATGTTCAAAAGTTTAAATGATTTTCAAATTTTATAAAGTTCAAGTAATTTTCAAAGTTCAAATTCAAGCCTTTCAAACTTTAGTTTTCAATTGAATAACATAACTATATCATGTGTTTTTTATGGTTTTCCAAAGCATATGACGCCTTTCATGATTTAAGTCCTAGCTTGAAGTCAAAGTGTGTCTTCCACACTAAGGTATAACTTTCATTTAATCTAGAAATTTAATTTCTAGACTAAAGGGTGATCAAATGTAATAACTTAAATATGGCCAAAAATACTTTATCGTTTTAGTTTTTCCCATTTTTATCCTTAATTAACTTGTGAACCTAATTAGTGCCTATTTTTCCACTTCATTATATCCTAAACACAACTGAATACCTATTTTTATCTTAAGACCATCATCTGTTGCATATAGTAAAAACACCATTATGCATATGTATGCCTTAACCCATATCCAAATTCAACTACTTTTCCCTAGGTGACAGGAACACCAAATACAGTCTATAATGGTAAAAATTATTGTCCCTATCCAATGTTTTTATCCTACTCCCACCAATGGTCATATTTTAAAATTAAACCCTCCCTTAGGTTATCCTATATGTTTTTAGGCTTCTTAGTGTGTCGTCATCCCTTTTGAATTTATATAAAGTCACACTCAAGTCACTTATTACTTCACTTGGTAATTTTAATTTAGAGGCTTACTTACACAAGTGCACATCAAGAAAAAGTTCCTTATTATTTTAGTTCAAGTTATAAGCATCTCAAGTAGTCCTCATCTAAGCTATAAGCCTGTTTTATGTTGTAATAAGCTAAGTATGATCAAGTATTCAAGCCACTAATAGATGCATTAATGTAGTCAAACAATCAAAATTATACAAAGCACTCTAGGTGGAATAACTACTTTGGGATTGATTTACCTCCTTAGAGTATTGGATATGTAGGTAATGTTTAGTCATCATGGGTGATTGGGATCAACTCAACCCAAATACACTCCTATTTTTAATATTTATAATTAATTGAATAATTTCCTTCCCCATTAGATTTTACAACTTGGAAAATCTATCTACAGGTTTTTTGCACACTTTTAAATGCAAAAACAATACACACAAACCTAATTCTAATTGTCATAGGTGATTGCTCCCTAAGTTTTAGTTTTATAAAAAAATAAAAAAATAAGTAAACATGGATAATAGTGTTAAACGTTCATATCCTTACTAAGTGTTATTGTCCTTGTATAACCACATATCCAACTTGTAGGTGGTTTTTAGGTTCATTCATGTTTTCATGTTTTTGCATTCTACTAGTCAACATAGTCAAGAATAAGGACCAAAAAACTAAGTTTATATTCCATTTACATAAGTTTTTCTTGTTTGTAATTGATTTATTTCATCCATGTCAGAAATGTAATTCTATTTTTTAATTTAAAAGTGCATTTACAACACCTTATATTATTCTATTCTATTTATAAAAATTAGGGTCAATTAGCATAGTTAATTTAATTCAATATAAAATAGTTGTTTAGTGCATATATTAAATTTTGAGTCATTTTAAACCATTATACCTTATTTTTATTTTCCATATATGAATTCTTATATAAATAATGATCCATAATATGAATTACCATGTGGCATATTAAATTCATTAGACATAATTTAAATAGATATTAATTTCTAATTAATTAAATCAATTTCTCAAATAAAACCATCAAATGGATTGTGCTCCATATGCATATTATTGTAATTTTATTTATATACCATATAGGCCTTACTATTTTTCCTTATGAGTAGATGTTTTAGATCACATACTTGAATTAAAATATGTATCATCTATATGCATAATGAATATGGTTAGTAATATAACTATCCTATAATATAGGAAAAAGGAGGGGACCATACTAGATCTAACATACATACAAAGGGCCACACCATAAAGTGGGTCAAAGGTTATAAGTAACAGTAATTTAGAAAAGTGATATCTAGTATATAATTGGGAAGCCAATGCAAGGAATTAATAAATAAAAACAACTTAGATCCAAGATGTAAAATAGGTAAAATAAAGATATAAAAATGTTGTTATAAGATGTATCTAAACAAATATATGTGACCAAAAGGTATGTAACATAAGCTAAAATAGGCACGGAGAGAAAAAAAAACATAATACTCTATTATATGCATTTAAACCAACTAAAATAAAGAGTTTAGAGATATAGATACTTCCCTTGGGTTGACTTGTCAGTGCATCAATCACCCCCTTGGCTCAAGTGGTGCTTAATGAAAGATTTTGTAGGTGAAGGATAAAAATGTAAGGATAAATACCTAAGTATACTTAGTTGTGGAATTCAAAGATTATGTGTACCTATTTGGTTAAGCTTCCTTCTCAATAACTCCAAAGACCTTGTGAAAACATAGACCTACACAAGTATATACTATAATTTTTCTTCTCATAATAAAAGAAAATATTTATGTGCAAAAATAACATAATGGCATGTGGTTATTATAAAAATAATATTTGGGGGCCTAGATATATGGATCCAAATCCTAAAAATGACCTGTCAAATATGTTGATGAAATTAAATTTTGATCAATATAGTATAAATATTTGGAGCAAAAAATAGTACTATGTTAGCAATGTTGAATTAGTATAGAAGGCACAAAATTATATTGAGAAGGATTGATATAGTTAAAAAGGGATAAACTGAAGGAAAATGAATATATAAAACATAGTGAATAAACAAAATTAAATCGACATGGATGAGTTAATCAAGAAAATGTATAAAACTAAAATAGGTTGAAAGTAGGGAAAATAACACTAGAGGAGGCTATGATGGATAGATAAAAATATCATGAGTGTAAATGGATATAATATATGATATTATATTATAAATTTCTATTATCTATCCAAAACTATATCCCAGTGCACTCCTTGGGACATGCACTTAGGGAGAAATATGCACCATTGAGCCCTAAAAAAGAAACTACTAATGATTGAAATATATAGGTGTATAAATATGCCCCCAAAAAATATCATCATGTGTCACAATAACATATACAAGATGGTGATTTATAAAATAACATATTAACACAAAATATTAAAGAACACACTATAAATAAATGATGATATATTTGAGATAAATGAAAGCAACATAAATGCATATGCATACCTTTACTTAGTTGGATAGACTAAAAATAAATGATATATTGTGTGAGAGTGGTAAAAAGATGAGTCTGGTAGGCAAAGAAAATTAAAATTATGACATAAGGTGCTAAATATATACCAAAAATACTTGAGTAGGCATGAAAAATAATCAAATTTCTACAAAAATATTTCATTATTACCACAAAATTCCTTGTGATGTTGGGATTCTAGTGATTATTTAGATTCATCAAAAAGATATAAAAAATAAAGATATGATTAAAAAATGGAATACAAGGGAATTTTTTAAAAGATTCAATTGTTTAAATTTTTCCCATAAATATATAAATATAAAATAATCTAAAATTTTGGTATTTTAAGTTATTAAGAGTTGTGAGTGACTAGTTTTGACATAGAGAGAGACAATGCCAAGAGGATGGAGAGTTAGATGGTGCAGAGGATGATATGGACTTATTTACATAACCATCAAGGTAAGACATATACATAATGTTGGGAATGGTAGATAGGATAGATATAGGAACACCTAACATTGGGGTAATATGTGTGATGGAATTTAACCCAACAAGCATCATATTGAAGAGAAAAAAATGATGAGCAATGGGTAGGTCCTATATTTTTGAATTGTGAAGAATTTACATTTATTAGGGTCTTAGGAATAAATCACTACCATGAGATAACTATATAAACTATGGTGATACATTAAAAAAGGTGGGAAATCATAAGTGGGATAATACAATAATATCAAATGGCCAATATAGTACAGATAAATTTGGTTGATATAATTAAGTATCAATAAAATAAATTGGTTGATATAGTTATAGGAAAATGAATAATATGACCAATATAATTAAGTATTGACTGGATAATTTTATACAATCAAATTAATGATTATGGCCATAAAATATAAGTTGCATGGATGATACAATAAAAATATTGATGATCAATAAATTAAAAAAAACACTATGTGGTTGATACAATTAAGTAATATGGTGATATAATTTGGAAATATCTAAATGGATGATACATTTAAGTAAGATGATCAATATAGTTAAAATTTAACCACATGACTAATACAATTGAGTAAGATGGATGATATAATTATTTTTTTGGTTTTGTGTAATTTTGTTTAGTTTTACTTGTATTTTGATGATTTTAATTTGATGAGAGATTAATTAGGCTTTGCTATTTAACATTTTTTAGGCATATGGATGATCACAATTGTGGTAGACTATATATGCATCCTAGCTTCTAACTTCAATAGTCAAATTATTATATGAGGAAAAATCTCACCTTATTAGTCTAGGATTTGGTGTTATTATGGAGATGTGTTGAGTGTTTCTAGAGGTAAATCTATTGGTTATATTATTGCATTAATGAAAGAGGAGAACCAAAAACTTCATATGGGAGGTGGATGGGGGCATATTAGAGGTTTAAATTAATTTAGAAGGTGTACATGTGATTTTGGGTATGGCACTAGAGGGTACACATATGGTTTGTGATATACCAGAGACAATGGTTGAGAGGTAGGATTTAGATTACTGGGCTATTGGGTTAGGTATATATAGCCATCATTCACTCTTTTTATGATTAATTGATGTATATGTGTCAAACATTATAGATATATATAATGTGATTTTAGGGTTGATGATTATATTAGTGTCATTTCATAAGTTTGATGGAGGTATCCCTCTATTTTCCATTGTCATGTGTCAAGCTACTTTGGAGTAGGCTAAATCTATAGAATGGAATTGAGTATTGAGGTGAAAATAGTGCATGGGTTTTATGATATTTTGAGTAGATAGAAACATAATATGGGACTAATCATACTTATTTTCAACTATATTTATCATAGGTTACCTATATACCATTATGTATGGATTCCAAACTAATTTTATATCAAGTAACTTGGTTCAGAAGGAGAGCATATGTTCTTATGTCTATATGTGTCACATGGTATCCTATATTGTAAACCATCCACATAAAACATATCATATGGATTTAATATCATGGGAACATAGATATATGGTTATCATGGCAATTCATTAAGAGTAGATCACATGGATGACATATCATGGGACTATGAATAGATGGATTTCATGGCCATCCATAGTGTGAGTTTAGGGTTTGGCTGAGGTGATCAGGTACTACATGTGGTACATAGATACACACTCTTATGTATGTTTTCCTAGTTAGTGTAGGTAACCCCACCCAACAAATCCATTAGCCTTATTTCCCTACAAAGAGAGGAATAATAAAGAGCCAAAGGGGGATACAGGACAAGAGCAAACACTAGAGGTTTTAGTGTGAATACCATGGTGTGTTCCTTAGTCTCAATGGAAGAAAGAGCCAAATTGGGTGGTGGTGAAGGAAACATTAGGAGTAAATATGCTAGGGATTCCTCCATAAGATGTTATATATATACCTATGGAAAAGTTACCAAGTCAAATTTGCTTGTTTCCATAAGATGTTATATATATTCCTCCATAAGATGTTATATATATACCCTACAAGACAATGCTTGTTTCTCAGAGATTTACTATAGCAGTAAGAGTTAACCAAGTCAAATTTGCTAAAAAGCTAAAGGTTGAAGATTTATAATTGTATATTATGTACATGCTGATTTTTTATAATTTTATATCCCTAAAGTGTGATAAAATAGTCTTACAAGTTGAGTAATCATTAACAGGCCTAATGGTGTAGACAGTAAAAAACTAGGTAGAAGTGAGAAGTTGATTAGGGATGTGTTAACATGGAGTAAGGATGAACTAAGTGAATGAAGATGTTGTTAAGGAATTTTAATAAATGTTTATTTTGGATATAATTTTTGGATGTTAGTGGATATTATTAAAATTTTACTCATAAGTTAACTTATCTTGTGCATATAAGACAACGAAGGTGTGAGGTTGTGAGATTGGTAGGAAAGACCAATATTTCCATATTACCATATATATATATATATATATATATATATATATGGTAATATGGAAATATTGGTATAATGATATTAAAATATAAACTAAATATATTAGAAGTATCTAATAGTGTTTACACAGGCATTGAAGGTTATTATCACCATGACTGTGTTTGAAGGTAAATTGGTAGATGTAGGTAAACAAGTTATAGTGATGAGTTGGAAGATATTTTCCCTAAGATAAATCATAAAATTAATATGATGTTATGGTTTTTTAATTTAATTATCTATCCTTTATTTTAAAAATATTGGAATTTAGTGTAAGAGGTTGAAACATTGAAGCTAAAATGACTTGTTTGGCTGAATAAAGACTGTGAGAGAGAAAGTCAACAAAATTGGTCTATAGGATTAATAATTGTCATTAATGATTATGGAATTTTTGATGGGTTTATATTTAAGGATATTATAATATCATGTTCATGCACTATAATCCCTTTAATATATTCAATAAAGTGTCAGAAGTTCATGTTTCCTTGACTTTGTTTTGAAGTCAGTTGGTAGTTCAGAGTGTGCTACTTCCAAAGAAGAGTTTGAGCCTATATACCCTAAGTTTAATCATATAAGGAAGTTTTTTATGACCCAAATTTTTCTTAATATATGATTTATTTCCATGATTTTTTTTCAAAATAATTTTTTTATGCTTCAATTATTCAAGATGGATTTTCTATGTCTGCACACACCTATTATGAACAATATTTTGAGAAGGTGTTTAAGTAGTGTTTGGACATAAAATATATTGTGGACATAAATTAAAGTTTTATATGGTCTATTTGAGTTTTATACTAAGTTTTATTATCATGTGTGTAGTTTTAAGCATTCCAAGGAGATCAAAGGGTAACATGTACTAATGAAGGCCTAATGGGCTTAGATGTCTTTAAGGCCTAAATAAGAGTTTGGTCTATTAAAATATGGCCAACCTAATGTATTTTTTTAATAAATTTTTAAATTTTTTCTATGAAATATTAAAAATATAATCCAAGTATTCAAGATTTTATGGCCAACTAGGGTGTATGATAGCAAGAGACTAGTATAAGTACAAGGCAATTTTGGGCTTATTTTTGTAAGAGAAGTATATGTGCAAGAAAATAAAATAGAAAAAATAGAAATATAATTTATTCATGTGTAACATCATAGGTTTTTCATGAATATCAAATAAAAGGTTTGAATATGAGGATCAAGGTCATATGACCTAATCAATTCAAGAAGAGGGCTTGTTGATCGAAGAAGGCTAGAGGCTAGTTTGAAAGGAATTAAAGTGTGTGAAAAGTTGAAGAAGAGGATAATCATATATTTTATGAGAAACAAGGTATTATAAATTTTATAAAGTTTTTTAAGTGGCTGAGTTGGTACTGAGTCATCTAGGGGGTTGGTTCCTCCTTGCAAGTTGGTGTTTGCTAAAGCCTAGCTGAGTTGGTACTTAGCTAGTTGGGGTTGATGATCCATGTGAAGTGGGTGATTCATTAAAATTTGTGTTTGTCTTATAGGAATGTATTAAATTTTCATCATTATTGGGTTTTATTCCCATTTAGGGTTTTCCACATATATACTATGTTCATGTGTTTCATGCTCTTATGGATTGGTGCTTATCCTTGCTAAGATATATATGATTGTTTAAATAATATATGATTTATTAAGTAAGATTGTTAAATAAAGTTTTTAAAGAATAATTAACCCCTACCTCTCAATAATTTTTACTCAAAAAATTTGTATCAGAGTCTAGTCTATTGAATCTGGTCTAAAAACCTAAAGGAGATCCTAGAAGCAAGGATGTCTAGTCAATAAACTCAAGGTGGTTTCTCTACTAGTAAGGCTATATTATTTAATGGATCTAATTATTAATTTTTCTAATGTCAATATGAAGATATATTTTATGTCTCAAGGTCATTATATTTGGTATTCAGTAGTGGATGGCTATAGTACTCTTCCTATTCCATCAATCGATGAAGCATGCAATAAATCTAGTGAAAACAACTCCAAGTCAATGAATGTCATTCTTTGTGGCCTATCAGAGGTAGATATTATGAAGGTAATGCACTATTAATTTTATAAATATATATGTCAAAAATTTAAGACCATCTATGAAGGAGACACCAAGGTGAAGATGGCTAAATTGTAGACCCATCAAAGATAGTTTGAAATCCTGAAGATGAATGAAGATGAAACCATTAAATCTTACTCATTGAGGATTGATGAAGTTGTCAATATCATTAGAGGATTGGGAGAAAAATTAAAATAATCTACTATTATTCAAAAGGTTTTAAGATCACTAACTCTTAAGTTTGATTCTAAGGTATCCGTAATAGAAGAGATGCAAGATTTGGACAAGCTAGAAATGGATGGACTTCATGGCATCTTGATTGCCTATGAGATGATAACTAATGAATGAAGACATCCTAAGAAGGAAACTACTTTAAAAATTGAGAATAAGTCAAAATAAAAGAAGGTTAAGGATGAAGAATTCTCAAATATTGATGATGATCAATGGATAGCCATGTTTTCAAGGAAGTTAAAGTTTGGATTTGGTAAGTACAAAGGTAAGTTTCACTTCAAATGTTTAAACTATGGAAAAATTTGACACTTTGCATCCAAGTGTCCTAACAAGGATAAATATAAATATGATGAAGAACATGATGAACATCATGGAGATGACAAGAAGACCTATAAGATAGATAACAATAAAAGGAAGTTCATGAAGTATAAAGGCAAGAAAAGAAATTTAAAAAATAAGAGAATCTTCTACACTAAAGAAGATAACTTTTATGATGTAATTGACTCAATTTAATCTAATAGTGATGGTGGTAGTAATGAACCTGAACATGACATTGGTGAAACCTTGTTCATGGCCATAGAATCATACAATGAGGGTTGTTCAAATGGGAAAGGCCTTACGATTGATATAGAATCACATGAAGAAGAAGCTAAAGTAAACCGTGATGTAGAATTGGTAAGTTCCCTAGAGGAGTTTAATTTTAAAATGAGAAAGAATAAAAAATTAATATCATTAGTTAAGGACTATGAGGAACATATTAGTTTATTTGAGGAAAGGCTGAGTAACACTTCCAAGAAATATAATGAGATCATAAATCAAGTTGAGGCACATATGGAGGTAATAAATACAAGTCTAAAGGATAAATAATAATAATGAATCAAGTATGAATTGAAGTAGAATACTTGAAATCTAAGTTGGATCAAGCATCTAGTAAGGTGAAGAGCTTTGTGAAGTTTGAAAAGAGCACATATGCTCTAGATGATATCTCGAGTAGTCAAAAGTCTTCAAGTGATAAGATAGGTCTTGGTTTCAAAGAAGACCAAAAGGAAATACCTCAAGTTAAGGACAAGACTATTGAAGATAAAAGGATCAACATGAAAATACCTTTCAAACATCCTAATGCTATAAGGTAAGCTAGTTATTTCAATAGTAACTATTTTGTATGCACTTATTTTGGTCATAGATCAAGAGAGTGTAAAAGACCCTCCAAGAATGAGTACTCATGGAACTATGGAAGGAGTCACAATTCACATCAATAAAATGGTATGTATAAGGTGATTTGTTACAACTATCATAATTTAGGACACATTGCAAGATTATATCCTAATAGAGTTAGAAGTTCATGAAGTCAAAATAGGAAGTTTGAAGCCCCTAGAGTGTAATAAAAAAGGAAAATGAATATATATAAACCAAAGATAACAAAGATAAGTCATGATCAATCTACAAGCTCAAATGGACTATTTGCTATGATAGAGAATGTTTTAGATGTAAAATCAAGTCATGAATTCTTGTTGTCAACTCGCATTGATGATCAAATGGTTTATGATGAGATCAAGTCTATAGTGCCAATCAAGCCCAAAAAGACCTTAAAGAATATTTAGTCTTGTGAGAGCATGAAGATCTATGAATCTCCAGAGTCCATGGTATTTTAGTGCCCTATGAAAAGGGGTGGTTCCATTAGGCTTCATGGATACATTCTTCTATTAGTAGAAGCATGAGGTTGTAGTCAAAGAAGGTTTCATCTTGATAAGATTCAAGGTTGTTTATGTTGCAAGCAAGGAGATGAATATGGATATTATCCATTCTTGTGTTGGTATATATAAAGTTAAAGTGCAATCAATTGGTATATGAGAGGTAAGATTTTGGTATCTATTTATGTTGAGCTATGAAGACAAAGTGGGAGTATCTAATTCTACAGTTGGTGTCAAGAGTGTGGTAGCCTAATGTGTGATCAAGAGTTTGATCTTCTTTAGTCATGTCAAGGAAGGTAAGTGATCTTGAGTTCCTAGTTTATTTAAAGGAGATATTATTGGTCTAAAGGGGAGATTGGTAGCTATGAGGTCTTTTTCAAGAGAGTGAATGCTTTTGATATCATAATAGAGCTGAGAGAATGATTTGAGAAAGGAAGATAGTTTTAAATAAAGGAGAAGTAACTTGATTAAGAGATGTTTTTGAGAATGGTTTCCATGGATGGTTACTATAGTTTTTGAATATTGTGTGCCATATAGTGTCTTTTAGATGTAGTACCATCTCAGGGGGATAAAAGTGTGATTCTAGTAGTTGTAGGGGACCATTTTTCATTAATGTCAAAGGGGGAGAAAGATCATAAAGGGTGAGAAAAAGCAAGAGCCAGATCTGGGAGATGGTTTTCATAGTTTTTTGAGTGTGTTTTCCATCAATGACAAAGGGGGAGATTGTTGAGAATTGTCATTGATTATTGAGTTTTTTATTGATGTTTTCATTGATGTCAAAGGTTATTATGAAGGTGCATGGTCAAGTAAGTTTTGAGGTATGTGTATGATGAGTACTTATGCTAGCATAGTGAGTGTTGTTACTATAAGAGAGAGTGTAATCATGGTGAATAAGGTCGATGTCATTGATATCAAGATGCATGGTGTATAGGGCATAAAATTTTATTCCTAATATGAAGACTTGGAATTTGGCATAGAACACAATGAGCTACAAAGATCCTTAGTTAAGATCTAATGATATGCCATACAACTTTGAAGATGTTTTATTGAAGTTTCAAAGAATACTTGATAGTGTTTGAGAATGAGAGAGGGTTTTTTGAGTTTTGTAAATATGGTGTTGAGATCTTTGAAATTTTTACATGAGGTATTTATATATTTGATAATGTTTAGAAGGTAAACTCTAAAGATCTAAGTAAGTAGTTTTAAAGATGCTCTGTCGAGATACAAAGATATTATGTTAAATATCTGAAGAGTACTTGATAGTGTGTGAGAATTAACAAATGTGATTCAAATTTTTTAAATCATTTTCAAGAAGTATTAGGTCAAAAATTTAAGGTTAAAGGTGATTCAAAGTGTCGTAAGGTCTCTTAAGTGAATATGATGAAGAGTTGTTTACTTGACAAGGTTTTTCAAGTGCTCATTGGAACATGAAGCATCTGCATGAGGACCTAATCTATTCATGTAGATAGGTAAGGGTACTAGATTAAATTCCAAGAATTGGTTTCTAGAATTAGGGGCTAAGCTTTATGAATGATCAATAAGACTGAAAGATGGTTTAAACCCTTAAAGGAGCCTAAGAATGACCTGATGTGAAATAAATTATTTTAAAGTTATTAGAATGGTTTGGTGTGGATATAAAATTGATTGGAGGTTTTATTAAACTCTCTGAAACACCTCTAGGTGTGATTGGTTTATTAAGTGAGTGAGTAGACCTTGAAGGAAAGTGCTTGTTTCTTGAATATTTGTTATAGTAGTCATATGTGATCAAGTAAAATTTTATAAATGGATAAAGGTTGAATATTTATACTTGTATACTAACCAATTTTACCATCAATGGGATGCTCACATGTAGGACTTTGATCAATCAAGGTGAATGTCACCTAATGTGGGTGAGTAGTAACATAAATATCTATATAGGAATATTAAAATTTATCATGTGCTGTAACATATCTATTATTATCATCATATCCCATAAAATCTTGTGTATGTTATATAGATATAGAAAACACATTAAACTATGAATTATGTTGTTCATGAAAAATTATAAGACCATGTTCACTATTGAACATGAGAACCAACTTGTAGAAATAACTTAGGATATGATGGACTAGCCAATATTTATGATTGAATATGATACTCATATGGAATACTTATAAATTTCACCATTTGGTTGTTATATATATACTTCATAAATAAATATATTTAATATGGTAATGCATGAATCTTACGTATACATGAAAGTCCTATTAACATGTTAAATGCCTTCATATTGGGAAGAAATAAGATTAAAGTGGAAAATACTATAGGTCATACCATAAATGGTAATACGATGCTTCCAATAGGGGTTTGTCTCATTCCATTTAATAATTTCACTATATTTGTTTTACCAATTATATATTCACATCTAAATGCAAGACTAGTAAATGGTGTCATAATGCAAACATTTTCACTTGACCCATTATCCACCATGATATTATGTATATGTTGTGAGTCAATGCAAGTGAACACAAAAAATTTCACATTAATAGAATCATCATCAACAATCTCATCCTCATAAAATGTAATATTAGGTCTATGTGTCTGTGTATCTTTAAGTATACTAATAAGACCACCAAAAGGATTTTACTTTTATTTAGTCCGTGAAGCATAAAAATTAAGAGGAGAACATATTATATAAGTCATGCACACCAAAACACTATTCCTAGTTTATTTTACTACATGATTTGGAAAAATGATTGAAAATTATGTTCAACTTTGTATTCCCATCAGGTTGTGCCATTGAATCATTTGTATATGTGATAATATCATTGATATAAATAATATTTTCATCAATTATATCCTATATTTTATGTTTTCACTTGAAACATTTATTTTTAGAGTGTCCCATGCATATGCGATAATCACACTATGCACTAAAGTTGAACCCCTTATTGTAGAAACTCATTTTTGTCCACTTTTATGACTCAATTGGGATTTAGACAAATTTATATCAAATGATGAAATATAGGCCTATAAATAACTTGGATTTCTCAAATTCATTTTTAAAATGGATTTAATCATGTAGAAACATGTCGAGGCTTGCTTAGTTAGGGTATTACCCTGTCTGCACCCATAACCTAGCTTGGATTTAACCCTAGTCAAATTATGACCTAGTAATTTGTCATTATTGGCCTATTGATCTATTTATGAAAAATATTTAAAATAATTACCAAAAACCAAAAACCCTAAGAAATATTAATTAAAAATCAAATCTCAATTAGTTTAGTTAAGTAAAAATTCCAAGTTGAATTAGAGAATTACATTTATCTAAAAAATATTTTTTTAGTTAACATGAGGTCAAAGTGAATGGAGCTAATAAAATGTTTTATTAATTCCTAAAATTCAATAAAATTTTAGTCATAACCTCATAAATATATTTGATGAGTTGTCAATCCTTCATGATTACTTTGACATAACCTAGGGTTAACCTAAACTCAACCCAAGTTATTTTAGACTCAACCAAAGTTAGAACTAAACCTAACCTCCCTAGGGTTAGATTTATTTTTAAGACCTATAAATACAAGTTTCTTCACTCTACCCAAGAAAGCTTTTATGTGTAAGGTTATTCTATAGGAATGCCTTTGAGAAGTCATCAAAGTAATGTTATAATACCAAATTGATATCAATAAAATTCACACCAAGCTAAGAAAAACCAATAAAAGACACATATGTTCTTAGATAAGTGCTTCAAAGATGGATAATACATTAATCAAAGTCTCTAATTCCATAATCTGAGTAAGAACATCTTCTATGCCAATAAGTGAACACTATTTTTGACAAGGGATGTAACATTATTGTACATTTTTATCTCTTATTTGTAGTTTTGTTCATTATGTTATGTTAAAATTAGTACTTAGGCAAGAGTGGTTTAGTCTCATTTCATTATTATACATGATTTTTTTGAGATTCACTAATAAGGAACTAATGACATTTGTATGCTCTTCATATTCCTAAAGATACATAATGACATGTCCAATGGTACCACACACCCCATATAGACTAGATAAATGATGTGGAACCTTTAAAATTCATAAAAAGAGAACTCCAATATTCAAGTTTAGAATTTTATGCTCAAAATTATCATCATTTTATTATGTTACTAATAGATGACTTTGCCTTGTATAATGATGACTTTACCTATTCTGACCTCTATTTGTGATCTTTTATTTTGTATAAATTGTGACTTCGCAATGATGACTTCAATAGAAATAGTGACATTGCTTTGTATTGAAAATGATAAAATTGAATTGTGTTAAATTAACCATTCTATGTAAATGATGATATTGATGAATGCAAACAATGGATTTGATCCTGCATATCAACATCTTTGTAAGGTATATTTACTCATGATTTTGTGAATTTACCCTATTTTAAGCTATATTCAATGAATTCACTTAGAATAATTAGTGATTTTACCCTTGTCTAGTGGTGACTTTGATAGATACCTATTTTTTCTATTTATTCCATAGAGAAATCAGTGACTTCACTCTATTGTAGAATTGATGACTTCACTCTGTTGTAAAATCAATGACTTTACTCTTTTGAAGAATCAATGACTTTAATTTATTTAAACTAGAAACTTGAGAGTTGAAAATGAAAAGTTATTTGTTGGTTTGATTTTTTCATAAAGACAAGAGAACCCCTAATGTTTTTACAAGAACGTAAGTGGATAAAGAGAGGACTAAAAACTTCAAAATTTTCATATACACTTCCATTTTAATGTTTAAAATTGACCTAACACAACTTATCTTTTCATATTTCAATTTTACAAGAGCAAATAAGGCTAAGGGGCTAACAATTCATTCACATCTGATTTGGTGAATTTAAAATGAACATTCACTTTAGCTTAGAGATTTTAAGAGCTTCTTTTTTTTGTTTGTTTTTTGTTTAATAGTTAGCTTGAAAGTTATTAGATTAAATTATTTGTGGCAAACCAATGTTGTGTGTATGCTCTCCCCCAATCCACTTTAGGAAACTTGAGTGATCAAAAGTACTTTGTTTATTACTTTTTTATTTATCCTAAAATGGAAGAAATGTCACATATGCTCTCATCAATATTTGAGTGACTTGGGTGACCCATAAATAACCTCTAAATTTCTTCCAATTTTAATTCATTTATTTTTTTGCATTGGTTTGTGGTCGAGAGATCATCACCTCCTCATAAGTTATTTAGGGGTGTGTTGTCTTGGGTTTTATCTCCTAGCATAATAATAACCCAAATCCATAGTGGGGTATATAAATTAGGCATGTGATATTGGGATATAATAATGTATGATCGGTTAGACTTCCAATCCTAACAAAAATTTAGATTAGTTCACACTAAACACCAGACTTCATTAAGTAATACATGGTTGAAGTCATTGTGAAAAAGACTAGGCCTTTGCATAACAAATTAGTGAGTTTGAATCTAATTGACATGATGTACCCTTGTATTATCCACACTTTGGACCATTTAGATCATTTTGAAACTTATAGATTTTATTAAACCTTAATTTTCTATAGAATATCTTGCCAAATGCTTAGTGTTTCACACTCTAAGTTCATGCCATGTACCGATGATTGAGAGATAAAGTGGGGATTAAAAAACCTACCTACATGTTCTCTAACTTCTAGATTAACACTTAATTCCTTTTGAACATTGGAAAATCAGTGGAAACTTTGGTAGAAGGTATGCATACCTTGTAAGTTTTAGGGATAGGATGCACACTTAATGATTTTTTTATTTTCTTTTATTAACATGTGTGTTTGGGTTTAAAATTGTTTGTATTATAACGTTAAAATGAGTCTAAAATGTCATGTATTTCACACCATTTTTAACCAAGAGATGTTAATCTACCCATTTTGTTTCAAACTTTTGCCTTGGTGTTTTCTCCAAAACCATTTGTGTACCACTTATTTAATGGAGAATTTTTACATTATTGATTTTATTTCAAACATTTGCCTTTGATTTTATTCCAAAACTATTATTATACCATTTTATTTGAAGGATCATTGTTACATTGCCCAAATGGTTTCTAAAAATTACCTTATTTGAAACCAGTTTCCAAAACCATTCATACCTTTTGTTTCAAAATGGGTGATTATACTACCCATTTTAGTCTAACCTATTTACCTTAAAAAATCTGAGTCTTTTACATTAATTTTGAAATTAAATATTTCAAAGTTTAGATCCTAAACCAATTAGTTCTACATCAAAACATCATCTAATTTGGGCTTAGGTGGTCTACATTTTGTATTTGGATTGTGATACTTGATTTGATTTATTATTTGGTCTAAAGACTCCTTACCTATACTTAGTGGTTGTTTAATATTGTGTGCCCTTTTTTAGCATCCTTTATACCAAGATTTATTGTTAAGTGCCTTGTTTAGATTGACCTTTATTTCCAAGTTTAGCTTTGTGTTGTTTGACCAAAGACCTAACACTTTTTCCTTTTTATTGTTTAAACTAGATCATGATTGTTCTACCTTGTTTATATAACTTTGTCATTTATTTAAACCACCTTTGGGCAAATTAGTACCTTTGTTAGAATGGTTTCACATTTCTATTGTACCTTTGCCTTAGACATAGTTTAGTTATTTCACATTTAAGCCTCTTTTATAGATCTAAAGGTTATTTTATTCATACCTCAGTTGTTTTCAAAATTTAGACCTTGTTTTTTTAAGAGACCTTAGTCATAGATCTGAACATGCCTTGATATACACGTATTGGGACTATGTACAATCTAGACTATGAAAACTTTATTACTAATGACCCCTTTTTTGAAGATCTATATGGTGATGATATAGCATATGAGATGGATCCATATCCTTCTTATAATATTCCAAATGTTGAATAAGGGAAAAACCCACTAAGATAGTACTTGGTGAATGCACCACCCTATCCAGACCAAGAACAAGAGCAAACAACACAATTGTAGACACAAAAATTGTGTCTACTCCTTGGTCGACTCCCCCCTTGGTCCCCTTGGTCCACTTCTAAAAATTTCTAACCCACACACTTATTAATTTAAAATAAGTTACCTATTTTAAATTAATAACACCACCCTTGACACCTCACCCATGACACATCACCCTTGACACCTCACCCTGGGATTCCTCACCCTTGGATACCCTCATTCATTACCCTATGACTAATCATTCCAACTCTCTCACTAATCCCCATGACAATTAAACCCACCTTCGACTGTTTAACCACAACCACTGAACTCGATAGATGGAGGAACAGGCAAAAGGCTAAAAATAGCCTTTTTACCCATCTTCTAGCTGCCGACGTCAGTTACTCGTTGATCGATGCCGGCGGGATCACCGATGTCGGTTTCTTAAAATCCACTTGCAAGCTGAATGGAAAACTAATCATAGAACCGAATGCGAATTCTCTTACACCCAAAATTTGACCTCTCTCTCTCTCTCTCCTAGACGCATGCCAAGCATTCATAGGCTATGAGAACTCTGCATCAGTCACTCCACCCTTGATTAAAACATTACAGGAAGTCTTCTACATCAGCTGCATCAGCAATAAGTCTTCTACACTCCTTCTTTAGCAAGCAAGAGCTAAGTATTCTTCTTCTGTTTCATTTCAATCATTTAGATTATATCAGCAATCAGTTTTCTATTCATTGCTTCTAAATAACATTATCAACTAGACCCATCTATCAACCAGACCAGACCTAAATTTCTTCTTGGAGAGGCTAAGAGGCCTTCCCCATATCCTTACCCTTTTTGACAACCTATCCTCTACCGCTTGTCCCTCCTAAGACCCTGTCTATTGCCCTGCAGCCCTGCATAGACTCTCTGACTACCACAGACCACTCTGTCGACCTAAGACAAAACCTGAGACCCATCCAAAAGTCTATTTCCCCCACTGACGTTGGCAGACTAATCGATGTCAACAACTTTACCAACTGACACTGGCATAACCATCGATGTCAGCGACTGTGATAGATCGATAGCAGGTACGCATTGTTTCTATTTCTCTTGCTTAGTCTTTCATTATTATTTTGATTCGACATTCTTTTTATCAACAAGTGGACTGTCATCCCTTAAGGAAGTCTTTGCACTTTTAAGACTGAACTTTTCTTGGCATTCCACCTTATATCTATCTAACATTTTCTGTGTTTGAGTCTTTCTCTCTATAGGTGTCATCCTCCACAACCAAAGAGGAGTCCCTTAAATCGTCTGGATACGGTGCACAAACTTCATCTGGGTATCATCTAACCCCTGACCATTATCATAGTTTCTTTCATCTTTTGAATGTGAAAAAGCAAAAAATAGTTAGAAACATTCTGGCACGCTCGGTGGGACCCTGGAATTTTCCTTGGGTTCATTTCTTCTAAAACAAACTTTCATATAGATGCATTAAGGAATTTTCTCTCCTTGTATCCTTCTTCTTTCTTTCTCTTTCAAAAAGGAACCATAAGCGCAAGTTAAAAAGAACTTTTTCTTTTTTCTTCTTGTCATTTCCTTCTTGCATATTAGAGTAGTGAAGTTCATACTCTTCACCTTTTCCATACTTGTTTGCATCCGAACACACATTTCAATTTGGGCTTAAAATCTATTGCATTTCATTTCTGCCTGAATGCATGCTTAGCTCTCACATCTAGTAATTAAAAATGCATTATGAATAAAGCGTAGTCCACATATGTTACACAACCTGACCACTTTCACAAAATCAAACATCTAAACATACTTGAGATAAGGTCTGACTAGGATTTCATCACCTAGCGGATACCTTACCCTTCCTGGTAATCCTACTTGGACTTCACTACCAAGGGGAGAACCCACTCTGTGCTCTGGCAGAGTATAAACTCTAGGGGAAGCATATAATGGCTAAGTGACCCAGCTTATCTCTGGGCTCATGAAGTGAGGGGAGCTTGCTCCTTAGCACCAGGCCACGTACAGAAATTAATATAGATCTTGAGCACCAAAACTAACCCGAAACCAGCTTTAGACTGCCTCTTTTAGGACCCGTTCTAAAATCCCAACTTCCCAAACACACTCTTCTAAGGCATAATCCAACAAGACTCTAAAAATTATTCTTAGGAATTTAACATTTAGAGGATTCTTGTCTTCATCTATTTTTTTGTCTGTATCTAATTTTTTTAGTTGGTGAGGTCGCATTCTGAGATCCAAGAACAACTCAAAACTTTCTTCTTTCTTCCAAAAACTTTCAGTTTTTGGAAATACACAATAACCAACATCAGTTTTCCAACTAACGCCGGCAACCTATATTCACCGACATCGGTCATCTAACTGACATCGGCAACTTTATTCACCGACATCAGTTTTTCTACCGATGTTGGTCACTGTCAAAATTTCTCTTCTCAAACAGCAAGCTAAAAACCTGACTCTTTTGCTGTTAAAAACACATTCTGAGTTTTTGAAACTAAAAAAACACAGTTTCTGGAACCTAATTTTTTTTTCCTTGGATGGTTTTGACATGTAGTCAAACCAAAACTCTTGTTGACCATGCAAGGCAAAAACCACTTCCACCTTCACCTTTCATATCAAGTCCCCTAATGGAGTGTAATTCAGACGTTGAATATTCTCCTGTCCAGTAAACCCCTGATCAATCTCCAATTGTTCTTGAAGGGGATTAAAATTTTGAGAGATTCCTTGACCATAACATCAAGGCTCTCCAACACTATCTCGCTAAGGGCCAAACATGAGACTCTTCAATTCAACCAAGTTCGTCACACTCACAGAACTTGATTGTCTCGACTCCACACACTCTTGTGCCTATAAACGTGGGAGTGACTACCCATCCTTTTACCAATGCCACCATTTAACCACCTTTGGTGGTATCTAGTCAACTTATGCCCTCTAACTTCATGACACATGCCCCCTTGACCTCAACATCAGTCCCTATGACTAGTTACCAATATGTTGTGCCTATATAGGCACAACCAACTATGTCATATGCCCCTCCTCACACCTTCCAAGTGCCCTACAACCTAGGGGGTGCCCCACCTACAAATCCATCAACTCATCTAATCAAGATGTTGATGGATAAGATGTCTAATCTTGAGACATCCATCTCTGATTCCAAAAATGTTCTCTCATATGAACAAATTTGTAATGAGCCCATTCATCCTTCAGTCCCAATCCGACCATATCCAAGTCAATGGGAACTCCCCAAGTTTACTCATTTTCAGAGTAAAGAGGACCCACATCAACATCTATGAGTGTTTAGACACGCTTGTTACCTTATAGCACATGATGATGCGTTGTTGCTACGCACATTTCCCATGTCACTTTTTGGTGCTGCCCTCAATTGGTATAGCTCCCTTACCAGTCACTCTATCTTTTCTTTCACTCAACTCACCCAACTATTTCTTGACCACTTTTCAATTAACATCAATGAATCCATAGCTAATTTTGTTGCTCATTGGAGAGGCTTAATCAACCAACTCTCCTTTTCTTTACCTCAACCTGAGCTCATAGATCTCTTTTCACAAGCATGTGCCAAACACATCTCATCTACCGTTCGGGTCCAAACATTCCACACATTTGACAAAGATTTCACCATGGCTGGGAAGCTTGAACTCTGTGCGATCGAAGAGGACAAGGTCATATTGCGTAGTAAAAATACTAACACAAAATCCAATGACCCTTCTTCATCTAAACCTTTTTCTTCATATTCCAAGTCCAAGGGATCAGAAAATGCCATAGTCATTAGACCATCATCTTTGACAACAACCAACCAATCTCAACCTTCCACATCACAAAGCATCACCAAACAATTCCAACAACGATACATACAGCATCAATACACTCCAATAGGAGAGTCATACGCTTCCGTGTTGGATAAAATAGTTGAGAAGGGGGTCCTCAATCTCCCTCAAATCTGACCACCTCAATTTGACCCCTCAAAAGCCATCCCTACATGGTATAGGGAAAATGACTTCTGTAATTATCACCGTGTCAAAGGCCATGACATAAACAACTGCAAAACCTTCAAAAACATTATCCAAGACATGTTACATAAAGGTGATCTTGTCTTTGATAACCCAAACATGCTGCCTAACCAAAACATAGACATCTTTAGACAACCTTTCCCTAATCATCCCCTAGTCAAAATAACATTCAGACCATGGTCGATGACCCCCAAGAGCATAATATACGCACAATTAACATGGTCTTTCCTATCATTCCTAACCAACCTCTCCCACAGTCTGAAGAGGTTATTCAACCTATTAGTCCACCACAAGTAGAAGAGCCTTCTTCACCTATTCCTCCACCATGGGTAGAAGAACCTTCTTCTCCTATTTGTCCTCCACCAATAGAGGATATTCCTCTATCCAACCCTCTTTCACAGGAAGGAGAGTCAACTTTGAATTCTCCCATATTCGAGGATGTTTTGGTGACTCCAATGTCGGTAGCCTCGCCTTCATCCTTCTTATCATCAATGGGGGATCATGCTTTCCCCACTCCTCGACCACACGCCGAAGCCATCACCATCCCTACGCTCTGCCCTCTCGAAGAGCCACAATCCCCAATCCCTTCTCCACCGAAAGAGGAACTTGTCACCTCACCTACTTCGGTCGAAGAAGATCCGGTGAGGGTAGACTTGAACCTTACCCCCCACAATAGTAGTCCTCACACCCAACCAAAGAAGGCTATTAAACCACATCGAAGAACTCCTCCTCCACCATCATCATTGCCCTCCATTTTGGGCCCTCATCCATCCACCTTAAAATGAGTGCTTCCTAATCCAACACCTATCAACAACAAATTACCTCCATTACTCGCTTTACCCAACAAAAACAAATCACCTCCATTACTACCAACACCTAACAAAAACATACCTCCTTCAAAACATCCAACTCCTCCTACCATGAAAGTGTTATCTACGCATCTGGCCACACCACCAAACAAAAGGATCGTATGAAACACTCCCTCAACAACGTCTGAATAGAAGTTGTCAACTTTTACTACAACACAACGTGTAGACCCATTAGCAGGTTCTTATACCTTGCTATTATGCCAATTATTACAATCCTCTAACATCACTCTTCTGCCTATTAAGCCATACCAACCTCTCAGACCAAAACCATCATGGTTCGACGACACTAAAATTTATACCTATCATTGCACACCTGGGCATGACACTGAGCATTGCTACACTTTCAAGTTTGTCATCCATCAACACTTGAAAAAGGGCACTCTTCTCATTAAGGACCCCTTTGATAAATCTCCAACATCGTCTAATGTCTCCCAAACTTCTTCACCTTCACACTCATCAACTCTCAAATCAAAACTATCTTGGTTTGATGACACTAAATTTTGTGCGTATCATCGTACACCTAGACATGACACTGAGCGTTGTTGCACTCTTAAGGCTATTTTTTGTCAACACCTAAAAAAAGACACAATTTTCATTAAGGATCCTCTCAACCACCCTTTCGACAAACCATCGACACCATCCTAGGCCTCTCAAACATCCTCACCTAAATCAGGCGCCCATCATAAAACTATGGTTTCTCTACCACCTTATCCCACTTTGTTTGAAATCAACACCATCAATATGGACAATATGTCACAAACAATGAAGGATAAAGGGAAAGAGAAGATTTCTCTCCCCCAAACACATCCATCTGTCAAGTCTCCTCAACTACCAAAACCTAGGATTTCAATCTTGGGTATATCCTATCCAACATCTTCGAAACCAATTCATGACCCCATGGTGAAACAACTTCACCAAACTTGTGTGAAGACATATTTGTATGACCTCATTCAAAACTCTCCACAACATCGACAATCTTTAATCAAAACTTTACAGACAATGGAGGTCCAACTCGAAGACCCCCAACCACTAGCTTCTTTAATCAAAACATTACCAACCATTGCCTCCATCACTATCAGTAATTCTGAGATTCCAACCTCTAACCTAGAAGATTAGGATATCATCCTCTCAAACTAAAGCCTATCAGGCAAAAGCTTCGTAGGATGCATCCTTACGTCACACTCCTTGACAAAGAGAAGCTTCAATGTCTTCTCTCCATCTTATCCAACCATTTCTCAAACATTGTCCCTATCACAAAAACGACTGGGGGAATTTGACTCTATACTGACTATCACGACCTCAACCAAGCATTGACCAAATATCGACCTCAACCAAGCATCGACCAAATATCGACCTCAACCAAGCATTGACCAAATATCGACCTCAACCAAACATCGACCAAATATTGACCTCAACCAAACATTGACCAAACATCAACCAACCAAGCATCGACCAAACATCAACCAACCAAGCATCGACCAAATATCAATGGACCAAGCATTGACCAAATATCGACCTTGACCAAGCATCGACCAAATATCGACCTCGACCAAGCATTGACCAAATATCAATCAACCAAGCATTGACCAAACATCAACCAACCAAACATCAACCAAGCATCAACCAACTTCTTAATCATAACCAACACATGACCAACATGGAAAGAAGTAAACGAGACAAGTTTGCTCCTAATTGGCTCAAACCTTATATCATAACACACAAGTATGGATCAGGGACTTATCGTCTGTCTTCTCTTGAAGGCCGACCAGAATCTGACCCCCTTAATGCCTTGCATCTGTGACCATTCTATTCTTAGTTAAGTACTCATTCACTTGATATTTAACTTGAGCTCATCCCTTGAGCAATCCCTATCATTTTAATCCTCATTCCTTTCAACCCTATTCCCCTAAACCAACACTATGTAACCCTTTTGTAAAGTATAAACGCTTTGTCCTAATAAAAGGGAACCCTCTATACCTCTATAGTCAAGTCCATGACCAAAATTTAGTCAAAAACAAAAAAAATATAAAATTGGGATGCCTATCCAAAGGTCATCAACTTATAAATGTAGACTTCTCCCTCGAAGGACAGCTGCATAATTTTTGTAATTAATAGACTGCTCCCTTGAAGGATAGCTATTCAAAGTCATTTAACCATACAAAGAAAAATATATACCACTCCCTTAAAGGATGGCTATGCCTAAAAATCTTGCTACAAATAGCACTCTCTCAGAAGCTTCCCGCATCAATCAGCTTCACATATGACCGCAAAGCAAAACAACATCCCCACATAGACTTCCCACATCGATCACTCTACCCAAAAAAAAAAAAAACATTGACTGACAAACTATTAAGTCATGGACTTGCCTATAGTCGTTCTTAGGGTCACCTATAAAAGGGGAAAAGTTATCCTTGCTAAAAAGGGTTACGCTATCCTGACATATCACATCACCAAACTTATTACCCCAACATACTCAAGGGATTTCTAGCTCACTTAATGTCAAGTGATTTGACTATTTCTCTAACATAAACCAATGGTCAAAAGACGTAATGCATGAATGGGGCTTTTGTTTGCAAAACCCTTATCTATGCTATCATTATGGTCCTTGTCAATGAATGGGAAAAATGCCTTTCAATTCCTTCATACCTTTGTCACATTCAACCAAATCATTTGCCAACCAAACCAAACCAACCAAACCTTTTTCAGACCACTAACATTATCATAGCCTATTCACACTAGTTTCTATGGAAACCAATACACATGGAAACTATCGACCACTCAATTTATGTCAAGCATAAACCATTACTCGTTGAAGAATAAATATTCTCAATTCATTTTTAGCATACATCCATCACCAATATGGAAACTTGCTAGGGATGAAAAACTACATCACCAATGTTACATAATACACCATCACACAATATGGAAAAGGATGTAACATCATCATACCCTCATCATTTATAACCTGACCAAACCAACCTATCAACAAGTCTGAACTACATTGGTCTAAGGCTCTTCAAACAAGGGCTATGTAAGCAGCACTCAGATGACATGACGTCTTCTGGGGTTAGCTCAGCCACATCCGTTTGTTCCTCTACTTGATGGACAAACCATTTCACCTTTAACCATTACTTAACCTCGTCCAACCCACATCCATAACTGAACCTCTTCCTCCATTTTTAGGGAGAACTACATTGGCCTGAGGCCCTTCAAACAGGGGCTATGTAGGCAGCACTCATATGACATGACGTCTTCTAGGGTTAGCTCGGCCACATCCGTTTGTTTATCTACTTGATGGACAAACCATTTCAACCTTTAACCATGACTTAACCTAGTCCAAACCAAACCATAACTGACCCTTTCCTCCCTTTTGGGGAGAACTACATTGGCCTAAGGCCCTTCAAACAGGGGCTATGTAGGTAGCACTCAGTTGACATGGGGTCTTTTGCGGTTAGCTCGGCCATTCCTTCGTCCATCCATCTAATGGACCAATTATCTATCTCATCCTGACTCGACCAACAACCTTGGAGATTACAACTATCTCCTCAGACCATGACCATTTTCAAGAAAACTTTGTCTGAGTTGTTTTGATTGCATATGTGCTACCTCACAAATGGTTAGCAATTTGTCTACAACCCACATTATGACCCTCACAAGTATTGGATCATGAGCAAGTTGATCCCCACTACTTGTGACATTTTCATGTTTTCTAGGAGCACTTCCTAGGCCCAGGTTACTTGGAACACGATGACCATTGGAGCTACAGCTTGGATCGAATAACCCAATCTGCTACGACTAAATGCTGGGGACTGGTTATTTTGATTTTAGCTCTCCTCAACCTTTGACTGTGACAATTTGACCTGACCATCTCGTGAAGTGGTATGCACACAATCTCAAAAATTATAGCGTTCACACTCAAACTTCACCATATCCATCCACTATCTATCAAATTGGCCCCCGATTTCAGGTTCCCTTCCCTCAACTCCTGCTTTGAGGGGGGATACCTCATCCCATACTTGGGGAAATCAACTCTTATTTTTGTCTTGCACTTCATTAGAACAACCAACAGGATAAAAATGACCTTATCCCATACCTGGGGCAATCAACTCTTATTTTTGTCTTGCAGTTCATTAGAACAACCAACATGACAAAAATGACCTTATCCCATTCCTGGGGCAACTTACTCCTATTTTTGTCTTGTAGTTCGTCAGAACAACCAACAAGACAAAAAGGGGCAAATGTAGACACCAAAATTGTGTCTACTCCTTGGTCAACTCCCCCCTTGGTCCCATTGGTCCACTTCTAAACATTCCTAACCCACACACTTATTAATTTAAAATAAGTTACCTATTTTAAATTAATAACACCACCCTTGACACCTCACCCATGACACATCACCCTTGACACCTCACCCTTGGATTCCTCACCCTTGGATACCCTCATTCATTACCCTATGACTAATCATTCCAACTCTCTCACTAATCCCCACACCTATTAAACCCACCTTTAACCATTTAACCACGACCACAGAACTCGACAGACGGAGGAACAGGCAAAAGGCTAAAAATAGCCTTTTTACCCATCTTCTAGCCACTGACATTGATTACCCATTGGCTGATGCCAGTGGGATCGCCGATGTCAATTACTTAAAACCAACTTGCAGGCCAAACATAAAACTAATCATAGACCTGAATGCAAATTCTCTTGCACCAGGAATTTGACCTCTCTCTCTCTCTCCCAAATGCACGCCAAGCATTCACAGGCTACGGGAACTCTGCATCAGTCACTCCACCCCTGATTGAAACATTGCAGGAAGTCTTCTACATCAGCCACATCAACAACAAGTCTTCTACACTCCTTCAGCAAGCAAGAGCTAAGTATTCTTCTTCTATTTCATTTCAATCATTTAGATTATATCAGCAATCATTTTTCTATTCATTGCTTCTAAATAACATTATCAACCAAACCCAGCTATTAACCAGACCAGACCTAACTTTTTTCTTGGAGAGGCTGAGAGGCCTTCCCCATATCCTTACCCTTTTTGACAACCTATCCTCTACCCTTTGTCCCTCTTAAGACCCTGTCTATTGCCCTGCAGCCCTGCATAGACTCTCTGACTACCACAGACCACTTTGTCGACCTAAGACACAACCTGAGACTCATCCAAAAGTCCATTGCCCCCACTAACGTCGGTAGACTAATCGACGTCAGCAACTTTACCAACCAATGCTGGCATAACCATCAACGTCGGTGGCTGTGATAGACCGATAGCAGGTACGCATTGTTTCTATTTCTCTTGCTTAGTCTTTCATTATTATCTTGATCTGACATTCTTTTTATCAACAAGTGGACTGTCATCCCTCAAGGAAGTCTTTGCACTTTTGGGACCAAGCTTTTCTTGGTAGTCAACCTTATATCTATCTAACATTTTCTATGTTTGAGTCTTTCTCTCTACAGGTGTCGTCCTCCGCAGCCAAAGAGGAGTCCCTTCAATCATTTGGATACGATGCACAAACTTCATCCAGGTATCATCTAACCCCTGACCATTATCATAGTTTCTTTCATCTTTTGAATGTGAAAAAGTGAAAAATAGTTAGAAACATTCTGGCACACCTGGTGGGACCCTGGAATTTTCCTTGGGTTCATTTCTTCTAAAACAAACTTTCATATAGATACATTAGGGAATTTTCTCTCCTTGTATCCTTCTTCTTTCTTTCTCTTTCAAAAATGAACCATAAGCGCAAGTTAAAAAGAACTTTTTCTTTTTTCTTCTTGTCATTTCCTTCTTGCATCTTAGAGGTGTGAAGTTCATACTCTTCACCTTTTCCATACTTATTTGCATCCGAACACACATTTTAATTTGGGCTTAAAATCTATTGCATTTCATTTCTGCCTGAATGCATACTTAGCTCTCACATCTAGTAATTAAAAATGCATTATGAATAAAGCGTAGTCCACATATGTTACACAACTCGACCACTTTCACAAAATCAAACATCTAAACATACCTGAGACAAGGTCCGACTAGGATTTCATCACCTAGCAGATACCTTACCCTTCTTGGTAAGCCTACTTGTACTTCACTAAGAAGGGGAGAACTCACTCTATTCTTTGGTAGAGTAAAAACTCTAGGGGAAGTATATACTAGCTAAGCGACCCAACTTATCTCTGGGCTCGTGAAGTGAGGGGAGATTGGTTCTTAGCACTAGGCTGCATACAGAACCTAATACAGATCTTGAGCACCAAAACTAACCTGAAACCAGCTTTAGACTGCCTCTTTTAGGACCCGTTCTAAAAGCCCAACTTCCCAAACACACTCTTCTAAGGCATAAGCCAACAAGAATCTAAAACTTATTCTTATGAATTTAAAATTTAGAGGCTCCTTGTCTTCATCTATTTTTTTGTCTGTATCTAATTTTTTTAGTTGGTGAGGTCGCATTCTAAGATCCAAGAACAACTCAGAACATTCTTCTTTCTTCCAAAAACATTCAATTTCTAGAAATACACAGTAACTGACATCGGTTTTCCAATCGATGTCAGAAACCTATATTCACTGACATCAGTCATCTGACTGACATCGGCAACTTTATTCATCGACATCAGTTTTTCTACCGATGTTGGTCACTGTCAAAATTTTTCTTCTCAAACAGCAAGCTAAAAACTTGACTCTTTTGCTGTTAAAAACACATTCTGAGTTTCTGAAACTAAAAAAACATAGTTTCTAGAACCTGAACCTTTTTGCCTTGGATGGTTTTGACATGTAGTCAAACCAAAACTCTTGTTGACCATGCAAGGCAACAACCACTTCCACCTTCACCTTTCGTATCAAGTCCCCTAATGGAGTGTACTTCAGATGCTGAATATTCTCCTGTCCAGTCAACCCCCGATCAATCTCCAATTGTTCCCAAAGGGGATCAAAATTTTGAGAGATTCCTTGACCATAACGTCAAGGCTCTCCAACACTATCTTGCTAAGGGCCAAACGTGAGACTCTGCAATTCAACCAAGTTCATCACACTCACAGAACTTGATTGTCTCGACTCCACACACTCTTGCACCTATAAACGTGGGAGTGACTACCCATCCTTTTACCAATGCCACCATTCAACCACCTTTGGTGGTATCTAGTCAACTTATGCCCTCCAACTTCATGACACACACCCCCTTGACCTCAACATCAGTCCCTATGACTAGTTACCAATATATTGCACCTATACAGGCGCAACCAACTACGTCATATGCCCCTCCTCACACCTTCCAAGTGCCCTACAGCCTAGGGGTGCCCCACCTACAAATCCTTCAATTGATTTAATCAAGATGTTGATGGATAAGATGTCTAATCTTGAGACATCCATCTCCGGTTCTAGAAATGTTCTCTCATATGAACAAATCTGTAATGAGCCCATTCATCCTTCAGTCCCAATCTGACCATATCCAAGTTAGTGGGAACTCCCCAATTTTACTCATTTTCAGAGTAAAGAGGACCCAAAGTAACATCTACGAGCGTTTAGACATGCTTTTTACCTTATAGCACATGATGCATTGTTGTTACGCACATTTCCCATGTCACTTTCTAGTGTGACCTCGATTGGTATAGCTCCCTTACTAGTCACTCTATCTTTTCTTTCACTCAACTCGCCCAACTATTTCTCAACCACTTTTCAATTAACATCACTAAAAAGGTCTCCATCACGAACCTATATTCTATCAGACAATTCGACAATGAATCCATAGCTGATTTTGTTGCTCGTTAGAGAGGCTTAATCAACCAACTCTCCTTTTCTTTACCTCAACCTGAGCTCATAGAGCTCTTTTCACAAGCGTGTGCCAAACACATCTCATCTACCTTGCGGGTCCAAACATTCTACACATTTGATGAAGATTTCACCATGGCTAAGAAGCTTGAACTCTGTGCGGTCGAAGAGGACAAGGTCACATTGCGTAGTAAAAATACTAACACAAAATCCAATGACCCTTCTTCATCCAAACCTTCTTCTTCATATTCTAAGTCCAAGGGATCGACAAATGCCATAGTCATTAGACCATCATCTTCGACAACAACCAACCAATCTCAACCTTCCACATCACAAAGCATCACCAACGAATTCCAACAATGATACATACAGCGTCAATACACTCCAATAGGAGAGTCATACGCTTTCGTGTTGGATAAACTGGTCGACCAGGGGGTCCTCAATCTCCCTCAAATCCGACCACCTCAATTCGACCCCTCAAAATCCATCCCTACATGGTATAGGGAAAATGACTTCTGCAATTATCACCGTGTCAAAGGCCATGACATAAACAACTGCAAAACCTTCAAAAACATTGTCTAAGACATGTTAGATAAAGGTGATCTTGTCTTGGATAACCCAAACGTGCCACCTAACCAAAATATAGACATCTTTAGACAACCTTTCCCTAATCATCCCCTAGTCAAAATAACATTTAGACCATGGCCGATGACCCCCAAGAGCGTAATGTACGCACAATCAACACGGTCTTTCCTGTCATTCCTAACCAACCTCTCCCATAGTCTGAAGAGGTCAGTCAACCTATTAGTCCACCACAGGTAGAAGAGCCTTCTTGACCTATTCCTCCACCACGGGTAGAATAACCTTCTTCTCCTATTTTGTCCTCCACCAATAGAGGATATTCCTCCGTCCAGCCCTCTTTCACACGAAGGAGAGTCAACTTTGAATTCTCTCATATTGGAGAATGTTTTGGTGACTCCAATGCTGGTAGCCTCACCTTCATCCTTCTTATCATCAATGGGGGATCATTCTTTCCCCACTCCTTGACCACACGCCGAAGCCATCACCATCCCTACGCTATGCCCTCTCGAAGAGCCACAATCCCCAATCCCTTCTCCACCAAAAGAGGAACTCGTCACCTCACCTACTTTGATTGAAGAAGATTCGATGAGGGCAGACTTGAACCTTACCCCCCACAATAGTATTCCTCACACCCAACCAAAGAATGCTATTAAACCACATCGGAGAACTCCTCCTCCACCATCATCATTGCCCTCCATTTTGGGCCCTCATCCATCGACCTTAAAAGGAGTGCTTCCTACTCCAACACCTATCAACAACAAGTTGCCTCCATTACTCCCTTTACCCAACAAAAACAAATCACCTCCATTACTACCAACACCTAACAAAAACATACCTCCTTCAAAACATCCAATGCCTCCTACCACGAAAGTGTCATCTACGCGTCTGGCCACACCGCCAAACAAAAGGATGGTACGAAATACTCCCTTAACAACATCTAAATAGAAGTTGCCAACTTTTACTGCAACACAACATGCAGACCCATTAACAGATTCTTATACCTTACTGTTACACCAATTGTTACAATCCTCTAACATCACTCTTTCACCTATTAAGCCATACCAACCTCTCAGACCAAAACCATCTTGGTTCGACGACACTAAAATTTTTGCATATCATCGCACACCTAGGCATGACACTAAGCATTACTGCACTCTCAAGGTTGTCATCCATCAACACTTTAAAAAGGGCACTCTTCTCATTAAGGACCCCTTTGATAAATCTCCAACACCGTCTAATGTCTCCCAAACTTCTTCACCTTCACACTCATCAACACTCAGATCAAAACTATCTTGGTTCGATGACACTAAATTTTGTGTATATCCTCGCACACCTAGACATGACACTGAGCATTATTGCACTCTTAAGGATATCTTTTGTCAACACCTGAAAAAGGACACCCTTTTCATTAAGGATCCTCTCGACCACCCTTTCGACAAACCATCAACACCATCCCAGGCCTCTCAAACATCCTCACCTGAATCAGGTGCCCATCATAAAACTGTGGTTTCTCTACCACCTTATCCCCCTTTGTTTGAAATCAACACCATCAATATGGACAACAGGTCACAAACCATGAAGGATAAAAGGAAAGATAAGGTTTCTCTCCCCCAAACACATCCATCCGTCAAGTCTCCTCAACCACCAAAACCTAGGATTTCAATCTTGGGTACATCCCATCCAACATCTTCGAAACCAATTCATGACCCCATGGTGAAACAACTTCACCAAACTTGTGTGAAGACATCTTTGTATGACCTCATTCAAAACTCTCCAAAACATTGACAATCTTTAATTAAAACTTTACAGACAATGGGGGTCCAACTCGAAGACCCCCAACCACTAGCTTCTTTAATCAAAACATTACCAACCATTACCTCCATCACTGTCAGTAATTCTGAGATTCCAACCTCTAACATAGAAGATCAGGATCTTATCCTCTCAAAATAAAGCCTATCAGGCAAAAGCTTCATAGGATGCATCCTTGTGTCGCACTCCTTGACAAAGAGAAGCTTAAATGTCTTCTCTCCATCTTATCCAACCATTTCTCAAACATTGTCCCTATGACAAAAATGACTGGGGGAATTCGACTCTATACTGACTATCACGACCTCAACCAAGCATCGACCAAATATCAACCTCAACCAAGCATTGACCAAATATCGACCTCAACCAAGCATCGACCAAATATCGACCTCAACCAAACATTGACCAAACATCAACCAACCAAGCATCGACCAAACATCAACCAACCAAGCATCGACCAAATATCAACCGACCAAGCATTGACCAAATATCGACCTCGACCAAGCATCGACCAAATATCGACCTCGACCAAGCATTGACCAAATATCAATCAACCAAGCATTGACCAAACATCAACCAACCAAACATCAACCAAGCATCAACCAACTTCTTAATCATAACCAACACGTGACCAACATGGAAAGAAGTAAATGAGGCAAGTTTGCTCCTAATTGGCTCGAACCTTATATCATAACGCACAAGTATGGATCAGGGACTTATCGTCTGTCTTCTCTTGAAGGCCGACCACAACCTGACCCCCTTAACACCTTGCATCTGCGACCATTCTATTCTTAGTTAAGTACTCATTCACTTGATATTTAACTTGAGCTCATCCCTTGAGCAATCCCTGTCATTTTAATCCTCATTCCTTTCAACCCTATTCCCCTAAACCAACACTATGTAACCCTTTTATAAAGTATAAATGCTTTGTCCTAATAAAAGGGAACCCTCTAAACCTCTATAGTCAAGTCCATGACCAAAATTTAGTCAAAAAAAATATATATATAAAATTGGGATGCCTATCCAAAGGTCATCAACTTATAAATGTAGACTGCTCCCTCAAAGGACAGCTGCATAATTGCTATAATTAATAGACCGCTCCCTTGAAGGATAGCTATTCAAAGTCATTTAACCATACAAAGCAAAATATAGACCACTCCCTTGAAGGATGGCTATGCCTAAAAATTTTGCTACAAATAACACTCTCTCAGAAGCTTCCCACCTCGATCAGCTTCACATATGACCACAAAGCAAAACAACATCCCCACATAGACTTCCCGCATCAATCAGTCTACCCAAAAAAAAAAAAACATTGACTAACAAACTATTAAGTCATGGACTTGCCTATAGTCATTCTCAGGGTCACCTATAAAAGGGGCAAAGTTATCCTTGCTAAAAAGGGTTACACTATTCTGACATATCACATCACCAAACTTATTACCCCAACATACTCAAGGGATTTCTAGCTCACTTAATGTCAAGTGATTCGACTATTTCTCTAACATAAACTAATGGTCAAAAGACGTAATGCATGAATGGGGCTTTTGTTTGCAAAACCCTTATCTATGCTATCATTATGGTCCTTGTCAATGAATGGGCAAAATGCCTTTCACTTCTTCCATACCTTTGTCACATTCAACCAAATCATTTGCCAACCAAACCAAACCATCCAAACCTTTTTCATACCACTAACATTATCATAGCCTATTCACACTAGTTTCTATGGAAACCAATACACATAGAAACTATCGACCACTCAATTTATGCCAAGCATAAACCATTACTTGCTGAAGCATAAATATTCTCAATTCATTTTTAGCATACATCCATCACCAATATGAAAAATCGCTAGGGATGAAAAACCAGATCACCAATGTTACAGAATACACCATCACACAATATGGTAAAGGATGTAACATCATCATACCCTCATCATTATAACTTGACCAAACCAACCTATCAACTAGTCTGAACTACATTAGTCTGAGGCTCTTCAAACAAGAGCTATGTAGGCAGCACTCAGATGACATGACGTCTTCTGGGGTTAGCTCAACCACATCCATTTATTCCTCTACTTGATGGACAAACCATTTCACCTTTAACCATGACTTAACCTTGTTCAACCCACATCCATAATCAACCCTCTTCCTCCCTTTTGAGGGAGAACTACATTGGCTTGAGGCCCTTCAAATAGGGGCAATGTAGGCAGCACTCATATGACATGACGTCTTCTAGGGTTAGCTCAGCCACATCCGTTTGTTCATCTACTTGATAGAAAAACCATTTCAACCTTTAACCATGACTTAACCTAGTCCAAACCAATCCATAACCGACCCTTTCCTCCCTTTTGGGGAGAACTACATTAGCCTAAGGCCCTTCAAATAGGGGCTATGTAGGTAGCACTCAATTGACATGGGGACTTCTGAGGTTAGCTCGGTCATTCCTTCATCCGTCCATCTAATGGACCAACTATCTATCTCAACCTGACTCGACCAACAACCTTGGAGATCGCAACTATCTCCTCAGACCAGGACCATTTTCAAGACAACTTTGTCTTAGTTGTTTTGATTGCATATGTGCTACCTCATGAATGGTTAGAAAATTGTCTGCAACCCACATTATGACCCTCACAAGTATTGGATCACGAGCAAGTTGATCCCCACTACTTGTGACATTTTCATGTTTTCTAGGAGCACTTCCTAGGCCCAGGATACTTGGAACACGATGACCATTAGAGCTACAGCTTGGATCGAATAACCCAATCAGCTATGACTAAATGCTGGGGACCAATTATTTTAATTTTAGCACTCTTCGAACTTTGACTGTGACAATTTGACATGACTATCTTGTGAATTGGTATGCACACAATCTCAACAATTGTAGCATTCACACTCAAACTTCACCATATCCATCCATTATCTATCAAATCAGCCCCCGATTTTAGGTTCCCTTCCCTCGACTCTCGCTTTGAGGGGGGATACCTCATCCCATACCTGGGGCAATCAACTCTTATTTTTGTCTTGCACTTCATTAGAACAACCAACAAGACAAAAATGACCTTATCCCATACCTTGGGCAATCAACTCTTATTTTTATCTTGCAGTTCATTAGAACAACCAACAGGACAAAAATGAACTTATCTCATACCTAGGGCAACTTACTCCTATTTTTATCTTGTAGTTCGTCAGAAAAACCAACAAGACAAAAAGGGGCAAATGTAGACACCAAAATTGTGTCTACTCCTTAGTTGACACCCCCCTTGGTCCCCTTGGTCCACTTCTAAACATTCCTAACCCACACACTTATTAATTTAGAATAAATTACCTATTTTAAATTAATAACACTACCCTTTACACCTCACCCATGACACATCACCCTTGACACCTCACCCTTGGATTCCTCACCCTTGGATACCCTCATTCATTACCCTATGACTAATTATTCCAACTCTCTCACTAATCCCCACTCCTATTAAACCTACCTTTAACCATGACCATAGAACTCGATAGATGGAGGAACAGGTAAAAGGCTAAAAATAGCCTTTTTAGCCATCTTCTAGCCGCTGACGTTGGTTACCCATCAGCTGACACCGGCAAGATCGCCGATGTCGATTGCTTAAAACCAACTTGCAGGCCAAAAATAAAACTAATCATAGACCTGAATGTGAATTCTCTTGCACCTAGAATTTGACCTCTTTCTCTCTCCCAGATGCATTCCAAGCATTCACAAGCTATGGGAACTCTGCATCAGTCACTCCACCCCTGATTGAAACATTGCAGGAAGTCTTCTACATTAGCTGCATTAGCAACAAGTCTTCTACACTCCTTCAGCAAGCAAGAGCTAAGTATTCTTCTTCTATTTCATTTCAATCATTTAGATTATATCAAGAATCAAGTTTCTATTCATTGCTTCTAAATAACATTATCAACCAAACCTAGCTATCAACTAGACTAGACCTAACTTTCTTCTTGGAGAGGCTGAGAGGCCGTCCCCATATCCTTACCATTTTTGACAACCTATCCTCTACCCTTTGTCCCTCCTAAGACCCTGTCTATTGCCCTGTAGCCCTGCATAGACTCTCTGACTACCACAAACCACTCTGTCGATCTAAGACACAACATGAGACCCGTCCAAAAGTCCATTGCCCCCACCAACATTGGCAGACTAACTGACATCGACAACTTTACCAACCAATGCCGGCATAACCACCGACGTCGGTGATTGTGATAGACTGATAGCAGGTACCCATTATTTCTATTTTTCTTGCTTAGTCTTTCATTATTATCTTGATCCGACATTCTTTTTATCAACAAGTGGACTGTCATCCCTCAAGGAAGTCTTTGCACTTCTGGGACCGAGCTTTGCTTGGCAGTCCACCTTATATCTATCTAACATTTTTTGTATTTGAGTCTTTCTCTCTACAGGTGCACAAACTTCATCCGGGTATCATCTAACCCCTGACCATTATCATAGTTTCTTTCATCTTTTGAATGTGAAAAAGCAAAAAATAGTTAGAAACATTCTGGCACGCCCAGTGAGACCTTGGAATTTTCCTTGGGTTCATTTCTTCTAAAACAAACTTTCATATAGATACATTAGGGAATTTTCTCTCCTTGTATCCTTCTTTCTTTTTCTTTCAAAAAGGAACCATAAGCACAAGTTAAAAAGAACTTTTTCTTTTTTCTTCTTGTCATTTCCTTCTTGCATCTTAGAGTAGTGAAGTTCATACTCTTCACCTTTTCCATACTTGTTTGCATCCGAACACACATTTCGATTTGGGCTTAAAATCTATTGCATTTCATTTCTGCCTGAATGCATACTTAGCTCTCACATCTAGTAATTAAAAATGCATTATGAATAAAGCGTAGTCCACATATGTTACACAACCTAACCACTTTCACAAAATCAAACATCTAAACATACATGAGATAAGGTCCAACTAGGATTTCATCACCTAGCAGATACCTTACCCTTCTTGGTAATCCTACTTAGACTTCACTACCAAGGGGAGAACCCACTCTGTACTCTGGCAGAGTATAAACTCTAGGGGAATTATATATTGGCTAAGCGACCCATCTTATCTCTAGGCTCGTGAAGTGAGGGGAGCTTGGTCCTTAGCACTAGGCCACGTACAGAACCTAATACAGATCTTGAGCACCAAAACTAACCCAAAACCAGCTTTAGACTGCCTCTTTTAGGACCCATTCTAAAAGCCCAACTTCCCAAACACACTCTTTTAAGGCATAAGCCAAAAAGACTCTAAAACTTATTCTTAGGAATTTAACGTTTAGAGGCTGCTTGTCTTCATCTATTTTTCTGTTTGTATCTAATTTTTTTAGTTGGTGAGGTCACATTTTGAGATCCAAGAACAACTCATAACTTTCTTCTTTCTTCCAAAAAATTTTAGTTTCTAGAAACACACAATAACCGACATCGGTTTTCCAACCGACGCCGGCAACCTATATTCACTAACATCGGTCATCTGACTGACATCGGCAACTTTATTCACCGACATCAGTTTTTCTACTGACGTCAGTCATTGTCAAAAAATTTCTTCTCAAATAGCAAGCTAAAAACCTAACTCTTTTGCTATTAAAAACACATTCTGAGTTTCTAAAATAGAAGAAACACAATTTTTGGAACTTGAACCTTTTCTCCTTGGATGGTTTTGACACGTAGTCAAACCAAAACTCTTATTGACCATGCAAGGCAACAATCACTTCCACCTTCACCTTTCATATCAAGTCCCCTAATGGAGTGTACTTCAGACGCTGAATATTCTCTTGTCCAGTCAACCCCTGATCAATCTCCAATTGTTCCCGAAGGGGATCAAAATTTTGAGAGATTCCTTGACCATAACATCAAGGCTCTCCAACACTATCTCACTAAGGGCCAAATGTGAGACTCTTCAATTCAACCAAGTTCATCACACTTGCAGAACTTGATTGTCTCAACTCCACACACTCTTGTGCCTATAAACATGGGAGTGACTACCCATCCTTTTACCAATGTGCCATTTAACCACCTTTGGTGGTATCTAGTCATCTTATGCCCTCCAACTTCATGACACACGCCCCCTTGACCTCAACATCAGTCCCTATGACTAGTTACCAATATGTTGTGCCTATACAGGTGCAACCAACTACGTCATATGCCCCTCCTCACACCTTCCAAGTGCCCTACAACCTAGGGGGTGTCCCACCTACAAATCCATCAACTGATCTAATCAAGATGTTGATGGATAAGATGTCTAATCTTGAGACATCCATTTCTAGTTCCAAAAATGTTCTCTCATATGAACAAATCTGTAATGAGCCCATTTATCCTTTAGTCCCAATTCGACCAGATCTAAGTCAGTGGGAACTCCCCAAGTTTACTCATTTTTAGAGTAAAGAGGACCCACAGCAACATCTACGAGTTTTTAGACACGCTTGTTAGCTTATAGCACATGATGATGCGTTGTTGCTATGCACATTTCCCATGTCACTTTTTGGTGCTGCCTTTGATTGGTATAGCTCCCTTACCAGTCACTCTATCTTTTATTTCACTCAACTCACCCAACTATTTCTCGACCACTTTTCAATTAACATAACTAAAAAGGTCTCCATCATTGACCTATATTCTATCAGACAATTCGACAATGAATCCATACCTGATTTTGTTGCTCGTTAGAGGGGCTTAATCAACCAACTCTCCTTTTCTTTACCTCAACCTGAGCTCATAGAGCTATTTTCAAAAGCATGTGCCAAACACATCTCATCTACCTTGTGGGTCTAAACATTCTGCATATTTGACGAAGCTTTCACCATGGCTAGGAAGTTTGAACTCCGTACGGTCGAAGAGGCCAAGGTCACATTGCGTAGTAAAAATACTAACGCAAAATCCAATGACCCTTCTTCATCCAAACCTTCTTCTTCATATTCCAAGTCCAAGGGATTGACAAATTCTGTAGTTGTTAGACCATAATCTTTGACAACGACCAACCAATCTCAACCTTGCACATCACAAAGCATCACCAAACAATTCCAACAATGATACATACATCATCAATACACTCTAATAGGAGAGTCATACGCTTCCGTGTTGGATAAAATAGTCAAGCAGGGGGTCCTCAATCTCCCTCAAATCTGACCACCTCAATTTGACCCCTCAAAAGCCATCCCTACATGGTATAGGGAAAATGACTTCTACAATTATCACCGTGTCAAAGACCATGACATAAACAACTACAAAACCTTCAAAAACATTGTCCAAGACATGTTAGATAAAGGTGATCTTGTCTTGGATAACCCAAACACATCGCCTAACCAAAACATAGACATCTTTAGACAACCTTTCCCTAATCATCCCCCTAGTCAAAATAATATTCAGACCATGGCCGATGACCCCCAAGAGCGTAATATACGCACAGTCAACACGGTCTTTCCTGTCATTCCTAACCAACCTCTCCCACAGTCTAAAGAGGTTAGTAAACCTATTAGCCCACCATAGGTAGAAAAGCCTTCTTCACCTTTTCCTCCACCACGGGTAGAAGAACCTTCTTCTCCTATTTGTCCTCCACCAATAGAGGATATTCCTTTGTCCAGCCCTCTTTCACATGAAGGAGAGTCAACTTTGAATTCTCCCATATTAGAGGATGTTTTGGTGACTCCAATGCTGATAGCCTCACCTTCATCCTTCTTATCATCAATGGGGGATCATGCTTTCCCTGCTCCTCAACCACATGCCGAAGCCATCACCATCCCTACGCTCTACCCTCTCAAACAGCCACAATCCCCAATCCCTTCTCCATCAAAAGAGGAACTCATCACCTCACCTACTTCAGTCGAAAAAGATCCAGTGAGGGTAGACTTGAACCTTACCCCCCTCAATAGTAGTCCTCGCACCCAACCAAAGAAGGCTATTAAACCACATCGGAGAACTCCTCCTCCACCATCATCATTGCCCTCCATTTTGGGCCCTCATCCATGCACCTTAAAAGGAGTTTTTCCTACTCCAACACCTATCAACAACAAGTTGCCTCCATTACTCCCTTTACCCAACAAAAACAAATCACCTCCATTACTACCAACACCTAACAAAAACATACCTCCTTCAAAACATCCAATGCCTCCTACCATGAAAGTGTCATCTACGCATCTGGCCACACCACCAAACAAAAGGATGGTACAAAACACTCCCTCAACAACGTCTAAATAGAAGTTGTCAACTTTTACTGCAACACAACATGCAGACCCATTAGCAGGTTCTTATACCTTGCTGTTACACCAATTGTTACAATCCTCTAACATCACCTTATGCCTATTAAGCCATACCAACCTCTCAGACCAAAACCATCTTGGTTCAATGACACTAAAATTTGTGCATATCATCGCACACCTGGGCATGACACTGAGCATTGCTGCACTCTCAAGGTTGTCATCCATCAACACTTGAAAAAGGGCACTCTTCTCATTAAGGACCCTTTTGATAAATCTCCAACACCGTCTAATGTCTCCCAAACTTCTTCACCTTCACACTCATCAACTCTCAGATCAAAACCATCTTGGTTTGATGACACTAAATTTTGTGCATATCATCGCACACCTGGACATGACACTAAGCGTTGTTGTGCTCTTAAGGTTATCTTTTGTCAATACCTAAAAAAGGACACCCTTTTCCTTAAGGATCCTCTCGACCACCTTTTTGACAAACCATCGAAACCATCCCAGGCCTCTCAAACATCCTCACCTAAATCAGGTGCCCATCATAAAACTGTGGTTTCTCTACCACCTTATCCCCCTTTGTTATAAATCAACACCATCAATCAAAACATTACCAACCATTGCCTCCATCATTGTCAGTAATTTTGAGATTCCAACCTCTAACCTAGAATATCAGGATCTCATCCTCTCATACTAAAGCCTATCAGGCAAAAGCTTCGCAGGATGCATCCTTGCATCACACTCCTTGACAAAGAGAAGCTTCAATGTCTTCTCTCCATCTTATCCAACCATTTCTCAAACATTGTCCCTGTCACAAAAATGACTGGGAGAATTCGACTCTATAGTGACTATCATGACCTCAACCATGCATTGACCAAATATCGACCTCAACCAAGCATTGACCAAATATCAACCTCAACCAAACATCAACCAAATATCGACCTCAACCAAAAATTGACCAAACATCAACCAACCAAGCATCGACCAAACATCAACCAACCAAGCATCGACCAAATATCAACTGACCAAGCATTGACCAAATATCGACCTCGACCAAGCATCAACCAAATATCAACCTCATCCAAGCATTGACCAAATAATAATGAACCAAGCATTGACCAAACATCAACCAACCAAACATCAACCAAGCATCAACCAACTTCTTAATCATAACCAACATGTGACCAACATGGAAAGAAGTAAACGAGGCAAGTTTTCTCCTAATTGGCTCGGACCTTATATCATAATGCACAAGTATGGATCAGGGACTTATCATCTATCTTCTCTTGAAGGCCGACCACAACCTGACCCCCTTAACACCTTGCATCTGCGACCATTCTATTGTTAGTTAAGTACTCATTCACTTGATATTTAACTTGAGCTCATCCTTTGAGCAATCCCTATCATTTTAATCCTCATTTCTTTCAACCCTATTCCCCTAAACCAACACTATGTAACCCTTTTATAAAGTATAAATGCTTTGTCCTAATAAAAATGAACCCTCTAAACCTCTATAGTCAAGTCTATGACCAAAATTTAGTCAAAAACAAAAAAAATATAAAATTGGGATGCCTATCCAAAGGTCATCAACTTATAAATGTAGACTGCTCCCTCGAAGGACAGCTGCATAATTTCTGTAATTGATAGACTACTCCCTTGAAGGATAGCTATTCAAAGTCATTTAACCATACAAATCAAAATATAGACCACTCCCTTGAAGGATGGCTATGCCTAAAAATTTTGCTACAAATAACACTCTCTCAGAAGCTTCCCGCATCAATCAGCTTCACATATGACCACAAAGCAAAATAACATCCCCACGTAGACTTCCCGCATCCATCAGTCTACCAAAAAAAAAAAAACATTGACTGACAAACTATTAAGTTATGGACTTGCCTATAGTCGTTCTGAGGGTCACCTATAAAAGGGGAAAAGTTATCCTTGCTAAAAAGGGTTACGCTATCTTGACATATCACATCACCAAACTTATTACCCCAACATACTCAAGGGATTTTGAGCTCACTTAATGTCAAGTGATTCGACTATTTCTCTAAGATAAACCAATGGTTAAAAGATGTAATGTATGAACGGGGGTTTTGTTTGCAAAACCCTTATTTATGCTATCATTATGGTCCTTGTCAATGAATGGGCAAAATGCCTTTCACTTCCTCCATACCTTTGTCACATTCAACCAAATCATTTTCCAACCAAACCAAACCATCCAAACCTTTTTCATACCACTAACATTATCTTAGCCTATTCACACTAGTTTCTATGGAAACCAATACACATGGAAACTATCAACCACTCAATTTATGCCAAGCATAAACCATTACTCACTGAAGCATAAATATTCTCAATTCATTTTTAGCATACATCCATCACCAATATGGAAACTCTCTAGGGATGAAAAACCAGATCACCAATGTTACAGAATACACCATCACACAATATGAAAAAGGCTGTAACATCATCATACCCTCATCATTTATAACTTGACCAAACCAACCTATCAACCAACTTGAACTACATTGGTCTGAGGCTCTTCAAACAAGGGCTATATAGGCAACACTCAGATGACATGCTGTCTTCTGGGGTTAGCTCGGCCACATCCATTTGTTCATCTACTTGATGGACAAACCATTTCACCTTTAACCATGACTTAACCTCATCCAACCCACATCCATAACCGACCCTCTTCCTCCCTTTTTAGGGAGAACTACATTGGCCTGAGGCCCTTCAAACAGGGGCTATGTAGGCAGCACTCATATGACATGACACCTTCTAGGGTTAGCTCGGCCACATCAGTTTGTTCATCTACTTGATGGACAAAATATTTCAACCTTTAACCATGACTTAACCTAGTCCAAACCAATCTATAACTGACCATTTCCTCCCTTTTGGGGAGAACTACATTGGCATGAGGCCCTTCAATAAGGGGCTATATAGGTAGCACTCAGTTGACATGGGGTCTTCTGAGGTTAGCTCAGCCATTCCTTCATCCGTCCATATAATGGACCAACTATCTATCTCAGCCTGACTCGACCAACAACCTTGGAGATCGCGACTATCTCCTTAGACCATGACCATTTTTAAGACAACTTTGTCTTAGTTGTTTTGATTGCATATGTGCTACCTCATGAATGGTTAGCAAATTATCTACAACCCACATTACAACCCTCACAAGTCTTGGATCATGAGTAAGTTGATCCCCACTACTTGTGACATTTTTGTGTTTTCCAGGAGCACTTCCTAGGCCCAGGATACTTAGAACATGATGACCATTGGAGCTACAGCTTGGATCAAATACCCCAATCAACTATGACTAAATGTTGGGGACCGGTTATTTTCATTTTATCACTCCTCAACCTTTGATTGTGACAATTTGACCTGACCATCTTGTGAAGTGGTATGCACACAATCTCAACTATTGCAACGTTCACACTCAAACTTCACCATATCCATCCATTATCTATCAAATTGGCCCTCGATTTTAGGTTCCCTTCCCTCGACTCCCGATTTGAGGGGGGATACCTCATCCCATACTTAGGGCAATCAACTCTTATTTTTGTCTTGCAGTTCATTAGAATAACCAATAAGACAAAAATGACCTTATCCCATACCTGGGGCAATCAACTCTTATTTTTGTCTTGTAGTTCATTAAAATAACTAACAAGACAAAAATGACCTTATCCCATACCTGGGGCAACTTACTCCTATTTTTGTCTTGCAACTCGTCAGAACAACCAACAAGACAAAAAGGGGCAAATATAGACACCAAAATTGTGTCTACTCCTTGGTCGACTCCCCCCCTTGGTCCCCTTGGTCCACTTCTAAACATTCCTAACCCACACACTTATTAATTTAAAATAAGTTACCTATTTTAAATTAATAACACCACCCTTGACACCTCACCCATGACACATCACCCTTGACACCTCACCCTAGGATTCCTCACCCTTGGATACCCTCATTCATTACCCTATGACTAATCATTCAAACTCTCTCACTAATCCCCATGCCTATTAAACCCACCTTCGGCCGTTTAACCATCACCACTAAACTCGGCAGATAGAGGAACGGGCAAAAGGCTAAAAATAGCCTTTTTACCCATCTTCTAGCTACTGACATTGGTTACCCATCGACTGATGCTGGCGGGATCACCGACGTTAGTTGCTTAAAATCAACTTGCAAGCTGAATGAAAAACTAATCACAGACCTAAATGTGAATTCTCTTGCACCTAGAATTTGACCTCTCTCTCTCTCTCTCTCCCAGATGCATGCCAAGCATTCATAGGCTACTGGAACTCTACATCAGTCACTCCACCCCTGATTGAAACATTGCAAGAAGTCTTCTACATCAACTGCACCAGCAACAAGTCTTCTACACTCCTTCAGCAAGCAAGAGCCAAGTATTCTTCTTCTGTTTCATTTCAATCATTTAGATTATATCAGCAATCAGTTTTCTATTCATTGCTTCTAAATAACATTATCAACCAGACCAGACCTAACTTTCTTCTTGGAGAGGCTAAGAGGCCTTCCCCATATCCTTACCCTTTTTGACAACCTATCCTCTACCCCTTGTCCCTCCTAAGACCCTGTTTATTGCCCTGCAACCCTGCATAGACTCTCTGACTACCATAGACCACTCTGTCGACCTAAGACACAACCTGAGACCCATCCAAAAGTCCATTGCCCCCACCAACATCGGTAGACTAATTGATGTTGGCAACTTTACCAACTGATGCCGGCATAACCACTGACATCAATGACTGTTACAGATCGACAACAGGTACACATTGTTTCTATTTCTCTTGCTTAGTCTTTCATTATTATCTTGATCTGACATTATTTTTATCAATAAGTGGACTATCATCACTCAAGGAAGTCTTTGCACTTCTGGGACCGAGCTTTGCTTGGTAGTCCACCTTATATCTATCTAACATTTTCTGTGTTTGAGTCTTTCTCTCTACAGGTGTCATCCTCCACAGCCAAAGAGGAGTCCCTTCAATCATCTGGATACGGTGCACAAACTTCATCTGGGTATCATCTAACCCCTAACCATTATCATAATTTCTTTCATCTTTTGAATGTGACAAAGCAAAAAATAGTTAGAAACAACAATACCTTGTTCAAGTGATGCCTAACATAAAAAAAATCAACAAAATAGCCCTAATATGTAAAAATACTGATAAGTTATGACCCATACTTGTTTGATTGACATTTTATAGAAAATATAGATGAAATTCTAGTCAGGTCAGTTAAAGTAGGAGAAAAATTCCTACCAGACTTCCCACATGAAAGTATGTATAGTTTGATCAAAACATCTAGTAATGTGCTTCATAATATACAATTTAAAAAGGAATCAACTAGTTATAATCAGTTTTTAGTATAAATACATCAACAGAGCCAAAGTGCACTTGTAAAAGGTAAAGGTCATATAGAAGATCAATTAGAATAGGTACAACAAACATACCAAAATTACCTTAACCTAGATTAGAACTTTAATGCCATGGTTGTTTTAAACACTCCACTTATAGAGCTAAATACTTCAATAGGGATAAAAACAAATTCTTTGAGCTATGAAATTTAGAACATAGACCCCTTTAGCCAAATAATACTAGTAGGAGATATGTACAATGTCCCAATTATGATAGAAGAAACTATAGCTCAAATGGAAGACCTCACACAAAATGTAATGGATAACACATAAACACATTCCAATTTGAATGAAAGTGGGTCTAATATACCACCAAGAAACATATAGGAAATTCATCTAACCAATCCCTTGAGTGGTTTACAAACATAGGGGATATGTACACCTAGTTCTTAAACATGATAAACAAATTCCACTCCTCAACCAACTGCTTCCTCAAGTACACAATAGGGGGAACTATCCAAAAATAATAGACCAACCTACTACCACAACAAGTGCAGAAGACTACACCAACTCAACAGGTGATAAATTATGGTTTTCCAAAACAAGCACAAACTAATATACCATAAACATCACAAACATTGCCTCATCCATAATGTGTTTCTATTGGTCAACAAAAAATGCTAGTTGGTCAAAAAAAAAATACCAAACCCTTAACAAGTAACCAATCAATATTAGTTTTTTAACCAACAACAAGGCTCCAATATATAGTAAGAACTAGGTTCTAGTTAATAATTACATTTAACCAAGTAGTTACTTCATATACAATAAGGATTTAACTTTAAACACCTTCAACAATAAGTTTTTATCTAGTAGTGGGTTTAATTTATACAATAGGGTTTAAAAGTAGACAACAAGTTTTCAATCAAACCCAACAATGCCAATACATTCCACCTTGCCAAATGCCTTTACCACACTCATAATTTTCTAACCAAGGCCATTTTTACAATCATAGCCATATTGTTTACCAATAATAATGTATCTTATATCAACAATATAATATTAATTCTTGGATATGTATTCTTAGTCATTCAGCCAATCCAAAAAACATTCCATAGTATGTCATTCCTCTATTATACCCTAGTCAAGGTAATCCATTGTTGACCATACAATCCTAACCAAAATAGGTCATGCCATCCATCTTCCTAGCTCAATAACTATAATAAATAAATGATGCAATTCAAGCCATTAAAACTAGGAAGAAAAAAAATAAGTTCAAGTTAGATGAAATATGACCATATACATTTAATATAGATTATCTTCAAATGCTATTTCCTCTGTGTTATAAGTCACCCAAATTTGATAAATATAATGGCAAAGGTGACCTAAAAGAGCATGTAAAGGAATTATTTATTACTTACCAACTACTGTCCTACAATGTCATACATTTGCTTCTCCTCTTTCTAAGAAGTTTATCTGGACAAGCCTTAGAATACCTTTTGAAAGTATCAAATAATTCTATACTAGACTTTGATGACCTTTCAAAAAAGTTATGAAACATTTCTCATACAAATTTGAGCATAAGATTATAATTGTAAAGTTGGGCCAATAAAAATCAAGAAATGGTGAAAGCTTTGCTACTTACTTACAATGGTGGAGGGCCCTTGTGAGCTGGTTCACTCATAATTTTCAGAATAAGTAATTGGCTATGATATTTAGTCAGAGTATTCACAATGAGATACCTTTTAATCTTGATCTAAAATTTTCTCACATATTTGAAGAGGTTATTGAGAAAGGGATACAAATTGAGAAGGTCATTTTCAATAAAGGGATCATCAATCTATATTATTCTAACTAGAGCCAAAACCAACATCAAGGTCAATAATATAACTAGAAACAAATCCCTAACCAAAATTAGAACCTTATCCAAATACCAGCTTCAACACTAGCTCAAGCCAATACTAATGAAATACCAAAGGCCTATAACTATAACAAGAATTTTATTGGTAATGGGGTCACAAAATCATGCCATGTAAAAATGGTGCTAACACTGACTATCCATTTACCTCCACCCATTCAACAACCATCACCTCCATTCATTCAGCTAAGACCTATACAAAACCAAATACAAAATCAAGCCCAATTACAAGCACCTCTTCCAAGGAGAAGACTTCCCATTTCCATAGCATTTAGTAACCTCAAGGAGCCTATTAAGTTTGTATTCTATAAATTGGTTTAGGAAAATATGATTAGTTGGCTTGTGCCAAAGCCATTTCTTGAAGGAATTCATTTTCCTGACTGGCATAAAGAACATGATTTTTGTCAGTACCATCATGTCAAAGGACACTTCATATTCTAGTGTATATAACTAAGACATTTGATTGATAATATGATTGAGAATGGAGATATATAATAAGATACCCATGCTCCTATGATTAATCATAACTTAGGCATCTATCAAAACCCATTCATCAATATAACAACCAACAACAACAATAATAATGACAATGAACTCCACCACATTAATAACAACAATATCAACCATAGTAAAAATGATATAATGGCTAGAACTAAGGAAAAACTAACCAATCCAACTAAGGATGCCATCATGCTATCATGTATAACTATAATAATGTTGTAGGATAGTCTTAGGTGATCATGTTTCCACCATTACCATTAGCCCTTGACTAAATACCAATAAACCAAGACCTTTACATAACAATGCCCATTAGATAAATAATGCCTACCAACCTCCTTATGTTGGTAATCCTTCTTTAGACTATGTTAGCATTTAGGCTCAACACCACCCAAGAATTACCATTTTAATCCTATTTACCTCTCTAAGAGGTCCTATTCCTGATCATGATTTCAAAATCATAACTTGAGGAGCCAGATTACCATCAAGGGACCACATCCAAATTTCAAAAATGAACCCATTTAGACTTCTATGCCTATAAAAAATAAGCTAATCTAAAAAACTAAATGGAAGACATATGACATTGTATAATAGCTATAGAAGACACCTACACAAATATCCATTATGGATTTTCTATGTACATTTAACATTAAAAATAACATACTCAATGAGTACCTAAGCCAATACTTTATAACTGATGACATTACACCTAATAAATTTCAAGCCATGATAAGACATTTGGCCCATGGATAATGACTTACATTTGACAAAATTGACATGTCACCCTTGGTCCCATTACATAATGACCCATTATACATTGAGGTTGGTATAACTTGACATGTGGTTAAATGTGTCCTTATAGATAATGATCTAGGCCTAAACATTGTGTCTCTAAAGTTGGTAAAGCATCTTAGATACACATCAACTTATCTATAACTAGATACTATTATCATCAAGGTGTATGAAAATGAGGAACGATAATCATGAGGAACCATCAACTTGTTAGTGTTTATTGGGCCTTTGACTCATGACACTCTATTCCATGTTATTGACCTATAGTTATCACACAACTTACTTTTGGGTTGACCCTAAATTCATGAAATCAGGGCCATACCTTCCATGTTGCATCGATGTAATAAATTTCCCCATTTAGGGATGGAATTAACTATATCAGCTGATCTCTAGCCTTACTAGTATTATAAACATCTTGAGGTAGAGTACACTATTTATAATTATCATTTTGGCCTAAATCATATGCCTAAAATTGATGTATCAAAATCTAATAAAGCCAAATCTATTGAATCAAGACCTAAACATAATTGCATTGACCTTGAGAGCCTAGATTATAGCTCATCTACACCTCTACCATATATTACCAACCATTTTTATATATTTGATAAAGGTATAGGAGAGTACAATATTCATAATTCCTTCCACATTGCTAAGTTGCCATAGAACCTAAAGCCTATGGGAGACCCAAAGCCACTACTACTTACATGGAGTGACATGCTAAGGGAAAATCTTATCTTACCAAAACCATTATTTTCAAATTGACCTCTGGCCTAGAACATGACACTTTAGCCAAAGATGATTCATAGCTTTATACTGGTGATTTAGTTAATTGTTACCAAAGTGCCAAGTATCTTATCCCTAACTAGATTATGGGTAATCAAGCTTATGAAGGTAGAGGCCTGGGGATACATTAACAATGAATGATTGAGCTAATTTCAATAACCATGTATGAAGTAACACATGGTATTGGATTTAAACTACCTTGTGGGTGACCCCATATACCTTATTTAAGTTCCTACACCATCGACTAGCAAAGATGATGCTAACAATGACATAGGGTCTGATTATAACATCTACGATGACCTTACCAACATGAATTTTTTTAACCCTTATTCCATTTGTACCATTAATATTGTTTATCACCCTTCACCACTTACCCTTTATCACCCATAGTTGATAGATTGGGACCAACAAGAGTTAACAATGCCATTATATGAGTTCAAGAATGATGAATCCATTTATGAATTTCTAGGATTGAGGGATCATATTCCTTTAGAAGATCACAAACAAGGATTTTATATCAAATTAGATCCTTCTACCTATTTATAAGAGTGGGTGAATTTCCTTGGCCAAAAGAAAAATAAAATCAAACATTAAGGTCTAAAAGTGAAAACCACTTTGAGGCATTTTTAGACTAGGGTAAAAGTAAAGAAAAAGGTGAGTCTCTTGGTGAAAACCTATTTTAGGTGCCATTAGATAGGGATATTCTCTCCTCTTTGCATGAAGTATAAGAGACTAATAGTCCAAGGATTATATATGGATCTGAAATCAGTACCAAAGAGTGACAATTTTTTTAGGAAATTATATAAGAGTGTCCTGAAGTATTTGTTACATGGCCTTTACTAGCATTGGGTGATTATGATTCATCTTATTTGAGATAATTAGATGAACCATTTAAGCTAGAGGACTTTAACATTACCAACTAGTTTACCTCCTTGCCAACGTTGGTAGAAGATGGTTTTACACTCCTTGTGGAGGACACTTCTGAAGTTAACATTAGAACTCCAAAGGACCCAAAATTGATTAAATTAGGTGTGTCCCACACTGAGGAGGAATGTGAAGTCTTTACAACCCTTCTGAGGAAATTTTTTAACATATTTATATGGGCCTGTTTAGATATACCAGGTTTAGACCCCACCTTGGTTATACACCATCTTTTTATACATGCTGATGCCAAACCAATTAAATATAATCTAATAAAAGTACATGCTCATATTATTACATTAGTTAAGAAAGAGTTGAGAAAACTCTTAGACATGAGATACATTCAATCGATTGATTATTCAAAATGAATTTCCAAAATTATACTAGTAAGTAAGAAGCCATAGGGTAGTAGACTATGCATTGATTTCCAAGATATTAACAAAGCCTTCCTATGATGACTTTGCTCTACCAAAAATTGACATGATTGTAGATTCCATAGCCGAATATGAGATGCTTTACCTTATGGATGGATTTTCAAGATATAACTAGATCATAATTACACTAGTAGACCAATAAAAATAGCATTCATCACTTTGTGGGGAACATTTTTTTATTAGGTGATGCCATTTAGACTCAAGAATGAAGGATCCACATACCAATGAGCCATGATAGTGATTTTCCATGATATGATACATGACATCATTGAAGACTATATCAATGACATCCTAAGTAAATCTAAGACCCATGATAACCATACAACCATACTTCAGAGAATATTTGAGATACTTCAAGAGTATAATGTTAGGCTCAACCCTAAGAAGTGTATATTTAGTGTGGCTTATAGATAATTATTAGGATTCATTCTCTCACAGGGGCATTGAAGTTGATCAAGCCAAAGTTTGATCCATTAATGAAATACTACTACCATCTACCTTAAAGTAGCTCCATAGTTTGTAGGACAAGATACATTCAATCTGATACTTCATAACACAAATGGTTGATAAATTCCATCCTATTACACACTTGCTGAAGAAGAGATCTACTTTCTCATGGAATGAAGATTTCTAGAAAGCATCTTATCATCTCAAAGAATACTTAGCCAATACACCTATTTTATTTCCACTTATGCTAAACAAGCCATTTTTACTTTACCTATCAGCAACTAAAAATGCCCTGGGGGAACTATTGGCTCAACATAATGAACAAGGAAAATAACATGCCATTTATTACATGAGCTAAACATTGGTCATGTATGAGCATTATTATACATTGATAGAGAAAGCCTATTTATCTATGGTTTTCAAAGCCCAAAATTTACATCATTACATGCTAAACAATAAGACTATTATCATTTATAAAGTAGATCCACTCAAGTATCTACTTTTCAAAACAGATCTACAAGGTCACATGATGAAGTGGATCATGTTTTTGAGTGAATTTGAGATCAAATATTCCAATCAAAAAGACATTAAGGGATAGGTACTAGTAGATCAAATCATAGAACCTCCTCTTTATGATACTCAGTCTCATATATTTGGATTTCCAAACAAAGCCATCATGATTGCAATAGAAGTAGAAACACCTCTTGAAGTAGAACAATGGAAAATTTACTTTGACAACTCTTTCATAGCATGTGGGCTAGGTTTTAGAATATTATTTATCATGTTACAAAGGGATATTATTCATAAGTCCTTTCAAATTATTTTTACATGTACCAATAATATGTAAAAATATGAAGCACTCATCTCAAGTATTTTCCAAGGAATACAATGGAACATCCAACATTTATTGGTTCATGTTGATTCACAACTTATTATCAATCAGGTTATAGACCATTCCTAGATGAAGGATGAGAAGTCGGTGCCTTATAAAGTTATGGTTTATACATTTAAAAAAAAAATTCCAACCTTCAATTTAAATTAATACCTTGATCCAATAAAAAAATTGATGCCATGGATAGAATTGGCTTCATGATTCAAATTACTGATACAGCTAGGGATTATCAATTTCTTGAGGAAAATCTCCTAGCACCATCACATGAATAAGTAACCATTGAGATGGTTTGTGATATTGTTGGTCTTGCATATACTTAGTATTTTGACATATATGTCTACATCTAAGACCAAATCATTCCTCCAAACCTTTCTCGAAAGAAAAAAAAAGCCTTTATCCATAAAGTCTCCTGTTATACTTTACTTGGACCTAACTTGTATTATATAAGTTATGATGGAACTCTTCTTCATTGTTTATATTCAATAGAGTCTAGATTATAATTGAGGGAAGTTCATGAATGAGTGTGTGGGGCCCACACCAATTGGCCATCCTTACCAAAAAATTACTATGTATTGGTTATTACTGTCCAACTATAGAATTAGACATAGTTGCTTATGTGAAGAAGTGGGTAAAGTGTCAGAAGCATGCTAATCTGATTCATGATCTATCTAAAATTATCAAACTACTAAACACACCATGGCCATTCTGAACATGGGGACTCAACATCATGATCAAGATAAACCCCACATCCTTATATGAACATAAACATGTCCTTATTTATACCAAATATTTCACTAAGTGGGTGAAAGGCATTCATCTCACATAATTGGTAAGCAAATATCTAAGTTCATATTTAACCATATCATTTGATGCTATGGTATACCCTCCAAAATTATATATGATAATAGAAAATAATTTAAAAACAAAGATGTGAAAATACTTTATTCCCAATACCATATCAAATAACACTTTTCCATTGATTATTACCTGTAAGGAAATGACCAAGCTAAGGCTTTTAACAAGACCATTGTCAATATTCTAAAGAATATTATCAATAACACTGATCATAATTGGCACCTATATATTTAATGCCATGTGGGCATACTTACCACTTTCTATACTCTAATAAGAGATAATCCACATTCCATTGTTTAAAGCACTAAGGCTATTCTTCTTGTCAAGGTTGATTTGCCTTCTCTCTAGATTTCATTGCAGCACATCATTGATGACGAGGACTATAGATTAGCTCATTTAAAAGAACTAGAATTACTAGATAGAAAACACATGGCTTCTTTGAATAAACTTTAGGATTACTAGAATAGATTATGTGGCCAATACAATTGACACATTAAGCATCAAAATTTTGAGCTTGGTGACCTTGTATTAAAAGAGAATAAAAAACATCAATGATGAGATAAAGAAGAAAATAAATTTCAAACCTAACTGGTTAGGGCCTTATGTTGTTATTTTTAACTATGGTTCTAGAACATATAGACTCACCACACTAGAAAGATATGAACTTGATGACCTAATGAACATAATTCACCTCAAACATTTTTATGCTTGAGGGACTCAAATTATTTTCTACAAGGTTCATTTAAGTTATGCTATGATATACTTATTATTTATACCATGTCCTATACCTTTCCCACCATACCTTGGCCCATTTAAAACCCCTTATTTATACTTAACCCTATCACTTTTGGACATGGTTCTAATTCATTTGTACTTCATGCACATTTAGTGGTTGATATCAGATGTAGTTTTAAAAGTTAATCCTTATTCAAAAAATTTAAATGGTAGTATATGAAAGCAGTATGACACTAGTCCTATTAATTACATACTTCATTTATTGTTACATTATATATCATTAATTTTTATACTAATTATAATCACCAGTTTAAAAATTAGTATCACTAACCCTTGTCTTTATTTCTTAATTATAAATGCCTTTGGAAAAATTAGGAATAACCCCTTTACCATGGATTGCCACATCACCTTACCATCACTATGCCATATCTTGCCATGTGCCTATTCTTAAACTTACTAGTCCTTATTCAAATGCCTTGATGTAGGGGGAACTATAGTGGCTTGAGGTCTATTTGGACCATATAAGTAGTGCTCAATGTTTTTTGAGGTCATATTAGCCACCCTTGTTTGAATGCTCTCATAATTTTGTGAGCAATTTAAGTTTGAACACTCTTGCCATTTTTTGAGTATTTTAAGCCACAATCTCACCATTTTATGAGTTGGACCATTCTATGTCTCATAATTCTCCCTTGAGTTGATATGTGTAAATTTTTTTGAAAACATTTAAAAGATTTCAAAATGCCTAAACATTTGAAAAGACCTAGGAAAATCCTAAAAATCATGAAAATTGGATTAGAATTTCCATGTGAGATATAAAGCCTTCTAATTTGTCTGAGATGGACTCTCTCATCTATAAAGTTTCATTTTTAGGCCACCTTTTCCATTTCCCTCCCATTTCTAGGAGAACTATGTTAGCTTGAGGTCCACATGGACTATGTAGGTAACACTTGGATACATGGGGTATCTTGGATTAGCTTGACCACAACCACTTATTTTCCTCAAGGATTATGGGTCTTATATATATTTTAAAAGTAATCAATTGTCATTTAGTTTCCCCATCCTCACTATTTTCTTATGCTCTCATCATTTTGTGAGAAATTTATATTTGAACACACTCACCATTTTATGAGCAACCTCTTCCAACACTCTTACCATTTTATGAGCTCATTCTCATTCCAAGCCATAGATGTAGTAAAAAATATAAATCACTAATTTTTTTCATTAGTGGATAATCATCTCTTGTATTTTAGTGCATTTTTTCCTAAACCATGCTTTCATGCTTGCATGATTTTTTTGTGTTTGACATTTTCATGATTGTGAACATCATCCCCCTCTCAGCCAACACACTAGCTATTTTGTGAGACCATTCCTATATTCCTCTATAATCATCCTCTTTTCACTATCATCAATTTTATTCTATCCCATATCTTGGGAGAACTATATTTAGCCTAAATTTCATGTTGGACCTAGTGTTCATGGGACTATGTAGGTAGCATCCACTTGCCTAGTACATCTAGAGTTAACTCGGCTACCTATTTCTATTTATTTTATTCTCCCCCCCCCACCCCCACCATTTTGTTTGTTTGTGTCATTATATCCTATATCCTAGGGGAAAATTTTTACCATTGTACCCTTTTTTCATTGTTTCCCTATAACCTAGGGGGAAAATCATGCCATTTGTTCCTAGGGGAATACTTCTTTGAGATAAAAACTAGCCAAATACCAAACATAACCTAGATCAATCAGTAATCAAATCAATATGATTCATAATGTGCTAATATAGACGTGCATCTCTTAATAAGCATAGATATAAGTCATACAATATGAGCAAATAAAAATAGAGTAACATCTCATATACATGGCAAAGCAATAAATGAAAGAACATACATGTTTAAAATGAACATAAACATCCACAATGCTAAATATCCATAATTCTAAACATGAGATGAACAAGATAAAAAAATAGATCCATGTCATATATCAAAAGAATAATCTATCCATATACATAGGCCTTGAAGGACTCAATATGAATTTAATATATCTCAATAATGTCATGTTGTCTCCAAATATTGTAACCTATAAGAGGGATGCTCAGGCCTCCTCCAGATTTGGGCAACATTGGGACATTTCCAAGCCATGGGTATGCCTATAAGTGGAAATGAACCTCTAAGTTGAAATGGATAAATCCTTGTATTAGATTTTTATGCAATAACATTTTTGAACTAGTTTGTATGAGTGAAAAGAGTTAGAAGTTTGCATAAATGAAAATCCTAGTCTAAGATGGTGATATACCAAGAATTAGTATCCACATGTATGACCTATAATTATGCACAATAAAATAGAATATAGTCTATAAATAAATCTCTAGAAGATTCCAACATAAGTATTTCAATGTAGAGACAAAATGAATGAGATCACACAAGGTAAATAACTAAAAAAGATAACCTGTATAGTCCAGAAAAAGGGTTACACATGTAAAAATTCTCATACAACTAGAATTCACTCTAGATGACCTATTGGATCAACTCTTTTCTCAAAAAATGAAGGACAAAGAATATAAGGATAAAACATCACTTGATGTCACTCTATGTCTCTTGCATGCCTAGGAAAATGTCTAAAACTTAGAAAGAAAATAGACTTATGCTTCTTTGCTCAAAGGCAAGAAAATGTCAAAACATTCCAGTAGGGCTTTACCATACTATCTGTGGATGATAAAGCAAGATCCCAAGGGTCCTATTTATATTAAAAGAGGGAGAGAAGAGAGAGCTCTTGGGAGCCAAAATAGAAGCCTCCAAAATGGTTTGTAGTCACCATCTTGGTGAAACTGATTCCAACTATTCTCTCATTCAGTTGAAGTTTGTACTTTTTGATTCACCCTCTTGAAATGACCAAGATCATTAAAAAAATCAATGGTGAGATGACCCTCCATAAAAAATGGATTGAATTACTACTACAAATCTTATATTCTTCCTAAAATATCCTATGTTTTGCACTGTAGACCCATTCAAGTTTTTCAAGTGACTTTACTTCTTACTTGCTTCTTTGGGTTCTTTGATTGCTTCTACTTATAAAAGTCATAAGCAAAGCTTGTTTGAAAACTCAATTTACACTATCTACACCCTTTCAATTTTTTCAATTACGTTTGATTATAAAATTCATAAGAAAATCTCTTTTGAAAACCCTATTTTGATTTGCTTAAGACCCTATTAGGTTCTCTAAATGGATTGACTCCTTACTTGAAGACTTTAGGCATGAATTGGATGTCCTGCAACATGTCATCTTTGAATCCCAATACCTAGTTATATACCCTAAATTTGGTGTCCTATGGCACATCATCTTTGAATCCCAACAACTAATTAGCCACACTAAATTTGACGTCTTATGGCACGTCATCTTTGCACCCCAATGAATAGTTAGCTGTATTAAACATGACATCTTGCAGCATGTCATGGGGATCCATCAGGTTAGGTTTATGTTTTAGGCAATTTTCTTGAATTAATTCCTTTAGATAATTTTTCTGAATGAATTCTTTCAAGGATTTTGCCTAAAAGGTAATAGCTAGTTCCTTCAAGAAATTTTCCTAAAGGACACTTGGGAAAGTGTCCTTCAAAAAAGTTCTAAAGGACACTTGGGGAAGGCACATGTTCCCTCCAAAAAATTCTGAAGGGCATTTCTAAAGATAAAGTTCCCTTCAAAAAAGTCCAAAGGGTCACTTGGGAAGAAAAGTACCCTTCAAAACTTTTTTGAAGGGTCACTTAGACAACAAAGTGCCCTTTGAAAAAGTATGAAGGGACACTTGGTAATAAAAGTGCCCTTCAAAACTTTTCCAAAGGGTCACTTAAACAATAAAGTGCCCTTCAAAAAAGTCTAGAGGTACACTTGGAAGAAAAGTGCCCTTTATAACTTTTCCAAAGGGTCACTTAGAAAGAAAAGTGCCCTTAAGAAAAGTCCAAAGGGACACTTAGGAAAATAAAATTCCCTTTAGAAATGTTTTGAAGGGACACTTGGGGGGGAACAAGGCAAGAAAGGCCCTTTGGAAAAATTCTAAAGGGCCACTTCTGAGAGGCATTATAAAGACCATTTCAAGTTTTCTAAGCCCTATTACTTACTCACTTTGAATCTCTCATTACTCTCTAATTATAAATCAATTTTAGACTTAATCCTTAGAAAACCTAAAGTCATGCATCATTAAAAACCCACAAAGCATTGTAAGGAGTAATTTGGGTTCGTAAACCTAGATTACTTCTACTCATGAAACTTTTATAAGTTGAGTCATTCAAATAACCTAATTTGGTCTTGAGGAGTAACTATGGTTTATGATTTGGCATGATTAAATTAACATAGATAAGAAGAGAGCGGGCTGGGCGATGGTGGGAGCGCTGGCTGGGAGTTGCATGGGAGCGAACAGGCCACTGACTGGCCCCAGGAAGGATAGATCTCTACCTGGGGTGCACTCTTGCAACTCAGAAACTACCCATATTAGTGAGCGTTCAAAGCTCAGTAAGGTAAATGGTTGTCTTTTGAGAAGTCAGGACAGACTGGTGGTGGTCATATCCCCTGAAGCTGTGAAAGATGATGTTGAGTACCTTTCTGCCCACACACTTATCTGTAAATTCCTGGGTATAAGAATCTCACTGGCTGCCTTAGATGCCTGGATTCGCAGGTCTTGGCATATTGAAGGAGATTTCGACATTATGTTAGCTGGAAACAACTATTTTTTAGTCAATTTTTCCTCAGTTGCAGACCGTAACTGTGTCTTTGAGGGGGGCCCTTACTTCTATGACCGTGTGGGGCTTTTTCTTAAACCCTGGCATTCGGGTTTCAACTCAGCTGATGAATTACCTACTTGTGTGCCGGTCTGGGTCCGTTTTCCATGGCTCCCTTTGGAATTTTGGAAGGAGGATATTCTCAGGCAGATTGCTGCCACGCTTGGAACACCGACAGCTATTGCCCATCAATCATTGGACAAAAATGTAATTTCTTACGCCCGTGTGTGTGTTGACATTGATTTAAATAATCCTTTTCCGGATTCCATGGAGATTTGTATGGCCTCCTCATCCTGGATCCAGCAAATTGATTATGAGTCTATCCCTTTTAGATGCCGTATTTTTCATGTATATGGCCATCTGCATAGACAGTGTCCACAAGCAGCCAAAGATAGTGGGATAAATCATGACTCTTCCACACAAAATACCGCAGCCACTGGAAAAGGAACAGGTAGACAGGGTAACTCTGTTCATGGAAAAATGCAATCTGATAGAGCTGTCAAAGGGAAATATCTAGCTGTTAATGATAGATTTGCACAAAGTTTTGCTGATCATGCTAGTACAGATTTGGAGGGGTTCACAACAGTGAGGCGACGTATGAGAGGTGGTGGTCAGAAGCGCAAAAATATAGATAGGCAATTGGACATGGGATTCAACAGGTTTGAGGCACTAGACATCATGGCCATTAAGGATGGCTTTCCGGATGAAGACCAGGGGGAAGCTCTTGAAACAGACCAGCAAGTTTCTATGCCTATTGTGGATCAGGATATGATGACATTGTCGTCTCTAGAGCACTCTTTGAGGCCGATTGAAGGAGCAATTGAGACAGAGAATGTAAATCTTGATAAGGAAGTGAAATGGGCTGACCTAGTCAAGGAAGTTGATGCTGGCAGGAAAGATAAGGATACATATTCTACGCTTGGCTTGGCGCAGAGGCCTTTTAAGAAAGCTAACTCCTCTATTCTCTCTAAGGCGGGGTGAAGAAAGGATTTAGAAAAGATCAAACTTACTAGTGATTTACTGGTGGAATCAGGGGTTGTTAAAACCTTAGATGAACATTTCCCCCATGTCCCTCAATGATTGTCTTATCTTGGAATGTGAGGGGTTTGAACAGCTACCCCAGACAAAAGGCTACTCGAAGATTGGTGTTGGATCACACTTCGGATATCCTGTGTATCCAGGAAATGAAACTGTCAATTAATTTACTGTTTGCTTGTTTGCCAAAAAATTTGGTGTTTTGGCCATTATCAAGGTGTGGGAGCGCTGGGAAGCTCTGGGGGTTTAACAACTTGCTGGGACCCAAGAAAGATATTGCCCCTTCATTGGTTTACCTGCATTTCTGCCCTCTCCATGGTTGCCTCATCTCTTGACACCGGGGAATTGATTCTTGTCACTAATGTCTATGCGCCAGTTGACATAGAAGGACAACTTCTGCTTTGGGAACATATTCATTATGTTCGTAGCTGCCATCCGTTCTTACCGTGGATTGTTATGGGAGACTTTAATGCTGTTATGAATTTGGAGGAGAAAAGAGGTGGGCTGTCCCGTCTGGGTCCCTCCACCGAGTGCCTCTGCAATAATGTTGAGACTCTGCGCCTCTCTGATGTTAGACCCTCCAATGGACTGTTTACCTGGAGCAACAGAAGAATGGGTGCTGCTGCCATTTCGGAGCGTCTGGATAGATTTATTGTTTCCTATTTTTGGAGGTCTAGCACCTTCTCTCTCAGCTCGAATATCTTGGATTGGAATGGGTCAGACCATTGGCCCATCAGGCTCTCCATATATCTTATTGAGGGACCTAAAAAACCCCCCTTTAAGTTTCAGCTGATGTGGCTCCGTGACTCTTCTCTCCAGGAGGGTATTGAACTGTGGTGGAGGCTGGGGGTTCCGGCTCATGGTACAACCATGTATTCCTTCCAAAAAAAACTGTAGTATGTTAAGAGAAAATTGCAAATTTGGAATAGAAATTGTTTTGGTAATTTACATGGCATGAGGAAGAGGGCGCAGGATGAGCTGGCTGCAATCACAAGGCAAATTAGAGACTCTGGTCTCTCGAAAACACTAAGTCAGGAGCAGGCTAGAGCTGCCAGCTCCCTGGCGGAGTGGGAATTACGTGAAGAAATTTATTGGAAGCAAAAGGCGCATATTGACTGGCTGAAAGAAGGGGATAAGAATACGGCTTTTTTTCACAAGTCAGTTCAAGCGCGGAGAAATAGAAATGTTATTACTTCTCTTGTTTCCTAGGATGGGAGGCGTTTGACCTCTTCACAAACTATCAGTGAGGAAGCTGTTAGTTTCTTTTTAGCTCTCTTTGCTGATGATTTGGCTCCTGCTGATGGAGCGGAAATGGCTGTCCTTTCTTGCATTCCCCAGGTGGTGAGTGCGGATATGAACAAATGTCTCATGAGGCCCATTGGGATGGCTGAGGTGGAGGAGGTGGTTTTCAGCATGAAGAGAGGCAAAGCTCCTGGCCCGGATGGGTTTCCGGTGGATTTTTTTTAGAGCTTTTGGAGCATCATCAAGCAGGACCTGATGGCTATCATACAGGAGTCGTACACTAATAAGGAAATGCTCAAAGCTCTAAATGCTACTTTTCTTGTTCTGATTCCAAAGAAGGAGCAGGCTCTTCTCCTTGATGAGTATAGGCCCATTGCACTTTGTAATGTGGTTTATAAAATCATTACTAAGCTTATAGCGCTGAGGCTTAAAGTTTATCTTCCCAGGCTTACTTCGGAGGAACAAGGGGGTTTTGTGGCCGGTAAGCAGATTCTGGATGAAGTTGTCTTAGCTTCAGAAGCTATTCACTCTATGAGTACGTCCCAGGAGCGGGCAATGTTTATTAAGCTTGATCTTGCTAAAGCTTATGACAGAGTTAGCTGGAGATTTTTGCAAAAAGTCCTTTTGGCATTTGGTTTTCAGCGGGATTGGATATGCTGGGTGATGAGCTGTATCACGTCACCTTCCTTTTTGGTCCTCATCAATGGGACTCCTTCTGAGCTTCTTGGTGCCTCCAGGGGTCTTCGCCAGGGGGACCCATTGTCTCCATACCTATTTATCATTCTTGCGGAGGGCCTTGGCAGGCTCTTCATATACCGTGTCTCTCAGAATGTCATACAGGGATGGAGTTGGGGGGAGGGCTCCTCTCCTCTCACCCATTTACAATTTGTGGATGACACTATTTTGACTGGGCGTGCTCGTATAAGTGAGGCGGAGGCTTTCCGACACACTTTGGACACTTACCTGGCAGCTTCTGGGCAAAAAATTAATGAGCATAAGTCTTCTATTTTCTTTTTTAACACCCCGAAGCTCATCCAGAGAAGGATCACCACTATATTATGGTTTCAGACTCAGAGTCTGCCGATTATTTACCTTGGCATCCCCATTGTGGTGGGAAGACAGCCTAGGCTATTTTGGCAGAATATTCTTGATAAGCTGAGACTTAAGGTGAGTCACTGGACTCATAGATGGCTATCTACTATGGGTCATGTGACTCTTCTCCAATCGGTCATCCAGGCGCTTCCGATATATCATAGCATGGTGCAGGCTGCCTCGGCTTACTTCCTGAAGGAATTCGATTCCCTCTCGAGACAGTTTCTTTAGAGTAGAAATTTGTAGAATAACAAGTGGAGTCTCATTAATTGGGATACTGTTTGTAGACCGAAGATGGATGGGGGCCTTGGCTTACGCTCTGCTATCCTGGCCAGTCAAGCCCTTACTGCCAAGCTCTATTGGAGGTGGTGTTCCAGCTATTCGTCTCTTTGGGCCCGTGTTCTGTCGACTAAGTATTTCCCGGGAGTGGATCCTCATGTGATTCCCAGGCTCCCGCTTGAGGGCAGAGGGTCTATGGTGTGGAACACTCTCAAGCGGGGAGTGCAGCTGGTGAAACATAGCTTGTTTTGGGTTTGCAGGAGTGGTATGGATGCTTTCTTCTAGAAGGACTCTTGGGATGGTGAACCTCTGCTTTTTTCATCGCATCTACATTTACAGGAGTTAGGAGCTACTTTTCTCTCAGCTGGTTGGCATAAGGTGGAGCATTATAAAGAAGTTTTTGATATGGGAACTACTATTGGTTTTAGATGGAAGGACTTCCAATTGGCCACCTGGGGGCTCTGAAGAAGATAGGAAGGAATTAGTGCGTATCCTGGCTTCCAGAGGATGTAGTTCCCTGCAAGGTAGGGATGTTCTTGCGTGGGGAGGGGATGATACTGGTCATTATTCTGTGGCGTCTGGCTATCTTGCTCTGACTAGACACCTCCTGTTTCGTGGTCAATTTGCTTGGGGCAAAAAAATTTGGAATCAGACCTCTTGGCCCAAGTGCAATTTTTTCCTTTGGCTGCTTACTCACAACAGGGGTCTCACCTGGGATAATCTTTGCAAGAGAGGTTTTCAGGGACCTTCCAGGTGCGTCTTGTGTTATAACTGTGATGAAAATGGAGCTCATATTTTTTTCTAGTGTAAGTATGCTCTACAGCTGTGGCATTGCTGGTGGGATGCGTGGAGGCTGCCTTGCTGGCATGCGTCATCTCTTGTGGACTTCTGGGGTCGATGTGGTCAGGCTCCTACTAAGAATTCTTTTTTACTTAGCACCTGGTCTGTGGGCCCCTCCTTTATCTTATGGAACCTGTGGATTGAAAGAAATAGAAGAGTTTTTAGAGGCATCCAGCTGGATCTGTAGACTCTGTGGGCGATGGTTATCAGATCGATTAAAGAAACTCTAAGTGTCAAGTGTGCTAGGGAGCAGGGGACCGAACCTGAAGCTATGACTTTGTGTTTGTGCCTTGGGCTGGTGCCAAACTTGAGACGTATTGGAGATCTGAGATGTCATTTGGGGCGTGGCTGTAGTCAGAAGTTGTGCCCTATTTGTAGAGAAGGCCGGTGGCAGCTCTCGGTGGATGGTTTCATCAAAATTAACACTGACGGCTCCTCTCGGGGCAATCCTGGTGCTGCTGGCATAGGTGGCATTGCTAGGAATAGTGCTGGATGTGTTCATTTTCTGTTCTCTATCTATAAAGGTCAGTATACTAACAACTTCATGGAAGCCGAGGCCATCCTGGAGGCGGTGAAGGTGTGCTGTCAGAATGGCTGGAGTAACATCATTTGTGAATCTGATTCGCAAATTGTTGTTAATCTTTTGAATAAAGGTATGTCTAGTAAAGTAGAGTGGCACCTTAATGAGCTTATTCAGCAGATTCTTCAATTAAGCTCTTCTTTGCAGTCGATTTCATTTAATTACATTCCCCGTGAATGGAATGTTGTGGCGGATTGCCTTGCCAAATGGGCGTCGGAACACGGCCCCTCTTGGAATATTACGGATAGTACTATGATCCCTAGAAGTTTATATCAGCAACTGGCTCAACTATTGGACCAGGACAATGCTATGTAACTGTGGTTTTTCTCATTTTTAATATATTTTTACTCCTCTTTTAGTTTAAACTATGGTTTATGAGGGGCTAATACTTGACTTATGGAGAATTTTACATACACTACAATGGAGCCAAAATACTATATCCTCCTTGACTTGTAATTTTAGACCTCTGAAATGACATATTCTTACAACTATTGTTTAGATCTCCATGAAAATGGTTGAACAAATTATACCGAGGTGAAATTTGGTCAACATGTCATATACATAAATAATGTATAAATATAATCATGGTTTTAAAAGTATAATGTGACAAAATTCCAAAGAGCTATCACAAATCAACTTTGACTCTAAATATACATAAGAATTGTAGCTAGAGGTAGCCCTGGTGGTCTTGGTGGTGTAGGTGGTCATGGCTACTAAAAATATTAAATCAAGGATACTTTACTATGAGTCTTGGTCCTAGACCACCCTGAACTACTACCAAACCTCTGAGCTTCTCATACCTTGAATGTCATAATCTACCAATATCTAAGAATAATAGTCTCATATTCCCTATGATAGTATGACCTATGATAGTATGAGGCCTCATCCTTAGCTTGAAGGCTCTAAAGAATCATTTTGGAGATAACTACATGTGTAATAACTCTCTAAGACTCATCACACTCATAACATATCCTTTGAACATCTAAAAAGGCTTGATCTCTATCTGATATGTCTTAGTCTCTCTCTACTATAATCTAGGCCTAAAAATGAACCATCCTAGCCATCTCTACCTTTAGCTGGGTAATCTCTGACTGAAGGTGAGTCATATCCTCATTAAAGATGTCTATTATGGTCTATAAATTTACCACCCCCACTCCAAATCTAAAAACTACCCCACTATGGTGGTGATCTCCTCCTCTATCATACCACTATCCCTACCTACCCTAGCTATACCTAAAGATCTTGCTTAACCTAGATCAATGTAAGTACCTATTATACCTATCATAATAGGATATAACACCATTATGGATTAAGTTTCATACCTACCATCATCCTTTCTACCATATCCTCCATCATCTCCTCCATCATACCCTCCACCATCTCCTCCACCATCCCTTTCATCAAAACCATCATAATCATCATCCTCCCCACCTCCACTACTGTGCCAACTATTGCTACTATCACTAAACCTACTAATAGTCTCAACCTCAACATCATCAATATCCATAAACATATGACCACCTAATTAACCTAGGATATTAAGCCTCAATGGGCACACCTATACCCACCAATATATATACTTAAGTGTAACCCCTACATCTGTTGACCCCTTACATAAGCCCATGCTATCTATGGAATACTCAAATAAATGGATATGACTACACTCCTCTAAATGACAAGAGTGTCATGACTAATCTCTATAGTAATGTGAGTGAACCACCTAGGATCCTCTAACATATCTTATATCATGTCAAATTATTGGAGCACCTGATCAGGTTAGTACTCCTTAATAATGTGAGCTTTCTTACTTGTGATAAAGCATCTAGATATTATGTAGGCTATGTAACAACCATCCCTAGGCTACTAGAATGGATATATAAGATATAAACTTCATATAAATAACTATGGTGTAAGCTTTTCAAACATATAGTGGTATAATTATATCTCTCTATGATGTCCTCATCATCATTCTCTAGTATGTGCCCAATAATATGCCAATATATCCTCTAGATCCCAAACCCATCTCTGGCCCACTAGCTACATGATGGAGATATTCTCCCATCCCTAAAAAATTAGTAGTGTAGACATTATAATGTTGTGCCCTTCACAATATGCCACCATATGAAGATCCCTATATAATTGATCCAATACAACTAGCCCTCATTTAAATCATGTGGCCTCATCCATCATTATGTGAATCATGCCTCCAAGGACCATATGGAAATATTAGTTGCTCTTGTTAGGAAATAATATATCACTAATAATAACCATCAATACCATGACCTTCCTATTAATTAGTGATGATAGTGAAGGATCCCCAAAGTCTAGGTCATTTGGTCTCAAATTTATGTATGTATCAAAAAAATTGATATCTACCTTCCCATGAACCATAGGAATACCCTGATAGCTAACTAGGTCATCTAGCACAACCTAATACTATGGTGGATCCATATAAAAGAGGTGGATCCATCTAGAATATCATGCATTATTTCATCGATAGCTTGAGGATATACTACGTATCCTAGAGAGTGAAAGTGACCTCTCTAGTAGGTAAATGGAAAGTGGAAATCTCATTATGCCAATGCTCTACCAATGCACTTAGATAAGCTCAATCCATGTGAATAATTAGCATTTACACCATGTCTTATAAGTTTAAATCATGTAAAAATCCAACCATATCCACTATACAAATCTACAGTGTGTATAAGCAGTGGGAGTATCACTCCCATGCCATCAAAACTATCAACCACTCTTGTAATCATAGATAGATTAGTGTCAACCTATATCTATGCTACTACCAAGCATATTTTCCCCTCTCTCCTATATTTTAGACCCCTTTTGGGCCCCCTAAGCCAATTATTTTGCCTTCCAAGGTGAATTCACCATTTTCCCAAACAATAGTCACCTTTTTTGCATTTTTGACCATTTTTGGGTGAAATCACCATTTTCATATTTCACAAAAATGGTGACTTCACCTAAAAATGTGCAAAATCAATAATTTAGTGATTTCAAAAGTTTTTTGATGAAATCACGATTTTCAAGAATGATGACTTCATACAAATTCACTAATTTCCCTTATGAAGTCATCATTTTGCCTAAAATACAAATGGTGACTTCATTATTTGTTGACCTAAATCTAGCAATAAATGAGCCATAAATGACATTAATAACAAAGTTGAGGATACATACCAGTGGTCTATCATGTGGAGGTCACCTATGCTCTCTCACCCAGTTGCTAATGTGCCATCTTCCTCTTCCATGTGCCATTTCTCTCAGCTAACTCATGCACAAAACTAGAGCTCAAATCTTAAAGGGGTTAGGGTGAAAATCAATTATTTTTCACCCCATGGGGTGAATATATAGCCTAAATATTTTAATTTTACCCCCAGTGCCTAAGGTTCCTTCGACATGCTCTAAGAGGTCTATTTTTCACCTCTATAATCTATTTTTCATGTTGTTTGATCCTAAATGCCATATTTCTTGGTCATTTTATCACTAGACCGTCTTTTTGGGCCTCTTCTGAAACCCGTCTAACAACATTATATTAATACCTATACAACATGTTTGTTCAAATGTGCATATTTATACTCACACTTAGGATAGAAATGTGTTATTATTCTTTTTTATCTCATTGTAAATCTATTTTATTGATTTTTTGCATAAGATCCTCTTGCCAATTTTCATAGTTATGGACAAATTCTTTTTCAATCGATCAATAATATATTTTTCATTTTTAGGGTAAAATTATTTTCAAATCATGTGATTAAATGTGTGAATTATTATAACCTGATATTGGAAAATCATTATTTTTTGACTAACCTAATGATTATAGCCACCTTTGGACAAATCATTGTTTTTTTACCCGTCTACCCTACAGGGGCACATATCAGTGCCAATGATTATAACCACCTTTGGGAAAATTAGTGTCCTTACTTTTGTTACTAATTATAACCACCTTTAGGAAAATCAATGTCATTACCACCATTCTTGATTATAATTGATTTTGGGAAAATAAGTAGTTCTGCCCCCATTAACACTAGATCAAGTCATTTTCTTCATTTCAAGGGAACCTTCAATGACTCTATTTTTACAGCCGCTCCTTCAAGGGAGAATCTAGGGATAATTGGCCACCCTTTTGGGTATGAAACTTTAGATTTAATGGGTTTTGCATTCTTTGAAAATATGTTACTGTGCTTATGTCTCAAAATGACTTCTCAAATAGGGGTAAACTATAAACACTCATTTTTGGCCATTATTATGTCTAAGATGAGATTCAAATTAATTTATAGAGAACAATGTAATTTAATCCTATAAATCACCTATATTTACCAAATTCATCTGCATAAGGGATTTAATTTCCAAAAAATGTTTCGAGGCTTACTTATTTATGGTATTACCCTGTATACACCCATAACCTAGTTTGGATTCCACCCTAATTAAATTACAACCTATAAACTTGACATTCTTGGCCTATTGATCTATTAATGCAAAAAATTTATAATAATTAAAAAAAATCCAAAAATTTTAAGCAAGATTAATTAAAAATTAGATCTTAATTAACTTTCTTAAGTAAAAATTCTAAGTTGAATTAGAGAATTATAATTATCTAAAAAATAATTTTTTTTAAATTAACATGAGGTCAAAGTCAAGGGAGATAATAAAATTTTGTATTAATTCCTAAAATTCAAGAAAATATGAGTCACAACCTCATAAATATGTTCTATGAGTTTTTATGGATCATAAATATCTAAAAATGAGTTGTCAAGCCTTCATGATTGATTTGACCCAACCTAGGGTTAACCTAAACTCAACCTAGGTTATTTTAGACTCAACCAAAGTTATAACTAAACCTAACCTCCCTAGGTTTAGAGTTAGTTTTGAGACCTATAAATATAAGTGCCCTCACTCTACCTAAATAAGCTTTTATGTATAAGGTTATTCTGTAGGAATGCTTTCAAGAAGCCATCAAAATAATGTTATAATGCCAAATTAATATCAATAAACTTCTCACCAATCCAATACAAGCCAAGAAAATCCACATATGGTCTTAGATAAGTGTTTCTAAGATGTATAATGCATTGATCAAAGTCTCTAATGCCATAAGCCAAGAAAGAACATCTTCTATGCCAATAAGTGAACACTAATTTTGATAAGGGAGGTAACATTATTGTATGCTTTTATCTCTTATTTTTAGTTTTATTCATTGTGTTATGTTCAACCTATTACATAGGTAAGAGTGGTTTAGTTTCATTGCATTATTATAGTTGATTTTTTTTGAGATTCACTAACAAGGAACTAATGACATTTATGTGCTCTTCAGATTCCTAGAGATACACTTATAAGGTACCCTATTCATTGGGAGAGATATGATATTTTAGTCTAGTAAATTTTGTAATATCTTATGATGAGGTTTAGATAATTGTGTAAACTACCTCATTTATGGTGCTGATAGGACAAGTCAATTAGTAGGTTGTGACATTGCATTAAAGGTTGTTTTTTCCTTATTCTTATTATCATTAGCTATATATTTGAAAATTAGTTTTCTCTAAATATTTTCACTAGAAAATTTTGGAGGAGTAGACCCATACTTTATATTTTTCATATAAAGGAGATTAACTCCATGGTCCTTGATCATATGGCATAAGCCATCAAAATATTGGATGTATTTGAACATAATAGACTCATACATTAGAGAAAACAATATTTAATTAAATATGAATTACAACTCATTATCAACCTTATGATTTTTCATATTAAATATAATATTCTTGTAACAAAGCTGCTAGGTTCATTGTGTCCTTGCTTTAGTTTTAAAATTTTAGAATAAGATAAATTTTTCTTGATGTTTATTATAAAGCATGCTAATAAATGATTAGATAAAGGATTTAAATCATGCAATAATTAAAATGGGAGGTCATAAGACCATCACAAAGCATAGTCCTTAAGACTCCTTGGAAATAACTTGGTCAACAAATCAACAATAGATGCATAGTCCAAACATGTTGCATGAAAGGTTCCAAGGACCTATTATAGATCAACTTTACAATTATATAATGTAATTTTAGGTGTCAAAAATCTTGTAGGTAAGGGATAATTTAAAATATCTATGTAAAATTGGCTATGTAATATTTATTGAGATTAAGTTGAATATCCCACTCTAGAAGAACCTTTTTCCAATTGTAAACCTTATATTTCAGATCAAGGATAATTTGTATAAGGATTCAACAATAGGTATAAAATAAATTTTAGGTATATATTATTACACATAAGTATAAATAAGATGGAAAAAGGTATGTTGTGTAGGGATATCCATATAAATATGAGGAATACTTTGTGTTGACCCCATAATATGAGTGGGCATCACATGTGCAACCTTCGGTGTAGATATATGAATATCAGTAGGAGGATTAGTAGTCTAAAAACACATTGTCTATTTGATACCTTTAAAAGATAAATTATATTATTTAAAAATAGATAATTTCATTCCTCAAATATAGGTTCTTTAGAAATATTTTTTATTCCATCTCTATATACATAAAATAATGCCTCAACCATGTGTGGATTCATTTTAAGATATTATGCTAATTCAATTTTATAAATATCATCAAATATATCATGAAAATAAACATAATAATTTCCCTTATTAGTATATAAATCAATTATATTTTCCATTATGAATATGTGAAAAAACAAAATTTATATTTGAACCCTAATGTAGGAGAAATATGCAACCCTAAAAAGGATGGATGAAACTCTAAGGGAGAACATAGGGTTTACCACACTCAAAATAATGGTCAAGTTTACCATAATGTTTTAATTGATTTTTAATTTAATGATATAAATAAGCCAAACTACTAAATATTCATATTAAATAATATATATCATTCACTACATAGATCCAAATGTAAAAAATAGATAGATTTTGAGGTTATTATATATATAAATGTCAAGATAATAGAATAATTAGCTTATTTATATTATTTTATGATATTTTTATCTAAACAATCATTATAAATATTTTTCCATGGATTTTTAGTTGCGTAAATCAGAAAAAAAGTATCAAAATCTTTTAGGATGCTACTGGTAAGGTTTAAACACCTATGGTGACTATATCCATTGTCCACTGAAATTACCTATATAGGTTTTTTCGGTATTTTTCACCATAGGTCAAAATTTTTATTATATACTTTCATACCCTTAGTATTATGTGTAGATTAAACTTTTTCCCTCATTTTCCTTGACCATAGCTCTATATTCAAAATTTTCTTGACATAGAAAAATGGGTTATGAATATGGGTTAGATAATCCCAACCACATGTCACTGTTTGTTTTATCATTTCCTATGTTTCAATACTTCAAAGAGCGATTAAACCACACATAATTATCCCACCTATGTGTATGTGTGCTCAATAATAATATGATATAAGGTAATTAAGATATTTGGATTTTGACACTTGACAATATGAACCTTTAAACTTAACTTATGTGTTGAAACTTGGCTTAGGAGTTATTTATTTTAGGGATTTTAGATTTTTTATGGTTTAAGATAGTGTCTTAAGGACATGTAAATGTGTTTATAAATAAACAAGTGTAATTTTAGATAGATTATAGATAGGAATGGTCTTATAATTTATGTGTATGTATATAGTAGTCTTTGGGTTATTTCCATCCATAACTGACATGAAAAATGTGTGGGTTGACCCAAGTTATGGAATTTGAATTTGAAAAATAGTTATTTAGAAAAACCAAGACATTTTAGGAAAAGATGAATAATTTTGGTATCTAACAACATCTGAATATTATCGACACTACCTAGGATAGAGAAAATAATAAATTAGGATATGGCCATATTCTACATAAGATAACATCTTGTTCTGGTACAAATTAAGAAAATCATGTATATAAATGATGGAAAATTGGGAATACCAAGTTTAGATATAGATGAATGGTTAGGAGAGAATGTGAACATGACTCAAATGTGTAAACACAAGTCATGCATGTTAAGGATATGTCAAAACTAATATCTTAAAGTGCCTAGTACCAAATTTATGTGTCTATATCCCCCAATAGAAAATACAAATATGTCTCATGGGTGATGAACCTATAAAAGGCTAGGTATAAAAATGATTCATAGTCATACTAATTGAATTGAGGATAGTATGGTACAAAGGCATACTATATATACACGTATCGATCAAAAAGTATAAGATGTAAAAATACATGTAACCAATAGCATTTAGATATCCATTTACACACACAAAATGAAAATTATAGAAAAATATGTTTGATATTTATATAATATCTTTATATAGTAAATGGTAAGCTAGAAAGTTATCACCATGTAAACCCACTATATGAATATGTCCCTGTATCATTTTTATGTGCATTAATAATATATACCTTATATGTCCTACATCTCATCAACTCAAAGTATACAATGAGGAGCACATTTTTAAAACATGAAAACATAAACCTCAATTATAGGTAAATAATCATGATATGTATCATATGACTAAGATAATGAAAACAATTTTTTTGACTTTTGAATTTGATGAATGTTTTGTATTTTTTTAATTTCAAAGTGAAAGAACATAAGAATATATGTAAAATATGTCATAATATTGATGTATCAATGAGGTACTATATGTAGGCAAGCATTATTAGTTTACAAGCTAACCTAAATCATATTGTTATATCATGAATAGTTAGATGCAATGCTCCATATGTTAAGTATAACATATAATAGGTAAGTAGGAATATAAAACATAAAATGAGATAGTCATCCAAAATAGAGGGCTAAAAATATGATAACACTTCTAAATAATTGAGGGTAATAGCCATAATATATCATAAGTAATGGAAATTTGAATGTGTAGTAAAAATCTAAAATTACAGATGATAAGGTATCAAGATTCATAAACATGTATTGAAATAAAAATAAGCAAGGATAATGTTATGAAATAAAGAAAATGTATTGTAAGAGAAATAAATAAAGGTGATATAAAATGGAAAATTCTAACATATGTATCTTATGAATCTCACATTATTTTACATGAAGTAATAACCCGTGTGTTAGGTCATGAAGACCCCCCAAGTATGTATCAACATGTATTAGATCACCATTCTCACCATAAAAGTCTTGATTGAATTGGTTTTTTTTTTAATTTTGTTTGTTGTGAAACATATTTAGGAGGCCAATTTTATCTATTAACAACATTCTCTCCTAGGGAAGTTAGGTTGTCTAGAGTAATCTTGTATTGATCAATAAGCTCTTAAATTCTGAACTTTAAAAAATGCATCAATTTTTTGAATGACCTCTAATATTATATTAATAATAAAATAATTTTGTAATAATTTTAACTAAATATTAGGTTTACTTCATGAATTGGAGGTATCTCAATCAAATTATTGTCTAATAAACTCGCTAACATGTCATATTGATTTTTTAAAAATATCTTGGGTTAAATTGAGATAGGTCTCATTTTATGTGTTTCTTATTTATTAAACCTAATAGTGTATTTGTTTAGGGGAATTGGGCATTAGAACTATTTGAATCCCTAAGAGGTAGGGTATGGAACTTAGGCCAAGCTAATCCTTATTCTACAATGTTGATAGCTATATTACCAAGATAATTGAATGATTTGTAAGTTATGTTAAATATTTTATTTTTGATAGGTTCTATAATAATATTGATGAATATGTGTTTCCTTTAAAGATCAAATGGTTGTTAAATATATAAGTGCATATGACAAAAAAATATAAAAATGTAATCACACATATCCTCCCTCTGACCTTGTTTAAGATGTTAAATGTTCCCATATGTTTTACAAGGTCCATTGATGGTAATGCATAAATATAAGTAGGCCTCTTGTAATCATAGGATAAAATGTATGGATCCACTAGGTAAAGTAAATAACCAATCTAAGGCCTCATCAACTAATGTGATAGTAAACAAACATAAGTAAGATTACATCATGATCCTCATAGTTTCTTATAGATAGAAATATAACATAAGGGTGCACTTGAGATTCCCAATGACCATAAAAAAGTTTGAATTTTGGAACCACTAAATCACAAGGGATATGAATGTCAAACACATCATTGGTAATAATATTGGAATTAATATTGTTACACATGACCCTAGCATTGGAAGTTTATTGATGAAGTGAAAGACTACACACTTGTATTTTTAAGATCACTAAAGTATGCATCAAAGTCACTATCTCATGTTTAGTCACTATGAAATAATGGTGGTAATATAAATAGGTTGTTCAATTATTGATTCTTTCCATTAGTAGTATCCATACAAACACTTGGTAATGGGTGAAAGAGTCAAATAATAATCATAAGTTATAACATATATATGAACACAAATATGAACCATAGGGTTACCTATATGAGAAACATTTGCATTCTTTAAATTTTTAGTGATTTGTATGATTTAATCAAAAATATTTCAATTTTCATAAAAATATGGTTTTAAAGAACAAATAATGCATTTAATTCTTTCATGATTTGAAAATTTCATGTTTTGCAATTCAATAACCAATAAAGATAAATCATTTTTAGTATTTTTTCTAATATAAATTATGATTAATGCCAAGAAAATCCCCACACAAATAAAATGAAACCTTAAGGGTGGAATGAGGGAATAAAACTCTAAAATAAGCATTTGATATGAATCTAAAATAGAAAACCCTAAGGGGTAAGAGGAAATAAGTCCTATGTTGAATGTAAAAAATGTTGGGTTCACCAATATGACTTACCCTTTTTTATTTTAGGTTAATTACCATTAAAAACAAGGTAAATTGATTTAATGAGGAATAAATACCATTTAATAATGTAAAATAATACCTTATTATCTATCCTAGTGGATAAAAATAGTAAACATGTCAGTTTGGAAATTAGAAAACAAGAAATAAACAACGTGAGAAGTAATAGAGTTGGAATAATTACATGATGAATTATGGATTTATAAATGTATATATAAATTGTGTAGGTCTATAAATAACTTTATGTAAAATTTGAGCATCTGAATGTGTAACGATATGATAGTTACATGAATTGGTCATGTACATGGCTGGATTAGTGCTGACCTATTTTGGCTTCTGTTCATGTCTTCGTGCATCACTTTTGTCATATAAAATTAATATTTTTTTTATGCCTACTACATCACTATATTTTAGGTTTTCTTGTACCTTTACTTTTCATAACTAATGGGAAATAATTTCTAATTTCTCTAATGTTCTTGACCTAGCTTTCCATAAAATGTTAAAAGAGATGAGAATAAGTGGTTGGGCTAAGAAACTAAAATGGTGTGGTGAATATGTATTCCACATGCAAAAATAAGACTAATCGTATTTAATGCATAGTGTGAATGTAGAAATAAAGTAATGCATTAGACAACCTCTTCCCTAAGTGTGAGATTAAACTACATGCACATTCTCTTAAAAATGTTTTGGTAGTAAATATGATGAAAGTTATTGAGCATAGGTATATCAATGTAGAGTGTGATTAGAACTGAATAATGACTAGTAATATATTAGAAACTTTATGGATCCTCTTTTGGAACCACTTGGGATATTTCCTAAATACTTTAACAATATTAAAAAGATAATATATATTTTTTATATATAGGCTTATATTGTTTTGAATTAAAGACATATCAACATGCAAAATATGATAAAGGTATAAAACCAAAAAATGGATCCAAACATAAAAAAATATGTGGCCATGAGCAAAAGGGCCCAAAAAAATAAAATGGGAAAGGATTGGTGAGCATGCATTTATTTCCTAGAGTAGGATTGGTGGACCACCATTCCAATCCTAGAATAAGGAACACTCATAGATTGATAGAAGAGAGATAAAGTAAGATCATGAGAATAACATGAATATTATAGAATGAAAAAGATAAAAAAGAGGACCACAACATAAAAAAAGGAGAGAGAAAAATAAGTTCCAATAAATCCCTAATTCAAGGTGATTCCCCATATGCACAAAATATTACTAAAAAAATTGTAATAACAATACCAAAATTAGGTGTCTACATCTTAAAACACCATCATATCCCTTTATAATTGTGAAAGTATAGGCCAAGTCATCCAAGCTAAGTCTAAAGATATAAATAAGTTTTTGTAGACACCCAAATTTGGCACAACACTTTATTTTTAATGTATTTTTCATTCATTTATTTATATAGGCCGTAACTAATGACTAAGTAATTAATGGTGCATTTTTATTACATTTCCCCTTTTAATCTATGAATTTTCATATATTATCTACTTTCAATTTATGATTTTATTATATTATCCCTTTGCTTTATGATTCTTTATGACTTGGTAACCCCATTTTTAATTATTTTGTATTCTATCTTAAGTATTTTAAGTTTATTTTTAATTATTTTGAGTTCCCTCTTAAGTCTTTTAAGTCCCTTTTAAGTTATTTTGGGTCCTTTGTGTGCACCACTAAGTTTTTTATTCAAATTATAATAAATCCTTAGATAAACAAATCTATTAGAAGGAATTAAGGATAAACATTCAAACATTTCAAGAGCTATTCAAAGTTATACATCTACTTATACTAAATTACTTTAGCTATATTCTGAATTACTATTAAATTCATGTATTTTTGCCAAGGGTAAGCTAGGAGAAGAAGCAAATAGATCTGAATATCACCATTTCACACATATACATAGGTGGGATAACTACATTGAATTGACGCAATTTAGATATGTAGGCAACACTTAGATTACACAGGGTTTTTTGAAGATATCTCAGCTATTCCCATAACCCTATTTCCCCTATTTTAATATCTATTTGGTTTATGTGAAGGAACTAGGGATTTGATATTGTGGGTACATGCATATACAAAATAGAGATTGTGAAAGTGGAAATGAAAAATATTAAATCCTCTATACCTCTCAAGCAAATTGTAAGACTTAATTATCAAAGGAAAAAATTGGCCAATAGGGACACGATTGATTACCATTGATCCTTACTAAACTCAAAAGAGTCTTCACATTCTATAACAAATGAATCACAGTAATTATACATAACCTTCAATCATCCTGTTAACCTATATATATTAGGGAAATATACCAAACAAGATAAGTTTCTATTTATTGCTTTGTATTTATCATTGTGCTTGTCACAAAATATACTTGTTGAAAATGTATATTATGGTTATTTACAATAATTCATGGTCAAAATTTGATTTTATTAGTTCTATTTAATTAAGGGTTATTTTTTCATTAATTAAATTTTAGGTAAAATATTTAAACCCATTTATTGTTTGAGTATTGCAAACCCTATGTCTTCCTCAGGGTTATAAACTTACATGGTTTTAAGGTTTTTTGTCCTAGGGGCTATAAAAATTTCCATTTTTCATAGCATTACAATTGATTTTATTATTTTTAATATATTTTCCATGGATAGTATATATATTTTTAATGATTATGATAGGATAATTATCCAACTCTCTACACAAGTTTCATTAATGATTTCTTTTGTTAATTCACATGTAACATGTGAGTAATAGTGTTTATATATTTAAAATTCTACATTATTTGCTTTACATCCTCTTTATGGAGCTATTATGACCATACAAAGTATAAAACCCATGATTCTAAAGTTGTTAATAACAATAATTTTGATCTTGTGGATGGAAAGGAGTTTGGTTAATAACTTTATGCTCATATCGATGGCATTGAGTCTTTACTATTTGTGGCCTCAAAAGAACAATATAAACATGAACATGATGCTTTAGCTCAAGAACTAAATGATTAAATTAAAAAACCCATTATAAACCCTATAATATGTATCACCACTACTATTTTTGATACTGATATTCCATTCACATATTTAGGCTTAAGGGCAACACATGGTTTAAAATAGATTTTTATGCATATGACTAACCAAGTAATTCATACAAATCTATTAATATATACACACACTACATCACATACTTGGCCTAATACATAATACCTTGAGCAAAAAGTTATATTTTTTCAAGATAAGGTGTTATAATTAGAGCAAGGTATCACAAAAGGTAGCCAATCATCAAATTTACATGTTTTGCTTCATAAACCTATAATACATAATATTGCATCATATCATTTACCTACATAATTTTTATCTCTCAAGCTTCCATTATATGAAGGTAAATGAGATATAGAAAAATATCTTAGATATTTTCATGTAACATGTTTGGATTATGCCTTCAATGACCAAATGTTAACCAATTTTTTCCAAGAAGCTTAAAATATTTTGCTTTGTGTTTGTTTTATGATCTATTTGCTCAATATATCAAAGCATTCAATCCATTGGTAGATTCATTTATTAAGCTCTTTGAAATTAAAATTAATGAAAAGATTTCTTATGCATAAATTTATAAGCTTAATCAAGGAACTAATGAACCTATCAATGAGTATGTGCTTCATTATAAGATCATGCTTGCCAAAATAACTAATACATTGATAGATAATGAGATACATGACATTTTTAAAAAGATTTTTCTTGCACAATTGCATGATTAAATTATATTTAATAAATTTATATCATTTAAAGAGATTTGTCATAGAAAAAGAGAAAGAAAAATCAAGTTACTTGCTTTAAAAAAGCTTAAGTATACACCTACATCTAATTTAACCTCTATAACAAAGTTTCAAAGAAAACCATCTTACAAATATAAGACAAAAGATACTAAAGCATATGCAAATATAAAAATTAATGTTATTTTTCAACCTAGTAACAAGATTGTTTTATCCAATCAACCAGGAAGGTAATTTTCTAGATTACCACAACTACCTTATAAATTATTAAAAAAGTTATTAGAAAACAATTTAATCACTTTGCCTCATCTATTTGAAATTTATATGAGAAAGCCACATGGAAAATATTTTGACAACAATGCATATTGTGATTATGATAGATGCAATGGTCATTATACTAACATGTGTTTCAAGATCAAACATCTTATTCTAGATTTTATTGAAAACAATGTTATTGAGCTAGATACTCCTATAGAGGAAACTAAGCCTCAAAAAATTGAAAATGCTAAATTAATTTTTTTGGTGAAACATTTCCTAATAATGATACCAATAAGGATAATTTAATATTACATCATGCATATAATGTTTAAACACATCCAAAATCATATGATCATATCTTAGATGGAATTATTAGTACAATTCAAAACATTCAACCATGTCTTATGATTAATTTTGATGATATTGAGATAGTGGATGATGATTTTAATCTTGATGCTTAATGTATAAGAGCTCACATTAATCAATAACATGTTCATTGTGTTAGTTGATAATGGATCAAGTGAAAATGTATACATAATAACATTAATTCATTAATTTAGTTACACACAATGATATATAAGAAATTGCTAAAAGTGTCAAAGCATTTAATTGCAAACAATAGTCCACTTTGGGACATATTGTGTTGCCTCTTTAAGTGGACCATACTATATTATCTACTCAATTTTTTGTTATTCCACAAAATGGTATCTTTGAAATGACATTCAGATGCCCATTGTTTCAAAATCCTAGTGATGTACCTTCTAAGGTACATATATGATTAAATTATATTTATTGCAATCAAATTGTTATAATTTCAATAATTCAGTATGATTACCCTATAAAATCTATAGTACCTCCTCCTACCAATCCACCAAAACAAATCAGTGCTACATATATGAACATTTAGATCATGTTTACAATTATTGAACCTAATAAAAAGGTTTTTAATCAATTAATTTATAAAGAAATATAGAAGGTTTAAAAATAAGTTAATAGGAAAAAGGTATATACTTCTCACAAACACAAGCATTTGTAAAACATTTTAAATTAGTTACTCATATAAATCAACATGTGACTTAAAAGACAAAAAAATCGCACAATATTCTACTAACCCTCATGGGATTTTACATAATCTTGCATTTACTATACCCACTCTACCTACACAAGATTGCATAAGTATTAATCTATATAGTTTTGTTACCAAATATGATATGTTTTTTTTATTTTGATATGTGCACATTAGATACATTTCATTAAACTAAATTAAGAAATTTTACAATAATCATTGACTGATTTGATTATTATCTTGATGGAATCATTGGGTAGTTTGTTGCATTTTAAAATATTCTAAAAATATTACCAAAAATTCAAAAAAATAAAAATATGATTGTACATAGATTTTGAACTATTGCATCTTATTCTAATATTTTATTGCAACATAATTGATTGATAAATTATTCTATTCCCTTGGTTTTTTTTACTTGTTGGCCCCTTGGCCCTTTTATTTTACTTTCTAGATCTAAACAACTCAAAATAGTGATCAATGCTACTAAAACCTACCATTTATATTTATTCTTTCATAGTTGACATTGAAAAAGTTATCATTTTTCCTCTAGGAAAAATCACCCAGATTAGGACAAAATCATTTACCATTATTGTCCCAGTTTCAAAATCATGTCCTTTTCTAGTTTCCATCAAGAAATCATAGTTTTATTACGTAAAGCCTTAATTCTTATAATTTTCAAGGTTCTACTTAGTTTTAAAATGGAAATCACTATTTTTCATGCAAAAGCTTTCTTTTTCAGAGCCATATTATTCACACATGTGACATATTTTTGAAAATTTTACATTTTATGACACAAGGATGTATAATTAGTTCTCTACATACATTTTAAATACCCTCCAAATTTGTTTAAAGTTAAAATTCATATTCAATGGGGGCATATTTCTTATATCTGGTCATACAATCCTTTTCTAGTGCATATCTTATATTGATACATGTTGTGAACCCTTCAAATATTTTTAACTTCTACTTTTGATACCTTATTTTATTATAGTTTCTAATTTTATTGTTTTGAATATTGAAAAAACACAGAAAAATCATATATTTCAAAATGCAAAAACATTCAAAATATTCTAAAAATTCAAAATCAGAACTTGAGAATGATTAACAATCTAGTTTAAATATTTTTATCATGTTATTTATCTCATGATTAGTAGACAACATATTATTTCTATATCACACATGCATTTCACTGGTATTCATGAGTGTTGTGCATGACATATAAATTTTATAAGGAATAAGATGTTGGACTTTCCTCTACTCATTAGCCTTGCTAAATTGGGGTCATCTTATCCACATTTGAAAATATGTATATGTTATCATTATATGATACCTATATCAATGATCCATATATTATTAAGCATTACACCATTTAAAATGTATAGCCAATATCTTTATCTTACATAGTGTATATGGATATGCTATTTTCTAGGATATGATCACATTACATATGCATTGTTTTAGCTACCTTTATAATTATAGGTTCCATTGACATTATTTACTTGTACATAATTGATTACATTTTTCTTATCTATTATGTTATCCCTTGGTATTTATGTGAAAAAATTGTTGGTGCATCTTTATGAGATCTTGTGTGTTATGTGCAACATTTGAATATGACCATTATTTTTGGCCCTTGGCCCTATGTTGTGTGTGACATTTGAAAATGTCCCTTGCTTTTTACATTATTCATGTCTATCATGTGTGCAATATTCTACTTTTCAACACTTAAATATGTTCCTTGTATGCAATCTATGGCCATATTTTTTGACATTCCATCATTGTGATTTTTATGTGTGTGATTTTTGATCTTGTTGAGTTTGATAAGTGTCATGATAAATATCATGAACTAATAATATAATTTAATTTTTAACCTTAAATTTGATAGGTATGGGATGCCTAGGGTTACTAATATAGAAATGAATAGGCACAAGGGTGATAACTAGATCTATAGCATGCCAAGTAATTTTAAAACTTAGATAAATAATATTATAAATTAATAATAATGAGATATGATAAAAATAGAAAATACATCTATTAATTGATATTAAAATAAACTAAAAATAAGAGTATTGAGCTAGTTTACTGTGCATGTGTAGATCTGGACTAAAACAAGATGAAAGTGGATTAGATCAAGATTGTAGAATAGTCACTAGATTTTATAATTTTACATGTTATGGCCTCAGATGCTTATGTCATCTAGACATTTACATTGATTCCAATGTTTGAGTTGGACATATGTGTCCAATAAAAATTAATGACTAGATTTATATGTGACCACTTGGAGCCTTCTAGGTTTTCTATTTCTTTTTTTCTGATATTTTTAGATCATGTACATAGGTTATCTCTCTTTGTCAAATGATAAAATACTAGCCTCCTCACTCTTGGAGTGAGTGTGGAAAAATGGGTTAGTGGGCATATAATTTCAAGCTTCCCCAAGGGCCCCTATATTAATGGGTGCTCCTTACATAGCCAATACTTCAAATAAGGCCTCGAACTTATGTAGCTCTCACCCACATGTTAGATTATGTGTACATAAGGATGCAATGTGTGATAATAAAGTACATAAAGTAACCTAGCTTGTAACCTATAAAATATGGTTCACAAGTTACTATTTTAATGCTTCAAACCTATGGATATACTAACCTGACTAATATGGAAATAGGGATGAATATGGTAGGTTTTCTCACTTGAATGCTTTTGGTAAGTTGACTTGTGATTTGTATGCGATTTTTAGGTCAAGAATGAATGAAGGTTGATATTGTATATATAAAAATATCTTTTGAAAATATCTCACACTAAATCACTTAGGTTAACAATTAGAATAGGTTTCATTTGAAAATTAGATGACTTTTGGGTACTAAACACTTAGTTTGAAAATGGACACTATTGTCA